>CM060909.1:781726737-782976737 GCA_030737875.1 Allium sativum
ACAATCGCTAAAGGCAACGTTATAGGCGCTCCTAAATACTAAAGGATAAACACTATACTGCACCACACCAGTCACCCTAAAGATTCATCCCATTTAGCTTCACTTAGAAACTTTCCCAATGGCTTTACGTACCCCTAGCTGACTACATAGGTGTCGCCTGCCCCTATCTCCACTAGGTGTACCCTACTTCCCATTATTCGATCGGCTCCCTAACTCGTAGATACCCGTGCTGGCCCCACAGTGGGGTGTATCACTCCCCTAAAGTGGCAACCTGATACAACGGACATGCACGGCTTATACCTACACGATGCAACAACGTCTTACCTACCAGCCCGGGTCCACACACGCATATGAAACCCGTTGGACTTGCGTTGCCACCGCTCCCTGTTTTGGCCTCTTATAGTCAAACCCAGTACGCGTGTCCCGTCCTCGACTTGGGTCGAGCCCACAAAGATACGTTTTGGGATACTGGTTGAAATGGGCCCCCACTATTTACCACAAGCATTCCACCTAAGCTTGTCCCCATTAGTCCATCCCACTTAACCCACTTAGTCATGTTCATTTACATGTGTGTTTGGTTAAGTCTAATCGTATTTCAAATGCCTCTAAAGGCAACCACCAGATTCCTCATGCCACCCAAGGCACCTACTTAACCCCCATGTCCCACCTTACATTATTATCTGGTTAAGTATTTCTTAGTTCATTAAGGCCATAACCTCATAAAGACCTCTCACATTAGACTGGCATTTATGGCAGCTGGATTTGCCGGGCTGGTCCGGGCAGTCTTACACCATAAAAGAGTCTAACCTCGTGTCTTTACAACTGTTATGCTTTAGTTTGGGCCTAGGACCTCTCACATTGGGCCGACATTTGTGACTACTGGATTTGCCGGGCGGGTCCGGGCAGGTTTACATCACAAACGGGTCCAACCTCGTGTCCTAAGCATTGATTATTAATAATAATCCACTTTCCCCCAATTTTAATAATTCCCTACTTGAATTATTAATTACTTCCAATTTTTAACAATGTCCATAATTGACTCAATTATGGACATCCATTCATGGTATGCAAAATCTTACAAAATTGCACCCAATTTATTAATTCCTAATATTACCCCTACACCACGTTTGAACGTTTATTCGCAAAATATATGTTAGACTCGAATAGCCTAACTCATAGCATAAAAGAGATTATCATAATAACAACATGTATATGTGACCAAATGAATCATAATAAGGGGTGAAACTTGCATATGTCCAACTTGCATAGATTATACATGTCATGGACCTAAAGGTGTCAACCTGTTCAAAATTCACCTAATATAATCTCAATCAATTTTCATAAACTTACATATGAACATGTGTGAATCAACATCATCTAATTTTTTAACAACATGGTTTTATATGGGTACACCTAACTCAATAGGCAAATTCCCACAATCAAGTTTTATTTAATTATAGTTTCAAGTTTATGGGTACACCTAACCTAATAGGCAAATTCCCATAAACAAGATCCATTTAAATTAAGAAAAAAAAAACATAACTTTAAGCATGATCCAACAACATCATGATTTTTCCAACATAATATAGCATGATTTATAACATGGCATAGTATGATAGTATAACATAGCTTGACATGATTCTCAACATAGCACGACATAGCATAAGAGAATTTACAACATAGCATGACATAGCATATATAATTTACATCATACGACAACATAATAACATAATAAGAGATCCACAATATATAGAATTTACAATTACAAATCACATCACTTTCTTGTGATCCATTCATAACTGAGTCAAATTAGTTTGTAATAGTCTTGTGAGAATCATCATACTCACCAACAAAAGAAGAGAATTAGAGAGAGAGTTCTTTGGTTTGATTTGTTTTGTTGAGAAGAATTTAGTTGTAGTAGATTAGGCTTCCTCTTCTTTGTTTGTGACGGCTATGCTGAACTCCATGGCAGCAGCATGACGGTAGCTTCTCTAATTTTACAAGTGATTTAGGTCTAGGGTCTACCCACTTATTTATAGATTTTAGAATGCGTTTAGGCCATTAGATTTAACCTAGAAATAATCGCAACCGTCCAGACAAGATGGGGTTTATCTTGTTGACTCAGCAATGAGTCAGAAGTGACTCAGCAAACACTCAGCATATTAATAAACTTCTATTCATGTCATAAATATATATATATTTTCTACAATGTACATATTAGATACATCCCCCTTTACTTATTATTGTTTTTATATACACATTAGATACATCCCCTCTCTCACACACTTATTAATATTTTTATATTCATATTAGATACATCCCCTCTCTTACACACTTATTAATATTTTTATATTCATATTAGATACATCCCCTCTCTTACATACTTATTAATATCTTTATATTCATATTAGATACATCCCCTCTTCTACACACTTATTAATATTTTTATATTCATATTAGATACATCCCCTCTCTTACATACTTATTAATATCTTTATATTCATATTAGATACATCCCCTCTTCTACACACTTATTATTATTTTAGCAACTTTAGTGTTAATAGAAAATTCGGGGTGTTACATTCTCCCCTCCTTTTAGGATTTCGTCCCCGAAATCTTCAAGTCTGGAAGAATGTATATCCTACCATCCAAACGTCCATCTACTCATCCATCATACACAGGCATCCATTGTCCTTACAGACTTCTAATGCTTTCATGATCATATGCAAGTGTGTGTACATGTCCTTACCTAATGCGAAATCAGGCGGTCTACTGATTCAGTTGACCTCCTTAATGCAAATTATGTAAGTGTCATGAATCCATTATGTATGCAAAAGATCCTAATTGCTTACATACTACTTCTATATGCGTGCACACCCATTCAACCGAATGCAGCATCCATATGATGGTACAACCATTATACATCCATTATACTAAATACATCCATATATATGCAATATGCAATATGAAGTGACGGAGCCAATCTAGTGCCTAAAGTGTGTGTATATATGCATCCACGAGCAAACACTTGCATCCATTTTGCATCCATCATACATAACATGTCTCAAACACATGTTTCAACCATAGGATTATCCTAACTAAAGGTCAAAGATACTAATGAGAGGACATACTAAAGATAAGATAAGATAAGCTAAGCGATAAAGGAGAAATTAAAAGACATACCCTCAAAAAGAAAAGGGTACAACGAACGCATCTTCTCTTCTGTCTCCCAAGTTGCGTTGCTCTCATCATCTCCCTATTGCACTTTAACCAGTCTGACCTCTCGATTCCTCAACTTTTTGATCTCCGACCCAAGAATGCATGTAGGAGCTCGTCTAATTGTTGCATCACGCTCTATTTCCACCTCTTTAAGCAAGCTCGGCTCTACCACCTCCGCGGTCTTGTGCAAACACTTCCTCAAATGTGATACATGGAATACGTCGTGTACTCCACTAAGTTTCTCAGGCAACTCCACCCTATATGCCATCTTCCCAATCCTGTTTTTTACAGGAAACGGCCCTACAAACCTTGGTGCTAATTTCCCCACGGACCCAAAGCGAACAACATTCTGTAACGGAGATACTTTGATAAAAACCATGTCCCCAATGTCAAACTCAAGATCTGTCCTCCTCTTATCAGCATACGATTTTTTCCTATCTTGTGCTGCTTTCATCCTCCTTCGAACCAACTCAATCTTCTCCGAGGTTTCCCTAACCATATCGGGCCCAAGTAGGATTTTATCGGTAGATTCCCACCAACATGTAGGCGAACGGCAAGGCCTTCCATAAAGAGCTTCGAAAGGTGCCATGCCAATACTAGACTGAAAGCTATTATTATATGCGAATTCTACTAACGGAAGGTGCTCTTCCCATGTACCCCCAAAGTCTAGGATACAAAGCCTTAAAATATCCTCTAGAATGCGATTCACCCTCTCGGTCTGGCCGTCTGTCTGAGGATGATATGCGGTGCTCAAACATAGCTGAGTCCCTACCACCTCTTGTAAACTCTTCCAAAATTCGCTAGTAAAGATGGGGTCACGGTCGCTTACTATACTAGAAGGAATACCGTGCAAACGAACTATCTCCTTAATGTATACAGAAGCCAACCACGGAGCAGTCCTCTTACTTTTCACGGGAATAAAATGGGCGCTTTTAGTAAGTCTATCTACTATAACCCAAATCCCCGTGTTACCCTTCCTTGATCTTGGTAATCCATCCACAAAATCCATTGAGATGCTTTCCCATTTCCATAGTGGAACTTCTAATGGGTGAAGCAACCCACCGGGTTTCTTTTGTTCTGCTTTAACTCGTTGGCACACCAAGCATCTAGCGACGTACTCGGCCACATCCTTTTTCATACCGGCCCAAAAGAAAACCCGCTTCATATCTTTGTACATCTTATCCCCGCCGGGATGAATGGTCATTTTTGAGCGATGAGCATCATCAAGAATGGCCTCCCTTAAGTCTTCGTCTTGTGGTACACAAAGTCTATTATCCCTTCGTAACCAACCCTTATCGTCTAGGGTATACCTACGAAGATGGCTTGACGACTCCCCCCCTTTGAGCTTTTCTACTATCTCAACCAACTGTGGGTCGTCTCGCTGTGCCTCACCAACCCGTCCTAGAAGTGTAGGTCTAACCTCCAAGGATGCTAACAGACCGGGTACTAAGTCAACGGAGGGTCTAAAGTCAAACATAGAGATGAATTCTAAGCTTTGTCGTTCAACAAACAACGGACTCAAGGACAAACTTTTCCTACTTAAGGCGTCTTCCACCACGTTACCCTTGCCCGGGGTATATGCTATTTCAAAATCGTAGGAGGCTAAGAATTCCATCCACTGTTGCTGCCTTAAATTCAAATCCTACTGAGAGAATAAGTATTTTAATGATTTGTGGTCAGTGAACAGTTCGAATTTCTCACCAAGAAGATAGTGACGCCAAGACTTAAGCGCGAAAACAATTGCGGCTAGCTCTAAGTCATGCGTGGGGTAATTCTTTTCATGAACCCTCAACTGTCTTCCACCATAGGCTATTACTCTTCCCTCTTGCATGAGGACCGCGCCAAGTCCCGTCCCACAAGCATCAGTATAGATGGTAAACGGTTTATTCCCGTCTGGCAGCACTAAGACTGGGGCTGAAGTTAAGGCTCTCTTTAAACGTTGGAACGCATCATCGCAATCTTTGTCCCACGTAAAAACCAGGTTCTTCTTCGTTAACCGTGTTAATGGAGCTGATATTTTTGCGAAGTCTTTGATAAACTTCCTATAATAGCCAGCCAATCCCAAGAAACTTCTTACTTCGGTTGCATTTTTAGGGACCTTCCAATCTTGGATGGCCACCACCTTTGCGGGATCCACTGCTATCCCTTCTTTGGAAACCACGTGCCCTAAGAACCGTACTTCCTTCCTCCAGAAGTGACACTTAGAAAATTTTGCCTTAAGGTTATGCGCTCGAAGGGTTTCCAACACTTCCCTAAGATGTAGGGAGTGCTCTTCTTTATTCTTAGAAAAGACTAAGATGTCATCCACAAAGACTACCACGAATTTGTTAAGGTATTCCCTAAACACCCTACTCATCAAATCAACAAAATATGCAGGGGCGTTTGTCAAACCAAAGGGCATCACTAGCCATTCATAGAATCCGTCAGGAGTCCTAAAAGCAGTCTTATCTATACTATCCTCAGCCACTCTCAGTTGATGAAAGCCAGTGGCTAAGTCCAACTGCGAAAACACTGAGGCGCCAACTAACTGATCAAAGAGATCGTCAATCCTCGGCAGTGGGTGTCGGTTCTTTTTAGTAAGCTTGTTTAGTTCTCTATAGTCCATACAAAGTCTAAGAGACCCATCCGCCTTTGTGGCAAAAACTACTGGAGCACCCCACTCCGATATACTACGTCTTATGAACCCCTTCTCAAGCAACTCCTTTACTTGCTTATTGAGTTCCCTCCTTTCACGAGGAGCCATGTGGCGCACTGGCAAAGATACGGGTTTAGCATTATCCACAAGATAAATTCGAAAGTCTATCTCCCGCTTTGGAGGTAAGCCCTTCACCTCCTCAAACACATCCGGATATTCCCGGACCACTTCTACCGATCGCAGGTTCTCTACAGACGCGTCAAGCGATTCAAGATAACTTAGCATAACGGAATTTATGGGATTACAAAAGATGTCGAGAGCATTACCAAGGCGAGTCACAAGCCTAACTACTCTCCTTTCACAATCAAGAATGGCCCTATTTCTAGACAACCAATCCATTCCTAAAATTAGCCCATAGCCCGTGAAGCCCAATACATAAGCATCACATCTAAATTCAACGCTAAGTATAGAGATTTTCAAATCCAAACATATCATGGTCAAATGAGCCGAACCCCCAATTGGATTTGAAACGACCAAGGGATCCTCTACTAAACTGGTGTTCAAGTGCAGTGATTCAACTAATGATGCAGAGATAAACGAATGAGATGCGCCAGAATCGAATAAGGTACGGACAGGATGATCAAACAGAAAAACTAAGCTTTCAACAGAAATTGTTCTACCTCTTTCTTGCAGCGGTGGGGCCGCAATAGCCTGAACTTGCCCCCTTGCCTGCCCTGGTGCCATAAGAGCCTGCACCTGTCCTCCCGAGGTAGACCCTGCCCTCTGCCCCTTCTTTGGACAGTCCTTCACTAAATGTCCCGCATCTCCACAATGAAAACAACCAGTCTTCTTTTTCTTTCTACAATCTTTGCTGAGATGGCCAGGCGTCCCACAATTGAAGCATTTCTTCTTCCCTTTGCCATTATTGTTTTTACCACCCTTCTTATTTTGCTGTTGGGGTTTCTTCTGATCCCCTTTCTTTTCGACTGCCTTATCCTCATGCATAAGTGCCATTTCTACTAGCTTTTCAAAGGTGGCTCCCATAGGGATGTGGGTCATAGCCAACCCTTGCAACGGTTCATTCAAGCCTCTAACGAACCTCAAAGCTTTCTTCTCTGGCGTGTTCACCAACTCCAAGCCAAACCTTGCTAACTGATTAAATTTATTGACATATTCCTTTACTGATGAGCTCCCTTGCTTTAGTGCCAGGAATTTTTCCATATTTAAGTTCTCCTCTGCCCTTGAAAGAAACTTTGCCTCAAACCTTCGTCTGAAATCCGCCCATGAATCAACTGGACGTTCCCCGTTAGTGACCTCCCACCAAAACGTGGCTTCTCCCTTCATTAACCAAGCTGCTAAACGGACTTTCCTTTCGTCCTCCACTTCAAAGATATCAAGTAATTCCTCAGTCTCCTTAAGCCAATCTCTGGCCTCCACGAACGTCTCTGACCCTTGAAAAGTCTTTCCACCCATAGCCTTAAACTCCTTGCACGTCTTTGCAAAAGTGTCAACACGAGGAGGAGGAGGAGGATTTGCTGGACCCGCGGTGGCCCTGGCCTCAAGATATTGACGAAACCAACCGGGTATATGAACACCCTCTGGAATGTTGAGATCTTCAGCCATGCTGAAACGAAAAAGGAAAGATTCAAAATAGAGGACTCGAAAGATAAAGATATGGCTATTCGGGATTATGTTTTTCATAAAAACTTTCTTCTTAAATTTATTCATTAAAACATATTTTTGAAAACACTTCTTTCAAAAATACTTTAGAAAAAATAGTTTTCTAAAAATTTTATCTGTTCTGGTAACCTTAAGCTCTGATACCACGTGTAACACCCCACGTCCATTAATGTCACTCACAAAGGGAATGCATTAACTTCCATGGAGGTTTTAAGTGAATATAGAACAGTAAAATTACAACAAGACAGATATAAAATAGTACATGGAAATTCAAAAACTTTATTTCATTATAGCAGAAGTCAAAACATGTTTGATTACATCATAACACCATATTCAATGTCAAGTACAATATCTATCTTGATAAAACAAGTACATAATCCCATTACATGAATAGCCATTAAAAAGAAAGATAACAAGCTGGACTTTACTTCAGCAGTCCAAGCTTTCCAGAAGATAAGCGATCCAACTAGACTCCACTAGAACTTGGCCCAACCTGCGGACCTGAAGGGAGAAAAAGGATGGAAAAGAGGGGGTCAGACATAAAGTCTGGTGAATATGATAATTCTACAATACTATTACCAAAATAACTGGACTAAGGCATAAGCTGGAAAACAAGAAAATGTCTATGAAGAGCAGATTAAGGACATAGACAATCGCTAAAGGCAACGTTATAGGCGCTCCTAAATACTAAAGGATAAACACTATACTGCACCACACCAGTCACCCTAAAGATTCATCCCACTTAGCTTCACTTAGAAACTTTCCCAATGGCTTTACGTACCCCTAGCTGACTACATAGGTGCCGCCTGCCCCTATCTCCACTAGGTGTACCCTACTTCCCATTATTCGATCGGCTCCCTAACTCGTAGATACCCGTGCTGGCCCCACAGTGGGGTGTATCACTCCCCTAAAGTGGCAACCTGATACAACGGACATGCACGGCTTATACCTACACGATGCAACAACGTCTTACCTACCAGCCCGGGTCCACACACGCATATGAAACCCGTTGGACTTGCGTTGCCACCGCTCCCTGTTTTGGCCTCTTATAGTCAAACCCAGTATGCGTGTCCCGTCCTCGACTTGGGTCGAGCCCACAAAGATACGTTTTGGGATACTGGTTGAAATGGGCCCCCACTATTTACCACAAGCATTCCACCTAAGCTTGTCCCCATTAGTCCATCCCACTTAACCCACTTAGTCATGTTCATTTACATGTGTGTTTGGTTAAGTCTAATCGTATTTCAAATGCCTCTAAAGGCAACCACCAGATTCCTCATGCCACCCAAGGCACCTACTTAACCCCCATGTCCCACCTTACATGATTATCTGGTTAAGTATTTCTTAGTTCATTAAGGCCATAACCTCATAAAGACCTCTCACATTAGACTGGCATTTATGGCAGCTGGATTTGCCGGGCGGGTCCGGGCAGTCTTACACCATAAAAGAGTCTAACCTCGTGTCTTTACAACTGTTATGCTTTAGTTTGGGCCTAGGACCTCTCACATTGGGCCGACATTTGTGACTACTGGATTTGCCGGGCGGGTCCGGGCAGGTTTACATCACAAACGGGTCCAACCTCGTGTCCTAAGCATTGATTATTAATAATAATCCACTTTCCCCCAATTTTAATAATTCCCTACTTGAATTATTAATTACTTCCAATTTTTAACAATGTCCATAATTGACTCAATTATGGACATCCATTCATGGTATGCAAAATCTTACAAAATTGCACCCAATTTATTAATTCCTAATATTACCCCTACCCCACGTTTGAACGTTTATTCGCAAAATATATGTTAGACTCGAATAGCCTAACTCATAGCATAAAAGAGATTATCATAATAACAACATGTATATGTGACCAAATGAATCATAATAAGGGGTGAAACTTGCATATGTCCAACTTGCATAGATTATACATGTCATGGACCTGAAGGTGTCAACCTGTTCAAAATTCACCTAATATAATCTCAATCAATTTTCATAAACTTACATATGAACATGTGTGAATCAACATCATCTAATTTTTTAACAACATGGTTTTATATGGGTACACCTAACTCAATAGGCAAATTCCCACAATCAAGTTTTATTTAATTATAGTTTCAAGTTTATGGGTACACCTAACCTAATAGGCAAATTCCCATAAACAAGATCCATTTAAATTAAGAAAAAAAAACATAACTTTAAGCATGATCCAACAACATCATGATTTTTCAACATAATATAGCATGATTTATAACATGGCATAGTATGATAGTATAACATAGCTTGACATGATTCTCAACATAGCACGACATAGCATAAGAGAATTTACAACATAGCATGACATAGCATATATAATTTACATCATACGACAACATAATAACATAATAAGAGATCCACAATATATAGAATTTACAATTACAAATCACATCACTTTCTTGTGATCCATTCATAACTGAGTCAAATTAGTTTGTAATAGTCTTGTGAGAATCATCATACTCACCAACAAAAGAAGAGAATTAGAGAGAGAGTTCTTTTGTTTGATTTGTTTTGTTGAGAAGAATTTAGTTGTAGTAGATTAGGCTTCCTCTTCTTTGTTTGTGAAGGTTATGCTGAACTCCATGGCAGCAGCATGACGGTAGCTTCTCTAATTTTACAAGTGATTTAGGTCTAGGGTCTACCCACTTATTTATAGATTTTAGAATGCGTTTAGGCCATTAGATTTAACCTAGAAATAACCGCAACCGTCCAGACAAGATGGGGTTTATCTTGTTGACTCAGCAATGAGTCAGAAGTGACTCAGCAAACACTCAGCATATTAATAAACTTCTATTCATGTCATAAATATATATATATTTTCTACAATGTACATATTAGATACATCCCCCTTTACTTATTATTGTTTTTATATACACATTAGATACATCCCCTCTCTCACACACTTATTAATATTTTTATATTCATATTAGATACATCCCCTCTCTTACACACTTATTAATATTTTTATATTCATATTAGATACATCCCCTCTCTTACATACTTATTAATATCTTTATATTCATATTAGATACATCCCCTCTTCTACACACTTATTAATATTTTTATATTCATATTAGATACATCCCCTCTCTTACATACTTATTAATATCTTTATATTCATATTAGATACATCCCCTCTTCTACACACTTATTATTATTTTAGCAACTTTAGTGTTAATAGAAAATTCGGGGTGTTACATCGTCGATACAATTCCAACGCAACAAAACGCATATCAATTGGAGCTCGCATGAAAAAGTTATATGTGTATTACGACTTAAATTTCAATACGTAAACTAATATAAAAATAAAACTCACCCACTATCCTCCTGCCACGTCACCCCTTTTATTCATTCTTCTTTCCCCCACTTCGTACAAGAATTTGCTGTACAAAACTATCATGGAAAGAGAAAAAAAACCTAAACTTTTAATCCACTTTATCTCTCTCGATTCTCAATGAAATTCAGCACTGTCAGATCCGGTGAACTTCTCTTCGCATAACCTTCCTCCCGACACCATCATGTAGAGCTTGGCCATCACCAAAAAACTACATTCTCAGCCAATAACACACGCCTATGGTACATGTGCGATATAAAATTCTTCGAATTCCTTCATTTTTTTTTGGCCAAAAGATGTTATTTTCCATAAAGAGTTCAAATACAATATTAAATTTGGGAATAGATCTCTTTATAAATCACAACTTTGAACCCAAAAAAACATTTATTGTAAAACATGAGGAACCCAAACTGAGATCGCATGTTATCAAATTGGTATAAGTACTGAGATCTTCTCAACACGATCCTAACAAATCACGTTTCACGAATTTTTGTTGAGTGGATTGTCTAATTTGGATTTTTAGAAGTTGAAAAGGAGGCTACCATGTTTATTTTTCTCAAGTGGCCATTGGTTTGCATGGCAATGAAGAAAAGATGTGAATCAGGTCAGGATTTATGATAATTTATAGGAAATGGAATTTCAGTGGATAATTGATTGAATACCATATTCAAAATATCGTTTATTCATTTATAATTCAATGCCAAATGTTACTAATTTAATCCTAATTAAAAATAGGACTTATATTAGTTATATGAATCAATTACACATAATAACTCCCCCTATTCAATTATTCAACCATCCTAATTGAACATTCAATTTTCTAAAATAATCAATTCAATTTAAGTCTTTACTAATTCGGTATATACTTAATTCCAATAAATTGGTTTGATTTAATTTTTGTTCTTTTTATTCAACCAATCTTGAATTTGTAGATATACTTGGCATTTTTGTTTATATCCCATTACGTTGTTACTTCTATGCATAGTAACGAAATAATTAATCGCTTTAATTGCAATCAATTTTTTCTATCATTACCTTAATTCAATTGAATCCCATTTATTGCAGTATTTATTATTCCATAAATCGTTACTTTTGGTCCTGCATAACGTTTGCTTATATTTTACAACCGGTTTTTACGGTTACCACTTTTATACACCTTAACTGCAATAATTATGTGCATTAGTTGAAACTTATTTTCAATCTATCATAAATGAATTAAGCAGTACAATTGAAATTTAAGAATTATTATAAGTTATCAATTTTAAACACGTTTATATATCTATTGTTTATATAAAAAAAACAGCTGGTTTCACATACTTAATCAATTAATCTTTTGCAAACAATCTTCTACAAACACCTTATTAATTCACCCTAATTGCACTTAATTTTGTGCAGTAATTGTAACTCATTTCCAATTTATCACCAATGAATTAACTATTGAATATGTAATTGAATAATTGTTATAACTCTGAATTATTAAACATAATTCTTTGTTTGTTACCAACAACAATAAAATTAGATTCACATTTGTTTTACCTTCTTATTTATAATTTCTATCCCATGTGACCATACCATTTATTACCTATTAATCACCACTTTATTATAGTAATCATTTTTTTTGTTTCCATTTATTACCTTACTATTCCGTAACTACCATTTTTAATTTATAATAACTGCGATACTTAATTATATTGATCCTAGTAGGTTATCATATCAATACCAAATAGTTAACGTTTGATTTGTTCCTCCTTTCTAATTTTTATAGCAACTTTTATATTTACAATCGTACCAATTACATGCAGTCTAATTAAAATAGTTATAAGTTGTCTAAATCAATGTTCTTCTTCCATTCTAGTTGGTATCCTTGCTAATAATCACAAATTTGTTTCTCTTTCAATATTGAATTACGGGAATATATTAAATTCAAAAAAAAAATTAGTCAAAAATATGGGATGTTACAACTGCAGCATTATCGGTATTTGTTTTCGAGTTTCTAAGTGACAGATGGCTACCTTTGTAGAATTTGTTTGAAAAAGCAAATTTGAAAATTCAATTATTTTGAAGTGGGTTTTAATTTTTTACTTATGTGAGTTAAAACTAAATAAGATAATAAGAATTTGACTTGTGAATAAATCCCAGAGGAAATAAATGGAAATTAATTTGATTGTATGGTTGAAATTGATTGCATGGTTGTATAGAATAAACTTGATTGGAACCTATCTTGAATTGAATTTAATGGTTTCGAGATAATTAAATTAGATGGTTTATGAAAATGTTGGAATGGATGACTTGAATGTTTAACTTGATAATAATGAAGCTAATGAATTCCATTTGAGTTAAAAACAGATATAAAAGCTAGTATTGATTATGTTTTGGAGCAGATTAAATCCAGTCTGATTAGAGATGCATAATAATTGAGCAAGCTTGAGCATAAATTATCGCTTGTCGCGTAATAACGCTCGCAAAAAGATGCGCCTACGCAAAATATAAATTTTTGTTTTTGAATTGAGTTTTCCCGACTATGCATGTCGATGGATTTATTTTTGTACTTACAGCATTGCAGAAGTCCCTCCGTACAAGGGAGACTCCGCCAAATTTTTTCCAAAATTTACAGTGTTAGAAAAATTTCAAATTCTTTTGGAAATTTTTGGAATTTGTTTTTTATATAAATTAAATTGGTTTTTTAGATTAAAGCTAGTTGGTTTTGTTTAAAAAGCGGGAATGCAGTTTTTATTTTATGGGATCTTTGGAAATGTTATTGGGTTTTTGCATTTTTCCTACTAGTAATTTCGGGGACGAAATTCTTTTAAGACGGAAGGAATATAATGGCCCGGATTTTTAACCGTTTTATTTAATATTTTAAAATGGTTTTAAATGTTGTTTTAGAATTAAATTAGATTGAATTCAATAATTTTGAATATTTTATTAATATAAATAATAAAATAATAAATTAAATTCCGGAATGGCCAAAATTTGTTGGATTTGCAATATAATGTGAACTGGCAATCTAAAAGTGTTTAATGTTGATTTGTTTTGGATTATATTAATGATTTCATTTATAAAACGATGTTGAACGTTTAATTTATAATTTTATTATAAAAGAACTGGAGTGGCGTGGTAGTTCGTAATATTACGTTTTGAACTTTAAATGGTTATACATGATCCGATATAAGTCGAATTTCTTCGAAATAAGAAACGTCTGAGTCTATTGGATTATATTTTTCTAATGAAAGAGAATAAACGAGTTTTCGTGTTGTAGATTTTGTTTTATATCTGAATCAAAATTTCAAATAGTCATTATGGAATTCGTTTATAAATTATAACGATTTATTATATAAAAATAAGGATTTTTATTTTATTTTATATCAATTTGGCTTGAAATTCAACCAGAGATGATTTATTATGAAACTATATGAAATTTTGGTTAAGTATGTCTGATTATAATAGTTTAATATTATTATATTTAATTATTTTGATTAATTTTAATTTAATGTGGACCCTTAAAAAAGAAACTTTATTCAAGTAACCCCCATTTCCAACGAATTTTTTTTATTGAGATCGTAACATTTAATTATTGCTATATTTCAAGTTTCGCGCCAATTGAAGTTATTTTGTGAGCATAGCAAAATTAAATGCAAATAAGACGACTATTTGAGCTTGAACGAGCGTCTTTTTTGTAAACGGACTTGGAATTCGACGAAACAAGATTAGTTAGAACCGTAATGTCAAATTATACCATGACGTCCATTTTCGTCAAAGTTTGTATGTGACCACAAGAATTAATAAACGTACATCGGAAATGGCGACAGGTACAGAAAAAATATCGTTCGTCACTTCAAATAAAAATCGTCGGTCACTTTAAATGAATGAAATATATTAATAAATAACAATAATAATAATAACGAAAAACGCTTGGTCACATCTGATAAATATCTTTGTCCATACTCAGACGTTCCGTCCCCTTTCTTCTAACCAATTCCAGCTCATTCTTTCTATATAAAGCACTTCAGTTTATATATTTTTCCCACAAACAATAAAAAAATTCCTTTCTCTCTGTTCAACGAAATAAATAGCTCCATCTCCTTTAAAACCAAACAATCTGATTCTTCGTGTGTGTGTGTCTATATATATATATATATATATATATGTATGTGTGTGTGTGTGTGTGTGTGTGTGTGTGTGTGTGTGTGTGTGTGTGTGTGTGAGGTGTGTGTGTAACAATCAAAGCTCAACACTTAATGTTTTTCCGAATTTAATAGAAAGCTAAATGAAGCATCCATTCTTCTTCTTCACTTCAGAAATATGAGTTTAAAAATATATTTTTGTTGATGGTTTCAGTAAAATACAGCCTGACCGCGATGAACATGGAAGGGCCAGAGTTGGCCATAAGGATGTAGTGTGGTGGAGGTTGTGGTGTGAAGTGAGATAGCGGCGGTTGCGAAGTCAGTCGTTGGATGTGGTGGTGAGAAGTGAATGCGGTGGCAGTGTAAAAAAAGGGTGATGGAAGAATGGGAGTTTGCAGAGGAAGGTGACAAATGTAGGAGGAGGAAGCTGGTCAGATGTCGGTGGCATTGATGAGGTAGCTCTAGGTGGTTCATCGGAGACGCAGTTGGGTGATGAAGTGGTGTTGAAGTAAAATACCAGCGTGAGTGTCTGAGCGGGAGGATGGGTTTTAGGGAGTCGCGGTTTCGATGAAGGTCGAGGACAGGATGGGAGAATGAAGATGAACTCGTGATTTTTCGTGAGACAGGGAAATGGAACATGGGGAAGGAAGTGGGTTATATAGTCATGGCTTGGAAAGAAAATGTACAGTAGCAGGAAGACTTGGAAGAAGTTGTATGGGGAGGCCGACGGTATTTTCGTGGAAGGCTTTTGGGCCTTAGCCCATTTGTTTAAAAGGAGAATGTAAAAAAAGAGTGAAGAGGAAATATAGGGGACGTGCTGAAGAATAAAAGGAACATCTGGTTTCCATACTTTGAGAGGGAGAAATCACGCTATTTTTGTATTGGTAGTCAACGCTGAAACATGACTTAAGATTAATTAAGGATTACTTAATATTTAAGTTAATTATATTATTTACATTTATGTTTAATATTATTATAAGCGTAACCCGTTTGTTTTTAATCAGAATCGCACGAAACGAGGCCTACGTGTACGTGCTGATTGGGTAAGTTTTGGAGCTACTAGGAATTTTGTGTAATTTTAAACGGCTGTTTAAAATTATATGAAACAACGCAGCAATTGTCTATCGAAAATAAATGTGAGTTAATTCTCATACATTTCCGGAATCCTGTGATGTGGTTAAATTCATATAATTTAATTTAATTGTTGATAATATATTGGTTGATTGGATGCCTTAGATGCTTATTGTTGATTGAATGGTCGCCATTAATTATATTATCATCATTTAATATATTGATTTAAAATTATATGCTGTTATGAAATGTTATAATGATCTGTGATGCAAGGAAGAATAGGTTGGAGGGATCTGAACAGGTTCCTCAAATATTATGTGTGTTTATTTTATATTATTTATGTATGAATTGATTGAACCCCAATGACATTGAAAACCTATTTGGATGTTGATGTTGAATTTAAAGTAAACGTTGTAATGATTTAAATCAATAAATGGTATTGATTGAGGAATTGGCAGTAAACAAATCTAAAATCCACATTTTTGTTAAAACGTTAGTTTTCCATTAAGCGAATTGACGATGTTCAGTTATAAGATTTATTTATAACTAAAACAAGATTTTTAATTTTTATTTATACATTATTATGAAGTTTTAAAAATGAATAAATGTTTATAACACTACACCAAAAAAGGCTTTTAACAGCGTGTCAAAAACGCTGTTATATGATATTACAGCGTTTTGATAAACGCTGTATAACGACATGTTGTCGTAGGCCCCTTTTTTTCAACAACGGAAAGTAAATGCTGTTAAAAATTGAGTTTCACAGCGTTTGTTCTGAGCTGTTAGTAATTTACACACCGCGTTTTTCTTGGGCTTTTAATATTTTATGCACAGCGTTTATAATGAGCTGCTAATGGGTTTCAAGTGTGCGTTGCTTCCATTTTCAACAACGTATTATAAACGCTATTAATAATGTTTCACAGTGTTTTTCTTCTGCTGCCGTTTGTTCCTGATATTTCCACTCCACCATTTCATCGTATTTCAACTAAACAATATACATAACATTGTATCAAACTAGAAACTACCATATGAACATATAATTATTAATCATCATTTTCATAAAGTAATATGAATATAATATCTGTAGACAAAATTTACATAAATTCATAAACAAATGTCATACAACATTAGACAAACTTATGAAAACAAACCTATTTATGGCATGTTAAACATATACATATTTATCCCTTCAACCTTTGGTTCTGATACATACCGCTTAAGCATGTTGTTTATTGTTTCCTTTTAGTCCACACTGCAGATTGCTCCGTTGTTTGTCTCTGTAATGCTTCAAGTCCACTTAAGCTTCAACACTGTAAGTATAAGCTCAATCAATTCTCATTATTAATTATCTATTAGTGAAACAATAATGATTTCTTTTAATTATCGTTGTCATCGTCGGACATTATGCAATGGTGCTAATAGTGCACTGCATCAAAGTAATGGTGCACATGTGCACCACTCTTGTGGTGCAAATTCACCACAGTGGTGCAGATGCACCACTGTATGGTGCAGTTCGCCACTGTGGTGTATCTGCACCATTACAGTTGTGCACAGGTGCACCATTAGCACCACTGCATAATGTCCGCAAAGAGATGAAAAGGGAAAAAAATCCTAACTAACGAGAGAAATGAAACTACGTAAGAGCGGCAAACCAAAATGTATGTGCAATACTTAAGAGCACTAATACGCAACCAAACACACTAAATCCATGCCTCAGTTATAAAACTGAAGCAACTGAAGAAATGCTTCAGTTCGATAACTAAAGCCATACATGTTTAACACTGAAGTCGCGCTTAAGTTTTAAACTGAAAAGCTTTAGTTTTTAAACTGAAGTAGTGCACTTACTATTCTCAGACAGGTGACGTACATGGGATATATACATATGATTACTTCTGAAAAGACATCGAAAACAGGTGTTTTCAATTTAAATTAAAATCATATCCCATGTGGCTAGCGGTAACATCATATCCGAGATGAGGGTTGTAAACACTAACAACTTCTCGTATTTAAGTTAAAAACACTAACAATTTCTCGTATTACATGAGGGTTACATGGATCATTCTCAAAATCATCAGACGTACATATCAAACACACACTAGTATACAAATATTCTACAAGCAGAATTCAAATTCTTTTTTTCACCACCAGTGTTGCTTGTAATCTAACAACTACAAATAAGCTAGCTAATATATGTATTGAATATGTGCATTCGCATATTTGCCAGTATTGTACACAAACGTATAGGTTAGACCCAATCAAATGTGCAAGACTCGAAGCATGTATATAAAGGTATAATTGCAAAGTTCATAACTCACCAGCTTAATCAGATGAGAATATTCTTTACACTGCACGAGAATTAGAGCCATGTTCCTAGGATATGAAATTTAGCTTAAACAAGAAAATGTTAGTTTAGAAGTCGAGAAATAGATTATTGGTTTATAAAGCAAACCGTTAAATATGAAAAAGAAAGATACCTGACCCACATTTGCATTGGTTTATCATGCAATAAATGATTCAAAAAATTAGCATGCGCATGTTAAACATTCTCACTACTATCTTTTACAGTTGTTGTGCATATTTTTTCCTTCCAGCACTATCTTTTTAATGCATATGCACGCTAGTACTCCCTGAATTTTTTCCCTCCTACCGCTTTAAGTCTGTACCTAAACATATAATTAGTCGTAAATCAATGTCCAACCTTCTCTTTAATTAGCTAATAGCCAGTCCCCCAAATACTATTACAAACAAGAACATATAATGGGATATACAGTTCATAAAATATCAACGGAAGGCGTACCTTTCTACCAAAGCTGAGAGTTTGTAAGGCACTTGTAAGGCAAGATACTACCATTAATGGGTCGATAATACTGTCTAGAGCAACACCAAAGAAATCAACTGGTTATCGGACACAGTTGAACTTCAATTCTAACTTGCAGTGCAAGAGACAAACCCGCTAAGATACAGTTGATGAGGCAAGAATTGAATAACATAAAAATTAGTAATCTTCCCAATTTTTATTCTATTCAACTTTTCCTTTTCAACATATACTTAAACATGGAAGCAGCAAGCATCCACAAGGTCCATACTATATATGAACCACTTTCCTATTCCTACATTGGCAAATTGTATGATTTTTCATTAGTTCCAATCATCTACAAAGTCACAAAGTCAAATTGAGGATTTTAATCGGCATATTCAGCCTGATGCCAAAATGAATGTGAAAGTAGACTCAAATAACAGTCAATAGTTGAATGTAAGGTAAAAAATTCTAATTAGCCCAACCCATATGAAACCAGTTACCAAATCGCTAAGGCAAGTAAAAAGTATGCCCTTGATAAGGATGTGTTTGAGTCAAAGAACCTCAGCTTAAGGGGATGATTGAGAATCCACCCTGGAACTTAGTCATAATGATTTCAGCAAATGACCAGTGGCTCCACACGTAGAACATTGAGAGGATGAATTTTGCAAACCAAGCTATAAACTTTTAGAACATTAGCATCATTAACAGTGGCAATTGGAATGATGTCGATGATCTAACAAGTGCAAAACTGGAGACACTTATAATTATTGGGAACGTCTCGAAAGCCAGTCTGCTAAAGTTTTATAAATGGTGTCAGGTACATGGCACATTGGAATCCAAATGATGGTTGAGTTTCAGCCCATATGTGTAAAACTACAGGTTGACTGTCAAAAGGCACAAAAGTATTAATGCATAATACATCTATGCAAATCCACATAATATGATATCCCCTGATTCAAACGAATAATTCATATAAATATGTCCAAGTTAGCATTACTATCCACATAATATGCTTTTACAAAGAAGAATGTAAAATATATCTATGCAAAAATGAAGGTGTTAATTCAGTTCAGGCAGAATTTAGAAATAGTTTAATACACCATAATGCACCTGAAATGACCCGAACTTCCCCATAAAGGAAAGCCCAGATTGAGTTGAGAACACAACAAATCAGAACAGAAACAGAAGAACATTTCATTGCTTATTACAAACAATTTACATCAGAGTACAAGAATATACAGAGTATGAACAAATAACATACATTTGATAAATAATATAGATTTACAAATTACAATACAACGGAAAATAATACAAAACACAACTGAAAGAGATACACGGATATAGAGCTTTCCGAATATCATTACAGCTGTAAACCAGGATCCTGTGAATATAAATCTGCAAAACAAAAACTACTAGCTGCCCGTGTGGAAAATAGAGGCACCCAGAGTTTAGGTTAAAACAATAAACTCCAGGTTAGTCATGTGACTGGTGTGAGAACTAAAACAATTATTTAAATCTTTACTTTAAAATAAAGTAAATCAAGGGACCACGCCGTATAACACGGAACGGGTTTCCTCCTTGGAATACCAGTGCATAAAATAAACAGCGCAATGCTTTTTCGAAAAATGAAGCTATTATAAGACTCAGGTCCCATCACACAATGCAACGCAAGCCGGAGGATAGAGTTTTACCTTATAATAGCCAAACATGCTTGGTACGTTTAAAACAAATTATTTTGATACAATTATAGTGTAAAGTGTATGAAAACAACTTCAAATATAAATGTATCAATCATATACGACATTAGCGTCCCATGCCACTATGTCGCCAAAACTATACAACTAAAACTGTAAAATGTCACGTATTGGAAGTGGGATTTCCATCTCTAAACCAAGGCAAGGGATCGTCCTTACCGCTTCGAGATGCTCTAGCCCATGTCTCAGGATCAGAGCTCGAGTGACCCTTGGATCATCAGGGCTGGTCCACTCGATGTGGATTAAAATGCCTGAACCATGCGTTTCCCCGCCCTATGGGGCGCAGGTCTAGTGTAACACTCCACGTCCATTAATGTCACTCACAAAGGGAATGCATTAACTTCCATGGAGGTTTTAAGTGAATATAGAACAGAAAAATTACAACAAGACAGATAATAAGTAGTACTTGGAAATCTAAAACTTCATTTTATTGCAGCGGAAATTAAAACATGTTTGTTACATCATAGAAACCATAAATCAGAGTCAAGTACAATATCCATCTTGATAAACAAATTACATAACCCCATTACATAAATAGCCATAAGAAAAGATAACAAGTTGGACTTTACTTCAACGGTCCAAGCTTTCCAAGAGAGATAAAGCAATCCAATCAAACTCCACTAGAGCTGGGTCCAACCTGGGGACCTGGAGGGGAAAAAGGATAGAAATGGAGGGGGTCAGACATAAAGTCTGGCGAGTATGATAATTCTAACAATACTATTATCAAAATAACTAGACTAAGGCATAAGCTGGAAGACAAGTAAATGTCTATGAACTATTGGGTATGGAAAGCAGATAAAGATAACGTGAAAGATAACGTTAAAGGCATACCTAATTACTAACGAATAATTACTACACTGCACCGCACATTACTACACTGCACCGCACCAGTCACCCTAAAGGTTGATCCCGCTTGCTTCACACAGAAATTATATAATTAGCCTTGCGTACCCCTAACTGACTACATAGGTGCCGTCTGCCCCTATCTCCACTAGGTGTACCCCACTACCCACTTGCGATCGGCTCCCTACTCGTAGATACCCGTGCTGGCCCTATAGTGGGGTGTATCACTCCCCTAAAGTGGCACCCGATACAACTTGAGAATGCACGGCTTATACCTACACGATGCAACAACGTCTTACCTACCAGCCCCGGTCCACACACGCATATGAAACCCGTTGGACTTGCGTTGCCACCGCTCCCCGTTTTGGCCTCTTATAGTCAAGCCCAGCATGCGTGTCCCGTCCTCGACTTGGGTCGAGCCCACAAAGATACGTTTGGGATACTGGTTGAAATGGGCCCCCACAAGCTACCCACCTAAGCTTGTCCACTAGTACATCCCACTTAACCCTCTTAGTCATGTTCATTTACATGTGTGTTTGGTTAAGTCTTACTAATCGTATTTCACATGCCACTAATGGCACCCACTAGATTCCTCATGCCACCCAAGGCACCTACTTAACCCCCATGTCCCACCTTACATGTTTATCTGGTTAAGTATTTCTTAATTCATTCAGGCCATAACCTCATAAAGACCTCTCACATTAGACTGGCATTTATGGCAGCTGGATTTGCCGGGCGGGTCCGGGCAGTCTTACACCATAAAAGAGTCTAACCTCGTGTCTTTACAACTGTTATGCTTTAGTTTAGGCCTAGGACCTCTCACATTGGGCTGACATTTGTGACCACTGGATTTGCCGGGCGGGTCCGGGCAGGTTTACGTCACAAACGAGTCCAACCTCGTGTCCTAAGCATTAATTATCACTTATAATCTTTTACCCCAGTTTTGAATATCCCTATTCAAATTATTAATTACTTCCAATTTTAATGATGTCCATAATTGACTCAATTATGGTCATCCACTTATGGCATGCAAAATCATACCAATTGCACCCCCAACTTCTTATTATTAAATCCTTAATATTACCCCTACCCCACGTTTATACGTTCGCTTATTCAACGCAGAATATACGTTAGACTCGAATAGTCTAACTCATAGCACAAAGATAAATTATCACTACATATAGACAACTAAAATGAATCTAATCATAATAGGGGTGAAACTTGCATAAACTACACATGTTAAGGATCTAAAGGTGTCAACTTGTTAAATGTCACGATTTACATGATATGATCATAACCCAAATTTATGTATAACTTGCATATGGGGTTTTAGGCAACATAATGATGGTGTGAACTAGCATAGAATTTCACATATGTCATAGCATAATCCTAGATGTCATAATAGATGTCATGGCATATGTTCATAACTTTTACTAATCAACCTAAACTTGCATATGTGACTTGTCATATAGATCAACATAGCCCAAACATTATGATTTGATTAACATGAACTAACTAGCATAGAGAATAGCATCATGACTTTATAACATGTATGATTCATCTCAACTTAGCATAGAAACTTTCAACATATATAACATCATCATAGCATGATTTACAACATATAGGATATCAACATCACATAACATAGTATTTATAACATACATGATAGCATAAGGTTTACAACAACATATATGACAATTCACATCATCTACTCATAATCCATTCATAACTTAACCTAATTAATTTAATAATAATCTTGTTAAGATCATCATACTCACAATTTAAGAAGAAAAGAGAGTCTTGATTTGCTTTAGAGTTGAGTAGAATTAGGTTTTGATTAGCTTTTCTTCCTTCTTAGTTGGCGGCGGCTCCACTGAGTTCCATGGCGGCGGTATGACGGTAGCTACTTTATTTTTCATATGAATTAGGGTGAGAGACTACCTAGGTATTTATAGAGTATAGGGTTCATTTAGACCTTCAGATCAACTCAGAACTAAACTGAACCATTTAATTTGCCAACTCAGCCCTAAAGACTTATCAGCAGCTCAGAATTGGGCTCCTTCAAACCCTAGCCGACTGACCAGGTCGACAATGTAGTCGACCTGGGGGGGGAGGTCGACATGGTAGTCGACCTGAGGGGGGGGGAGGTCGACACTAGTGTCGACTCCCCAGTCGACCTGCCTGGGCGGGAATTTTTCCCGCCCAGCCCGCTTCTGCACTTTCTGTTTTGAATTTTAAATTTCCTGCGAGCTATTTTGAATTTTCTGAAACTTCCGATGGCCATAACTTCTTCATACGAAGTCCAATTCACGCAAACTCGGACTCTATTTCAACCAGAATTCCGAGATGAACACAATGGCGGAACCCGTTTCCCACAATTCTCACGTCTGAGATTAGTTATTCTTTAATTTGTGAATATTAATATTATCAGAATTACGGGGTGTTACATTTAGTCTGTATAAACACCATATCATCCATCGGCCCCGCAGTGCCGATATATTTGAGGCGCCTCGCTATCCATCATCTTATAAGTAAAACATCTGATCTTGCAAAACACAGACACCACTCCTAGCTAGAAGGAAACGCATGCCTTCCTTGATGTCCTCTCCCGTTTCTGGTTCACACCGGGGTGTGAGGCTCACGAATTAATGCTATACACAAAGCTATGCTATATTAAAGTCGTGCTTTGATCATTAACCACAAGACTCTGCTTTTCAACAGAAGCCTTGATGTCTATCAATCACACAGAATGAAATCTGATGTCAGACACACATCCATTTACAAGTTCGTTCTGGGTCTGAACGAAACTGGAGGCACCTTATTACTCGTCCTGTATGTCCAATACAGAAGAGAGGTCCTCGCATATCCGGTCGATCTACAAGTACGTCAGGAACGATCACCACTTATTACCTTGTCTTGGGTGTACAGCCCAATCAAGACATCAGTAATCATCCAAACGATTTGAATACCTCCGCTCTTCAACCACCATCTTTATCCTCGACATATCGTCGAATTAGTTATTCAGAATGGGATAAACCCAGTCTTTCTGAATAACTCGCGTATATAATAAACAAGTGCTATAAAAACACAATTTACGCCTCATTCCAATTCTGAATATTCTTTTAGTTAAATATTCATGTCCTTTAGGAAAGGTTCCCATTAGTTTTATCAAAGATAAATTCTTTAAATTTATTCTTTAATCTTCCTTTGGATATCATTTCAAACCATATTAATGTTTATCCAAGCTAGTCGGGATTAGCGAACCTTACCAAAGTAATCATTTGTTTAATTTCCCAATCCCAACCTATTTATCCCATGAAGTAAAATTGGTAATGCTTCATATCTAACACCACGGTGTTATCGGTAAAATTAATTACCATTTCACGTTCAAATCTAGTTAAAGATTTAACTATCACTTGGAGCAAAACTGGTGATACTCCATTCTCGGTCATTTCTTGAATTTGATAATTTTAGTAATCAAATTCACCTTTGAATCTATTTAAAGATTCATTAAAACTCTAATTTACTTCTAATTTCCCAAAATAATTACTTAATATTGAAAGTTAAGAAATTAATCTTATCTTTAACTGAGTTAAAGAACTAATGTCATCTAAAACACATCCCACGATAAACCCAAAATCACTTTCCATTAACAATGGAATCTCCACGGAATACAGATCAATATATATAATCGATATGAACTTCCATATCCAACCGATAATATAAATGGGATAACGGCAAAGCCTTTTGAATTCCATATATATTAACAATCTTCCTTCACAGAAACTCACTTTGATTATTACCAAATCGAATTCTATTCAATTCCAATTTAATATGTTAAATTGTAAAACTTTACTTTGGCTAATCTCCTTTAAATCTTAACAAAAGATTTATAAATTCCAAATCACATTTCACTGTGAATCGGTTAAAGAACGAATGCCGTTAAAAATACAGTTCATGGTAAACCCAATTCACATTCCATTTTATTCCAATTATTAAATATAATTGGAAACTCTAACAATCTTAATTAAAAGATTTATTCTCTTCACATGGGGTTCATGAACAGTGTTACTGAAGACCCCGTCCCATCAGTCTCTAACCGTAAATTAGTAAGAGAACAATTCCCTAAGTATTAATCCTGAAGGCTGAAACCAACATCAGATCAATACCCAGGAAACCATTCAACTTAGCTAATCTCCAGTTAGTTTCTAATTTTCTTGACTCTATTGGGTTTAAGAACAGTATTATTAAAGATACCATTCACGACAAACCCAAATCTCATTCCATTGTTAATCGGGTTAAAAAACAAGTGTTATTTAAAACACCGTTCCGGATAAACCCAAAAACTAATTTGATATTAAATACAAGGCTCAGAATAGAAAATATATCGGCTTATATTCAATATCAAATTCTGAAACCAACAAATATCGTATTGGAAACAACGATGTAAATATATCTTTCCAATTTCCATAACAATATCTGTATAGTCACGAAATCCAACATCGAGATATTCCGAAGACAATTTCAATTCTGATCCATTCCAATTCATATTATTGGAAGTCTTGGTAATTTTTAAAACCATTTCAAAAATTCAATTTATTTTATTTAAAAATTATTGGATTTCAAATCTAGTTAATAACTAGTTCATTTTGATAGAATATATTTTTATCCTTTCAAATATGGAATTTTTTATCCCAATTCTTTCCAAATCATTTATTATGATTTTACACAAATTATTGATATTTTTAATAATTTTATCAAGGCCCGTACAGTCGATTTCCATAAACGGTCATCGAACAGCACTTACAGCGACTTTTTCCAAATTTGATTTGGACATAATTCCAAATCCAACCGTTAGATTTCAAATCTCTTGTATTCGTTGGAAATCTCATTCCGATACGAACCCAACGGTTTTGGTTTTAGGAGAATCCGACGGTCGGATCTCCTGTAATCTCCATTCGAACTCAATGGTCGAAATTCGCGAACTACCGCTGCGCGGTGCGTTCTATTCAGGCCATTAAATATATATTATATAAACTTCGTCGATTTCTATTTAAAACGTATTTTATAAATTGTTTATAAATTTATTTTAAAACAATTTCAATTCCATTTCAAATTTCAAATGAAATTTGAATATTCCTCAACAAATTCGTTTTAAATTCATTTTAAAACAATTTCAATTCCATTTCAAATTTCAAATCAAATTTGAATATTCCATATCATTTTAATATTAAAGTGATAATATTTTCAAAATAACAAATTTTGAAATCACTTTTCGATATTCATTATAAAAATGAATAAAATCGACAAAATTCCCATTCATGTTAAAATGGCATTTAACTACTTAACACGGCTTCACGTTTCAATATTCACTGAATATTATTTTAAAATATTCGTTAATTCTAAACTGGAATCAGACACAGTCAACTACCACATAATTTTATTTATATGGATTTCATACACACAGGTACACAACAATAATCAAACATAGTCAACCATCATCCAGAGTGCATTACACAACTACATAAGCATTAAATATAAATAAATAATGCTCATCACAGCCTGTCAACCCATCGATTGACATACCACTAATTATTGGGAGCAGTGTATGTCAAATATCATCCCAATACCCGTGTGGGGTTTTCACAAAACAAACGCAGATTTTATTTGTGCAGTTGGGCGATGTGTAAAATTTATCGTCCCAATCCATATTAGTCAAATGTGTGTACATTTACAAATCGTCCGATTTGTAAATGAATATTTATTTTATTCATATACACGTTAAAAATTATATTTTTAACGATTAAATATTTTATCTCAACACATGAATATTATTTACAGTTAATTTCACATCACAAACAATTTTCACTACACAATCAAATAAACAAGTCGTCCATGGTCTGTGGACGATGGGGAGTAGTTCATATATACAGTTATAAAATAGATAACTGTACAAAGAAAATTATAGTGAGGAGTTCTCACCTTGCTTTCGGCTTCGCCCAAAATTGTAGCGAGCTCTAAAAAAAATTCGGTCTCTTCTAGAATGTAGAAGACGACTTTACGGTCCCGGTGTCTCTTGTTTCACTAGATTTCAACCATATAGCACAAAGATATAAACTTTATTCAATTTATTGAATTAGCAACGCTTTTATGTGTTATAAACGGTTTTAGAAATAAAAACCGCGCATTTCCAGTTCAGTTCGAAACTAGGTATCGATTTTCACTCCAATCCGTTGCGTGAGGTGTCAATCGGGTTGTACCCCCGTGGAGAGCCTCGAGAGGTGCGCAAATCGATGGTAGTACGGTCCTGACCGGTGGTGACACGGCGGAGTAATCAGGCACAAGGCGGCGCAACTTTCGAGGGTCGTATCTCTTCAACCATGCGACGATACTCTCCAACTCAGGTATGGATTGGAAGCTCTTGAGGAGTACTACAAAAACTTCCAAAGGAGCGTTGGGTTTCGTGGAGCAGATTTGAAGAAATCGAGGAAAGAAGTGAAGAGAGGGTTTCCGCCATTAATCGGATGTCGGGGAGAGAGAAAACTGCTTTTTTGGTATTTTTATTTAATGATTATAAATTTTTTGATTCGCTGATATTTATATAAATTCCAAAAATAGTGTTTTCACATACGAACTCCAATTCGAACCCAATGACTATCGCCCCTAGCTAAATACCCCCATTTCGGACATAATGGAATATGTTTCGCAAGCCGGTTCAATCGTTTTGATCAGTTTTCATCAAAATTAAAATATAAATCAATATATATTTAATTTGAACGCACATTTTAATTTACTAGGGCCACATACTGACTACAGAAATTCCAAAAAAACAAATATGGCTATTTTTTGATGATACGGTCCTAACAAAACTAATTTTGTCAAATTTGGAGACCGTTTAAAAAATGACCATTTTCTGGTCAATCCAAATTGACTAAAACTGTCAAAACATGTTTTCCTTAGCCACGCTCACACATTGATCCCAAAATTTATGAAAATTGGAATCTAGCAATAATTTGACATTCCGGATCCAATAAAAGTGGTTTCGTCAAAAATGGAGGTCGTTTGCAAAATTTCCTATTTTAAGGGCTAAAATTTTACAATGACTATTCTGAATTTTCAACTAGGCAAAACTTTTTATTCCCGCTATGAAATTTGGATTTTTTTGGATTCATTGGAAAGATATTTTCAAATAGATTCTAATATTTTTTCACTAAAATCCGATTTGTTTTGAATCATGTACGTTCATTAGAAATTTGAAATCGAATTTTCAAACTACCGCGCCATTTCCAATTCCTTTTATAATTAAAATAAATATTTATATTTTAAATAAATATATGCATTCTAATTCTATTCAAAATAATTTTCTAGTCGTTATTATTTAAAATAAATCATTTTAAATATTCAAAATTCATTAAAATTACCAAAATAAAATTTTTAAATTGGTTCTGATTTTCCGGGTTGTTACAATCTCCCCCACTTAAAATCTTTTCGTCCTCGAAAAGGAACGGAGCTGAAAGTTGTTTAACTAACTAACTCGACTTTCATTCTGGCTTTTATTGTTCAACTTTTCAGTTTCTAAGAATTTTCTAATTTCTCAAAAATTTGGCTAACACCCTAAATTTTCGAAAAATTTCGCCATAACCTCCTTTGTACGGGGAGCACCGGGAAAATCCCCAAACCACCAAAGAAAAAGAAAAAGCCAAGCGGCTAGCCAATCAGCTCATAAAATCATCTGAACCCAATAAATACAATAAACATGTACCTCTTTGTCGGGCATACAATTTTATTCCTCTGCTCTAGCCTCCTTGCTATGACCTGTTCAATGTATATACATGTATATGCATGCAATTTCAAACAATTTTCAACTCAGTTCAACATTTGGCACAGTTTGATTATGTTTACCATTCATGTTCATATTGGTTTCATTATTCTAATTAGTGAAACTAATAATCAAACAACACAACCAACAATCAATTAGCTGATTAGATTTTCCAACATGTATCTTTTACATATATAGTCAAAATTATGTTTTTGATGCCAAATCATAACAAATAATCCTATCTAGTTTTGGTTCTCACACCAGTAAATTGGAAATATATAGATATCCCACTTTCGAAACTCGAGCATAAATACTGATGATGGCGCGCCATCACCAGAATCATGTCTGGGCGACTAGAGTGTGATTCTATATCCATCCAGTATATTTGAGGCTTCATATACACGTGGATCAGGCGTATATTCAAAACCTCTATATACCGAATAGTCCAAATCGATTTAAAACAAATTATTTTGATACAATTATAGTGTAAAGTGTATGAAAACAACTTCAAATATACATGTATCAATCGTAGAAGGCATTAGCGTCCCATGCCACTAAGTCGCCAATAGTATACAACTAAAACCGTAAAATGTCACGTATTGGAAGTTGGATTTTCATCTGTGAACCAAGGCAAGGGATCGTCCTTACCGCTTCGAGACGCTCTAGCCCGTGCCTCAGGATCATAGCTCGAGTGACCCTTGGGTCGTCAGGGCTGGTCCACTCGATGTGGATTAAAATGCCTAAACCATGTGTTTCCCCGCCCTATGGGGCGTAAGTCTGGTCAGTATAAAGGCCGTATCATCCATCGGCCCCGTAGTGCCGATATATCTGAGGCGCCTCACTATCCATCAACCGCATAAGTAAAACGTATGAGCGTGCAAAACCCAAACACCACTCCTAGCTAAAAGGAAACGCATGCCCTCCCTGATGTCCTCTCCCGTTTCTGGTGTTCACACCAGGGTGTGAGGCTCGCGAATTAACGCTATCCACAAAGCTATGCTATATTAAAGCCGTGCTTTGATCATCAACCACAAGACTCTGCTTTTCAATAGAAACCTTGATCTTTTGCATCTCAGCATGCCACATAGGAAATTCACGCTATGCAACTGATGTTTATCAATCACACAGAATGAAATCTAATGTCAGACACACATCCATTTACGAGTTTGTTCTGGGTCTGAACGAAACCAGAGGCACCTTATTCCTCGTCCTGTATGTCCAATACAAAAGAGAGGTCCTCGCATATCCGGTCGATTTCCAAGTAGGTCTGGAGCGATCACCACTTATTACCTTATCTTAGGTGTACAGCCCAATCAAGACATCAGTAATCATCCAAACGATGTGAAGACCTCCGATCTTCAACCACCATCTTTATCCTTGACATATCGTCGAATCAGTTATTCAGAATGGGATAAACATGGTCTTTCTGAATAACTCGCGTATATAACAAACAAATGCTATAAAAACACAACTTATGCCTCGTTCCAATTCTTAATATTCTTTTATTTAAATATTCATGTCCTTTAGGAAAGGTTCCCATTAATTTTATCAAAGATAAATTCTTTAAATATATTCTTTAATCTTACTTTGGATATCATTTCAAACCATAGTAATGTTTATCCAAACTAGTCGGGATTAGCGAACCTTACCGAAGTAATCATTTGTTTAATTTCCCAATTCTAACCTATTCATCCCATGAAGTAAAATTGGAAATACTTCATATCTAACACCACGGTGTTATCGGTAAAATTAATTACCATTTCACGTTCAAATCTAGTTAAAGATTTAACTATCGCTTGGAGCAAAACTATTGATACTCTATTCTCGATCATTCTTGAATTTGATAATTTTAGTTATCAAATTCACCTTTCAATCTATTTAAAGATTCATTAAAACTCTAATTTACTTCTAATTTCCCAAAATAATTACTTAATATTGAAAGTTAAGAAATTAATCTTATCTTTAACTGAGTTAAAGAACTAATGTCATCTAAAACACATCCCACGATAAACCCAAAATCACTTTCCATTAACAATGGAATCTCCACGGAATACAGATCAATATATATATAATCGATATGAACTTCCATATCCAATCGATAATATAAATGGAATAACGGAAAAGCCTTTTAAATTCCATATATAATAACGGTCTTCCTCCACAGAAACTCACTTCGATTATTACCAAATCGAATTCTATTCAATTCCAATTTAATATGTTAAATTGGAAAAAATTTACTTTGGAAAATCTCCTTTAAATCTTAACAAAAGATTTATAAATTCAAAATCACATTTCACTGTGAATCGGGTTAAAGAACGAATGTCGTTAAAAACACAGTTCACGATAAACCCAATTCACATTCCATTTTATTCCAATTATTAAATATAATTGGAAACTCTAACAATCTTAATTAAAAGATCTATTCTCTTCACATGGGGTACATGAACAGTGTTACTGACGAACCCGTCCCATCAGTCTCTAACCGTAAATTAGTAAGAGAACAATTCCCTAAGTATTAATCCCAAAGGCCGAAACCAACATCAGATCAATACCCAGGAAACCATTCAACTTAGCTAATCTCCAGTTAGTTTCTAATTTTCTTAACTCTATTGGTTTTAAGAAGAGTATTATTAAAGATACCATTCACGAGAAACCCAAATCTCATTCCATTGTTAATCAGGTTAAAGAACAAGTGTTATTTAAAACACCATTCCCGATAAACCCAAAAATCAATTTGACATTAAATACAAGGCGCTGAATAGAAAATATATCGGCTTATATTCAGTATCAAATTCTGAAACCAACAAATATCGTATCGGAAATAACGATATAAATATATCTTTCAAATTTCCATAATAATATCCGTATAATCACGAAATTCAACATCGAGATATTCCGAAGACAATTTCGATTCAAATCCATTCCAATTCATATATTGGAAGTCCTGTTATTTTTAAAACCATTACAAAAATCCAATTTGTTTTATTTAAAAATTATTGGATTTCAAATCTAGTTAATAACAAGTTCATTTTGATAAAAATATATTATTATACTTTCAAATAAGGAATTTTTCATCTCAATTCTTTCCAAATCATTTATTACGATTTTACACAAATTATTGATATTTTAATAATTTTATCAAGGCCCGTACAGTCGATTTCCATAAACGGCCATCGAACTGCACTTACAGCGACTTTTTCCAAATTTGATTTGGACATAATTCCAAATCCAACTTGTAACACCCCACCTCCGCTAGGGTCACTCACAAAGGGAATGCCCTAGTTTTGGAGGGGTATTATCTAGTAAACAGGCACAGAGATAACACAAGACAGAACATAGATAAAATAGAGTATATAAAGTAGCGGATATAAACTTTAAAACCAAATCTCATTACTGAAAAATAGAGTCAAAAACCTCTTACATCAAAATGCCAAGTCATTATTTCATTACATCAAGTTCTAAAGAAGCAAAGTACTTAAAACAACATAAGTAAAATATTATTCCCCAAAAAGTGCATGAGTGCAGCCATAGCATAGCTCAAGACCAAACCGTACATGAGCTGTCAGAAAGCAAGCAAAGTCCAAGCTAAGAGCTAGAGTTTCTTCCCTGAGAACCTGGGGGGGAAACGAAAGACAAAGAGGCGAAAGAAAATGTAACACCCCGAATTTTCTATTAACACTAAAGTTGCTAAAATAATAATAAGTGTGTAGAAGAGGGGATGTATCTAATATGAATATAAAAATATTAATAAGTGTGTGAGAGAGGGGATGTATCTAATATGTATATAAAAACAACAATAAGTAAAGGGGGATGTATCTAATATGTACATTGTAGAAAATATATATATATTTATGACATGAATAGAAGTTTATTAATATGCTGAGTGTTTGCTGAGTCACTTCTGACTCATTGCAGAGTCAACAAGATAAACCCCATCTTGTCTGAACGGCTGCGGTTATTTCTAGGTTAAATCTAATGGCCTAAACGCATTCTAAAATCTATAAATAAGTGGGTAGACCCTAAACCTAAATCACTTGTAAAATTAGAAGAGCTACCGTCATGCTGCTGCCATGGAGTTCAGCATAGCCGTCACAAACTAAGAAGAGGAAGCCTAATCATCTACAACTAAATCTACACAAATCAAATCAAAAGATCTCTCTTTCTCTAATTCTTTTCTTTTGTTGGTGAGTATGATGATTCTCACAAGACTATTACAAACTAATTTGACTCAGTTATGAATGGATCACAAGAAAGTGATGTGATTTGTAATTGTAAATTCTATATATTGTGGATCTCTTATTATGTTATTATGTTGTCGTATGATGTAAATTATATATGCTATGTCATGCTATGTTGTAAATTCTTTTATGCTATGTCGTGCTATGTTGAGAATCATGTCAAGCTATGTTATACTATCATACTATGCCATGTTATAAATCATGCTATATTATGTTGAAAAATCATGATGTTGTTGGATCATGCTTAAAGTTATGTTTTTTTTTCTTAATTTAAATGGATCTTGTTTATGGGAATTTGCCTATTAGGTTAGGTGTACCCATAAACTTGAAACTATAATTAAATAAAACTTGATTATGGGAATTTGCCTATTGAGTTAGGTGTACCCATATAAAACCATGTTGTTAAAAAATTAGATGATGTTGATTCACACATGTTCATATGTAAGTTTATGAAAATTGATTGAGATTATATTAGGTGAATTTTGAACAAGTTGACACCTTTAGGTCCATGACATGTATAATCTATGCAAGTTGGACATATGCAAGTTTCACCCCTTATTATGATTCATTTGGTCACATATACATGTTGTTATTATGATAATCTCTTTTATGCTATGAGTTAGGCTATTCGAGTCTAACATATATTTTGCGAATAAACGTTCAAACGTGGGGTAGGGGTAATATTAGGAATTAATAAATTGGGTGCAATTTTGTAAGATTTTGCATACCATGAATGGATGTCCATAATTGAGTCAATTATGGACATTGTTAAAAATTGGAAGTAATTAATAATTCAAGTAGGGAATTATTAAAATTGGGGGAAAGTGGATTATTATTAATAATCAATGCTTAGGACACGAGGTTGGACCCGTTTGTGATGTAAACCTGCCCGGACCCGCCCGGCAAATCCAGTAGTCACAAATGTCGGCCCAATGTGAGAGGTCCTAGGCCCAAACTAAAGCATAACAGTTGTAAAGACACGAGGTTAGACTCTTTTATGGTGTAAGACTGCCCGGACCCGCCCGGCAAATCCAGCTGCCATAAATGCCAGTCTAATGTGAGAGGTCTTTATGAGGTTATGGCCTTAATGAACTAAGAAATACTTAACCAGATAATCATGTAAGGTGGGACATGGGGGTTAAGTAGGTGCCTTGGGTGGCATGAGGAATCTGGTGGTTGCCTTTAGAGGCATTTGAAATACGATTAGACTTAACCAAACACACATGTAAATGAACATGACTAAGTGGGTTAAGTGGGATGGACTAATGGGGACAAGCTTAGGTGGAATGCTTGTGGTAAATAGTGGGGGCCCATTTCAACCAGTATCCCAAAAACGTATCTTTGTGGGCTCGACCCAAGTCGAGGACGGGACACGCATACTGGGCTTGACTATAAGAGGCCAAAACAGGGAGCGGTGGCAACGCAAGTCCAATGGGTTTCATATGCGTGTGTGGACCCGGGCTGGTAGGTAAGACGTTGTTGCATCGTGTAGGTATAAGCCGTGCATGTCCGTTGTATCAGGTTGCCACTTTAGGGGAGTGATACACCCCACTGTGGGGCCAGCACGGGTATCTACGAGTTAGGGAGCCGATCGAATAATGGGAAGTAGGGTACACCTAGTGGAGATAGGGGCAGGCGGCACCTATGTAGTCAGCTAGGGGTACGTAAAGCCATTGGGAAAGTTTCTAAGTGAAGCTAAGTGGGATGAATCTTTAGGGTGACTGGTGTGGTGCAGTATAGTGTTTATCCTTTAGTATTTAGGAGCGCCTATAACGTTGCCTTTAGCGATTGTCTATGTCCTTAATCTGCTCTTCATAGACATTTTCTTGTTTTCCAGCTTATGCCTTAGTCCAGTTATTTTGGTAATAGTATTGTAGAATTATCATATTCACCAGACTTTATGTCTGACCCCCTCTTTTCCATCCTTTTTCTCCCTTCAGGTCCGCAGGTTGGGCCAAGTTCTAGTGGAGTCTAGTTGGATCGCTTATCTTCTGGAAAGCTTGGACTGCTGAAGTAAAGTCCAGCTTGTTATCTTTCTTTTTAATGGCTATTCATGTAATGGGATTATGTACTTGTTTTATCAAGATAGATATTGTACTTGACATTGAATATGGTGTTATGATGTAATCAAACATGTTTTGACTTCTGCTATAATGAAATAAAGTTTTTGAATTTCCAAGTACTATTTTATATCTGTCTTGTTGTAATTTTACTGTTCTATATTCACTTAAAACCTCCATGGAAGTTAATGCATTCCCTTTGTGAGTGACATTAATGGACGTGGGGTGTTACACGTGGTATCAGAGCTTAAGGTTACCAGAACAGGTAAAATTTTTAGAAAACTATTTTTTCTAAAGTATTTTTGAAAGAAGTGTTTTCAAAAATATGTTTTAATGAGTAAATTTAAGAAGAAAGTTTTTATGAAAAACATAATCCCGAATAGCCATATCTTTATCTTTCGAGTCCTCTATTTTGAATCTTTCCTTTTTCGTTTCAGCATGGCTGAAGATCTCAACATTCCAGAGGGTGTTCATATACCCGGTTGGTTTCGTCAATATCTTGAGGCCAGGGCCACCGCGGGTCCAGCAAATCCTCCTCCTCCTCCTCGTGTTGACACTTTTGCAAAGACGTGCAAGGAATTCAAGGCTATGGGAGGAAAAACTTTTCATGGGACTGAGACGTTTGTGGAGGCCAGAGATTGGCTTAAGGAGACTGAGGAATTGTTGGATATCTTTGAAGTGGAAGATGGGAGGAAAGTCCGTTTAGCTGCTTGGTTAATGAAGGGAGAGGCCTCGTTTTGGTGGGAGGTCACTAACGGGGAACGTCCAGTTGATTCATGGGCGGATTTCAGACGAAGGTTTGAGGCAAAGTTTCTTTCAAGGGCAGAGGAGAACTTAAATATGGAAAAATTCCTGGCACTAAAGCAAGGGAGCTCATCAGTAAAGGAATATGTCAATAAATTTAATCAGTTAGCAAGGTTTGGCTTGGAGTTGGTGAACACGCCAGAGAAGAAAGCTTTGAGGTTCGTTAGAGGCTTGAATGAACCGTTGCAAGGGTTGGCTATGACCCACATCCCTATGGGAGCCACCTTTGAAAAGCTAGTAGAAATGGCACTTATGCATGAGGATAAGGCAGTTGAAAAGAAAGGGGATCAGAAGAAACCCCAACAGCAAAATAAGAAGGGTGGTAAAAACAATAATGGCAAAGGGAAGAAGAAATGCTTCAATTGTGGGACGCCTGGCCATCTCAGCAAAGATTGTAGAAAGAAAAAGAAGACTGGTTGTTTTCATTGTGGAGATGTGGGACATTTAGTGAAGGACTGTCCAAAGAAGGGGCAGAGGGCAGGGTCTACCTCGGGAGGACAGGTGCAGGCTCTTATGGCACCAGGGCAGGCAAGGGGGCAAGTTCAGGCTATTGCGGCCCCACCGCTGCAAGAAAGAGGTAGAACAATTTCTGTTGAAAGCTTAGTTTTTCTGTTTGATCATCCTGTCCGTACCTTATTCGATTCTGGCGCATCTCATTCATTTATCTCTGCATCATTAGTTGAATCACTGCACTTGAACACCAGTTTAGTAGAGGATCCCTTGGTCGTTTCAAATCCAATTGGGGGTTCGGCTCATTTGACCATGATATGTTTGGATTTGAAAATCTCTATACTTAGCGTTGAATTTAGATGTGATGCTTATGTATTGGGCTTCACGGGCTATGGGCTAATTTTAGGAATGGATTGGTTGTCTAGAAATAGGGCCATTCTTGATTGTGAAAGGAGAGTAGTTAGGCTTGTGACTCGCCTTGGTAATGCTCTCGACATCTTTTGTAATCCCATAAATTCCGGTATGCTAAGTTATCTTGAATCGCTTGACGCGTCTGTAGAGAACCTGCGATCGGTAGAAGTGGTCCGGGAATATCCGGATGTGTTTGAGGAGGTGAAGGGCTTACCTCCAAAGCGGGAGATAGACTTTCGAATTTATCTTGTGGATAATGCTAAACCCGTATCTTTGCCAGTGCGCCACATGGCTCCTCGTGAAAGGAGGGAACTCAATAAGCAAGTAAAGGAGTTGCTTGAGAAGGGGTTCATAAGACGTAGTATATCGGAGTGGGGTGCTCCAGTAGTTTTTGCCACAAAGGCGGATGGGTCTCTTAGACTTTGTATGGACTATAGAGAACTAAACAAGCTTACTAAAAAGAACCGACACCCACTGCCGAGGATTGACGATCTCTTTGATCAGTTAGTTGGCGCCTCAGTGTTTTTGCAGTTGGACTTAGCCACTGGCTTTCATCAACTGAGAGTGGCTGAGGATAGTATAGATAAGACTGCTTTTAGGACTCCTGACGGATTCTATGAATGGCTAGTGATGCCCTTTGGTTTGACAAACGCCCTTGCATATTTTGTTGATTTGATGAGTAGGGTGTTTAGGGAATACCTTAACAAATTCGTGGTAGTCTTTGTGGATGACATCTTAGTCTTTTCTAAGAATAAAGAAGAGCACTCCCTACATCTTAGGGAAGTGTTGGAAACCCTTCGAGCGCATAACCTAAAGGCAAAATTTTCTAAGTGTCACTTCTGGAGGAAGGAAGTACGGTTCTTAGGGCACGTGGTTTCCAAAGAAGGGATAGCAGTGGATCCCGCAAAGGTGGTGGCCATCCAAGATTGGAAGGTCCCTAAAAATGCAACCGAAGTAAGAAGTTTCTTGGGGTTGGCTGGCTATTATAGGAAGTTTATCAAAGACTTCGCAAAAATATCAGCTCCATTAACACGGTTAACGAAGAAGAACCTGGTTTTTACGTGGGACAAAGATGGCGATGATGCGTTCCAACGTTTAAAGAGAGCCTTAACTTCAGCCCCAGTCTTAGTGCTGCCAGACGGGAATAAACCGTTTACCATCTATACTGATGCTTGTGGGACGGGACTTGGCGCGGTCCTCATGCAAGAGGGAAGAGTAATAGCCTATGGTGGAAGGCAGTTGAGGGTTCATGAAAAGAATTACCCCACGCATGACTTAGAGCTAGCCGCAATTGTTTTCGCGCTTAAGTCTTGGCGTCACTATCTTCTTGGTGAGAAATTCGAACTGTTCACTGACCACAAATCATTAAAATACTTATTCTCTCAGAAGGATTTGAATTTAAGGCAGCAACGGTGGATGGAATTCTTAGCCTCCTACGATTTTGAAATAGCATATACCCCGGGCAAGGGTAACGTGGTGGCAGACGCCTTAAGTAGGAAAAGGTTGTCCTTGAGTCCGTTGTTTGTTGAACGACAAAGCTTAGAATTCATCTCTATGTTTGACTTTAGACCCTCCGTTGACTTAGTACCCGGTCTGTTAGCATCCTTGGAGGTTAGACCTACACTTCTAGGACGGGTTGGTGAGGCACAGCGAGACGACCCACAGTTGGTTGAGATAGTAGAAAAGCTCAAAGGGGGGGAGTCGTCAAGCCATCTTCGTAGGTATACCCTAGACGATAAGGGTTGGTTACGAAGGGATAATAGACTTTGTGTACCACAAGACGAAGACTTAAGGAAGGCCATTCTTGATGATGCTCATCGCTCAAAAATGACCATTCATCCCGGCGGGGATAAGATGTACAAAGATATGAAGCGGGTTTTCTTTTGGGCCGGTATGAAAAAGGATGTGGCCGAGTACGTCGCTAGATGCTTGGTGTGCCAATGAGTTAAAGCAGAACAAAAGAAACCCGGTGGGTTGCTTCACCCATTAGAAGTTCCTCTATGGAAGTGGGAAAGCGTCTCGATGGATTTTGTGGATGGATTACCAAGATCGAGGAAGGGTAACACGGGGATTTGGGTTATAGTAGATAGACTTACTAAAAGCGCCCATTTTATTCCCGTGAAAAGTAAGAGGACTGCTCCGTGGTTGGCTTCTGTATACATTAAGGAGATAGTTCGTTTGCACGGTATTCCTTCTAGTATAGTAAGCGACCGTGACCCCATCTTTACTAGCGAATTTTGGAAGAGTTTACAAGAGGCGGTAGGGACTCAGCTATGTTTGAGCACCGCATATCATCCTCAGACAGACGGCCAGACCGAGAGGGTGAATCGCATTCTAGAGGATCTTTTAAGGCTTTGTATCCTAGACTTTGGGGGTACATGGGAAGAGCACCTTCCGTTAGTAGAATTCGCATATAATAATAGCTTTCAGTCTAGTATTGGCATGGCACCTTTCGAAGCTCTTTATGGAAGGCATTGTCGTTCGCCTACATGTTGGTGGGAATCTACCGATAAAATCCTACTTGGGCCCGATATGGTTAGGGAAACCTCGGAGAAGATTGAGTTGATTCGAAGGAGGATGAAAGCAGCACAAGATAGGCAGAAATCGTATGCTGATAAGAGGAGGACAGATCTTGAGTTTGACATTGGGGACATGGTTTTTATCAAAGTATCTCCGTTACAGAATGTTGTTCGCTTTGGGTCCGTGGGGAAATTAGCATCAAGGTTTGTAGGGCCGTTTCCTGTAAAAAAAACAGGATTGGGAAGATGGCATATAGGGTGGAGTTGCCTGAGAAACTTAGTGGAGTACACGACGTATTCCATGTATCACATTTGAGGAAGTGTTTGCACAAGACCGCGGAGGTGGTAGAGCCGAGCTTGCTTAAAGAGGTGGAAATAGAGCGTGATGCAACAATTAGACGAGCTCCTACATGCATTCTTGGGTCGGAGATCAAAAAGTTGAGGAATCGAGAGGTCAGACTTGTTAAAGTGCAATGGGGAGATGATGAGAGCAACGCAACTTGGGAGACAGAAGAGAAGATGCGTTCGTTGTACCCTTTTCTTTTTGAGGTTATGTCTTTTAATTTCTCCTTTATCGCTTAGCTTATCTTATCTTATCTTTAGTATGTCCTCTCATTAGTATCTTTGACCTTTAGTTAGGATAATCCTATGGTTGAAACATGTGTTTGAGACATGTTATGTATGATGGATGCAAAATGGATGCAAGTGTTTGCTAGTGGTTGCTCGTGGATGCATATATACACACACTTTAGGCACTAGATCGGCTCAGTCACTACATATTGCATATTGCATATATATATGGATGTATTTAGTAAAATGGATGAACGATGGTTGTATTATCATGTGGATGCTGCATTCAGATGATGGTTGTGCACGCATATAGAAGTATTATGTAGCATTAAGAATCTTTTGCATACATAATGGATGCATGGCACGATCATAGTTGCATTAAGGAGGTCAACTGAATCAGTGGACCGCCTGATTTTGCATTAGATACGGACATATACACACACTGTGCATTTAAACATGAAAGCATTAGAAGTCTGTAAGGACAATGGATGCCTGTGTATGATGGATGAGTAGATGGACGTTTGGATGGTAGGATATACATTCTTCCAGACTTGAAGATTTCGGGGACGAAATCCTAAAAGGAGGGGAGAATGTAACACCCCGAATTTTCTATTAACACTAAAGTTGCTAAAATAATAATAAGTGTGTAGAAGAGGGGATGTATATAATATGAATATAAAAATATTAATAAGTGTGTGAGAGAGGGGATGTATCTAATATGTATATAAAAACAATAATAAGTAAAGGGGGATGTATCTAATATGTACATTGTAGAAAATATATATATATTTATGACATGAATAGAAGTTTATTAATATGCTGAGTGTTTGCTGAGTCACTTCTGACTCATTGCTGAGTCAATAAGATAAACCCCATCTTGTCTGAACGGCTGCGGTTATTTCTAGGTTAAATCTAATGGCCTAAACGCATTCTAAAATCTATAAATAAGTGGGTAGACCCTAAACCTAAATCACTTGTAAAATTAGAAGAGCTACCGTCATGCTGCTGCCATGGAGTTCAGCATAGCCGTCACAAACTAAGAAGAGGAAGCCTAATCATCTACAACTAAATCTACACAAATCAAATCAAAAGATCTCTCTTTCTCTAATTCTTTTCTTTTGTTGGTGAGTATGATGATTCTCACAAGACTATTACAAACTAATTTGACTCAGTTATGAATGGATCACAAGAAAGTGATGTGATTTGTAATTGTAAATTCTATATATTGTGGATCTCTTATTATGTTATTATGTTGTCGTATGATGTAAATTATATATGCTATGTCATGCTATGTTGTAAATTCTCTTATGCTATGTCGTGCTATGTTGAGAATCATGTCAAGCTATGTTATACTATCATACTATGCCATGTTATAAATCATGCTATATTATGTTGAAAAATCATGATGTTGTTGGATCATGCTTAAAGTTATGTTTTTTTTCTTAATTTAAATGGATCTTGTTTATGGGAATTTGCCTATTAGGTTAGGTGTACCCATAAACTTGAAACTATAATTAAATAAAACTTGATTATGGGAATTTGCCTATTGAGTTAGGTGTACCCATATAAAACCATGTTGTTAAAAAATTAGATGATGTTGATTCACACATGTTCATTTGTAAGTTTATGAAAATTGATTGAGATTATATTAGGTGAATTTTGAACAAGTTGACACCTTTAGGTCCATGACATGTATAATCTATGCAAGTTGGACATATGCAAGTTTCACCCCTTATTATGATTCATTTGGTCACATATACATGTTGTTATTATGATAATCTCTTTTATGCTATGAGTTAGGCTATTCGAGTCTAACATATATTTTGCGAATAAACGTTCAAACGTGGGGTAGGGGTAATATTAGGAATTAATAAATTGGGTGCAATTTTGTAAGATTTTGCATACCATGAATGGATGTCCATAATTGAGTCAATTATGGACATTGTTAAAAATTGGAAGTAATTAATAATTCAAGTAGGGAATTATTAAAATTGGGGGAAAGTGGATTATTATTAATAATCAATGCTTAGGACACGAGGTTGGACCCGTTTGTGATGTAAACCTGCCCGGACCCGCCCGGCAAATCCAGTAGTCACAAATGTCGGCCCAATGTGAGAGGTCCTAGGCCCAAACTAAAGCATAACAGTTGTAAAGACACGAGGTTAGACTCTTTTATGGTGTAAGACTGCCCGGACCCGCCCGGCAAATCCAGCTGCCATAAATGCCAGTCTAATGTGAGAGGTCTTTATGAGGTTATGGCCTTAATGAACTAAGAAATACTTAACCAGATAATCATGTAAGGTAGGACATGGGGGTTAAGTAGGTGCCTTGGGTGGCATGAGGAATCTGGTGGTTGCCTTTAGAGGCATTTGAAATACGATTAGACTTAACCAAACACACATGTAAATGAACATGACTAAGTGGGTTAAGTGGGATGGACTAATGGGGACAAGCTTACGTGGAATGCTTGTGGTAAATAGTGGGGGCCCATTTCAACCAGTATCCCAAAAACGTATCTTTGTGGGCTCGACCCAAGTCGAGGATGGGACACGCATACTGGGCTTGACTATAAGAGGCCAAAACAGGGAGCGGTGGCAACGCAAGTCCAACGGGTTTCATATGCGTGTGTGGACTCGGGCTGGTAGGTAAGACGTTGTTGCATCGTGTAGGTATAAGCCGTGCATGTCCGTTGTATCAGGTTGCCACTTTAGGGGAGTGATACACCCCACTGTGGGGCCAGCACGGGTATCTACGAGTTAGGGAGCCGATCGAATAATGGGAAGTAGGGTACACCTAGTGGAGATAGGGGCAGGCGGCACCTATGTAGTCAGCTAGGGGTACGTAAAGCCATTGGGAAAGTTTCTAAGTGAAGCTAAGTGGGATGAATCTTTAGGGTAACTGGTGTGGTGCAGTATAGTGTTTATCCTTTAGTATTTAGGAGCGCCTATAACGTTGCCTTTTACGATTGTCTATGTCCTTAATCTGCTCTTCATAGACATTTTCTTGTTTTCCAGCTTATGCCTTAGTCCAGTTATTTTGGTAATAGTATTGTAGAATTATCATATTCACCAGACTTTATGTCTGACCCCCTCTTTTCCATCCTTTTTCTCCCTTCAGGTCCGCAGGTTGGGCCAAGTTCTAGTGGAGTCTAGTTGGATCGCTTATCTTCTGGAAAGCTTGGACTGCTGAAGTAAAGTCCAGCTTGTTATCTTTCTTTTTAATGGCTATTCATGTAATGGGATTATGTACTTGTTTTATCAAGATAGATATTGTACTTGACATTGAATATGGTGTTATGATGTAATCAAACATGTTTTGACTTCTGCTATAATGAAATAAAGTTTTTGAATTTCCAAGTACTATTTTATATCTGTCTTGTTGTAATTTTACTGTTCTATATTCACTTAAAACCTCCATGGAAGTTAATGCATTCCCTTTGTGAGTGACATTAATGGACGTGGGGTGTTACAGAAAACGGGTCAGTCAAAAAGACTGGTAAGCCCTAGTGACTATTAGCATAGAAACTAGTAAAGTTAACAAGACATGAATAAACTAGAATTAAAAATAGGAATGATGATAAGTCTGACATGATAACTAAGCTAATAAGATAACTCAAGTCTAACATTGCGTATTCAAGGTTCGCCATACCAATTATACTGGTATACAAATCTCGTGTCAACTATAAATCAAGAAATAATCCCTTGGCCCAATATCGTGAAGTGACCTAATTCGGGGTCCAACGGTATGATCTAATCGATCGGCTCCCTACAAGTCTAGCTCGTCGTGTGTCTGTCATACGGACCTATCACGAATGTAGTCACCTGTGCTAGGTCCACCATAGGGTGTATCAAGCCCTAGGGTGCCAACCAACGACACGAATCAAGAATGCACAGATAATCCTACTGATGCCCAATGCCTGCTTTTTCAACTCCGGACTAAGTGCACGACCCTAGTCCGCCTGAACCTACAATGGCGCACCAACTCAGCCGTCGTTCTGGTCGCTTATAATCAGCCCAGCAATCATGCCCCACGCTGCCTAGACCCAGGGTGCCGTGATACATCTAGTGGGTTACTGCTGAAAAGGACTGCGTAACTAGGGTTTCGTTCAGCAGGTTAAGTTGTCATTTAAAATCGAGACTTAACCCCATCTACGTGTCATGTCAAATTGACTAAGTGTGTCGTTCTAGTTCAAGATTTAGTCCTACGAATCATGTGTCAGGTTGGTTAAGTGTGTTCAAGCGGTTCATGACTTAACCCTATCAAATCAACGTGTCAAATTGGTTAAGTATATTCAAGTGGTCCATGACTTAACCCTATCCAGTGGCATTAATTTACTTAATGCACCCCTAACCTCTCACATTAGACTTGGTTATGGTTACTGGATGTGCCGGGCGGGTCCGTGCAGTTTTACACCATAACCTAGTCTAACCTCGGGTTTTGAGTGCGATATGACCAACTACTCACATTGGGTCCTATTGTTTGCAGTTACTGGATTCGCCGGGCGGTTCCGGGCAGATTTATACTGCAAACTCAACCCAAACTCGAGTTGGCCACGTTCAAGTTATCTGAGTGTCATGTCCCAAATTCATATTTTCAAGTATAATTTCATGTCAAGTTCATGTTCCTATCCAAGCTCAAGTTATAACGATATTCATGTTTTCAAGTTCATACTAAATTCAGGTTTTCCTAAACTACCCAAATCGCATCCCCAACGCTCGTGAATTCGAATCAAGGCAATAGATGTAACTAGGGAATAACATAACAAGGATGGGTATAAAGTGGCAAAGGTGATTTCAAGGCAAGCATGGTGTAACTTGAGATATGATCATAACATCACTGGCATATGAAATAGGGTGATAAACATAGAAATAAATGACATAAGATGATAATCCTAAACTTGTGACTAGCAATAGTTTCAACATCACAACATCACAGGCGTGTTAAAATAATGATAGGGTTTAGGTTATGACATGAACAGGCCCCTAAATCAAGTTCTTATCGGTATTCCACAAATCAAGGTTCAATATGAACGGTACTAGGTTCAAGGTGAATAGATCTAGGGTGAACAAGAGTAGATCTAAAATAATAGATCAAAAAGGAATAGTCATAGATCAAAGATATACAAGAGTAGGTCTCAAGTAGTTATCATGTTTATGTTCAACTTCAATTTACACATGTCCATATTAAGTTTAGAGTTTAGATCTAAGAGTAACTAGGGCTTACAGATCGTGGTTTTTGAGAACTAAGAACAGAAATTGTCGTAGGATCGTTGTTGAGATGTTGATCTATTCCCTTGAATTGTTGTAGAAACGTTGGCCTTCGATTTGGTTCTAGTTTGAATGTTTAAGCTTCAAGTTTGGAGACGGCGACCATGGTTCAAGAGGAGACTCAGCAGCATAATAGGGTTAGAAAGATTTGTCGTAGTGAATTAGGGTTTAGGAATCAGGGGGTTTGTATAGGATTAGGTAGACGAATCTGGACAGAAAACAAGACTAGAAACATCAGAATGCACCCAGGCCCAAAAGTGGGCTCGGGGACCAGGTCGACACCCAAGTCGACTGCGCAGTCGACCTGCTCCTGGGGGTGTCGACTGCCCAGTCGACCTGGGGTGCTGGGCGGGAAATTTCCTGCCCAATCTGTCTGGGTTTTGAAATTCGAATTTGAACTCGAATTCGAACTGTTTTGAACTCTGAAAATTTCTGAAACTTTGGGGAGCCATAACTTGGTCATACGGACTCCGATTTTCGAAAACTCAGACTCTATTTTATGTAGAATTCCGAGACGAACGCAATGGCGCTACCCATTTCCCTTGGTTCTTATTTTAAATTTTAATTCTGCCTAGATTTATGGTTATAACACATTATCAAAATACGGGTTGTTACATTCTCCCATCCTTAAAGGATTTCGTCCCCGAAATCTCTAAGTTAGGAAGAACATATCCTACCATCCATCATCCGTCTACTCAAAACATCATCCACAAGCAAACATTGTCCTTAAGAAATTTCTAATGCTGTATGAACATATGCAGAAAGTGTGTGTATATGTTCCTTATCTAATGCAAATGATCAGGCCTGAATGATCTTTCTAATGCAAAATATGTTTAGTGTCATGAATCCAACATGTATGCAAATAATCCTAGTCACGTAAGCACTATATGTGTGCACAAACATTCATCCATATGCAACATTCATATGATAACACATTCAATTTCATCCATAAATAAGTATAAACACTCATGCATATGCAATATGAAAATGTGTCTGAGCCGATCTAGTGCCTAATGTGTGTTATGCAACCACGAGCAATCACTTGCAACCAGTTGCAACCATTCGCAAACATCAAGCATAACATGTTTCAAATACATGTTTACATTCATAGGATTCTACCTAAGGTTCTCAAGACAGGATCGAAAGGATATACAAGATAAAACAGAGTATCTAGGGAAAATAAGTTAAAGATGTACCCCTAGAAGGTCCTTCTTGCGGGGATTGCCCTTGCTTCTTAGGGCAGTTCTTGCTGATGTGTCTAGTTTCACCGCATTGAAAACATGCTCCTATCTTCATCTTCTTCTTCCTACAGTCCTGGACTATATGCCCGTCAATACCACAGAAGTTGCATTTTCTTTTCTCACGTGACTTGTCATTCTTGTTGTTGTTGTTCTTTCCTCCTTTCTCGGAGTCTACCTTCTTGTCTTGAGACTCATTCGCCTTGACCTTCTTCTTGCCATTCTCGTCTTCTTCATGAAGTAGGGCCATATTCACCAAGCTTTCAAAGGTCGCCCCCATGGGTACATGAGTCATGGCCATAGTGTGGAGTGGCTCGCTCAATCCTCGAGCAAAGCGTAGAGCCTTCTTCTCAGCCGTGTTGACTAAGTCCAAACCAAACCGAGCATGTTGATTAAACTTATTCACGTATTCCCTAACTGACATGTCCCTTGCTTGAGTGCCAGGAACCTCTCCATCTGAAGACTCGCTTCTGCGGATGATAAAAACTTAAGCCCAAACCTCTCTCTAAAGTCTGCCCAAGTCTCAATTGGCCTGGTAGCGTTGGTGACTTCCCACCAAAATGCAGCTTCCTCTTTCAACAACCATGCTGCCAACTGAACTTTCCTATGATCCTCCATATCGAAAATAACAAACAAGTCTTCAGTCTCTTTTAGCCAGTTTCGCGCCTCAACGAAGGTTTCAGTTCCAATGAAGTTCTTGTCGCCCATTCCTATAAAGTCCTTGCATATTTTGGCGAAGGCGGTACCCGGAGGAGGAGGAGGAACCGTGGCCACCGGGGGAGGAGGAGGAGGGATATCTGCCGGGCCCGCGCCGTTGGCCCTAGCTTCCAAGTATCTTCGGAACCAGCCAGGTATGGGTACTCCCTCAGGAAGGTTAAGATCAGACATGCTGAAAAGCGAGAAGGAAAAAGATTCAAACGAGGAAACAAAGGAAAGTGCTAATGGCTTTTGGGGAATAGCCTTTTCTTAAAAATAAAACTTTTCTTGAAAAATGCTTCTTTATAAACGGTTTTGAAAATAGTTTCAGAAGGTTTTTAAAACTTTTGCCCAGTCTGGTAACCTTCTGCTCTGATACCAAATGTAACACCCCACCTCCGCTTGGGTCACTCACAAAGGGAATGCCCTAGTTTTGGAGGGGTATTATCTAGTAAACAGGCACAGAGATAACACAAGACAAAACATAGATAAAATAGAGTATATAAAGCAGCGGATATAAACTTTAAAACCAAATCTCATTACTGAAAAATAGAGTCAAAAACCTCTTACATCAAAATGCCAAGTCATTATTTCATTACATCAAGTTCTAAAGAAGCAAAGTACTTAAAACAACATAAGTAAAATATTATTCCCCAAAAAGTGCATGAGTGCAGCCATAGCATAGCTCAAGACCAAACCGTACATGAGCTGTCAGAAAGCAAGCAAAGTCCAAGCTAAGAGCTAGAGTTTCCTCCCTGAGAACCTGGGGGGAAACGAAAGACAAAGAGGCGAAAGAAAACGGGTCAGTCAAAAAGACTGGTAAGCCCTAGTGACTATCATCATAGAAACTAGTAAAGTTAACAAGACATGAATAAACTAGAATTAAACATAGGAATGATGATAAGTCTGACATGATAACTAGGCTAACAAGATAACTCAAGTCTAACATTGCGTATTCAAGGTTCGCCATACCAACTATACTGGTATACTAATCCCGTGTCAACTATAAATCAAGAAATAATCCCTTGGCCCAATATCGTGAAGTGACCCAATTCGGGGTCCAACAGTATGATCTAATCGATCGGCTCCCTACAAGTCTAGCTCGTCGTGTGTCTGTGTCATACGGCCCTATCACGAATGTAGTCACCTGTGCTAGGTCCACCATAGGGTGTATCAAGCCCTAGGGTGGCACCGACACGAATCAAGAATGCACAGATAATCCTACTGATGCCCAATGCCTGCTTTTTCAACTCCGGACTAAGTGCACGACCCTAGTCCGCCTGAACCTACAATGGCACACCAACTCAGCCGTCGTTCTGGTCGCTTATAATCAGTCCAGCAATTGTGCCCCACCCTACCTAGTCCCAGGGTACCGTGATACATCTAGTGGGTTACTGCTGAAAAGGACCGCGTAACTAGGGTTTCGTTCAGCAGGTTAAGTTGTCATTTAAAATCGAGACTTAACCCCATCTACGTGTCATGTCAAATTGATAAGTGTGTCGTTCTAGTTCAAGACTTAGTCCTACGAATCATGTGTCAGGTTGGTTAAGTGTGTTAAAGCGGTTCATGACTTAACCCTATCAAATCAACGTGTCAAATTGGTTAAGTATATTCAAGTGGTCCATGACTTAACCCTATCCAGTGGCATAAATTTACTTAATGCACCCCTAACCTCTGACATTAGACTTGGTTATGGTTACTGGATGTGTCGGGCGGGTCCGAGCAGTTTTACACCATAACCTAGTCTAACCTCGGGTTTCGAGTGCGATATGACCAACTACTCACATTGGGTCCTATTGTTTGCAGTTACTGGATTCGCCGGGCGGTTCCGGGCAGATTTATACTGCAAACTCAAGCCAACCTCGAGTTGGCCACGTTCAAGCTATCTAAGTGTCATGTCCCAAATTCATATTTTCAAGTATAATTTCATGTCAAGTTCATGTTCCTATCCAAGCTCAAGTTATAACGATATTCATGTTTTCAAGTTCATACTAAATTCAGGTTTTCCTAAACTACCCAAATCGCATCCCCAACGCTCGTGAATTCGAATCAAGGAAATAGATGTAACTAGGGAATAACATAACAAGGATGGGTATAAAGTGGCAAAGGTGATTTCAAGGCAAGCATGGTGTAACTTGAGATATGATCATAACATCACTGGCATATGAAATAGGGTGATAAACATAGCAATAAATGACATAAGATGATAATCCTAAACTTGTGACTAGCAATAGTTTCAACATCACAACATCATAAGCATGTTAAAATAATGATAGGGTTTAGGTTATGAAATGAACAGGCCCCTAAATCAAGTTCTTATCGGTATTCCACAGATCAAGGTTCAATATGAACGGTACTAGGTTCAAGGTGAATAGATCTAGGGTGAACAAGAGTAGATCTAAAATAATAGATCAAAAAGGAATAGTCATAGATCAAAGATATACAAGAGTAGGTCTCAAGTAGTTATCATGTTTATGTTCAACTTCAATTTACACATGTCCATATTAAGTTTAGAGTTTAGATCTAAGAGTAACTGGGGCTTACAGATCGTTGTTGAGATGTTGATCTATTCCCTTGAATTGTTGTAGAAACGTTGGCCTTCGATTTGGATCTAGTTTGAATGTTTAAGCTTCAAGTTTGGAGACGGCGGCCATGGTTCAATAGGAGACTCAGCAGCATAATAGGGTTAGAAAGATTTGTTGTAGTGAATTAGGGTTTAGGCATTAGGGGGTTTATATAGGATTAGTTAGACGAATCTGGACAGAAAACGAGACTAGAAACATCAGAATGCACCCAGGCCCAAAAGTGGGCTCGGGGACCAGGTCGACACCCAAGTCGACTGCGCAGTCGACCTGGTCCTGGGGGTGTCGACTTCCCAGTCGACTCGCCAGTCGACCTGGGGTGCTGGGCGGGAAATTTCCCGCCCAGTCTGTCTGGGTTTTGAAATTCGAATTTGAACTCGAATTCGAACTGTTTTGATCTCTGAAAATTTCTGAAACTTTGGGGAGCCATAACTTGGTCATACGGACTCCGATTTTCGAAAACTCGGACTCTATTTTATGTAGAATTCCGAGACGAACGCAATGGCGCAACCCGTTTCCCTTGGTTCTTATTTTAAATTTTAATTCTGCCTAGATTTATGGTTATAACACGTTATCAAAATACGGATTGTTACACAACTGTTAGATTTCAAATCTCTTGTATTCATTGGAAAGCTCTTTCCGATACGAACCCAACGGTTCCAGTTTTAGGAGAATCCGACGGTCGGATCTCCCGTAATGTCCATTCGAAGTCAATGGTCGAAATTTGCGAACTACCGCTGCGCGGCACGTTTTATTCAGGCCATTAAATATATATATAATATATATATATATATATATACTTCATCGATTTCTATTTAAAACGTTTTTCATAAATCATTTATAAATTCGTTTTAAAATGATTTCAATTCCGTTTCAAGTTTCAAATCAAATTTGAATATTCCTTAACAAATTCGTTTTAAATTCATTTTAAAACGATTTCAATTCAATTTCAAATTTCAAATCAAATTTGAATATTCCATATCATTTTAACATTAAAATGATAATATTTTCAAAATATCAAATTTTGAAATCACTTTTCGATATTTATTATAAAAATGAATAAAATCGATAAAATTCCCGTTCGTGTTAAAATGGCGTTTAACTACTTAATACGGCTTCACATTTCAATATTCACTAAATATTATTTTAAAATATTCATTAATTCTGAACTGGAATCAGACACTGTCAATTACCATATAATTTTATTTATATGCATTTCATACACACAGGTACACAACAATAATCATACATAGTCAACCATCATCCAGAGTGCATTACACAACTGCATAAGCATTAAATATAAATAAATAATGCTCACTACAGCCTATCAACCCATCGATTGACATACCACTAATTATTGGAAGCAGTGTATGTCAAATATCATCCCAATACCCGTGTAGGTTTTTCACAAAACAAACAAAGATTTTATTTGTGCAGTTGGGGGAAGTGTAAAATTTATCGTCCTAATCCATATCAATCAAATGTGTATACATAAACAAATCATATGATTTGTAAATGAATATTTATTTTATTCATATACACGTTAAAAATTATATTTTTAAGGATTAAATATACTATTTCAACACATGAATATTATTTACAGTTCATTTCACATCACAAACAATTTTCACAACACAATCAAACAAACAAGTCGTCCATGGTCTGTGGACGACGGCTAGCAGTTCATATATGCAGTTATAAAATAGATAATTGTACAAAGAAAATTGTAGTGAGGAGTCCTTACCTTGCTTTTGGCTTCGCCTAAGATTGTAGCGAGCTCTAAAAAGATCTCCGGCCTCTTCTAGAATGTAGAAGACGTCTTCACGGTCCCGGTGTCTCTTGTTTCACTGGATTTCGACCACACAGCACAAAGATATGATATTTATTCAATATAATGAATTAGCAACGCTTTTATGTGTTATAAATGGTTTTAGAAATAAAAACCGCACCTTTCCAGTTCAATTCGAAACTAGGTTTCGATTTTCACACCAATCCGTTGCGGGAGGTGTCGATCAGGTTGTACCACCGTGGAGAGCATCAAGAGATGCGTAAATCGATGGTAGTGTGGTCCTGACCGGTGGCGACACGACGGAGTAATCACGCACGAGGCATCCCAACTTTCGAGGGTCGTATATCTTCAACCACGCGACGATACTCTCCAACTCATGTATGGATTGGAAGCTCTTGAGAAATACTACAAATACTTCCAAAGGAGCATTGGGTTTCGTGGAGCGGATTGGAAGAAATCGAGGAGAGAAGTGAAGTGAGGGTTTCCACCATTAATCGGATGTCGCGGAGAGAGAAAACCGCTCTTTGATATTTTTATTTAATGATTATAAATTTTCTGATTTGCCGATATTTATATAAATTCCAAAAATAGTGTTTTTACATACGAACTCCAATTCAAATCCAACGACTGTCGCCCCTAGCTAAATATCCCATTCTGGACACAACGGAATATGTTTCGCAAGCCGGTTCGATCGTTTTGATCAGTTTTTATCAAAATTAAAATATAAATCAATATATATTTAATTTGAACGCACATTTTAATTTACTGGGGCCACATACTGACTCCAAAAATTCTAGAAAAATAAATCTGGCTATGTTTTGATGATACGGTCCTAACAAAACTAATTTCATCAAATTTGGAGATCGTTTGAAAAATGACCATTTTCTGGTCGATCCAAATTGACTAAAACTGTCAAAACACGTTTTCTTTTGCCACGCTCATATATTGATCCCAAAAATTATGAAAATTGGAATCTAGCAATAATTTGACATTCCGGATCCAATAAAAGTGGTTTTGTCGAGAACGGAGGTCGTTCGCAAAATTTCTATTTTAAGGGCTAAAATTTCACAACGACTATTCTGAATTTTCAACTGGGCATAACTTTTTATTCCTGCTATGAAATTTGGATTTTTCGGATTCGTTGGAAAGATATTTTCAAATAAATTCTAATATTTTTGGTTTCACTAAAATCTGCTTTGTTTTGAATCATGTACATTCATTTGAAATTTGAAATCGAATTTTCAAACTACCGCGCCATTTCCAATTCCTTTTATAATTAAAATAAATATTTATATTCTAATTTCGATTTAAATAAATATATGCATTCTAATTCTATTCAAAATAAATTTCTAGTTGTTATTATTTAAAATAAATCATTTTAAATATTCAAAATTCATTAAAATTACCAAAATAAAAATTTTAAATTGGTTCTAATTTTCCGGGTTGTTACAGCACCTACATACATAAATTAAACTGGATATTTACACATAGTCAACAAAATGAAACCAAATTAAAGCATATAACAGATGGAGACAGAGGCACCTGGCAACCGTTTTGGCTTAGTTTTTCTAACCCCAAATCTGGCGACATAATTCGATTTCGATCTAGGGTTATAATTTGATTTCGATCTAGGGTTATAATTCGATTTCGATTTAGGGTTAATCGACTAGGTTGATTAGCCAATGTTATTCGACAATATCAAAGATGGAGAGTAGTTGTATTGACAGAATTGCAGAGCGAGGATGAACATTTCAGCAGGTAAACTTATTTTTAAGCGGTAATGAAAATTTCAACGGGTAGAAGAGGGGAATTACTTTTAAGTGGCAATAAAAATTTCAGGGTAGAAGAGGGGAGTTGTTTTAAGCGCCAATGAAAATTTCAGCGGGAGCGTCTTTGGAATTTTAGTAGAAGAAGATGTCAACGTTTTGATCTATTGTGTTTGTTTTTCCTTATTTAAGAAACATTATACATCAACAATCTCCTTACAAACGCCATTATGCATTGCAGTTAAAAGCAATTTTTCTCGTAGTGTAAATTGGTTTTATAAAATATTTTGAAATGATTATTCGATTTTTAAATCTATTTGTAAGCGAAATAAGTTATAATTAACCGTCGGGTTATTCTTCTTGAGAAAATTTATATTTAAACGAATAAGCAAAGTTATTGGAGTAATTTTATTAATCAATAGGGAGAAGTAATGAATATCAGTTAGCAAATTAACTGATGGGACAAAGTTGACTATGTCAACTATTTGATCGAAAATTGTTATTAATGAATAGTTATCTAAAATTTAGTAGATTTCTTAAATGTAGTTTATTTTAGTTAGCAATATATAAATATTATTATTATAGTTGTTTAAAATTTCAATGAAGAAATTAACTTATCTATTTTAATAAATGAAACAAGTGAATTGTTTTTACTTTAGTTAACGATGGAGTTAATCATAATTAAAGAAATTACTTCTTAAACTAATCTACTTAAGAAGTAACTCGATGTGAATTGGAAGTTTAGAAAAGTTTTAAAAAGAATTTATAAATGGGTTTTCTAAATGAAAACCCTAGTTCATGAATGAAATTACAGAAAGGAGATTTTTGCTATGCGATAGTTTGATTGAAAGTTTGAAATGAAAGGAAGATTCTTTCAAGAAATGCAGATCGACTTAGAGAAAATGAATGGGTTAGTGGATTATTAATAAAATACAAGTCAAGTTATAAGACATTAATGGTTTGTGCAAAGAAGTTAATGAATGGATTCTTATTTATAAAATCCCAGAATTTTTTTATATTATGGTATAAAATGGGTTGGGTATTTGGGAAGTGGATTTATATAATTCAAGTTGTAAATGGAATTGTGTAACGAGACGAAAATCAAGATTAAGTAAAAATGGTCATAATTTGATCGAGGTCAAACTAAAGATGGTTTATAAAACCAATCTTTTATGTAATAGAGAAATGAAGATATGATTGATAATAGGATGGGTTTTTGAGTTACGAACATCTATCTATTCTAAGATAAAAACGTTGTCGATCAAGGTCTGTGTAACGACCTGCATTCTACATCGAAGGATCGTAGAATATTTATTTCTTTTTCATATGAGGTCGTATGGTCGTGTAACTTTGGGGAATGACTATTGGGGTCATTTTCCATGTTCACAATTTTTGCCGATTTTTAAATGACCGTTTTGCCCCTGGCGAATCTTGTTTCACCTATAACTTTTTATTGGTAAGGAGTTTTGACCTGAAACAACTTCCATTGGGTTCAAATGATGGTTTACCTTTCCATTGAGTGGTCACATGTGTCAAACGGACTTACTGTTTGGGAGATATGGCTGAAATAAGGTTGGAAGGTGAAGAACAACTTAACCGAGCCTAATTAGGGTGATTAGCAGCTAGGCCCATAACCCATTTCGGGACTAGGGTTATGGGGAGGCTGAAATCAGTTAGGAAACGATTTTATTTCATTTTCTCAGCCGCCACTTTCATCCTTTGAACCCTAGCAATGGCCTCCACCTTCTAAATCACTCCCAAATCATTGTTTAAGCATATATTAGCCTAATCAACATCAAATCAAGGCAAATCAACATCAAATCAGAGTTGGAGCTGCTGTGTTGCATAGGAATTCGACCCAAAGCAGTAGAGTTTCAGATCTAAAGTTTTATTTGTGGCTAAGGTGAGTGATTTGCATTGTTTTTCATTAATTATGGTTAATTAGGGGTGATTAATGTTAATTAGCGAAATTATAACTCAGAAAAATTTGGAAAAATATTCAGAAATTCTAAAATATTATTTTAGGGTTCTGATAAAAATTTGTGTTAATTTGGATATGTTTTTCTAATTGTATGCTTAAATCATGATTAAGGGGATTAAGGGGAAAAACCATAGATTTGGGTATGTTTGATCCAAAATAACTCATATGATTGATGTTTGGATGTTTATGGTTGATTCTATTTGTTGTTATTACTGTTTGGAATGTTAAGTAATCTTATAGGAAAGTTAGAATGGTTGATAACGCCGTCGTATGGCGAAAATGGACTATATATGCTTGCTAGAAAATGTGCAGGGTTTCGGATCGAATATGGGGCTCGGATCGGATCGGTGGACTGGGCAAGGGGGAATACGAACCGAACCGGAACTTGGCACAAGGGAATGTAAGGGCAATAAGGAAGGCCCGGATCGAATCGGATTGGGACAGGGCGTGAGGATTGGATCGGAGGACCAAACCAGGAGCTCGAGAACAAGAGGCGACGAACCGAACCGGTGTGACGTGGAGGACCGAACCGAACCAAAGGGAGGAACTTGGATCCCATATACCGAACTGAACCAGATGATCGAACCGGAGGACTTTTGAGCCGAGCCGAACCGGAGGATTTGAACACTATAAGACCAAACCGAACCAGCTACTTCTACTACACGACGACTTTTTTGAAGACCAATACCAATTCGACCAAAATCCGAGATGCAAAGGAAGTCCAAGTGAGAAATTAGAACTCAAGATCTAGATGGGAACCAACGAGTTAACTTCATGAGTTGGACTTTGCTGCGGGACGTGTGCGAAGGGGTCACCGATGTCTATAGCTTTGACTCACCACTGAGAGACGGATATTGGCTATGGATCAGTGGAGTTGTCATAACTCCATGGGGCAAAGTGATCGTAGCAGGAATATGAGCCAGTGCAGTGGGGTTGTCATAACTCTATGGGGCAGAGTGGGCATTAGTGATTACGGATCAGTGCAGTGGAGCTGTTATGACTCCATAGTGTAGAGTGATCGTAACAAAGAATTGGGTGATCAAAGTGGTAGATATCGTATGCTTTACACATTGAGTGAGAGATGTAAGGATGATTGCTATGTTTGATGTTTTGCTATCACCATTACATGTACACCCCCTCCCCATTATTTTCACAACATGTGTTAGTGTCACCTTAGAGTATTGTACATCCTATTGTGCTAACTCTTTGGTTGCAGGTCCAGGTTCAGGTATGGTTATGTATACCTGTTATTGTTCTGTTTTGCTACTTATCACTCATACCAGACTTTTGTCTGACCCAGAGTTTTATGTCTCTTCTTATTACTCTATGTGCTCTTAAACGAGCAGACTAGAGACAGGTCAGGGGATTATGCACGAGTAGCTGTACCGGAGACGAGCAGGAGGCTTCCACATATAATATATATATATATATATATATATATATATAATCTCCCTGTGTTGTTGCTAGTCACTACTTTGGGCATTAGTAGTGTACCTCTTTCTTTTGCTTTAGAGACAGTATTTCAAAGTTGTAATAATGTTGGTGTGGATGATAAGCTGTATTTTGGATTTCCGCTGCTATGATGGTTTAGTTTTCAGCTTATGCACTATCTCGCCTGTTTTACGTCAAAGTTATGTTATTATTATATGTAACACCCCGTACTTTCTATTAACGTTATAATTATAAATACTAGAATACTTAATTTAAAATGTGAGAATTAAGGGAAACGGGCTACGCCATTGTGTTCATCTCGGAATTCTGGTTGAGATAGAATCCGAGTTTGCATGAATTGGACTTCGTATAAAGAAGTTATGGTTGTTAGAAGGTTTAGAAATTCAAATAAATTCAAACAGGTCGAAAGAACAAGTTCAAAATTCAAACAGAAGCCAGAAGCAAGCTGGGCGGGAAAATTCCCGCCCAGGCAGTTCGACCAGGGGGTCGACACTATTGTCGACCTCCCCCCTTGAGGTTGACCTGGCCCCCGGCCAGATTTGAAATTTGAACGATTTCTGACTCACTGCTGAGTCACTAGGGTTTCTAGATGGGCCTGATCAGGTCTGAGTGGCTGTGATTAACCCTAGGTTCATCTGATGGCTATAATCAAACTGAAATTCTATATAAACAACTCAATGCCTAACCTAAAAACACACTGAAAATTAAACCTAGAACTGAAATGCCGTCAATGGAGGACTTGGAGTAGCCGTCACCCTTTCCGATTCAAAAGACGAGTTAAAGAACTTGAATCAAGAATCGAATTAAAACTAGTTTAATTCAACGATCTTCATCAAAGGCGCGCATCTCCAATTTCATAATTCAGATTTCAGAGCGCAAGAATTTCTTTTAGTTTGTAAGTTAGTTGTTACGCAGATTTAAACATTCCTTCGATTGAATCATGACATGTTGTAATTGGAATATAGTACAATGCTTATGTATGAGATTTGATTCTCGTTTATCTTAAAATATAGTTGTAATTAATCTTGTCTATATGTTTGTGGCGATGAACATGTTGTATATTTCATGTCTATATGCTTATGGCGATGAACATGTTGTATATTTCATGTCTATATGCTTGGGTGATGTACAACATCGTATGTTATTACGATTGAGTAAAGAACTTATTATGCCAACAAAAATGTAAAACATGTCATGTTGTAATTCGATGGTTATTTGCAAATTTAGGATCTAAGTCACATGTTTACATGTTAGATTTACATTTATAAATATTTAGAACTATGCCAAGTAGAATCTGTTTATGTTGTAAAAGTGGAATTGTAGTCCTCTTATGTTGTTAACATCATGCTAAATTTTGATAAGAAAATGATTATGATAGCTTTCTTATGTTTTGACATACATAAGATTATATGCCAATTTGTAGGTTGAAACTGTGATTATATGTTAAACTTTCGTGCTAGACCTTTATCAAGTTTACATGACCATTAGATTCAACTTAGTCACAAGTTCACCTTTGCCCAATTGATTAAAGTTAATGATATACATCTATGCCAAGTTACATGTGATAAGTTTAATGTATGCTATTTTATGTTTATGTCATGATCTTTGTTTATTACCCTTTTTGTTTATGGGTTTGGGCTAATTTGCTAGCCCAACATTTTATGTGATTTACGCATATGTTCCACGGGGGTAGCGATGGGAAATATGAAAATTCACTGCATAGATTTGTTCATTAAATGGTATATTTGATATACCATTTATGTTGAGCATAATCACAGGATAATTATGCCGTGATTAAAAATTAAATTAAATTTACATAAAGAAATTTGACATATATAGAAAAATATGAATTTAGAAAAGATGAATATTCCTAACCCGAGGTTAGACTGAGTTGTGGTGTAAATCTGCCCGGAACTGACCGACGTATCCAATAACCACAACAAGACCTGTCTAATGTGGGTGGCTAGTGCATCAAGCCCAAAAAGAACCCGAGATTCGACTGAGTTGTGATGTAAATCTGCCCGGAACCGACCGGCACATCCCGTAACCACAACAAGACCTGTCTAATGTGAGTGGTTTGTGCTTTAATAAATTAAAGCTAAGTCAGGATTGGTAGAGTTAAGTAAATTAAGAAAACATTTAACCGATTCAGCATGTTAACTAAAACGAATGGGCTGGGTTAGGTAAACTTGAACACTTAACCAAATAAACATGTTGATTTGAAAACCCTAGTAACGGGGACCCATTTCAGTAGTAACCCACATAGATGTATCATGGTACCCTGAAACTAGGCAGGGTGGGGCACGGTTACTGGGCTGAATTATAAGCGGTCAAAACGTCGGCGGTTGGTGGGCTAGTGTAGGTTTCGGCGGAGTATGGTCGTGCACATACTCCGGAGTGGAAAAATCAGGTACTGGGCATCAGTAGTGCACACTGTGCATCTTGAATCGTGTCTTGTTGCCACCAGAGGGACTGATACACCCCATGGTGGGACCAGCACAGGTGACTACAATCATGCGGGGCCGAAGGACACAGGACTTGAATACATGCGAGTAGGAGCCGATCACTAAGGGGATCGTTTGTTGTAAACACGTGGGCTGGTTGAACCAATGGTTAAGTAGGTGTAGAGACTATAATAATGGGTGCGATCACACGTCCCTCTTATCTTATATTAGGGTATTGTCCTATGTTCTGTTATCACTATCATGACCCCTTTTCTTGTTTAAAGACTAGTAACCACTGAACTTACCAGACTTATTGTCTGACCCGTTTTCTGTCATCTTCTTTTCTTCCTTCCCCCCCCCCCCCTTAGGTCCATAGGGAGGAAATAATCCAGCTTAATCAGACTCTTTACAAGCTTCAAGAAAGTAGATGTATGACTTGGACTCTCTTGCGTTGGCTATGGCATTGGATGTGATCCTTGGGGATTTATGCATTTTTACTTTTTGGTTTATGCTTCTTTATTGAATAATCAATACAGAAATTATGCTGTAATGTTTTGAAGTTGTTTGAGACAATTTGATGTAATGCTTTTGTGTTGAACTACGTATGAAATAAATATTTGGATTCCGCTGCTTAAATTTATCTGTCTTGTGAATTTTTCTGTGTCTTGTACCTATAACTCTCCACCAAAGTTAAGGCATTCCCTTTGTGAGTGACCTTAATGGAGGTGGGGTGTTTCACTTGGCATCAGAGCAAAAGGTTTACCAGATCAGATAAGAATTTTTGAAAACTATCTTTCAAAAAGAAATATAAAGAAGCATTTTACAAGGAAAAATGTTGTTTTTAATTAAAAAGGCATATTCCCTAAAGCCATATGCGCTATCTTTCTATCCTTCGTTTTGAATCTTTTCTTTTTCGTTTCAGCATGTCTGGGAATCTTAACCTTCCAGAGGGTGTGCCAATACCTGGCTGGTTCAGGAGGTACTTAGAGGCTAGGGCCAACGACGTAGGCCCAGCAGATATTCCTCCTCCAGCTGTAGCGGTTCCTCCTCCTCCTCCTCGTGCAAATGCTTTCTCAAAGATCTGTAGAGATTTTAGGGCCATGGGTGGAAAGGATTTCAAGGGAACTGAATCATTCGTAGAAGCGAGGAACTGGCTCAAAGAAACTGAGGATTTGTTCGTTCTTCGAGGTGGACGATAGGCAGAAGTTACAGTTGGCAGTATGGTTGCTCAAAGACGAAGCTTCCTATTGGTGGGAAGTCACTAACGCTGAGAGGCCGGTTGAAACATGGATGGATTTCAGAATAAGGTTTGAGATGAAATTCCTCTCACAAGCTGAATGAAGTTTACACTGGAAAAGTTCTTATCTCTTAAGCAAGGAAGTATGACGGTCAAGGAGTACGTCAATCAATTCAATTAGCTGGCCCGGTTTGGACTGGACTTAGTGAATACTCCTCATAAGAAGGCTCTCCGTTTTGTCAAGGGATTGAATGAGCCACTTCACAGCTTGGCTATTGACCCACATGCCTATGGGGGGCTACTTACGAATGGTTAGTGGACATGGCACTCTTAAATGAGGAAGACAAGTGCAAGAATGAGGCAAAAGAAGTGCCTCAAGATAAGAATGGGGAAGGGTCACATAACAAGAAGGCTGATCCAAAGAAAGGCGGGAAGAACAACAAACCCCGTGAAAAGAGAAAGTTAATTTCTGTGGCATTCCTGGACATCTGGTCAAAGACTGCAGGAAGAAGAAAAGGGATGGGTGGATGTTTCCACTGTGGTGAGACAGGACACATGGCTGGGGCCTGCCCAAGGAAGCAAGGGCAGGGAGCTGGACCTTCTTCTGGAGGACAAGTCCACGCTCTCACGGCACCTCCGCAAGAACGAGGTAGAAATATTTATGTCAAAAGTTTAGTCTATCTTTTTGATCATCCTGTTCGTACATTGTTTGATTCTGGTGCATCGCACTCATTTGTATCCGCTGATTTAGTTGAATCTCTGCACCTAGACACCAGTATAGTAGAGGATCCCTTGGTTGTTTCAAATCCAATTGGGGGCTCACCTTATTTGTCAATGGTTTGTTTGGATTTGAAAATATTTATACTAAGCGTTGGGTTTAGATGCAATGCCTTTGTTTTGGGCTTCACGGACTATAGGTTGATTCTAGGCATGGACTGGCTATCCAGTAATGGTGCAGTCCTCGATTGTGAAAAGAGAGTGGTTAGAATCATGACTCGCCTCGGTAACACTCTCGAAATTTCTTGTAATCCCATGAACTCCATCATGCTTGGTTATCTAGAATCACTTGATGCGTCTGTCGAGAACTTGCAGTCTGTAAGAATAGTCCGTGAATATTCGGATGTGTTTGAAGAGGTAAAGGGCTTACCTCCGAAGCGGGAGATAGACTTCCGCATATACCTCGTTGATAATGCAAAGCCCGTTGCTTTACCCATTAGGCACATGGCCCCAAGGGAGAGAAAGGAGCTCAGCAAGCAAATCAAAGAGCTGCTTGAAAGGGGGTTCATAAGACGGAGTATTTCTGAATGGGGTGCTCCGGTAGTGTTCACAACCAAAGTTGATGGTTCGCTTCGCTTGTGCATTGATTATAGGGAGCTAAACAAGCTAACCAAGAAGAATAGACACCCACTCCCAAGAATAGATGATTTGTTCGATCAGCTTGTAGATGCATCGGTTTTCTCCCAATTAGATTTAGCTACCGGGTTTCATCAACTAAGAGTGGCTGAAGATAGCATTGATAAGACCACGTCAGAACTCCCGATGGTTTCTTCAAATGGCTTGTCATGCCTTTCGGCTTGACAAACGCACCTGCTTACTTCGTTGATTTAATGAGCAGGGTGTTCCGAAAATTCCTCAATAAGTTCGTGGTGGTCTTCGTAGACGATATTTTGATCTTCTCAAAGAATGAGGAAGAGCATGCTCACATCTAAAAGAAGTCATGGATACTCTCTGTGCACATTAGTTGAAGGCTAAATTCTCCAAATGCCATTTCTGGAGAGAAGAATTTAGGTTCCTTGGACATGTGGTGTCCAAAGAAGGGATAGTTGTGGACCGCGCAAAAGTGGTTGTTGTGCAAGATTGGAAGGTTCCTCATAACGCAACCAAAGTCTGAAGTTTTCTCGGGCTAGCAGGCTTTTATCGAAAGTTCATCAAAGATTTTGCAAAAATCTCAGCTCCACTAACAAGATTGACAAAGAAGAACCTAGCTTTCAATTGGGACTTGGATTGCGACATTGCTTTCCAACGTTTGAAAAGGGCTCTAACAACAGCCCCAGTTCTGACATTGCCTGATGGAAGCAAGATGTTCATAGTATACACAGATGCATGCGGAACGGGACTAGGCGATGTTCTGATGCAAGAAGGGAAGGTAGTGGCTTATGGTGGAAGACAGTTGAAAGTACATGAGAAAAACTACCCGACCCACGACCTAGAGTTGGCAGCTATCGTTTTTGCGCTTAAGTCTTGGCGTCATTATCTCCTAGTGAGAAATTTGAACTGTATACTGACCATAAATCATTGAAATACCTATTCTCGTCGAAGGATCTCAATTTGAGGCAACAAAGATGGATGGAGTTTCTTGCCTCGTACGATTTTGAGATTTCCTACACTCCTGGCAAGGGCAATGCAGTAGCAGACGCCTTAAGTAGAAAGAAGCTAACTTTAAGCCCTCTCTTTGTGGAAAGGCAAAGCTTGGAGTTCATAGCAAGCTTTAACTTCAGACCCTCCCCTGACTTTGTACCCGGCTTGCTAGCATCATTAGAAGTGCGACCAACTTTATTAGACTTGGTCGGAGCCGCGCAAAGAGAAGACCCTTAGCTAGCCGAAGTAATAGACATATTAATTAAGGGTGAGACTTCTACTCACCTCAATAGATACTCCATGGATGCCAAGGGCTGGTTGAGACGAGATGGAAGACTATGTGTTCCACAGGCAAGGGGCTTTGTAAAGACAGTTCTAGAAGAGGCACACCATTCCAAGCTGACCATACACCCAGGCGGAGATAAAATGTATAAAGATATCAAAAGAGTTTTCTTTTGGAATGGCATGAAGAAAGACGTAGCTGAATTTGTTTCTAAATGTTTAATATGCCAACAAGTCAAGGCGGAGCAGAAGAAGCCTGGTGGTCTGCTCCATCCTCTAGAAATCCCACAGTGGAAATGGGATAGCATCTCAATGGACTTTATAGATGTGTTTCCTTGGTCAAGAACGGGCAATACTAGCATTTGGGTAATAGTGGACAGGCTCACAAAAAGCGCCCACTTTATACCCGTCAAGAGTAGAAGGACTGCCTCATCTCTAGCATCCATATATCTTAAGGAGATAGTTCGACTCCATGGGATACCCTCCAGCATAGTGAGTGATCGAGTCCATATCTTCACGAGCGAGTTTTGGAAGAGTTTACAAGAGGCTGTAGGCACACAGTTGTGCTTAAGCACGACCTGTCACCCTCAAACTGATGGCCAGATGGAAAGAGACAACATATTATTAGAAGACCTCTTGAGGTTATGCATTATTGACTTCGGAGGTACCTGGGAGGATCATCTACCTTTGGTGGAATTCGCTTACAAAAATAGCTACCAAGCCACCATAGGTATGGCACCTTTCGAAGCTTTATATGGAAGACCGTGCAGGTCACCAACTTGCTGGTGGGAGTCAACAGACAAGCCCATACTTGGACCAGACATGATTAGGGAGACTTTAGAAAAAGTAGACTTGATACGAAGAAGAATGAAGACTGTCCAAGATAGACAGAATTCCTACGCAGACAAAAGAAGAACTGACCTTGAGTTCGAAGTTGGAGACAAGGTGTTCCATAAAGTATCTCCTTTGAGGAACGTCGTTCGCTTTAGATCCACAGGAAAGCTAGCACCAAAATTTGTAGAACCGTTCCCTATCATCGAGAAAATTGGGAAGATGGCTTATAGGGTACAGCTACCCGAAAAAATTGCTGGAATTCATAATGTCTTTCATGTCTCTCACCTGCGGAAATGCTTATACGAGTCTGCGGAAGTGGTAGAACCAAGTATGTTATAGGAAGTTGAAGTTGAACGAGAAGCAACGGTGAGGAGAGTTCCAACCCGTATCTTGGGAACAGAGGTCAAAAAGCTACGCAACCGTGAAGTTAAGCTCGTCAAAGTTCAATGGAGCGACGCTGAGGAAGACGCGACTTGGGAAACTGAGGACCGTATACGCGCAACCTACCCTTTTCTTTTTAAGGGTACGTCTTTAATCTCTTTTTCCTCAAGTTTATGCTCGTATCTATCTTTTTAGGTATATCTCCTCGATCCTATCCTTTATCCTTAGGTAGGAACTAATTTGGATGTAAACATGTAATTGAAACATGTTATGATTGATGGTTGCAAGTTGTTGCTAGTGGTTGCTAGTAGATGCATATACACACACATTAGGTACTAGATCGGCTCAGTCACTTCCATATTGCATATGCATATATGTATTGGTTTATGGATTAAAACTTGATGGGTTGTCATATGGACGTTGAATTTGTATGAATGGTTGTGCACCCATGTAAGAAATTTTGAGTAGGAAAAATTGCATTCATAATGGACTCATGGCACTGACATAATCTACATTAAGGAGGTCAACTGAATCAGTAGACCGCCTGAATTTTTTTGCATTAGATAAGGACATACACACACACAATGCATATGATCATGAAGCATTAGGAATCTTTTAAGGACAATGGACGCCTGTGTTTGATGGTTGAGTAGATGGGTAATTGGATGGTAGGATATAAGTTCCTCTCAACTTGAAGATTTCGGGGACGAAATCCTAAAAGGGGGGGAGAATGTAACACCCCATACTTTCTATTAACGTTATAATTATAAATACTAGAATACTTAGTTTAAAATATGAGAATTAAGGGAAACGGGCTATGTCATTGTGTTCATCTCGGAATTCTGGTTGAGATAGAGTCCGAGTTTGCGTGAATTGGACTTCGTATGAAGAAATTATGGCTGTTAGAAGTTTTAGAAATTCGAATAAATTCAAACAGCTCGAAAGAACAAGTTCAAAATTCAAACAGAAGCTAGAAGCGAGCTGGGCGGGAAAATTCCCGCCCGGGCAAGTCGACCAGGGGGTCGACCCTAGTGTCGACCTCCCCCCTTGGGGTCGACATTAGGGTCGACCTGGGGGTCGACCTGGCCCTCGACCAGATCTGAAATTTGAACGAATTCTGACACACTGCTGAGTCACTAGGGTTTCTGGATGGGCATGATCAGGTCTGAGTGGCTGTGATTAACTCTAGGTTCATCTGATGGCTATAATCAAACTGAAATTCTATATAAACAACTCAATGCCTAACCTAAAAACACACAGAAAATTAAACCTAGAACTGAAATGCCATCAATGGAGGACTTGGAGTAGCCATCACCCTTTTCGATTCAAAAGACGAGTTAAAGAACTTGAATCAAGAATCAAATTAAAACTAGTTTAATTCAACAATCTTCATCAAAGGCGCGCATCTCCAATTTCAGAATTTAGATTTCAGAACGCAAGAATTTCTTTTAGTTTGTAAGTTAGTTGTTACGCAGATTTAAACATTCCTTCGATTGAATCATGACATGTTGTAATTGGAATATAGTACGATGCTTATGTATGAGATTTGATTCTCGTTTATCTTAAAATATAGTTGTAATTAATCTTGTCTATATGTTTGTGGTGACGAACATGTTGTATATTTCATGTCTGTATGCTTATGGCGATGAACATGTTGTATATTTCATGTCTATATGCTTGGGTGATGTACAACATCGTATGTTATTACGATTGAGTAAAGAACTTATTATGCCAACAAAAATGTAAAACATGTCATGTTGTAATTCGATGGTTATTTGAAATTTAGGATCTAAATCACATGTTTACATGTTAGATTTACATTTATAAATATTTAGAACTATGCCAAGTTGAATCTATTTATGTTGTAAAAGTGTAATTGTAGTCCTCTTATGTTGTTAACATCATGCTAAATTTTGATAAGAAAATGATTATGATAGCTTTCTTATGTTTTGACATACATAAGATTATATGCCAATTTGTAGGTTGAAACTGTGATTATATGTTAAACTTTCGTGCTAGACCTTTATCAAGTTTACATGACCATTAGATTCAACTTAGTCACAAGTTCACCTTTGCCCAATTGATTAAAGTTAATGATATACATCTATGCCAAGTTACATGTTATAATTTTAATATATGCTATTTTATGTTTATGTCATGATCTTTGTTTATTACCCTTTTTGTTTATGGGTTTGGGCTAATTTGCTAGCCCAACATTTTATGTGATTTACGCATATGTTCCACGGGGGTAGCGATGGGAAATATGAAAATTCACTGCATAGATTTGTTCATTAAATGGTATATTTGATATACCATTTATGTTAAGCATAATCACAGGATAATTATGCCGTGATTAAAAATTAAATTAAATTTACAAAAGAAATTTGACATATATAGAAAAATATGAATTTAGAAAAGACGAATATGCCTAACCTGAGGTTAGACTGAGTTGTGGTGTAAATCTGCCCGGAACTGACCGGCATATCCAGTAACCACAACAAGACCTGTCTATTGTGGGTGGCTAGTGCATCAAGCCCAAAAAGAACCCGAGATTAGACTGAGTTGTGGTGTAAATCTGCCCGGAACCGACCGGCACATCCAGTAACCACAACAAGACATGTCTAATGTGAGTGGTTTGTGCTTTAATAAATTAAAGCTAAGTCAGGATTGGTAGGGTTAAGTAAATTAAGAGAACACTTAACCGATTCAGCATGTTAACTAAAACGAATGGGCTGGGTTAGGTAAACTTGAACACTTAACCAAATAAACATGTTGACTAGAAAACCCTAGTAACGGGGACCCATTTCAGCAGTAACCCACATAGATGTATCATGGTACCCTGAAACTAGGCAGGGTGGGGCACGGTTACTGGGCTGAATTATAAGCGGTCAAAACGTCGGCGGTTGGTGGGCCAGTGTAGGTTTCGGCGGAGTATGGGCGTGCACATACTCCGGAGTGGAAAAATCAGGCACTGGGCATCAGTAGTGTACACTGTGCATCTTGAATCGTGTCGGGTTGCCACCAGAGGGACTGATACACCCCATGGTGGGACCATCACAGGTAACTACAATCATGCGGGGCCGAAGGACACAGGACTTGAATACATGCGAGTAGGAGCCGATCACTAAGGGGATCGTTTGTTGTAAACACGTGGGTTGGTTGAACCAATGGTTAAGTAGGTGTAGAGACTATAGTAATAGGTGCGATCACACGTCCCTCTTATCTTATACTAGGGTATTGTCCTATGTTCTGTTATCACTGTCATGACCCCTTTTCTTGTTTAAAGACTAGTAACCACTGAACTTACCAGACTTATTGTCTGACCCGTTTTCTTTCATCTTCTTTTCTTCCGTTCCCCCCCCCCCCCCGGTCCACAGGGTGGAAATACTCCAGCTTAATCAGACTCTTTACAAGCTTCAAGAAAGTAGATGTATGACTTGGACTCTCTTGCGTTGGCTATGGCATTGGATATGATCCTTGGGGATTTATGCATTTTTACTTTTTGGTTTATGCTTCTTTATTGAATAATCAATACAGAAATTATGCTGTAATGTTTTGAAGTTGTTTGAGACACTTTGATGTAATGCTTTTGTGTTGAACTACGTATGAAATAAATACTTGGATTCCGCTGCTTAAATTTATCTGTCTTGTAAATTTTTCTGTGTCTTGTACCTATAACTCTCCACCAAAGTTAAGGCATTCCCTTTGTGAGTGACCTTAATGGAGGTGGGGTGTTTCATTATATTTTATCTCATGCGTTGTGAGACATTCTACAGGTTCCTTGTTAGTTCAAATTCATTTCTTTTCCTTTCTTTGGCGACCGTCCCATGCTAGTCAGGCGTTGGCACAACGCACTTTCATTGGAAATGTTGGCTGGTGCGTGGCGGACCGTCACACTTGGTATCAGAGCTCTAGATTGCATAATTAACTTAGGGAAAGACACCAGGGATAGATAGTACGTATATGAGAGCGCGTATTTGTTATATTTTGGATTTTCAATATATATATATATATACTATTAGTATATTTAAGGATGAAGTCGCACTGCACCGGCACCACTGAAGAGATGGTTCATCGTTTCCTCCTTACAGATTGAACGATGAGCCGTTATACGAAGAATACTGGTTCAGGAGCCAATAATAGGAATGCTCCTGATATGAGGACGATGTTCACTGACTTCATGAGAGAGATGCTTAGGGATGTTCAGAGGGTAGCTCCTAATGCTGCAAATGGTGGTGGTGCAGCATGCAGGCGCCTAGGGCCGATTTCGCCAAGCTCTATAAGGACTACACTAGTCTTGGTGGAAACCATTCCACGGAACGGAATCGGCTACAGAAGTTCAAGATTGGCTTGATAGTTGTGAGCGTATCTTCGAGGATTTGGGAATCGAAGACGCGATAAAGAGGAAGCTAGCTTCCCGTCAGCTGCAAGGATGGGCTATGAATTGGTGGAATGCTATTAAGGCAGCTACCCCTGAGGATCAAGTAACTTGGGATCAGTTCAAGGCCCGATTCAGTTATAAGTTTATCCCAACTGCTCAGAAATCAGAATTGTTTAGGAAGTTCTTGGAGCTTAAGCAGAATGGTAGGGCGGTCTCGGAGTATATTGCTGAGTTTGATACTTTATCGAAGTATAGATTATCCCTTATTGATATTCTCAAGAAGAAGAATGAGAAGTTCATAACTGGTTTAGATCAGTACTTGGGGGAAAGGCTTATAAACCATATTGATGAGACTTTTGAATCGATTGTTGGGAAACCATTGAGATCAGAGAACCTTTACCTAAACCCAAGACTGAAGTCGCTGTTGCATCTGCAGAAGGGCCAAAGCCGCAGGCAAGCGGTGGAGGCAAGAATAATTCTCAGAATAAAAGGAAGCAGAATCATACCAAGGATGGCCAGAAAAAGAAAGATAAGAAAGATGTTGATTGCTTTAGCCGTGGTAAGAAGGGCCACTATGCCAAAAAATGTCGAGCAAAGCCAACGGACAGGAAGTGCTTCAATTGCGGCCAAGTGGGACATCATAAGGATAAATGTCCGTGACCCCCTAAAGAGAAGCAGATTGTGAAAGCATATGCTATTAATGATGTTCCTTCTTCATCTAATGCCCCTACTGCGGCAGAGAAAGGAAAGAATGTCGTCATTCAAGGTATGCTTTTGTTTATGATGTTCCTGTTCGAAAACTGTTTGATACTGGGGCTTCTTATTCCTTCATATCTAGTGACCTGGTAGATAGGTTGGGATTGGAACCTGCGATAGTCGATAGACCTTTATCGGTGACGAACCTGATTGGTGGTTCGACTAGCCTTAGTATGATTTGTCGTAATGTGGTCTTATCGAGTCATGCATGTATGTTTGCTTGTGATTGCTTTGTTTTGGGCTTTACTGGGTTTGGCATTATTTTGGGAGTCGATTGGCTCTAAAGATATGGGGTGGTGGTAGACTGTGAGGGATTTTCGGTGACTATTAGGGAGGATGATGGGCGGAGGGTAGTGTTTGGTGGCCTACCTAGTGATGGGGTGATGGCTAGTTTTCTAAATTCCCTCGACATTCCGCAGGACGAGTTATCAGGGGTTCCCATTGCTGGCCAGTATCCGGATATCTTCGAGGAAGTGACCGGACTTCCACCACACCGAGAGATTGAGCTCCGTATTGATTTAGTGAAAGATGCCAGACCTATAGTGATGCCACTTCATCGTATGGCACCAAGGGAGCAGCGAGATCTCGAGGTGCAAGTAAGCGATCTTTTGAAGAAGGGATTTATCCGAAGAAGTGTTTCCGAGTGGGGAGCACCAGTTGTATTTGCCACTAAGGCAGATAGTTCCCTTCGTTTGTGTGTGGACTACCGTGAGTTGAATAAGGTGACTAGAAAGAATAATTATCCTCTTCCACAGATAGATGACTTGTCTGATCAACCGGAAGGAGCAAGAGTGTTTTCCCAGTTGGACCTCGCGATAGGATTTCATCAGCTCTGAGTAGCAGTTGAGAGTATACCTAAAACGGCCTTTCTGACACCGTCTGGATTCTATGAGTGGTTGGTCATTCCATTCGGGTTAACCAATGCACCAACATATTTTGTGGATCTTTTGAATAAGGTGTTCACGGATCAATTGAATTAGTTTGTTCTTGTGTTCGTAGACGATATCTTGGTTTACTCAAGGACAGAGGAAGAACACAAGGAACGTTTGGGGATAGTGATGGAGGTGTTGAGGAAACACCAATTGAAAGTGAAGTTTACTAAGTGTCACTTCTGGAGGAGGGGAGTGAGATTCTTGGGCCATGTTGTTTCAGAGAATGGTATTGCCGTGGATCTTGCGAAGGTGGCTATGGTACAAGATTGGTCTACGCCCAAGAATGCAATAGACGTAAGAAGTTTCTCGGGATTAGCTGGATATTATCGTAAGTTTATCCAAGACTTCTCCAAGATACCGGCACCGTTAACTCAGTTGACCAAGAAGAATCAAGCTTTCGTTTGGGACGAATGGTGTGAAAATGCATTCAAGAGCCTAAAGGAAAAGTTGATGTGTGCACCAGTGTTAGTCATTCCTAAAGGGAATGAAGAGATGACAGTATACACGGATGCATGTGGTACCGGACTAGGTTCTGTATTGGTGCAAGGAGGTATGGTTGTAGCTTATGCAAGTCGGCAGCTGAAACCGCATGAGAAAAGATACCCCACTCATGATTTGAAATTGGTAGCGATCGTGTTCGCATTGAAGATGTGGAGACATTATCTCTTGGAAGAAAGATTCAAGTTGTTTACCGATCATAAATCGTTAAAGTACCTCTTCTCTCAAAAGGATCTAAATTGCCGACAACAAAGATGGTTAGAATCCTTGGCTTCCTATGACTTCGATATCGCATATACACCAGGAAAGGGCAATGCGGTAGCTGATGCATTGAGTAGAAGACATGCCAGTTTAGGGGCTATGTTTCTTGAGTGGAAGCAACTGGATTATATCGCAGGGTACGATTTCAGACCAAAGTGCGAATTTGATCCAGAGATGTTAGCAAGTTTGACGATCAGACCCACTTTGATTGAGTGGATTGGTTCCAGTCAGAGGGACGATCCTAACCTACTAGAAATCATCTTCAAGTTAGAAATGGGTATCGACTGTGAGGAGATGAAAAAGTATGGGCTTGATCGAGAAGGATGGCTTCGAAAGAATGGTAGACTAGTTATGCCCAATGTTAATGGATTGAGAGATGAAGTGCTTAGAGAATGTCATCACTCAAAACTGACTATACATCCCGGTGGTAACAAAATGTATCGAGACATGAAGCAGATCTACTATTGGGAAGGGATGAAAAGAGACGTTGGGAAGTTTATATCCAAATGCATGAACTGCCAGCTAGTTAAAGCTGAGAAAAAGAAACCTAGTGGTTTGTTGCAACCATTAGAAATTCCAGAATGGAAATGGGAACAAGTCTCAATGGATTTCGTTGATGGGTTACCAAGGACTAAATTCGGCCGTGATAGTATTTGGGTGATTGTGGACCGATTGACCAAGAGTGCAAGGTTTATACCCGTCAAGTCGAATAGAACAACAGCTAAGTTAGCAGAACTGTATATGAAGTAGGTTGTGAGATTTCATGGAGTACCCAAAGGCATTGTAAGTGACCGAGATCCGGTGTTTACTAGTAGATTTTGGAAGAGCTTACAAGAGGCTTTAGGATCAGAATTACATCTCAGTACCGCGTACCATCCTCAAACCGACGGTCAGACAGAGAGGGTGAATCGAGTATTTCTCTTGAGAGCTTGCATATTAGATTTTGGAGGGTCATGGGATGACCATTTGCATCTAGTGGAATTCACATATAATAATAGTTATTAGTCCAGTATTGGTATGGCTCCATTTGAAGCTTTATACGGAAGACTGTGCAACTCACCATCATGTTGGTTGGAAACCAGTGAGAAATTCGTGCTTGGGCCAGATGTAGTAAGAGAAACGTCAGAAAAGATCAAGGTTATTCAACAACGAATGAAGGCTGCCCAAGATAGGCAGAAGATTTAGGCTGATAAGAGACGAAGAGAATTGAAATTCTCCGTTGGCAATTTGGTGTTTGTCAAGGTTTCTCCATTAAAGAGCGTGATTCGATTTGGTAGGAGGGGCAAGTTAACACCAAGATTTGTTGGTCCATTCCCAGTTCTCGAACAAGTTGGGAATTTGGCATATAAAGTTGAGTTGCCATACAAGATGGCGGGAGTTCATAACGGGTTTCATGTTTCTAAGTTAAGGAAGTTCGTGCACGACCCCGATATGACTATTTCACCGGATCAGTTGGATGACATCGAAGTAGAACCCGAGGCGGTTGGGAACCGCAAGCCAATCTGTATTGTCGAGAGCGATATGAAGCAACTTTGAAGGAAGGCGGTGAAACTGGTCAAGGTTCAATGGGGCAAGAATGAGAGTGACTATACTTGGGGAACATAGGAGAGCATAAGGGAATCACATCCAGAATGCTTTTCCTGTTAAGATTTTAATAGTGATAGTTTCTTCCCTTGTTAGTAAACCGCATGCTAGGGTAGGCTTGTTGTGCTTGTTATGTATGTTTGATTGTTTGTGAATAACTGATAGGCATGCAGAAAACCTTTGTATATTTTTGGTTAAGGAATTTCGAGGGCGAAATTTCTTAAGGAGAGGAGAGTGTAACGACCCGCATTCTACGTATCGAAGGATCGTAGAATATTTATTTCTTTTTCATATTAGGTCGTATGGTCGTGTAACTTGGGGGAACGACTATTGGGGTCATTTTCCATGTTGACGATTTTTTCCGATTTTTAAATGACCGTTTCGCCCCTAGCGAATCTTGTTTTGCCTATAACTTTTGATTGATAAGGAGTTTTGATCTGAAACCACTTCCATTGGATTCGGATGATGGTTTACCTTTCCATTGAGTGGTCACATGTGTCAAACGGACTTATCGTTTGGAGATATGGCTGAAATAAAGTTTTAAAGGTGAAAAACAGCTTAACCGGGCCTAATTAGGGTGATTAGCAGCTAGGCCCATAACCCATTTCTGGATTAGGGTTATAGGGAGGCTGAAATCAGTTAGGAAACGATTTTATTTCATTTTCTCAGCGGCCACTTTCATCCTTAGAACACTCGCAATGGCCTCCACCTTCTAAATCACTCCAAATCACCGTTTAAGCATATATTAGCCTAATCAACATCAAATCAACACCAAATCAAAGTCGAAGTTGCTGTATTGCATAGGAATTCGACCCAAAACAGTAGAGTTTCAGATCTAAAGTTTTATTTGCGGCTAAGGTGAGTGATTTGCGTTGTTTTTCACTAATTATGGTTAATTAGGGGTGGTTAGTGTTAATTAGCAAAATTATAACTCAGAAAAATTTGAAAAAATATTCAGAAATTCTAAAATATTATTTTAGGGCTCTAATAAAAATTTGGGTTAATTTGGATATGTTTTGCTAATTGTATGCTTCAATCATGATTAAGGGGATTAAGGGGAAAAACCATAGATTTGGGTATGTTTGACCCAAAATAACTCATATGGTTGATGTTTTCTATTTGTTGTTATTACTGTTTGGAATGTTAAGTAATCTTATAGGAAAGTTAGAATGGTTGAAAACGCCTTGTATGGCGAAAATGAACGATATATGCTCGCTGGAAAATGTATAGGGTTTCGGATCGGATCGGATTTGGGGCTCGGATCAGATCGGTGGACCAGGCAAGGAGAATATGAACCGGACTGGAACTTGGCACAAGGGAATGTAAGGGCAATATGGAAGGCCCGGATCGGATCGGATTGGGATGAGGCGTGGGGATCGGATCGGAGGACCAAACCAGGAGCTGGAGAACAAGAGGCGACGAACCAAACCGGTGTGACATGGAGGACTGAACCGAACCAAAGGTAGGAACTTGGATCCCATATACCGAACCGAACCAGATGATCGAACCGGAGGACTTTTGAGTCGAACCGAACCGGAGGATTTGAACACTATAAGACCGAATCGAACCAGCTACTTCTACTACGCGACGACTTTTCTGAAGACCAATACCAATTCGACCAAAACCCGAGATGCAAAGGAATTCCAAGTGAGAAGTTAGAACTCAGGATCTAGATGGGAACCAACGAGCTAACTTCATGAGTTGCACTTCGCTGTAGGACGTGTGCAAAGGGGTCATCGATGTCTATAGCTTTGACTCACCACTGAGAGACAGATATTGGCTATGGATCAGTGCAATGGAGTTGTCATAACTCCATAGGGCAAAGTGATCGTAGCAGGGCTATGAGCCAGTGCAGTGGGGTTGTCATGACTCCATGGGGCAGAGTGGACATAGCAAAGTATTAATAGTTACGGATCAGTGCAGTGGAGCCGTTATGACTCCATGGGGCAGAGTGATCGTAACAAAGAATTGGATGATCAAAGTGATAGATAACGTATGCTTTACGCACTAAGTGAGAGATGTGAGGATGATTATTATGTTTGATGTTTTGCTATCACCATGACATGCACACCCAATCCCCATTATTTTCACACCATGTGTTAGTGTCACCTTAGAGTATTATACATCCTGTTGTGCTAACTCTTTGGTTGCAGGTCTAGGTTCAGGTTCAGGTATGGTTATGTATACCTGTTATTGTTCTGTTTTGCTGCTTATCGCTCATACCAGACTTTTGTCTGACCCAGAGTTTTATGTCTCTTCTTATTACTCTGGGTGCTCTTAAACGGGTAGACTAGAAACAGATCAGGTGATTATGCACGAGTAGCTGTACCGGAGACGAGCAGGAGGCTTCCACGTATGATATATATATAATCTCCCTGTGTTTTTGCTGGCCACTACTTTGGGCATTAGTAGTGTACCTCTTTCTTTTGCTTTAGAGACAGTATTTCAAAGTTGTAATAATGTTGGTGTGGATGATTGTAACACCCCACCTCTGCTAGGGTCACTCACAAAGGGAATGCACTAGTTTTGGTGGAGTATTATCTAGGTAAACATGCATAGAGATATCACTAGGCAGAACATAAATAAAGCAGCGGTAGAAATTAAAAACAGCTTTTTATTATTTCCAAGAAAAGAGTCAAAAGCTCATATATCCAAGATACAAATTATTCCATTACATCAAGTTCATAGTAAAGAAGCATAAACTTTAAAACAAAAGTAAATTATTCCCCATAAATAGCAGAAGCAGCCATAGCATAGCCCAAGACGAAACCGTACATGAGCTGTCAGAAAGCAAGTTGAATCCAAGCTAAGAGCTAGTGTTTCCTCCCTGGGAACCTGGGGGGAAAACGAAAGAAAAAGGGGCGAAAGAAAAAGGGTCAGTCATAAAGACTGGTAAGCCCTAGTGACTTTCAGTATGAAAACTAGTAAAGGCAACATGATATGTGAAAACCGGAATTAAACATAAGGATGATAACAGAACTAGTTGGATAATTAAGATAACAAGATAAGTCAAGTCTGGCATCGCATGTTCAAGGTTTGCTGCACCAACTGTACCAGTATTCTAACCCATATCAAGTATTAACCATGAAATGATGAAGTGACCCATTACGGGGTCCTATGGTACGATCTACTAATCGATCGGCTCCCTACAAGTCCTAGCTCGTCATGTGTCTGTGTCATACGGCCCTATCCAGAAATGGAGTTACCTGTGCTAGGTCCACCATAGGGTGTATCAAGTCCTATGGTGCCAACCACCGACACGAATCAAGCACGCACAGTGTAAATCTACGGGTGCCCAATGCCTGCTTTTTCAACTCTGGACTACGTGCACGACCATAGCCCGCCTGAACCTACAATGGTGCACCTACTCAGCCGTCATTTTGGTCGCTTACAATCAGCCTAGTAATCGTGCCCCACCCTGCCTAGTCCCAGGGTATCGTGATACATCTAAGTGGGTTACTGCTGAAAAGGACCGCGTAACTAGGGTTTCTAATGGGTTAAGTGTTGTCATTCAAATTCGTGACTTAACCCTATCCAGATCATGTATCAAGTTGTTTAAGTGTGTTCAAGCAGTTCATGACTTAACCCTATCAAGTCATCGTGTCAAGTTGGTTAAGTATATTCAAGTGGTTCATGACTTAACCCTATCATGTGGCATTAATTCATTAGTGCACGCAACTGTTGTGGTTACTGGATTTGCCGGGCGGTTCCGGGCAGATTTACACCACAACATAGTCTAACCTCGGGTTTTTACGTGCGATATGACCAACTACCCACATTGGATCCTATTGTTTGCAGCCACTGGATTTGCCGGGCGGTTCCGGGCAGATTTACACTGCAAACTCAACCCAACCTCGAGTTGGCCATTTTCAAGTTTATCTAACTGTCATGCCCACGTTCAAGTTTTCATGTTTAGATTCATGTCGAGTTTTCAAGTCATGTTTTATGTCAAATCGTGTCAAGTTCATGTCCATATTCAGGTTCAAGTCATAATAATGTTCATGTTCAAGTTTAAAGTTAATTCATATTTTACCTAATCTACCCAAATCGTATTCCCATCGCACGAAGGTTCGAATCGATACAAATAAATCTAATTAGGGAGTGACATAAAAAGAAACGGGTATAAGGTGGCAAGAGTGATTACTAGCATATCATGATATGACTTGAAATAAAACATTACTGGCGTATGAAATATTGGCCTCGAACATAAAGATTCCAAATCTAGCAAGATATAAGGTACTAGTTAAAATAACAGTTGTCACAAGGTGATAGTATAGTCATGGTAACGACTGTCATAAGGTGATAGTATAGTCATAGTAACAATTGTCATAAGATGATAGTATAGTCATAGTAACGATTGTCATAAGATGATAGTCATAAACATGTGGCTAATAACAGATTCAACATGATAATAAGAGTGGTTTCTCTTTTTGATTTACAACATGAATAGGCCCCAAATCGATGTCATAGTAATATTCAAGAGTCAAGATCCAAGATGAACAAGAATGAATGTAAACAGTCATCATACATAGGTCCAATTTCAATTTTACATCATATTCATAATACATTTACAGTTTAAATCTGAAAATAACTTGGGCTTACGGATCGTGGTTCGAGAATTAGAAAAAGAGAGTCGTTTGTTGCTTAGTCAAGTCCTAATAGAAGTCCCCTAATCAGCAATTCCTTTAACGCAGTCTCAACGTAGTAGAAGCAATCCCTCTCTCAAACTTTTCAACCAGAATCAGAGCAGCATAAGGTCAGAAAGAAATTTGGTGTAGAGAGACTGGTGTTAGGGGCTGTATTTATAGGGTCAGGTCAACGAATGTGGATAGAAATGAGGCCACATACATCAAAGTGAATCTAGCTTCAGAAATGGGCTCGGGCACCAGGTCGACCCCCAGGTCGACATTATGGTCGACCTGGCCCTGGGTAGGTCAACTACATAGTCGACCCCCAGGTCGACCTGGTCCTGGGTGGGATTTTTCCTGCCCAGTCCATTTGGAGGTTTGAAATTCGAATTTTGAATTCGAATTGAGTCTGTTTTGAATTTGAAAATTTCTGAAAACTTCGAATGGTCATAACTTGGTCATACGGACTCCGATTTTCGAAAACTTGGACTCGTTTCCAAGCAGAATTTCGAGACGAACGCAATGGCATAACCCGTTTCCCTTGGTTATTATTTAAAAATTAATTTTTCCTTGATTTATGGTTATTACACGTTATAAAAACACGGGTTGTTACATTCTCCCCTCCTTAAAGGATTTCGTCCCTGAAATCTCTAAGTTAGGGAGGATGCGTCCTACCATCCAATCAACCATCTACTCAAAGCATCATCCACAGGCAACCATTGTCCTTAAAAGACTTCTAGTGCTGTATGAACATATGCAGAAAGTGTGTGTATATGAACTTTATCTAATGCAAAAGATCAGGCGGTTACTGATTCAGTAAACCTCCTTAATGCAAAATATGTTAGTGTCATGAATCCAACATGTATGCAAATTCCTAGCATAGTTTATAATCTCTACATGAGTGCACAGTCATTCATCCATATGCAACATCCAAGTGATAGCATAACAAGTTCCATCCATGTACAAGTATAAGCACCCATGCATATGCAACATGAAAATGTGACTGAGCCGATCTAGTGCCTAATGTGTGTCATGCATCCACTAGCAACCACTTGCAACCACTTGCAACCATTTGCAACCATCAACCATAACATGTTTCAATCACATGTTTACATCCATACGGTTCTACCTAAGGTTCTCAAGATAAGATCGAGAAGATAACAAGACAAACATAGATATTAGAAGCATGATACGAAAAGGTTTTCAAGGAAAAAGAGATCGAGAATGTACCCTAAAAAAGAAATGGGTAAAGCGCACGTATCTTTTCTTCGGTTTCCCAAGTTGCGTCCTCTTGGGCTTCACTCCACTGCACTTTCACTAGCTTGACTTCTCGATTCCTTAGCTTCTTAATCTTCTTTCCTAAGATACGAATCGGAATTCGCCTCAATGTTGCTTCTTTTTCTACTTCTACGTATTCAAGGATGCCCGGCTCAACCACTTCGGCTGACTCATGTAAGCACTTCCGGAGATGCGAGACGTGAAAGACATTGTGTACTCCAGACAACTTCTCGGGTAAGTCTACCTTGTAGGCCATCCGTCCAATCCTCTCAATGACGGGGAACGGTCCTACAAATCTTGGTGCTAGCTTTCCAACTGCTCCAAAACGAACTACACTGCGTAATGGAGAAACCTTTATAAAGACCATATCTCCGACTTCGAACTCTAAGTCTGTCCTTCTCTGGTCCGCATAAGATTTCTGTCTATCTTGGGCCGTTTTCATCCGTCTTCGTATCAACTCAATATTCTCAGAAGTGTCCCTTATCATGTCGGGCCCAAGTATAAGTCTGTCTGTCGTCTCCCACCAACAAGTTGGCGACTTGCACGGTCTTCCATATAGGGCTTCGAACGGTGCCATTCCGATGCTAGCTTGGTAACTGTTATTATACGCAAACTCCACGAGAAAAGTCAAGAATGCATAGCCTCAGGAGATCTTCTAGTACCCTATTTACCCTTTCGGTTTGTCCATCCGTCTGTGGGTGATAGGCCGTGCTTAAGTTCAGTCGTGTTCCCATTGCTTCTTGCAGACTATTCCAAAACTGGCTAGTGAAAATCGGGTCACGATAACTAACTATACTAGAAGGAACTCCATGCAATCGTACTATCTCTCGAAGGTAAATAGACGCTAGCCCTGATGCGGTCCTCTTGCTCTTCACCGGAATGAAGTGGGCGCTTTTCGTGAGTCTATCAACTATGACCCATATGCTAGTATTTCCCTTCCTAGACCTAGGCAGTCCATCCACGAAATCCATCAAGATACTCTCCCATTTCCATTGCGGAACCTCCAAAGGATGTAATAGCCCACTGGGCTTCTTCGACTCGGCCATTACTTGTTGGCACACCATGCACTTCGAAACGAACTCTGCCACGTCCTTTTTCATTCCATCCCAAAAGAAAATGCGTTTCATATCCCTGTACATCTTATCCCCTCCGGGATGTATAGTCATCTTCGAGTGGTGCGCTTCTTCGAGAACTCTCCTTACTAAGTCTTCCACTTGTGGGACACATAACCTTCCATCGCGGCTTAGCCATCCCTTGTCATCTATGGCATACCTACTGAGGCGACTTGATGTCTCACCTCTAATCAGCTTGTCCATGATTTCAACTAACTGTGGGTCTTCCTTCTGTGAAGTCCCTACTTGATCTAGAAGTGTAGGTATTAACTCAAGAGATGCAAATGTAGCAGTCAATGACTCAACAGCAGGTGTAAAATCAAAGATTGCTATAAACTCAAGGCTTTTCATTTCAACAAACAAGGGGCTCAAAGTCAGCCTTTTTCTACTTTGCGCGTCTGCCACCACATTACCCTTGCCAGGGGTATAAGCTATATCGAAGTCATATGATGCCAAGAACTCCATCCACCGCTGTTGTCTTAGATTCAAGTCTTTCTATGAGAAGAGGTACTTAAGCGATTTGTGGTTGGTATACAGCTCGAACCTCTCCCCTAGAAGATAATGGCGCCAAGCTTTAAGTGCAAAAACAATCGCGGCCAACTCCAAGTCATGCGTGGGATAGTTTTTCTCATGGACTTTAAGTTTTTTGCCCCCGTAGCATATTACTCTTCCTTCTTGCATTAGGACAGCGCCTAACCCCGTGCCGCACGCATCTGTGTACACGGTAAACATCTTACCTCCATTGGGTAATGCTAAGACTGGAGCTGTGGTGAGGGCTCTCTTAAGTCTCTGAAAAGCAGCATCACATTCTAGGTCCCATGCAAAAGGTAGGTTCTTCTTTGTTAATTTAGTAAGAGGGGCTGAAATCTTAGAGAAGTCCCAAATGAACTTCCTGTAGTAGCCCGCCAAACCGAGAAAGCTCCTCACCTCTGTTGCATTCTTAGGAATTTTCCAATCCTGTACCGCAACTACCTTTGCGGGGTCCACGGCTATGCCTTGCTTAGAAACTACATGTCCAAGGAACCGAACTTCCTTCCTCCAAAAATGGCATTTGGAGAACTTAGCCTTTAACTAGTGTGCTCTAAGCGTTTCCATGACTTCCTTGAGATGCCAAGCATGCTCTTCTTCATCTTTTGAGAAGATTAAAATATCATCCACGAAAACTACCACAAACTTGTTAAGGAACTCCCGAAACACCCTGCTCGTCAAATCTACAAAGTATGCGGGTGCATTCGTTAACCCAAACGACATAACGAGCCATTCGAAGAACCCATCCGGAGTCCTAAACGCAGTTTTGTCAATGCTATCCTCAGCCACTCTGAGCTGATGGAATCCTGTGGCTAGATCGAGTTGAGAGAAAACAGATGCTCCCACAAGCTGGTCAAACAGATCGTCGATTCTAGGTAGTGGGTGCCTGTTCTTCTTTGTCAGCTTGTTTAACTCACGATAATCTACGCACAGACGAAGCGATCCATCCGCCTTAGTAGCGAATACTACCGGAGCACCCCATTCAGAAATGCTTCGTCTTATGAAATTTTTCTCAAGCAACTCGTTGATTTGTTTACTGAGCTCTCTTCTTTCTCGCGGAGCCATGTGCCTAACGGGCAATGAAACTGGCTTGGCATTATCAACAAGATAAATTCGTAACTCTATCTCGCGTTTAGGAGGTAATCCCCTCACTTCATCAAAGACATCTGGATATTCTCGGACTACCCTTACAGATTGCAAATTATCGTCGGACGAGTCAAGGAATTCAAGATAACATAACATGACCGGACCCTTAGGGTTACAAGAAATTTCAAGGGTATTACCAAAGCGAGTCATGAGCCTCACTACCCTTCGTTCACAATCAAGAATGGCTCCATAATCAGACAGCCAGTCCATACCTAGGATCAAACCGTATCCCATAAATCCGAGAACATAAGCATTACACGTGAATTCTACGATTAAGATAGAGATCCTCAAATCCACACACATCATAGATAAATGGGCGGAGCCCCCAATTGGATTTGAAACTATAACGGGACCTCAACCAGACTAGTACTTAGGTGCAGATTTTCAACAATATCAGAAGAAATAAAAGTATGTGATGCGCCAGAGTCAAATGAAGTTCGAACAGAAAAGTCAGAAATGTAAACAAGGCTTTCTACGGAAATATTACTACCTCGGTCAGGAGCTGGAGCGGTGTTGAGAGCATGCAACTGCCCTCCAGAAGGTCCTGCTCGCTGAGTCTGCCCTTGCCCCAGCCCTTGCTTCTTAGTACAATCCTTGCTGATGTGTCCAGTATCTCCACAATGAAAGCATTCACCCAACTTCCTCTTCTTCCTTCTACAGTCTTTAGCTAGATGTCCAGTAATACCACAGAAGTTGCACTTCCTCGTCTCACGTGATTTGTTGTTGCTCTTATTATTCTTATTATTCTTGTTGTTCCCCTTCTTGAAGTCATCCTTCTTATTCTGAGTTTCATTAGGCTGAACCTCCTTCTTGTTATTCTTGTCTTCCTCATGGAGTAGAGCCAAATCCACCAAGCTTTCAAAGGTCGCCCCCATGGGTATATGTGTTAGGGCCAAACTGTGTAGTGGCTCGTTCAAACCTCGAGCAAAGCGTATAGCCTTTTTCTAGGCTGTGTTGACCAAATCCAAACCGAACCGAGCAAGCTGATTAAACTTATTCACGTACTCCCTAACAGACATATCCCCTTGCTTGAGTGCTAGGAACCTCTCCATCTGAAGGTTCTCCTCTGCTGACGATAAGAATTTAAGCCCAAACCTCTCTCTAAAGTCTGCCCAAGTCTCAACTGGCCTGGTAGCGTTAGTGACTTCCCACCAAAATGCAGCTTCCTCTTTCAACAACCATGCTACCAGCTGAACTTTCCTATGGTCCTCCATATCAAAGATAATTAACAAGTCTTCCGTCTCTTTTAGCCAGTTCCGTGCCTCAACAAAGGTTTCAGTTCCAACGAAGTTCTTGCCGCCCATTGCTTTAAAGTCTTTGCATATCTTGGCAAAGGCGGTACTAGGAGGAGGAGGAACCGCAACCACTGGGGGAGGAGGAGGAGGGATGTCTGTCGTGCCTGCGTCGTTGGCCCTGGCTTCTAAGTACCTTCGGAACCATCCAGGCACGGGTATTCCCTCAGGAAGGTTAAGATCGGCCATGCTGAAAAACGAAAAGAAAAGATTCAAACGAGGAAACAAAGGGAAGTGCTAATGGCTTCTTGGGGAATAACCTTTTTAAACATAAAACTTTTCTTGAAAAATGCTTCTTTATAAATGGTTTTGAAAATAGTTTCAGAAGGTTTCTAAAACTTTTTGCCCAGCCTGGTAACCTTCTGCTCTGATACCAAATTGTAACACCCCACCTCCGCTGGGGTCACTCACAAAGGGAATACACTAGTTTTGGTGGAGTATTATCTAGGTAAACATGCACAGAGATATCACAAGGCAGAACATAAATAAAGCAGCGGTAGAAATTAAAAACCAACTTTTTATTATTTCCAAGAAAAGAGTCAAAAGCTCATATATCCAAGATACAAATTATTCCATTACATCAAGTTCATAGTAAAGAAGCATAAACTTTAAAACAAAAGTAAATTATTCCCCATAAATAGCAGAAGCAGCCATAGCATAGCCCAAGACCAAACCGTACATGAGCTGTCAGAAAGAAAGTTGAATCCAAGCTAAGAGCTAGTGTTTCCTCCCTGGAAACCTGAGGTGAAAACGAAAGAAAAAGGGGCGAAAGAAAAAGGGTTAGTCATAAAGACTGGTAAGCCCTAGTGACTTTCAGTATGAAAACTAGTAAAGGTAACATGATATGTGAAAACTGGAATTAAACATAAGGATGATAACAGAACTAGTTGGATAATTAAGATAACAAGATAAGTCAAGTCTGGCATCGCATGTTCAAGGTTTGCTGCACCAACTGTACTAGTATTCTAACCCATATCAAGTATTAACCATGAAATGATGAAGTGACCCATTACGGGGTCCTACGGTACGATCTACTAACCGATCGGCTCCCTACAAGTCCTAGCTCGTAATGTGTCTGTGTCATACGGCCCTATCCAAAAATGTAGTTACCTGTGCTAGGTCCACCATAGGGTGCATCAAGTCCTATGGTGCCAACAACCGACACGAATCAAGCACGCACAGTGTAAATCTATGGGTGACCAATGCCTGCTTTTTCAACTCCGGACTACGTGCACGACCATAGCCCGCCTGAACCTACAATGGCGCACCTAATCAGCCGTCGTTCTGGTCGCTTACAATCAGCCCAGTAATCGTGCCCCACCCTGCCTAGTCCCAGGGTATCATGATACATCTAAGTGGGTTACTGCTGAAAAGGACCGTGTAACTAGGGTTTCTAATGGGTTAAGTGTTGTCATTCAAATTCGTGACTTAACCCTATCCAGATCATGTATCAAGTTGGTTAAGTGTGTTCAAGCAGTTCATGACTTAACCCTATCAAGTCATCGTGTCAAGTTGGTTAAGTATATTCAAGTGGTTCATGACTTAACCCTATCATGTGGCATTAATTCATTAGTGCATGCCAACCACTCACATTAGACTAACTCTTGTGGTTACTGGATTTGCCGGGCGGTTCCGGGTAGATTTACACCACAACATAGTCTAACCTCGGGTTTTTACGTGCGATATGACCAACTACCCACATTGGATCCTATTGTTTGCAGCCACTGGATTTGCCGGGCGGTTCCGGGCAGATTTACACTGCAAACTCAACGCAACCTCGAGTTGGCCATTTTCAAGTTTATCTAACTGTCATGCCCACGTTCAAGTTTTCATGTTTAGATTCATGTCGAGTTTTCAAGTCATGTTTTATGTCAAATCGTGTCAAGTTCATGTCCATATTCAGGTTCAAGTCATAATAATGTTCATGTTTAAAGCTAATTCATATTTTACCTAATCTACCCAAATTGTATTCCCATCGCACTAAGGTTCGAATCGATACAAATAAATCTAATTAGGGAGTGACATAAAAAGAAATGGGTATAAGGTGGCAAGAGTGATTACTAGCATAGCATGATATGACTTGAAATAAAACATTACTGGCATATGAAATATTGGCCTCAAACATAAAGATTCCAAATCTAGCAAGATAAGGTACTAGTTAAAATAACAGTTGTCACAAGGTGATAGTATAGTCATGGTAACGAATGTCATAAGGTGATAGTATAGTCATAGTAACGATTGTCATAAGATGATAGTATAGTCATAGTAACGATTGTCATAAGATGATAGTCATAAACATGTGGCTAATAACAGATTCAACATGATAATAAGAGGGGTTTCTCTTTTTGATTTACAACATGAATAGGCCCCAAATCGATGTCATAGTAATATTCAAGAGTCAAGATCCAAGATGAACAAAAATGAATGTAAACAGTCATCATACATAGGTCCAATTTCAATTTTATATCATATTCATAATACATTTACAGTTTAAATCTGAAAATAACTGGGGCTTACGGATCGTGGTTCGAGAATAAGAAAAAGAGAGTCGTTTGTTGCTTAGTCAAGTCCTAATAGAAGTCCCCTAATCAGCAATTCCTTTAACGCAGTCTCAATGTAGTAGAAGCAGTCCCTCTCTCAAACTTTTCAACCAGAATTAGAGCAACATAAGGTCAAAAAGAAATTTGGTGTAGAGAGACTGGTGTTAGGGGCTGTATTTATAGGGTCAGGTCAACGAATGTGGACAGAAATGAGGCCACATACATCAGAGTGAATCTAGCTTCAGAAATGGGCTCGGGCACCAGGTCGACCCCTAGGTCGACACTATGGTCGACCTGGCCCTGGGTAGGTCGACTACATAGTCGACCCCCAGGTCGACCTGGTCCTGGGCGGGATTTTTCCCGCCCAGTCCATTTGGAGGTTTGAAATTCGAATTTTGAATTCAAATTGAGTCTGTTTTGAATTTGAAATTTTCTGAAAACTTCGAATGGTCATAACTTGGTCATACGGACTACGATTTTCGAAAACTTGGACTCGTCTCCAAGCAGAATTTCGAGACGAACGCAATGGCGTAACCCGTTTCCCTTGGTTCTTATTTTAAAAATTAATTCTGCCTTGATTTATGGTTATTACACGTTATAAAAACACAGGTTGTTACAATGATTTGCTGTATTTGGGATTTCCGCTGCTATGATGGTTTAGTTTTCAGCTTATGCATTGTCTCGCCTGTTTTATGTCAAAGTTTTGTTATCATTATATTTTATCCCATGCGCTCTGAGACATTCTACAGGTTCCTTGTTAGTTCAAATTCCTTTCTTTTCCTTTCTTTGGCAACCATCCCATGCTAGTCGGGCGTTTGCACAACGCACTTTTATTGGAAATGTCGGCTGGTGCGGGGCGGGCCATCACAGTTTGAGAGGTAAATAAAATACCCTAACTTGAACTGCTTCACTATTGTTGAGGAATGATATTAGTTTGTAATGATATAGATGGTGAGATTAATTTAATATTTCCACAAAGAAATATTGTAACGGTAGTTTCGAGAATTGGAATATAATAAGATTATTTGGTTTATAGTAAATAGTGTAAACTTGACTTTGTTTTGTCCGTGTAAGAGTTATAAACGAATTCATAACGTTATGTTAAAAATATATGCAAATATTTCCAAAGTAAAGGAAATACAGTATGGTTATAAGAAAATATGTTCAAAGTAAAGAAGGGACTTGGTAATACATTATTTTGAAAGTCTAAGAAGTGATATTGTTTTCAATTGACGAAAACAAAGGATGTTTGTCGAAATAGAATATATAATCGATTTTTAAGAATCGATGGAATAGTTTAATAAATGGGTTTGAATAAAAAGGTCGGAAATACCAATATACTTGATCATACTGTTATAATTGATGGTTAAAACACCTACTATCAATGAAATATTATTGGACCTTTTTGATGTGTTGTTTCGAAGAGAGACCGGGATGAGAACTAGACCCAAAACCACTTCGAATCAACGTTGCGTACAAGAATAATCTACAAGGATATGTATAAAGATGGAGCATTGAAGACCGTAAATCTTCATGATCGGAAATGTCTGACAGAGTATTTCCTTAAAAGTCATGTAAGTTGATTTTTACATATATACCAAGTTTGGTGGCGGAGAAATTCTCTTGCTTAACACCCAGAGTATATTTGTGGACGTCAATTAATGATTTGATGGATATGACGATGTGGCATTCAAATCAAATGATGATGTGATGTTATGAAAAGGTAAACGTGACCTTTAGCCTCATTAACCGGGAAATGACAAAAATCGAGTAGGCAACATGACTAGGTGGGTCGTCCCAAGCAGGGTGTATTGTCATAATCTAAAGAAAATTCATATTTGTTCTTCTTTCGTTTCCGTATCTCCGCGAATGTTTGGTGGCGCTATAATACCATACGGTGACAATACATTCATTACACTCAAGCTAAACGAGTGGTCGATCATGTGTGGCCTGGTTACAAGATGTAACGACCCGTATTTTTGGCCATTGAGGTCTAAATATTTAAATTTGCTTTAAATGTTTTATTTGAATTTTATATAAGGATTTATAAGGAATTTATTTAATAAAACGATATTTAAACGTATAATTTATAATATAATTTAAAACGAGTTTAAAATGGCGTGGTAGTTTGAAAATTCGATTTCAAATTTCAAATGAATACACAGGATTCAAAATAAATCGAATTTAAGCGAAACAAGAAATATTTGAATCTATTTGAAAATATCTGTCCAACGAATGTGAAAAATCCAGATTTCATAGAGAAAATAAAAAGTTATGTCCAAATCAAATTTTCAGAAGTCGCTGTAGAATCACCTATAGGCCATAACGGTTATTTAAATATATTTAAATATCGGTCTTGAATTTGGACAAGGTCCTTTTGAGGCGTAGTTATAATTTAATTTTTAGAATTTTACTGAAATTTTTAATTAATTAAATACGCAACTTTTTATTTGGAGTATTTTGCACCCTATTTCAATATTCTGGGGTTTCACAATATGAGTTAAACTGCCGATATTATTATATTTTTGGGATCGTGGTACCTCGCTGGACATGACCATATTCTTATTTCTGTCCGTAGGAGTTCAGACATGAACGAAAATCTTATATACCCAACATAACAATCAACCTGTACCTGAATATACATAAATATTTTACATTAAAGAGAAAAAGGATATATTGTTATGCCTTAGTATCAAGACGGTGAACAATATCTTTATAACAAATCACTTTAAATGAAATTATAAATAACTAGGAATATTTTAAACATCAGCAAAGACAAAATGAAAGGTACTAGCATGGTTTGAAGTTCTCAATGTAAACTCTATTGTCACAATTCCTATCACATGCACCTTGCATGCTTTCCTGTCCGTTCGAACCAATAGAGTACTGAAAGGGAATACGCTAATAAAATAAAATAAAATAAATGCTACCTCACAGTGTAAACATTTTAGTTCCGTGTCATCCAAACTTTTCACTACGTGCTCTCCACGTTTTCGCACCGTGAGTTGCAAGCAATTCTCAATACCGTGGTCTGCAAGCCATTTTACAATTCCATGGGTGCCAAGACATTTGTTGCCGTGGGTTCCAAACTATCCTTCACTTAAAATACAGTATACCTTCGTCTTCTTTCTCGTTTCCAGTAAAGAAAGATTTTACATCCTCATCTACTCTCGGAATAAAAACTCAAGCTCTTTCTTTCTATTTCTTCCAAACTCAAAAGAAGAAAAAACACACACACAATATCATTGTTTCAATCGAAGGAATAAAAATGAATAGTTGTTACCCTCACAACCAAAGCCTGTTTCGATACCCACCCTCAGGCAATATTTGGTGATGACCTCCGAAGCAATTCCGTTCTTCTTGGTAAGTGCGATCTTTGGCCGGAATCACAAGTTCTCCGGTGCGACGTGATGGCAATAATCCGACTTGAAATAAAGTGCAGGTTTGGGAAAATTAGAAAGTTGTGCAGGTCCATAAGGGGTCAACTCAGGGAGTTACGGAGTTTGTGGAGCAGGGAAGGACGTGGCGCATCCTGATCGGCGTCCGGTCTCTCAAGGCGTCGCTGGCGAACTAATTAAAAAGGGGATCTCGTTTGTATTAAAAGTCGAAGCCTGGAATTGATGTCGGGATTTTAGAACCGTAAAATCGCTTAATCACGGTATTTAGGGGTAATTAGGATAATGAAATAAATTAGAATTCTTGCTACGTTGCAGTATACTTGCATTTAATCTTATGACTTTTGAGGATGGATGTCATCTTTTGACCAATGTAGGCGCATATTGCACAGTAGGTAATTTTGCATATCCGTTACCTAAAGAGGATGAGTACCACGATGATTCAGAGTGGGATAAGCATGTCGGGGTATTAAAAACATGATCTTCAAAAAGACATGTTCCAGAACTATTCCCAGAACTCTGAATTGAATCTGTATGCTACAAAATGGAGCTATGGACATATTGAAACTACTGGTCACAAGATGAAGAACATTGATGATGACTTTTAAGGGTGTGGAACTTCAAAATCAGCCGATCATGAGTATAACGAGGACCGACGATTTTTGCGTACAAAGTAGCAAATAGAAGCTTCTTAAAATTTTCAAGCAAATCTAATTGGGAAGAATGCTGGCTCATTTCCCTTGGATTCAAAAGACATATTAAATTAAATTCAAAAGTTAGCTGGTAAAAAGGAAGATTAGCAGGGAAAGAAGGTCTTCTTTTCCAACATGGTTACTAAGCTAATGGAGAGGATTAGAGGTTTATATTTTAAGTAATTAAGCCAAATATAATTATTTTAAATAATCGTTTAATACTGTAGTAGGTATAATTTTTCCATACATAAGCAGAATCAGACGAAGTTGGAACCGTTGGAATCGTAACGATGAAATCTATGTTGTGGAACTGACATAGTTGAGGATGATGCAACTGAGATTTTGTGATAAAATCAAACTTCTGTTTGATTCTAAAATGAAACCAAAGCAGAATCGACAACTGCGAACCGAGGTGAGTAAACTCACTATCTCTGCCTCATTTATATTTTTTATATAAACGAGTTTTTAATTTTATTTATAGTAATTTATACTGTGTGATGGTTGTTGAATGAATGATTGATAAATTTGGTTGAATAGTTGATATAGTTATACCATTGATCAATTTTTAGCGCTATTTACTATGATTAATGTTGACTGACATCTGTGGATGCAGGGAAACAGGTTGGAGTGATCCAACTGGATTCCTCAACATTTATATTACTGTTTGGTATTTATTATGATGTGTATACTATGACTGATTGTGCTATGTTAAATTACCCTAACCCTAGAAATTTGGTATTTTAAATACCATAATATATTTTCAAATATAGAAAAAGAATTTGAGATTTCAAAAGGGGAATTTATTTTCCAAATAATAATTAAATTTTGAATGGACTTGGTAATGGAAACTCATTTAAATGAAATAAACAAGAAATTGATTATAAACAATGTTTATAAATTTAATAGAATATTTAGCGTTGGGCAATTCAAGTTGAATTTATATAGAAAAGTAGGAATCGGGTTTGAAACCAATATTGGGAAATGGTTTTGAACTCAGCAAATTATAAGGAAATTTTAAAAGAGGTTTTAAATGATTGGAATAAGAATGAGATTAGTATGAAAAAATTCTGAATAGGAGTTATAAGTAGAATGGGGTTAAGATATTACTTTTAAGTAGAAATAAAACTGATTTGATTATATGTATAAAAGAAATACATTTATGGTTAAAAAGAATAATAGTTTAAAGCAAGAAGTTTGCAAATAAAATATATATAAGGGGGATTTATAGAAATCAAATTGAGTTAATTTCAGAAGTTAAAGAACGTATAGCTTGTAAATACATTTAAGGAGAACTTGAATTGTTTAAAATAAACAGAGTTTATAAATGAATAACGGAGGCATGTGCATCGCACACGGTACTTTATTTAAAACAGCGATTATAGCGCTGTTGTTATGATATTTGTTTTGCAAATCTAAACATCAATTATAGCATTGTTGTTATAATATATGTTTTTGTAAATCTAAATAGCGATTATAATGCTGCTGTTATCACAAACGTTTTAACAACGATTTTAATCTTGCTATAATAATAAAAGCTAAACAGCGATTGCAACGCTGTCATTGAAAGTGATGTTTTATAAATCAAATATTGGGAAAACATCGATTCTAACGTTACCGTTATAATCAGTGTTTTAAAGTAAAAGAAGTGTGTTCTTAGTTTGAATCCAAGAGTCACTTAAGTGATGGTTTGTTTGAAATGGTGAGCTTTTATTATTTCAAAGTTGAGATTGTTGTTCAATTAAGGTCTGAGAGGTAATTATACCCCAACTTGTTTGACTTCATGATTGATGGAGAAAAATGGTTAAGTTTCAATAGTGAGGTTTGGTTAGCATTATGGTTAGTAAATAATTGGTCAATGTTTTAAGTTATAATAACGATGTTTATAACACCGCGTTAATTTAAAAGAATTTGAAATGTTTTTCCAAATAAAATGAGAGATATTTTCTACATGTAGAAGATGAAATGAATTGGTCAATAAGGAATTAAGAAAGAGAATTTGGAAATATTTTCCAATATTAATGCGGCATATTTTCTGAATATAGAAAATAAGGATTCGCTAATATATACATAGAAATGTTTTCTAAATGGGGAAAAGAGATATTTTCTCGAATAAAGAAATTACTTATTGGAAATGTTTTTTTCAAAGAATCGAGAGGGAAATCGAGCTTCAAAAGGATACGAAAGATAGGGAAACAGGAATTTGAAATAATAATATAATCAGGAATTGATTTAAAGTGGCCCAGTGTTGTTTGATGCTTGATCGGTAGAATTTCCAACTGGAAATAGGACCGTTGATTGTATGGATGTTTCTTTGATAGTTAAATCACCGACTATCAAAGTTTTGATTTATTTTATACCTCTGTTGTCAATATGGAGAGACCGGGATCAGATTTAATATCTAAAAACCACTCCGTATTGGCATAAGCGTTACAAATCAACTTAGGTTGAAGAGATTATGAAGACGGAGAAAAATGCAAGGGTTGTTCTGTTAATTCAAACCTCAAGCTTCACAACCGGGGATTGACAAAAATCGGGCAGACAGCATGGCTATGTGGGTCGCTCCCATTAGGATGTATAATCACCTATCTAGAGAAATTCCATTTAATTCTTTAAATCTATCGATGCTGTCACTTTTGGGAAACGGTTGCTGATCCCAACCGTTGGTGATATACATTCGACACACTCAAGCGAAATGAGTGGTCGGTCATCTGAGGGCCGGGTTGTAAGACGTTCTTGTTGAACCCAGTGTATTCGCCTGTAGAGATACACTATCGGCAGGTGGTCCCATACCTTGTCATGTTGGAAATCCAATCTCCAATAAGCGCCCTGCGGTTTTATATATATATATATATCATATGGAGCGTGAGATGCAAGCGTTCCACTAGATTCTATTTATTTGATTTAGACACTATTATAATATCACCAGATTTTGATATCAAAATGTTTTGGGTTATCGTAAGGTAAAAACCATCCGTGTTTATGTGTGGATCAGTCTTACGATTATCATTTCTTTCGAAAGGATTTTTAAAATTTAAACAATTGTTGGAGTTTACTCACACCAGTCTCATGACTGACCCAGAGTTTATTTTGTTTTCCCTAAACTCTTGGGTGCCCAAATTTGTATGGGCAGTCCAGTAGTTGGGATTTTACAGATTCGCTTGAAGGAACTCGAAGCAGGAGGCTTCACCAGTTAGCTATAGACTATCATATTTCTGCTGTGTACTATGTTGCATCTGGAAACAGGTGTTTATAACAGTTCCAGGGATAACCGTGGTGCCCTAATAATGGTATGTATTTAAAGTTACCGATTTGTATTTCAAAGTTTATGTTATCTAATATACTTTATTCGTTTCCGCTGTGAGTTTGTGATCTTCGTTTCTTCTATTATAATATTTCTATCTTTCTATTTCTCATCCTCTAACTTCTTTCTAATAATGATTCGTATTTTTGTGCAATTTGAGTTGGGCATGTGGTGTTATTAGTCGACTCAAAGAGTACGAAAATTGGGCCGTTACAGTTGGTATCAGAGCTGAAGTTTGAGTAGTAACCTTAGATCTGTGGTGTGACTCAATAGAGAAGGGGTTAGTAATACCCTAGATTGAATTTGAGTGTATATATGTGAGCGCGTATTTGTAGATTTGATATAGAATTGTTTTATATTGTGTTGAGTGGTTTACGAATTCTGGTCGATACAGGATGTGCAACTGTACCGATAGGTATTTCTAAACTCTCGAACAAAGCAATTCGATATAGTATGGTTTTAAAATAGGTAAACGAAATAATTTTGCCCAAAAACTATTTTTGATACAAAAGGAATAATTTTCTAGAATTACTAATTTGGTTGGTTGTTATTATAATCAAATGAGATTATAACATCGAAATGGTTATATGAAACCAAGAACAATTTGTATGAGAATGGAATATACAAATAAGCTAAATAAGAATTTGATTCAGATCAGAATTGTGGATTTAAATCCCGGATATTTAGAAAATATTTTAAAGAATATATAATATTGTCTTAAAGGAAATTTTGAATAAGAATGCTTTTAATGGATTTTGAAAGTGGTTGAGCACTGAAATCACTTCAGGGGGCGAGAAAATAGTACTGATAATGGGTCGCGACATTATCGGTATTCATTTTCAAGTTTCTAAGTGACGGATTGCTACCATAGTAATTTTGGAATGAAAAGTTTGTTTGAAAAGGACAAGATGTTTTAGAAATTCAAATGTTTTGAATCGAGTTTATTATAAATATATGTATATATATATGATTCATACTAATTTGAAATAAAACTCGGGAATTTGAATTCTGAAATTAAAATTTCACTTGTATAAGTTGAATAGATTGAAATGGTAAAAATGTATTAATATGAATTCGACCTATGTATAAACAAATTGAATATATGTTGGATGTTGTGTTTGGAATTAAAGTGTGATGGAATTGAACTCAAGCAGAATAAGAGGGTTGATTTTTGAAAATAGAACTCAGTTGGATTAGTGAATAGAAGTGAGCTAATCTAAAAACTGGAAGTTGGAGTGATTTAAAACCAACTGGAAATGGATATATGTATGCTGAGCAGATATTGAATGGAAGCAAATGCAAGAAATAGAATTTGTGCCCAACAAAAAGGTACATGTTTACAGTATTACTTGGGTTTGATGGTTTTATGACCCTATGGGGCAAGCCGCTTGGCTTTTTGATTTTCTTTTGGATTGGAGAAGGCCTAGAAAGGCGAGTTGTGGTAGTACCGATTGAGTCGTGCAGAGGAGATGCTGCCGAAATTTTTCAGAATTTAAAGTGTTAGAAATTTTCTGAATTTTTGAAATTTTTCGTTATTAAGAATAAATTAATATTTTAATTGAAATAAATTGGTCCCGTTAAACTGAAGTTAAGAAGTGAACAAAAAAAAATTGGACCTAGTTAATAGGGAATGTAGCATCTTTTCCTACCTTAGCAATTTCGAGGACGAAATTATTTTAAGGGGGAAGGAATGTAACGACCCGAATTTTTGGCCATTGAGGTCTAAATATTTAAATTTTTTTTAAATGTTTTATTTGAATTTTATATAAGGATTTATAAGGAATTTATTTAATAAAACGATATTTAAACATATAATTTATAATATAATTTAAAACGAGTTTAAAATGGCGTGGTAGTTTGAAAATCCGATTTCAAATTTCAAATGAATATACAGGATTCAAAATAAATCAGATTTTAGCGAAACAAGAAATATTTGAATCAGTTTAAAAATATCTTTCCAACGAATGTGAAAAATCTAGATTTCATAGCGGAAATAAAAAGTTATGTCCAAATCAAATTTTCAGAAAGTCGCTGTAGAATCGCCTATAGGCCATAACAGTTATTTAAATATATTTAAATATCGGTCTTGAATTTGGACAAGGTTCTTTTGAGGCGTAGTTATAATTTAATTTTTAGAATTTTACTAAAATTTTTAATTAATTAAATACGCAGCTTCTTATTTGGAGTATTTTGCACCCTATATCAATATTTTGGGGTTTCACAATATAAGTTAAACTACCGATATTATTATATTTTTGGGATCGTGGTACCTCGCTGGACATGACCATATTCTTATTTCTGTCCGTAGCAGTTCGGACATGAACGAAAATCTTATGTGTCCAACATAACAATCAACCTGTACCTGAATATACATAAATATTTTACATTAAATAGAAAAAGGATATATTTTTATGCCTTAGTATTAAGACGGTGAACAATATATTTATAACAAATCACTTTAAATGAAATTATAAATAACTAGGAATATTTTAGACATCAGCAAAGACAAAATGAAAGGCACTAGCATGGTTCGAAGTTCTCAATGTAAACTCTATTGTCACAATTCCTATCATATGCACCTCGCATGCTATCCTGTCCGTTCGAACCAACAGAGAACTGAAAGGGAACACACTAATAAAATAAAATAAAATAAATGCTACCTCATAGTGTAAACATTTCAGTTCCGTGTCATTCAAACTTTTCACTACGTGCTCTCCACATTTTCACACCGTGAGTCGCAAGCAATTCTCAATACTATAGCCTGCAAGCCATTTTACAGTTCCGTGGGTGCCAAGACATTTGTTGCCGTGGGTTCCAAACTATCCTTCACTTTAAATACAATATACCTTCGTCTTCTTTCTCGTTTCCAGTAAAGAAAGATTTTTCATCCTCATCTACTCTCGGAATAAAAACTCAAGCTCTTTCTTTCTGTTTCTTCCGAACTCAAAAGAAAAAAACACACAATATCATTGTTTCAATCGAAGGAATAAAAATGAACGGTTATTACCCTCACAACCAAAGCCTGTTTCGATGCCCACCCTCAGACAATATTTGGTGACGACCACCGAAGCAATTCCGTTCTTCTTGGCAAGGGCGATCTTTGGCTGGAATCACAAGTTCTCCGGTGCGACGTGATGGCAATAATCCGACTCGAAATAAAGTGCAGGTTTTGGGAAAATTAGAAAGCTGTGCAGGTCCAGAAGGGGTCAGCTCAGGGAGTCACGGAGTTTGTGGAGCGGGGAAGGACGTGGCGCATCCCGATCGACGTCCGGTCTCTCGAGGCGTCGCTGGCGAACTAATTAAAAAGGGGATCTCATTTATATTAAAAGTCGAAGCCTAAAATTGATGTCGGGATTTTGGAACCGTAAAATCGCTTAATCACGGTATTTAGGGGTAATTAGGATAATGAAATAAATTAGAAGTCTTGCTACGTTGCAGTATACTTGCATTTAATCTTATGACTTTTGAGGATGGATGTCATCTTTTGACCAATGTAGGCGCATATTGCACAGTAGGTAATTCTGCATATCCGTTACCTGAAGAGGATGAGTACCAGGATGATTCAGAGTGGGATAAGCATGTCGCGGTAGGGCTGCACGCAACCCATATCCAACCCGACCCAACCCACCAACCAGACCCAACCCACATAAACCCAACCCATCCTAGTTCTGATCGGATATGGGTTACAATTTGTAACCCATACTATATGCGGGTTGGGTTTGATATTTTTGTTCAACCCAACCTTATTTTAACCCAACCCAACTCTATATTAAAAAACTAATTTAATATCGTCCCACTTAAAATTGGAATAGTATAATCCTAAAAAATGTTTATCTATTCTATAGTAAATATACAAAAAAGCATATTTCATATCAATTTAAACTAGATAGAATTCGGTAAATATATTTTAAAGAGCATTATAATGTACCTTAAAATGAAACGCTTGTTCTACTATGTAGTAAATTGATTTCATATAATGAGTTTTACAATGAAATTTTAATAAAATATGTCTTATAATGAATCATTTATTTTAAATGCGTCATGATAGCAAAAATCTAATATATTATGTTGAATATTTTAATATTATTTTTAAAAAATTCCTTTATATTCTCATTTTTTATTACATTTAGGCAACCCAACCCAACCCTACTAAACCCGACCCAACCCATACTTCAACCCAACCCATATCCAACCTCATATAGAGACGGATACTGGTTGAACCACCTTAAACCCATACCTATGCGGGTCGGATGTAGTATTTGGTCCAACCCGACCCAACTCATACATTGCGCAACCCTATGTCGGGGTATTAAAAACATGATCTTGATAAAGACATGTTCCAGAACTATTCCCAGAACTCTGAATTGAATCTGTATGCTACAAAATGGAGCTATGGACATATTGAAACTATTGTTCACAAGATGAAGAACATTGATGACGACTCTCAAGGGTGTGGAACTTCCAAATCAGCAGATCATGAGTATAAAGAGGACCGACGATTTTTGCGTACAAAGTGGCAAGTAGAAGCTTCCTAAAATTTTCAAGCAAATCTAATTAGGAAGAGTGCTAACTCATTTCCCTAGGATTCAAAAGACATATTAAATCAAATTCAAAAGCTAGCTGGTAAAAAGGAAGATTAGCAGGGAAATAAGGTCTTCTTTTCCAACATGGTTACTAAGATAATGGAGAGGATCAGAGGTTATTTTAAGTAATTAAGCCAAATATAATTATTTTAAATAATCGTTTAATACTGTAGTAGGTATAATTTTTCCATACATAAGCAAAATCAGACGAAGTTGGAACTGTTGGAACCGTAACGATGAAATCTATGTTGTGGAACTGACATAGTTGAGGATGATGCAACTGAGATTTTGTGATAAAATCAAACTTCTGTTTGATTCTAAAATGAAACCAAAGCAAAATCGACAACTGCGAACCAAGGTGAGTAAACTCACTATCTCTGCCTCATTTATATTTTTATATAAACGAGTTTTTAATTTTATTTATAGTAATTTATACTGTGTGATGGTTGTTGAATGAATGATTGATAAATTTGGTTGAATAGTTGATATAGTTATACCATTGATCAATTTTTAGCGCTATTTACTATGATTAATGTTGACTGACATCTGTGGATGCAGGGAAACAGGGTCGAGTGATCCAACTAGATTCCTCAACATTTATATTACTGTTTGGTATTTATTATGATGTGTATACTATGATTGATTGTGCTATGTTAAATTACCCTAACCCTAGAAATTTGGTATTTTAAATACCGTAATATATTTTCAAATATAGAAAAAGAATTTGAGATTTCAAAAGGGGAATTTATTTTCAAAGTACTAATTAAATTTTGAATGGACTTGGTAATGGAAACTCATTTAAATGAAATAAACAAGAAATTGATTATAAACAATGTTTATAAATTTAATAGAATATTAAGCGTTGGACAATTCAAGTTGAATTTATATAGAAAAGCGGGAATCGGGTTTGAAACCAATATTGGGAAATGGTTTTGAACTCAGCAAATTATAAGGAAATTTTAAAAGAGGTTTTAAATGATTGGAATAAGAATGAGATTAGTATGAAAAAATTCTGAATAGGAGTTATAAGTAGAATGGGGTTAAGATATTGCTTTTAAGTAGAAATAAAACTGATTTGATTATATGTATAAAAGAAATACATTTATGGTTAAAAAGAATAATAGTTTAAAGCAAGAAGTTTGCAAATAAAATATATATAAAGGGGATTTATAGAAATCAAATTGAGTTAATTTCAGAAGTTAAAGAACGTATAGCTTGTAAATACATTTAAAGGAGAACTTGAATTGTTTAAAATAAACAGAGTTTATAAATGAACAACGGAGGCGTGTGCGTCGCACACGGTACTTTATTTAAAACATCGATTATAGCGTTATTGTTATGATATTTGTTTTGCAAATCTAAACAGCAATTATAGCGCTGTTGTTATAATATATGTTTTTGTAAATCTAAATAGCGATTATAATGCTGCTGTTATCACAAACGTTTTAACAACGATTTTAATCTTGCTATAATAATAAAAGCTAAACAACGATTGCAACGCTGTCATTGAAAGTGATGTTTTATAAATCAAATATTGGGAAAACAGCGATTATAACGCTACCATTATAATCAGTGTTTTAAAGTAAAATAAGTGTGTTCTTAGATTGAATCTGAGACTCGCGTAAGCGATGGTTTGTTTGAAATGGTGAGCTTTGACTATTTCAAAGTTGAGAATGTTGTTCAACTAAGGTCTAAGAGGTAATTATACCCCAACTTGATTGACTTCATGATTGATGGAGAAATGGTTAAGGTTCGATAGCGAGGTTTGGTTAGCATTATGGTTAGTAAATAAGTGGTTAATGTTTTAAGTTATAATAACGATGTTTATAACATCGCGTTAATTTAAAAGAATTTGAAATGTTTTTCCCAATAAAATGAGAGATATTTTCTACATATAGAAGATGAAATGAATTGGTCAATGAGGAATTAAGAAAGAGAATTTGGAAATATTTTGTAACGACCCAGAAAATCTGAACCAATTTAAAATTTTTAAATTGGCTAAAATAATGGATTTTAAATATTTTAAATAATGGCGATGAAAACTGAGTTTGAATCGACATTTGAAAACGAATATAATTAATTATAATTATATATAGAATTGAAAATGGCGCGGTAGTTCGATAATTCGAATTCAAACTTTGTCGGACTGTACCGGGTGCAAAACAATCCGGATTTTAGTGAAACCAAAAACATTAGGATCTAATTGATGATATCTTTCTAACGAATCCGACCAATCAAAATTTGATAGCGGGAATCAAAAGATATGTCCAGTTGAAAATTCTGAATAGTCGCTATGGAATTCAAGCCCTTAAAAATGGACATTTTGCAAATGACCTCGGATTTCGACGAAACCACTTTTGTTGGATCCGCAGTGTCAAGTTATTGTTAGGTTTCAAATTCCATAATTTTTCGAATCAATATGTGAGCGTGGCAATGGAAAACGCGTTTGACCAGTTTCCGTTGATTTTAATCGACTGGAAATTGGCCATTTTTCAAACGGTCTCAGAATTCGAAGAAACTAGTTTTGTTAGGACCGTATCGTCAATACGAAGCTAGAAAATATTTTTCTGGAATTTTTAGAGTTAGTATGTGACCCCGGTAATTTGAAATGTAAGTTTAGAATTCAATATAGTGATTTAAATGTAAATTCAACGGAAACTGATTGTAACGATCAAATCAGTTTGCGATACATATCCCATTGTGTTCAGAATGGGGGTTAAACGCTATGGACGGCAGGCGGTGGGCCTCGTTTTGAGGTCGTATGTAAAAGTCAACTTTTTGCAAAATTAAATAATTAAATAAAAAAAAATTCCCTCCCTTTATCTTTCTTTCTGCCCCCCCCCATTCATTTCAATTTCAAACGAATCGAAGAAAAAAAAAAACCTAAACCTATCGACAGCCGCCCCCCCTAAAGCGAACGCCACCGCCCCCCTCCGTCCAGTCTCCCTCCTCCTCCCAGTGGCGCAACCCCCGAAGACCCCTCCCCCCCAGATCGCGCGAGCGCGACGAAGACCGAGCTCCCCTGAAGCATCGCGACGCCACCACCCTCCGCTTCGCCTGCTCCTCCTGCCGCCGACGTCTTCTTCCCCCCCCCCCCCCTTCTTCGCAGGTTAGAGTGAGTATTTTATTTTATTATTATTTTTATTTTAATTAGGAAATACTTGTTTTTATTTTAAAAAAGGAAAAACTGTTTTTTTTTTAAAAAAGGAAAAACTGATTTTATTTTAATAAGTAAATTCTGATTTTTTGAAAAAAGAAAAACTGATTTTTAAGAGATTTAAAAACTGATTTTTAAGAGGTCTAAAAACTGATTTTAAACAGGTTATAAAACTGATTTTTAAAAGAAGTTAAAAACTGATTTTTAACAGATTTAAAAACTGATTTTTAATTTAAACTTTAAAAAGAAAAAGATTCAAACTTTAAAAAGAAAAGATTTGAACTGGGATAGAAAGATCAGATTTTTAGAATAGAAAAGATCATATTTTTAAAATAGAAAAGACGGAATTTTTATTGAGTAGAAGAAGTAAGATATGATTTTTATATTTTTAAAGTAATAAAAATATAATCTTTACATCATAGGAATATTAAAAATATAATCTTTATTTTTGAAAAGGCGGAATTTATATTTTTGAAATTCGATTTTTATATATTGAATAGCATAATAAAAATTCGATTTTTATATATTGAATAACATAGTAAAAATTCGATTTTTACATATGTAGAGAATACGGGCAACGAAGCGACAAAAGGCGAGATTGGCGAAGATTTCTATAAAGGAAGAGTCGTGGTATTGGATAGCTATAGGTGAGAATTTCTCACTCTTCAATTTCTTTTTCTATATATATATGTGTTGAAATAAAAGTGAATAGCTATATATAAATATATATATATATATATATATATATATATATATATACGCCACTCGTCCACAAACCATGGACGACATTTATTGATTAGAAATTCATGTGTTGAATGGTATTCATATTTTGAAATAAATTGTTTGATAATAAAAATCACATTTTTATCTATATATAGAAACTATAGAAAACATTCATGTGTTGAATTGATATTCATTCGTTGATTAGAAATTCATGTGTTGAATGGTATTCAGATTTTGAAATAAATTGTTTGATAATAAAAATCACATTTTTATCTATATATAGAAACTATAGAAAACATTCATGTGTTGAATTGATATTCATTCGTTGATTAGAAATTCATGTGTTGAATGGTATTCAGATTTTGAAATAAATTGTTTGATAATAAAAATCACATTTTTATCTATATATAGAAACTATAGAAAAATTCATGTGTTGAATTGATATTCATTCGTTGATTAGAAATTCATGTGTTGAACGGTATTCAGATTTTGAAATAAATTGTTTGATAATAAAAATCACATTTTTATCTATATATAGAAACTATAGAAAACATTCATGTGTTGAATTGATATTCATTCGTTGATTAGAAATTCATGTGTTGAATGGTATTCATATTTTGAAATAAATTGTTTGATAATAAAAATCACCTTTTATCGACTATATGAACTGTGTAAAATAATCTCGTCTTAAAAGAAATTGTTTTATGATAAAAATCCCATTTTTATCACCAACTTGAACTATATAGAAAAATAGTGTTTTGAAATGAATTGTTTTACAATAAAAATCACATTTTTATTGTATGCATAAATCGTTGAAATGTGAAGTGTTAAAATGTGAGAACCCGCAACTTCCCCGTAAAGGAAAGCGGCGGATAGTTCGAGAACAAGCCACAACAGAACGCATACAGAAGAACATTTCATTGTATATTACAACAATGCATCAGATTACAAGAATATACAGAGTATAAATGAATATTACACAGAAATATCAGAGATTTAAATTACATTTAAATACATAGCAGCGGAAAATAATACAATACACAACTAGAATGAGATATACGGATACAAAGCTTTCCGGATATCGTTCCAGCTGTAAACCAGGATCCTGTGAATATAAATCTGCAAAACCAAAACTACTAGCTGCCCGTGTCAAAATAAGGGCACCCAGAGTTTAGGTTAAAACAATAAACTCCAGGTCAGTCATGTGACTGGTGTGAGAACTAAAACAGTTATTAATCTTTATTTTTAAAGTTAGGTAAATCAAGGGACCACGCCGTATAACACGGAACGGGTTTCCTCCCAAGAATACCAGTGCATATAAGTAAACAGCGCAATGCTTTTCTAAAAATGAAGTTATTATAAGACCCAGGTCCCATCACACAATGCAACGCAGCCGAGGATAGGGTTTTCCCTTATAATAGCCAAACATGCTTAGTACGTTTAAAACAAATCATTTGATACTACTATAAGTGCATAGTGTATAAAACAACTTCAAATCATAAGTATCAATCATAGGCGGCATGAATGCCCCATAACACTATGTCGCCATATATAAGTTTACAATCAAAACCGCAAGACGTCGTATTGGAAGTTGGGTTATCATTTATGGTATGAACCGAGGCTAGGGGCAAGATCCTCACCGATTCGAGACTGTCTAGTCCGAGCCTCAGGAACAACCGCAACTGCCCCATGGATCGTCAGGGCCGGTCCACCGATGTGGATTATTATGCCTGAACACTACGTTTCCCCGCCCTTTGGGGCGTAAATCTGGCCCGTCAGCCGACCAGAAGCATCGGCCGAAACCGATATCACGAGGCGCCTCGCTTTTCAGCAAGTAATAATAAGTAACATCCACATGAGTCAAACTCGTCAGCCAGTTCAAGCACTGACGCCACTCCTAACTAGAAAGAAACGCATGTCCTCCCTGAGGTCCGTCTCCCGTTTTTGATTCATACCGGGTGTGATACTCGCGAATCAACGTTACACAAAGCTACGCCACAAAGGCCGTGCTTCGATCATCAACCACAAGACTTTGCTTTTCAACAGAAGCCTTGATCATTTGCATCTTAGCATACCACACAGGCAATTCACTCCATGCGATTGATATCCATCAATATATAACCCCTGAGCTCGTACGTCTCAGAGAAGAGCGTTAAGCAAGAGAATAAATTCTCCGCCGCCAAATAGATATATATTTAATAGAGATCAATCACACGGACTAAAATCCAATGTCAGACACACAGTCCATTTACAAGTCCGTTCTGGGTCTGAACGAAACCGGAGGCACCTAGTACCCCGCATATCCATCGATCTCCAAGTACGTCTGGACGATCACCAACTGTTTCCATCTTCTTGGGTGTACAGCCCAATCAAGATCATCAGTAATCACCCAAACGACGTGAAGACTTCCGGTCTTCGACCATCGTCTTCATCTTCGACTTATCGTCGTATCAGTTATTCAGAATGGGATAAACCCGGTCTTTCCGAATAACTCGCGTATATTTTAAATAAGTGTTACACAAACACAACATACGCCTCATTCCAATTCATCAGTCACTAACCGTAAATTAATCAAGAGAATAATTCCCCAAATATTAACCCCGAAGGCCGAAACCAACATCAGATCAATATCCAGAAAACCATTCTGCTTAGCTAACCGACAGTTAGTTTCTAAATTTCACATTCATAGGGAAAGGTTCCCATTAATTTTATCCAAGATAAACTTCTTGAATTTATTCTTTAATCTATTTTTGAATATCAATTCAAACTAGTCGGGATTAACGAACCTTACCGAAGTAATCATTGGTTTTAATTTCCCAATCCCAACCTATTCATCCCATGAAGTAAAACTGGTAGTACTTCATATCTAACACCACGGTGTTATCGGTAAATTCAATTACCATTTCACGTTCAAATCTAATTAAAGATTTAACTATCGCCTGGAGCAAAACTGGTGATACTCCATTCTCGATCATTTCAATCTAATTAAAGATTCATTAAAACTCTACTTAGTTTTAATCTGCGACTGGGTTAAAGAATCAGTGTCATTTAAAACACGGTTCACGATAAACCCAAAATCACATCACATTAATTATCGGGTTAAAGAACGAGTGTCATTTAAAACAGTCCACGATAAGCCCAAAAATCAATATCAATTCAATTCCAATTAAACATTATTTAATTGGTACACTTCATTAAATCTAAATAAAAAGATTTAATCTTTTCTCAACTGGGTTCAAGAACAGTGTTAGTGAAGACACCATTCACGACAAACCCAAATCACATTTGATATTCAATATAAGGCTCTGAATAGAAAATATATCGGCTTATATTCAATATCAAATTCTACGATTAACAAATGTCGTATTGGAAATAACGATATAAATATATATCTTTCAAATTTCCATAACAACATCTGTATAATCACGAATTCCAACATCGAAATATTCCGAAGACAATTTCGATTCAAATCCACTCCAATGCAATCATTGGAAATTCTGGTTATTTTTAAAACCCTTTTCAAATTCAATTTATTTATTTAAAAACAAATAGAATTATAGTTCTAGTTCAAAACTAGTTCATTTCGATAAAAATCTATTTTTATCTTTTCAAATATGGGATTTTTCATCCCAGTTCTTTCTAAATCATTTCTTATGATTTTACACAAATCATTACTATTTTTAATAATTTTATCAAGGCCCGTACAGTCGATTTCCACCAATGGCCATCGAACTGCACTTACAGCGACCTTTTTCAAATTTGATTTGGACGTAACTCCAAATCCCACCGTTAGATTTTGAATTTCTAATATTCGTTAGAAAGCTCTTTTCGATACGAACCCAACGGTTCCGGTTTTAGGAGAATCCGACGGTCGGATCTCCCGTAATGTCCGTTTGAAATAAATGGTCGAAATTTACGAACTGCCGCGGCGCGGTGCGTTCTATTCAGGCCATTATATTATATATATAATATATATTTCGTCGATTTCTATTTAAAACGAATTATATAAATAGTTTTAAAATTCGTTTCAAAAGCAACTTCAACTTCCATTTCAATTCAAATCAAAATGGAATTCTTCTTTATAAATTCGTTTTAAAATTCATTTCTATTCAATTCAAATTTCAATTCAATTTGAATTCATTTCAATTCGCTTTCAATCCAATTTGAATTCGTTTTCAATTCAATTCAATTCGAAATCGTTTTCAATTCAATTCATTTCGAAATCGTTTTCAATTCAATTCATTTCGAAATCGTTTTTAATTCAATTCATTTCGAAATCGTTTTCAATTCAATTCATCTCGAAATCGTTTTCAATTCAATTCATTTCGAAATCGTTTTCAATTCAATTCATTTCGAAATCGTTTTCAATTCAATTCATCTCGAAATCGTTTTCAATTCAATTCATTTCGAAATCGTTTTCAATTCATTTCAAAATGAATAAAATCGATATAAATATCGTTCACGTCAAAATGGCGTCAATCTAATCAACACGGCTTCATAAATTTCTATTTTCAAATATTCTATTTCAAATATTTCTTTTTCAAAATAGTTGTTATCAAAATATTTCGTTCAACACATGACCAATCTCAATGGATGAGTACTGTCAACACATGAACCTTTATTTTATATTGATAAAGATATAAATTTTATTACTAAAATATTTCGTTCAACACATGACCAATCTCAATGGATGAGTACTGTCAACACATGAACCTTTATTTTATATTGATAAAGATATAAATTTTATTACTAAAATATTCCGTTCAACACATGACCAATCTCAATGGATGAGTACTGTCAACACATGAACCTTTATTTTATATTGATAAAGATATAAATTTTATTACTAAAATATTTCGTTCAACACATGACCAATCTCAATGGATGAGTACTGTCAACACATGAACCTTTATTTTATATTGATAAAGATGTAAATTTTATTACTAAAATATTTCGTTCAACACATGACCAATCTCAATGGATGAGTACTGTCAACACATGAACCTTTATTTTATATTGATAAAGATGTAAATTTTATTACTAAAATATTTCGTTCAACACATGACCAATCTCAATGGATGAGTACTGTCAACACATGAACCTTTATTTTATATTATTCTTTATTTTTCAAATTGGAATGAGGCCCAATCAATCACCATATAATGTTAATTATACGGATTTTCATACATTACACACATATATTAGCATTGAAAAATAATCAACCATCAACCAAAGTGCACTACACTGCATAAGCATCAAATATAGATATCTAACGCTTATAACAGCCTGTCAATCAATCGATCGACATATTTAATCAATCAGGATGAGTGAACTTCAAATTTCATCCCAACACCCGTGTGGGGTTTCAAACAATCACACACATATTTTATTTGTGCAGTTGGGCGATGTGTAAAATTTATCGTCCCAATCAATGTCCTTCAAATAGGTGTACATAAACAAACCGTCCGGTTTGTAAATGAATATTTATTTATTCATATTCACTACATTCATATTCACGTTAAAAATTATATTTTTAACGATAAAACATTTTATTCCAACATATGAATTTCTATTCAGTTCATTCTTTAAATAAAATGATATTTTTATTTTTCTAACTTATTTTAGAAAATTTCGGCGGCATAACGGCACGATACTAGAAACGGGACAAGACCTAGCCTTATCCCCGGTCTAGTGAAGGCCCACGCCATTCACACATCAATCAAATTCATCAAACAACCAAATTCAAATCAAATCATCTTACTAATTTATGCAACCAAACAAACAAGTCCATGGTCTGTGGACGATTGTGTCGGGTGCTACTAAGCACCGTCTGCATCCTAGTATATATATATAACTAGAAAAAGAAATTGAAAGGTGAGAAATTCTCACTGATAGCTATCCCAATTCCATGACACTTCTAATGCATGAAATCTTCACTGTTCTCGTCTCTTATCGCTTTCGTTGTCCGCTTTCACTACATATGTAAAAATCACATTTTTATATACTGATGTCTTTAAAATAAAAATCACATTTTTATTTATTCACTTTCAATTTAAAAATCATATTTTAATAATCGCTTCCTACATTTAAAAATCGAATTTTTATTCCGTTATTCAATATATAAAAATCGAATTTTTACTACTATGTTATATAGATAAAAATTATATTTTTATCACGCTATTTTCCATATAAAGATTTCGCCTTTTCTAAAATAAAGATTTCGCCTTTATAAAAACATAGACTTCGCCTTTTCAAATTTAAAGATTTCATCTTTATAAAAATCTCATTTTTATTTTTCTACACATATAAAGATGATATCTTTAATATTCCTATCATGTAAAAATTATATTTTTAACTCTCTACCTAACCAAAAATCATATTTTTACATCTTCTATATAGTAAAGACTATATTTTTAATACCTTAAAAATATCAAAGTCATATTTTTATTACTTTAAAAATATAAAAATCAAATTTTTACTTCGTCTATATAGTAAAGACTATATTTTTAATACCTTAAAAATATCAAAGTCATATTTTTATTACTTTAAAAATATAAAAATCATATTTTTACTTCGCAAAATCAGATCTTTTCCGTTATGAAAAATCGAATCCTTTTATGAAGAAAACCACAACCTTTCTAGCGATAAAAATTCCTAACTTTTTATTTCTAAAAATCATTTCTTGCTAAGTATTTATATTTATAAAAAAAACGAATTTAATTAACATTTACTTATATACTTAATAAATTAGTAAATTTAAATTACCTTTTGCTGTTGTTTTCACTCCAGGGAAGTTCTCCCTTGCCTTCGTCTTGGTTGCATCGCTCAGAGGGTAGTCCGGCGAAGTGGTGGCGCGTGCGAGGTGGTGGGGGTTTGGCTTGGCAGCGGGGTTCAACGCTGGCGGTTCCCAGGTGCTTCGCGATGGTGCGACTTCGGTCAGGGCTCAATGGGCTGCGTCGAGTTTAATTCGACGATGAGGGAGGAGGTGGGGGGAGAAGAAGAAGGGACGGCGGCGTCTAGGTGGAGGGCGGCGGCTCCTCCCGCTTCGACGTCTTCTTTCCCCCTTTTTTTTTTATCTGAAAAACGATTTCCTGTTTTGAAAAATAAGAGGGGGGGCCAGAAGATAAGGGAAAGGGGTTTTTTTATTTTTAATTATTTTATTTTAATTATTTTATTTGCAAATAGTTGACTTTTACATACGACCTCGAAACGAGGTCCACCGCCTGTCGTCCATAGCGTTCTACCCCCATTCCGAACACAATGGGATACGTATCGTAGGCTGGTTCGGCTGTTGCAATCAATTTCCGTTAAATTTACATTTAAATCACTATATTGAATTTTAAACGTACATTTCAAATTACCGGGGTCACATACTAACTAGAAAAATTCCAAAAAAATATTTTCTAGCTTCGTATTGACGATACGGTCCTAACAAAACTAGTTTCGTCGAATTCTGAGACCGTTAGAAAAATGGCCAATTTCCAATCGATTAAAATCAACTTAAACTGGTCAAACGCGTTTTCCTTTGCCACGCTCACATATTGATTCGAAAAATTATGAAATTTGAAACCTAGCAATTACTTAGCACTGCAGACCCAACAAAAGTGGTTTCGTCGAAATCCGAGGTCGTTTGCAAAATGTCCATTTTTAAGGGCCTGAATTCCATAGCGACTATTCAGAATTTTCAACTGGACATATCTTTTGATTCCCGCTATGAAATTTCGATTATTCGGATTCGATAGAAAGATATTATCAATTAGATCCTATCATTTTTGGTTTCACTAAAATCCGGATTGTTTTGCACCCGGTACATTCAATTGAAGTTTGAAATCGAATTATCGAACTACCGCGCCATTTTCAATTCCATTTATAATTATATATAAATATTTATATTCTAACGACGACGTATATAATATATACGTTCGAATTCTGTTCAAAATAAATTTCTCGTCGATATTATTTAAAATAATTCATTTTAAATAATCAAAATTCGCTAAAATCGCCAAAATAAAAATTTCAAACTGGCTCGCATTTTCCGGGTTATTACATAAAAATAGCCACTTGTTCAAAATAAACACATATGAGTTGAAATATTCATTAATTAGCTAATGAAATGATTTGCACCTATTTATGTAACATTAGAATGAATGGTGTTTTTAAACCAAATAGAAATCAAATATGAAGTTGAATAGAAAAGGATAAATGATAAGAACCGTATATATATGTACATGCATATTCATTGAACAGGTTATAGCAAAGGGGCTAGAGAAGAGGAATAAAATTTTGTGCCCGACAAATAGGTACACATTTACTGTTTTGTTTGGGTGATGATTTTATGAGCCTGTTGGCTAGCCGCTTGGCTTTTTCTTTTTCTTTTTGAGATTAGAAGGACCGGGAAAGCTATTTGCGATTTCCCGATGCTCCCGGTGCAGGGGAGGTTATGGCGAAATTTTCCAAAATTTTAAGGTGTTCGAAAAATATATGAAGTGAAAACGATATGGAAATCATTGAATGAACTATATTTATATAAATATATAAATATAAATAAAATTAAAACGAAACGAAGCCGTGCAGTTCGTATTTTGAAACCATGATTTCAAACAACTAGTACGGGGAATCCGACCGTCGGATTTTCCCGAAACTGGAACCGTTGGATTCGTTTTGAAAAGACCTTTCTAATGATGTAAATTTTGTGAAGATCCAACGGTTAGATTTTCAGATATGTGTAAATCAAATCTGAAGAAAAACAGCGCCACGGCCGCGTTATGGCCCGAAGCGTCGTTTTGAATAAATGGGCTATTTTAAAATAAATAAAAATAGCGATAAATCATTATAAAGCACCATAAACAATATGGAATGGAAATAAACTGAATTTGCTCGATTTATGTTGTATTTGATGGTTGAATGTGTTTAGGGTGTAAATTACATTAAAGAACACAATTGGTGTTGTCGAATAATTTAACCATTAAAATAAATTGATTTGAAATTCTAAATATACGTGAATTATTTGAAAAGGCTGAGTTAATTCTCATTTCAAATAATCGACCGACGATTGAAAGTCGAAGATGAAGACGGTGGTCGAAGACCGGAGATCTTCACCTCGTTTGGACGGTAACCGAGGTCCTGATTGGGAGGCATCCCGAAATATGGATAATGAGTGGTGATCGTCCAGACGTACGTGGTGATCGAAGGGTTTGCGAGGTATTTAGTGCCTCCGGTTTCGTTCAGACCTAGAACGGACTTGTAAATGGACTGTGTGTCTGACATTGGAGTTTATTCTGTGTTGATTGATTTCTGTTAAATATACATCTGTTTGGCGGTAGAGAATTTATTCTTTTGCTTAACGCCCTTCTCTGAGACGCACGAGCTCAGAGGTTGTATATCGATGGACATCAGTCGCATGGCATGAATTGCCTGTGTGGCATGCTAAGATGCAGTGATCAGGGCTTCTGTTGAAAAGCAAAGTCTTGTGGTGATGATCAAAGCACCGCCTGTGTGGCGTAGCTTTGTGTATAACGTGAATTCGCGAGCCTCACACCCCGGTATGAACCTAAAACGGGAGAGGGCATCAGGGAGGGCCTGCGTTTCTTTCTAGCTAGGGTGGTGTCAGTGACCTACCAGCCCTGACATTTATATACTTTTCACCTATGTGGTTGTTGCTGTTGCGAGGCGCCTCGGTTTGATCGGACGATCCGGGTCCGATGGAGTCATTCGTTGGCTCGTTTACGCCCCAAAGGGCGGGGAGACGTAGTGTTCAGGCATAATAATCCACATCGGTGGACCGGCCCTGACGATCCAGGGGGCAGTTGCGGCTGTTCCTGAGGGGCGGGCTAGAGCGTCTCGAATTCGGTAAGGACTATCTTTTGCCTTGGTTCATTACGGAAATCCAATTTCCAAATACGACATCGTGCGGTTTTGATTGTATATATATATGGCGACATGATATATGGTACCCATGCCGTCTATGATTAATAGTTATGATTTGAAACTGTTTCAAAACATATAAACACTAGCAATAATATCAAATGCCTTTGTTTTATTCGTATCAAGCATATTTTGGCCGTTATAAGGTAAAACTCTATCCTCCGGTTTGCGTTGCATTGTGTGATGGGAACTGAGTCTTATAATGGCTTCATTTTTATAAAAAGCATAGCGATGTTTAAAAGAATGATTTATTTTAAAGCACTGGCAATCCAATGGGAGTAAACCCGTTCCACGAAAGTGGCGTGGTCCTGTGATTGGCCAGATTATATAAGTGTTGAATAGATTTCTCATACCAGTCCCATGACTGACTCGTAGTTTGTTTCACTTTCAAACTCGGGTGCCCCTTTTTCTACACGGGCAGCCTTGTATTCAGGTTTAGCTGGTTCTTTCTGGATAGCTGGAGCTGAAGATGGATTCTATCGTTTATTTCTTTTTATGTTGTTCAGCTCCTATTGTACATATTTTGTTTATTTCCGCTGTAGACATTTATGTATAGCTGAACTGTATTTGTACTAAGTAAGATCCTGTATACTGTGTAACTCTGATGATTACTTTTATCCAGTATATTCTATTGTTCATTATCTGGTGTATTTATTTAATTTTGTTCTGCTATTATATGTTTCTGTGTTATATTCCAAAAGATAACCCTTGTTTCCGTGAGAACGGGATTTCGGGTCGTCTCATATTTTCTAATATTAATGCGGCATATTTTCTGAATATAGAAAATAAGGATTCGCTAATATATATATATACATAGAAATGTTTTCTAAATAGGGAAAAGAGATATTTTCTCGAATAAAGAAATTACTTATTGGAAATGTTTTTTTCAAAGAATCGAGAGGGAAATCGAGCTTCAAAAGGATACGAAAGATAGGGAAACAAGAATTTTAAATAATAATATAATCAGGAATTGATTTAAAGGGGCCCAGTGTTGTTTGATGCTTGATCGGTAGAATTTCCAACTGGAAATAGGACCGTTGATTGTATGGATGTTTCTTTGATAGTTAAATCACCAACTATCAGAGTTTTGATTTATTTTATACCTCAGTTGTCAATATGGAGAGACTGGGATCAGATTTAATATCTGAAAACCACTCTGTATTGGCATAAGCATTACAAATCAACTTAGGTTGAAGAGATTATGAAGACGGAGAAAAATGCAAGGGCTGTTCAGCTAATTCAAACCTCAAGCCTCACAACTGGGGATCGACAAAAATCGGGCAGGTAGCATGACTATGTGGGTCGCTCCCATTAGGATGTATAATCACCTATCTAGAGAAATTCCATTTACTTCTTTAAATCTATCGATGTTGTCCCTTTCGGGAAACGGTTGCTGATCCCAACCGTTGGTGATATATATTCGACACACTCAAGCGAAATGAGTGGTCGGTCATGTGAGGGCCGGGTTGCAAGACGTTCTTGTTGAACCCAGTATATTCGCCTCTAGAGATACACTATCGGCAGGTAGTCCCATACCTTGTCATGTTGGAAATCCAATCTCCAATAAGCGCCCTACGGTTTTTTTTTGATTTCATATTATATATGGAGCATGAGATGCAAGCGTTCCACTAGATTCTATTTATTTGATTTAGACACTATTATAATATCACCAGATTTTGATATCAAAATGTTTTGGGTTATCGTAAGGTAAAAACCATCCGTGTTTATGTGTGGATCGGTCTTACGATTATCATTTCTTTCGAAAGGATTTTTAAAAGTTAAACAATTGTTGGAGTTTACTCACACCAGTCCCAGGACTGACCCAGAGTTTATTTTGTTTTCCCTAAACTCTTGGGTGCCCGAATTTGTACGGGCAGTTAGGGCTGTCAATTTCCTACCCGACCCGTGACCCGACCTGAAACCCGCACGGAAATTAGCAGGTTAACTCGATCCGTTTAGTTAGCGGATCATTTTCAGGTCAACCCGAATTTGACCCGTTTATAAACGGGTGGTTTTAGGGTTGACCCGCTAATCCGATTTTGACCCGCCAAACCCGATTATATATTGTATCTCTTCCATACTATTAGTCTTTTATGTATGCAGTAATCAGTATGCTCGTATATGTTAGCTGTTATATTTTATCAATTTATTCTTATATGTTGTTAGTTATATTTTACTTATAACAACTATATCTCTTGCATACTGGTAGTCTTTAATTTATGCAGTATGGGAATATATACTTATGTATAGAAAATGATTTTTGAATATGGGGATTTCATGCTTTATATATGTGTTGTCTGTTGGTGACTTTGCAACTTGTTGCATGTTGGTGATTATATAATAGTGTGCATGTTAGTGATTTGGCTCTTTTGTTGCTTATATTAGTAGGCAATATCTATCAATGGGTCAAACAGGTAAACCCGATCCAACACGACCTGACACGATCCATTTAACCCATTTAGTTAAATGGGTTACGTGGGTCGGGTCGGGTCAACCCGTTTATAAACGGGTTGGGTTAGGGTTGGGAAAATATGACCCGTTTAATAAACGGGGTGACCTGACCCGTTTATAAATCAACCCGAACCCGACTTGACCCGACCCGAACTCGACCCGACACGACCCATTGACAGCCCTACGGGCAGTCCAGTAGTTGGGATTTTACAGATTCACTTGAAGGAGCTCGAAGCAGGAGGCTTCACCAATTAGTTATAGACTATCATATTTCCGCTGTGTACTATGTTGTATCTGGAAATAGGTGTTTATAACTGTTCCAAGGATAACCATGGTGCCCTGATAATGGTATGTATATAAAGTTACTGATTTGTATTTCAAAGTTTATGTTATCTAATATACTTTATTCGTTTCCGCTGTGAGTTTGTGATCTTCATCTCTTCTATTCTAATATTTCTTTCTTTCTTTCTATTTCTCATCCTCTAACTTCTTTCTAATAATGATTCGTATTTCTGTGCAATTTGGGTTGGGCATGTGGTGTTATTAGTCGACTTAAAGAGTACGGAAATTGGGTCGTTACACAAGATGTTCTTGTTGAACCCTAGTGTATCATCTCTAAAGTACACTGATCGGAAGTTGGTCCCATATTTTGTATATTTGGAATCCATTCTCGTATAAGCACCTTGTGGTTTTTGGTTTTATAATGAATATGTAGAGTGTGAGATGCAAGCATTCTACTAGATGGTTATTTATTTGTGATTTGATAGACACTATTATAATATCACTGGATTTTGATATATCAAAAATGTTTTGGGTTATCATAAGATAAAAACCATTCGTGTTTATGTGTGTACTGGTCTAATGATTATATTTTTCTTTCAAAAAGGGATTTTCAAAATTAAACAAGTTGTTGTGCTATGAATTTATCACTGAAAGTATTCCAAACTGATCCGGATGGATTTTGCTTTGCTTCAAATGTGCTCGGGTCAGGCTGAGTATATTTCCAGGTTAGGTTCGCTTGGAGTTCCCGAGAAGGAGTTGAAGTCGATATGTATTCCATATATCTATTGGTATATATGTTGTATTGATTTGAATGTATACTCTGATACTGTAATCATATATATATATATATACTTTTTTTTGTAAAGCATTTTGATATATTATATTTTGTCCATTTCATTGTGAGACTCTGATCTTTGTATTCTTCTATTCTAATATTTCTTTCTTTCTTCTCTCATCCTTTAACTTCTTTCTATTAACAATCTAGGATTTGATACTTGGGTTTTTGGCAAGTTATACGGAGTTATGTATTATTGTCGAAAATTCAAGCGTCGAATTTTCCAAGTCATTACATCTAAACATGTGTATATTTATCCTTTTTCCCAAATTATAGTTAATCAATCCAAGTAAATAACATGCCTAAATTCCTCTGTTATATTATTCATTATTGCCCCCAAACATATGCGCACTCTAATCGGTATACCCTAGGCTTCCCAAGGCCTAAGACTGGCATAAAATAAAAAGGGAAAACAGGGGAAGAAGAATAGAATCAAATGACATAGGCATATAGGCAAGACTAGAAATAAACATAGAAAATGGGAAAAGGAAGATAGATACATATAACTTATTGATTTTCCAACATCATAGGCATATGTACAAATTGTTTAATTATTCCATATCACAAGAACCATGTATAACTGATCATAACGACATAGGTGATTAATAGTGAAAACAGGTATAACATTTTTTTTATTAACACTGTAGATCCTAACCAGTTTTATTTAACTATCATGTTCACGGTCTAAGAAATCAGATATGTAAATAACTGAAACTCACAGTGAGTCTAAGTGAAGATAATTATATAACACTATGCCGTAAGGAGTCCAAGTCCAATCCAAATTGTATGTATGCAAGCCATGATGTTGTCTCTATTTGATCAAATCTTTAGCAGCTTTCCCCCGTTATATGTTTATAATTTTCAAAATAACTTCATGGAGGCAGAAGAAGATATGAAGAGTTTGTGTGAATTGGGAATGAGGGAAGCCATTTATTTATAGAGTTACATAGGCAACATCAACCTTTAGATATTAGGTTTTAAATTCAAACCGTACAAGTCATTTTGAGTCAGCAACGAATACAGTGCATGAAATAGTCCAAGTTCACGTTCAGAATCTTCCCGGATCAGGGATGGGTCGACCAACCTACCACATGGGTCGACCATGGGGTCGACCTAGCCTCCCTTGGGTCGACCCATGGATCGATCCGTGATGGACGTGGGTCGTCCCATAAAGTGTCGTTTTCCTGCCCGTTTTCCCACTTGTTTTCCCACCTCGTTTGTTCGATTTTCTGGAATTATTATTTTAATCTATATTCATACGTAGGCCTCTTATAAGTATACAAACTTCTAGAGCCTATAACTTCTTCATACGTTGTTCGTTTTATGCAAACCTGGGCATAGAGGAAGAAGAATGTGTGGAATAAGAGGGTTACGCAAGGCTCTATTTATAGGTTCATTTGAGGATCTTAGGCCATTGGATCGGCCTGATCTAATCTTAGGTTGATATGTCACAGACCAGAAATGACCATACACTTAAGGTGAGATTAGAAATCTGTACACTTAAGTTATAAAATCTCATATTTACTTTCTCATTACGCATCTGGCCAGAAAATTGGCTAGGTACATTTTCCCCTTCATGCTTAAACTATAAATTCTTATTTATGTTTTCCTTCATAACTTTTTCATTCTAACTCGGATTGTGACAAGTTATATATGAATATTGTCTAGAAAATCGCAATTAGACACAACAGTAAAAAAAGTATAGTTAAGTTTGGACATTTGTGAAAGTTTTCTTTTTGGTTCGTTTTCTTTTTAAGTTCATTGCTTCTTATTAAATTCATTTCTCTTTATTAATCTTTATCGCTATAAATTTCTAGGGTGTTACAATTTTGGTAATCTTGGTATAGAATCAAGTGATGGCTCGATGATGGGTGAAAAAACGCAGTTCAATCTAGAATTGGCAAATGCATGCAAGGTGTTCGTGTTAATGGCTCTAACATTGCTACTGGGTGTGTACATGGAACTGGAACAACGTTTATGCTTGAGGCAATGGCTGTTATTCCAATCACTAGGCCATTTCCTTGTGCAATGAAAGAGGCTGAGTTTGACGGGATAAAGGGATAGGAGTCTGCTCATCATACTAATGCAAATGGAGGCATTTCAGGAATTAGAGGTGCTGTTCAGGGTCAAGTTAAGCCTGAATAGACACTACTCTTTAAAACTTTGCCCAAGAGTGTGCACAATTACTTCGGAATACTTTTAGCATTAAGATCATTAATGGTACTGTTGCGTTACCGGTTAATGTCATTAAAGGTGATGTGAGTTATTATGATGATCATTTAGTTGGTTTTTTCCAAGATGTTACGTTATAATGAGGTTTGTCTACAATACATGTGGGTTTGGAAAACCAAGTGGTAAAGTACATGTTCAATTCTACAAAAAATTGTTCTATTTTTATTTTTCAAAAAAGGAAGATCGACTCAGAGTATTTGAAGCAAGTCCTCTCTATATTGATGGGAAACATTCATCGTCACTCCTTGGGGTCTTGGCATTGACAAAGTCTGAGAGCAAGCTCTTTCCATTCCCGTTTGGGTCACTTTCACAAACATTTCGTTAATTCTGCAGCCGTTGATTAGTCTAAATTGACTTGCCAACCGAACTAGAGAATTCAAATGTTTTAATGCTATGACCGAGGCTCTTAAATGACTTCTGTGTGCTAGAACTTCAATTGAAATCACCCCAATTAAGACTTTGATGTCGAAACTAAGGTCAGGATCATTAAGGATTTGATATAGAGGTTGATGTACAATACAAACGGAAACCAAATTTATGATTTTTGTGCGAATGATTTGGACATGCTTCCTCCACCTATGAGGTTAGTTCCGTGCCTGCTCTAGCCTGACCGTCTCTTCCTAGACCAATCATGAGATGGATTCCAAAGGATCCATTGCCTGTGGTGCCCGTTGCTCCTGAAATTGCTCTAGCTATACATATGGAGATTCCTCCTCCTGTTGATCCTCTTGCGAATCCCACTATCTGCTGGGTTCCTGAGGAGCCTGCTTGGGTTCATGAGGCGATAGAGATGAGATACAACACTATTACCAATAACTTTCATACCTATGTCGGTGAAGGTGGAGAATCCCGTAGGCTTATGTATCATGTAAAGGAAGATGGTCTTACCTTGACCACTGTTGGGGGTGACAAACATCACAACTGGTAACTTTTTTACATAAAACTTGGGACAAAGAATGTCGTTACTACTCACTATCGTGATTCTTTGATCCCAGTTTTGCAACCTACTTCTCCGCCGTTCGGCATGTCATTGATCCTGATAATGATGTTGATATCAATAAAGACAGGGGGACTAGTTTCCTCCTTTGATAGTAGCTAAGATACGATTGTCTAACTCTTGTTTTTATTTTTTCTTGTATTAGCTATTGGGACATCTCTGCCTCACGCCTGTTTTGTATCGAATAATGCTCTGGACACTATGCTCCATCTTAACCGTTATTTGCATGTACACGACACATGCTTTTTTCATTTAATAATAGTAGTGGTAGGGTCACTATTAAATCAGCTAGCATCACTAAAATAAAATCAAGAAATATACTAAATGATTTTTACCTCCTATTCCGCTAGGATTCACTTTATTTTATATAAATATGCGATTCATAAAATGGAATTTGACGATTAATTTTTCTGAATTAGCCTTAAATATTTGACGAATAACATGTGTTTTCATGATGCTTTATGTTGAAGATATTTTATTATTTTCTTAAAATCTATCATAGCTTTGGTTTGTATCCCTGATCCGATCTTATGTTTAGTGACAGTAAATGTTGCACAAGTCAAAACTTTAATTGTATCATCACATGTTGAAAGAACGTTGGCTTAAAAAGGGATACTATGTTGCTGCTCATTATCGTCATATATTTAATAAGAGTTCATATTATTTGTTTTGTGATTGTGAGCGGATTTGAGATGTTTAAATATCACGCCTTAGTATCTTCTTTTGGCGTTGCTCTAAAAATAGAGGTGAGATCACCTAAACCGAAATGAGGCTGGTTCTTTGGATCCAACCAATTAATGTTTTCTGTGCATTTTGAAACTAAATCCCTGAAAAATTGTGGGTTTAATTGCAAAATGCGGGAATTAAGTACCAGATTGGCTAAATCCAAGGAGCAGCTGATTTCCGATCCAGGGATTTGCTCCTCTAAAAATACAAGCGGCGATTTTTCCCTCCATTTCCCACCTCTCTTTCCAGGAACTTTCTCTACCCTTCTTTCTTTTGGAATCTTTGTTTTAGCCAAAAATACTTTTGATCAATCCTTTTCTTTCTCTTCGCAATTCCGTATTTCATTTTCCTCCTCAAAATTCCTGTCACTCTAATCCTACTCTTCTTCTCTTTATAAACATTTATAACTTATTTCTGCCTTTTTCGCACGCTGTTTTTCAGGTATATTTCCTCCTCTCATGTACTTAGATTCGAACTACGATTATTATTATTATTTGATTTTTTTTTTTCTTTCGTTAGCGCTTTACTGTTTGATCAATTAATCAATTTTAATCTTGTTATCATCTTGCCAATTAAAGCGGTTCCTTACAACAGTTAACATGATAAGTTTATTTGTAGCTGGTTATATCACATATAATTGAAACATGTACAACTTGTAGGCAGTATTAGTGTTTGTGATCTGTTAACCTAATATATAGATAGTGCAAAAAGGGCGATTCTTCTTGAATTTCTAAATTCTTGATTAACAAATTGTTTAATCATTTTTTACAACATTGGTTTAATGATCATGCTTCCTTTGTCAACCTCCTTTAATTTGTTGAATTTTGTAGGAAATTGGGGTCTTCTGGTTCAATCAAGGAGATAAAAAAGGAGGGAACTTTTATGGTTTCCTCCTTCAATGTTGACATCACCTTGTATTATGAATAGGGTTGTAATTTTGGTCAATTAATTCACAAGGAAATCCATCTATCTCTGGTTTTTATTTATTTTCCTTGTGTATGACTAAATTATAAAAAAATAAAGAGAAAAAATGGATTCAACAAAAAGAGAGCACGATAAAGGCAAAGAAACACCTTCAAATTTTAAAACCGAGCAAATGAATTCGGCATTGAAGCCATTGGGAAGCTTCAAAGGTCACGACATGTTCTTTAGAGCTGATAAAATGGATTTGAAGAGTTTAGATATTCAACTAGAAAAACAATTATCAAAAGTTTGGATTAAAAATGGCACGATGTCTCAAAAATTGATCAAAGAGGAGTGGGAGATTGATCCAACAAAGCTTGAAATCAAAAACGTTGTAGCAAAAGGAACTTATGGTACTGTTTATAGAGGGACATATAATGGACAAGATGTTGCAGGTATTATTCTGCTCATCTTATTCTTGACCTGTAAACATATGAAATTACTGAAATAGTGCACAACCATGTATCAGTTGTCTGGAAATATGATCATGTGTTTGTTAATTTAATTTAATAACATGTGCACTTCATAATTTTAAGCGTTTTGTTTTGGCATATACAGTGAAGTTGCTTGATTGGGGTGAGGATGGTATTGCTACGGATGCTGAAACGGCTGCTCTTAGAGCATCATTTAGGCAGGAGGTTGCTGTTTGGCAGAAACTTGATCATCCAAATGTCACTAAGGTAAAAATAATATTACTGAGATATGTCATGTACTGCTTGGATATTAGAATTTTTCATCAGCCTATACTGAAACAAGTTCTAAATTACTAGGATGTCTTCATATGTTGCTCATGTTCGAAGTACTACATGATTATTTATATGTGATGCATGAGATAGTAGAAATTATAACTCAGATAGCCTATAATTGGTAGCATACTAGATTCTCTGTCAGAAAATCAATTGCATCATTATATACAGGGATTCATGTGTTATCAATACGTCAACATGAGACTAATCTGTTAATGCATAAATGCTTGTATGTAGTTGCTCATATTTACAATTGACTTAATAGGTTGTATAAAAACTTTCGTTCAATTTGGATATAAAGCAGCGGAAATCTGTTTGAATGTATCAATTTGTTGTTTTCCTAACGACTTTAATCAGTTTGAGAATTCATTACTTTTTTTTCCAATTCGGTTTAAATTTATGGTTACAAACAATATAATATGGCAGTTTGTGGGTGCATCAATGGGAACATCAGATATAAAGATTCCTCAACACAACAACAGCAATAATCTTCCTGCTCGTGCCTGTTGCGTTGTAGTAGAATTTCTCCCAGGAGGAACACTGAAGAAATATCTTATTAAAAATTGGCGTAAGAAACTCCCTTATAAAGTTGTCATTCAGCTTGCTTTGGATCTTGCTAGAGGGTAACTACATTTTTTATCACAATTTTTTTTTTTTATTTTTTTTTTTTAAAAAAAATGGTATCATATACAACAATTTGATTATCAAGCAAGAACCATGTTTTGTGCATTACAGATTAAGTTACTTACATTCGAAGAAGATTGTTCATAGGGATGTAAAATCAGAAAACATGTTGCTGACAGCTCAAAGGGCTGTGAAAATTGCTGACTTTGGTGTTGCTCGTGTTGAGGCTCAGAACCCAAAGGATATGACTGGTGAAACTGGTACTCTTGGCTATATGGCTCCTGAGGTGTGCACATAGTTTAAAATAACCGTAACTACCCTCTTTTTCTTTAACATTGGTAAATGATGTCAATAGAATCCGATTCCAGAACCTTTACATCAAAAATATAGAGTAATACTGTTGTATTAGCGGTCACTACCAATCAATAGTACTTGTTAAGGTGTAATTTGGAAGCAGTATGAATCTATATACCGTACATGTTTAGCCCTGAGAGGTTGGACGGTTGAACATGAAATTGTAAAGAAAAAGGGGTATACTATGAAACAAATTGATTTTGTAAAACGAATTCTTTGAATTGCTTGAAAGCTGGCATGTAAACATCCCTTGGGTTTATTTTCTGGTTTATTCATTTCTACCCTAAGGAGCGATCGGATGGTTGAGCACCAGTTTGTAAAAACACTTCTTGATGCATGAATATCTGCTAGGGGGGAGACCTGTAATGTAATTACTCCATAGGTCATAACATAACAACCTGCTACCCCCCCCCCCCCCCCTCTAACCACCCCCACCACAACCAAAACCCTTCCCTCCCTGTTTGAATTAGTGTAGATGATAATTGAGTGATGCAAAAATGCAGGTGCTCGAAGGAAAACCATACAATAGAAGATGTGATGTATACAGCTTTGGAATTTGCCTGTGGGAGATTTATTGTTGTGATATGCCATATCCTAATCTTTCTTTTGCCGAACTCACTTCTGCTGTTGTTCGTCAGGTTAGTACGTTTTATCCAAATACTTGAGATCATAAACTGAAAATGCGTTGTTAATATATAATTCAAACCTGTGAAGCATATATTATAAGACACATGCATGTTTCTTTATCATTTAGTAAATGTATTGACAGTAAGTGGTTGTTTTTTATGTTACAATTTTGAAGAATGTAAGGCCAGAGATCCCCAGATGCTGCCCCAACTCACTGGCGAACATAATGAAGAAATGCTGGGATGCAAACCCTGAGAAGAGACCGTACATGGACGAGGTTGTGAAGCTTCTAGAGGCTATAGATACCAGTAAAGGAGGCGGCATGATACCCGAAGACCAACTTAATGGATGCTTCTGCTTTGTTCCTACCCGCGGCCCTTGATTTATTTTTGTTTCCTTTTTTTCCTTGCATTTTTCTTAACGGTTTATTGGTTAAGCAAAAAATGTTGGGTTAAATACTCGTTTAATGCTGGCTGATACCCCATGTTCCTGTATGCAGTCCTGTTGTTGGAATTCGTAAAAAATGAGGCAAAGTTTTCAAGATGTTGCTTAGTATCTTATGTAGTTTACGTTTCTGCTTTGATGGAGAGAGATTTGGTTGAGCATACTCCTGCTTTTGATTGTGAAAGGTTTAGCCTGTTTTGAAGGACAGTGCGACTTCTAGTGAACCTAAAGATAATTTTATAGTATTCTAGATATTTGATATATTCCAGTCTATAAGGTTATTAACTCACTATTTGAGCAAGAACTAGAAAAGAATTAAAGATGTAGATATGTGTTTGGTGTACCGCAAAAAGCACACAAAACCATCCCTAATGGCTAGAAACTTTTGGGTGTTTATTACAAATATCAAAAAAAAAAATCATTATTTCTTTGGCCTTTTTTTAAAGGTGAAACATTTACATTGAATGCTTATTTTTATGATCGATCAGCTAAAAGATTTTTTGTATTAATTCTGGTCCTCTCTCATTTCCTTTTTTTGTATGAATGAAAAGAAAATCTACACAAACAAAACAAAACGTTCTTCTTTGTTCTCAACTACAACATTATTTTTTTATTCTTCTCTATCCACAGTTTTCTTTAAAAGTTAACTTATATTTTAGAAACTTAAAATACTGGGTTGGGTCTTCTGCAAATCTTTAGATGCTTTAATTTTGAGTGCATATAAGTGTTAACTCGTATTTTTACAAGGTCGTTATACATCGGACTTGAATATATAAATTACTTAATCATCATAGCTAATTGCATGGAGAAATGACTGGATGGCTTGAGATTGAAGCATGAATGATAAAATGAAGCTGTGGATAAATGGATGCACCTGAATGGAACACTAAAATTGGTCGAGAATGGAAATACATCAAGAAGGGATCCAGATTGGCGAAGATCCAAAGTACTTCATCATCGACTTCGGGTCGGCATAACTGGATCGATAAGAGCTCAAGAACCTAGATCAGTATGAAGTGGTTCGGTACTCAAGGATCAGCTTCAACTCCAGGAATTCAGAACGGTGCAATTGATCATCCCGGGTCGGTACAGATGAAGCAAGAAAAAGGAAGAAGGAAAACTGCATCGAATCAACTCAACTTTGGTTGATAAATCCACATAAGTACCAGTTAATCCGAATTTCCCCTGATCGGTACCATTTCGAAAACCAAGTTTGGGCAATCTGATTGAAACTTCCTCTACTTGGTCGCCTCTACTCTCATGACTTCTATATTAATTTTCTGGTCGATCGAGATTGCATTAGAGCTGCAAATAGGAACCTGTGATACTTGGAAACAAGGATCTTTTTATCCCTAAACGCGTGGATCCTATTCCATTTTCCCCGAAGCAATAATGTAACTACCCTAAAATTTGAATAATAATAATTAACTAAGAAAATAATAAGTTTGTGAAATTGTTAGAATTTAGCTGCGGGAGTTGTACTATTGAGTTCGTGGTAATTTTTTGAGCAATTTACATATATAACTTGTCGAAATCAGAGTTATATGAAGAAGTTATTACAGAAACAAGTTATAAGCATAATTTAGAAATTAATGAAGGAAAAGGAAAAACGTAACACAGGTCGACCCGACCTTGCCTAGATTGACCACTAGGTCAACCCATCGAGGCCTGGGGTCGACCCGCCTATTTCACCTGGACGTATTTTCGTACAGGTGCAAGTCGATAGCATGACTTATAAATTTTAAATAGACGTGACTGGTTTTGGAGCGTTTGATTTCTAATCTAAAGGCTAAAACTGAACCTGTGACGTGTTTGGACTGGATTAAATCTTAAAATCCAATGGTCAAAGATCCTTAGACTTCATTATAAATAAGACCTTATGCCTTACTCTTCATTCACAAAACAGATATTTTCCTTTTGGGTTCTCTCTAACCGAGACAGACCTAAAGCCTAAATTTTTCTTTAGGAAGGTATTTGTAAAAATAAAAATGTCAACCTGTAACAATTCGTATTTTAACGATTAGATATTTAAATATTTTATTTAAATATTGATCGTTAATTGTTTAATTGACAGTTCCGAATGGTGATTTTTTATAAACGATCGAATCGGGACTCGAGACTAGTTCCGTTGAATTCGTGTGGTTCATTACATAAATAAAAAGTATAAGGATTGTTAATTTCAAGTTCGGATCAGTTGGTGGTTATATCGATCTCAAAATACGCGTAAAATTATCGTTTCGAGCAACAGTCTCGGATTTCGACGAAACATGTATCATCTGAACCATATCGTTGTAGTGATGCACCCTGTTAAGTTTCGTAGCAATTGAGTGATCCATTTGATCGCAATAGATTAAAACGCGCATTTGTTTCTTAAGAAGAATTCAAATTTGAATGGAATAAAATAAGATTAAATATAACCCTATCCACTTTTCTGCAAAGCGGGCCTACGTACAGGAGCCTTCTCCCTCTTCCTTTTACACTGTAGCATTGTCGTTAGTGGCTTTTTTATTTCTTTAAAACTCAAAATAAAACAAGTCTCTCCGTGAAAAATTACGATGTCAGGCTCGTTGGAATCGTTTCGAGGAGATCTACATATCTATATTCATTTCGTAAGGTGAAATCGCCATCAGACCGTGTCCATTGGGAGAACCGTGACTTAGGGTTGGCTTTTGCAAGCTATTCGTGGTGAGTTAGGGAATGTGGTTTACATCATTGGATTTCTCTACGGAAGAGGCACCTAGCCCCAATTTTTTTACATGTTCGATGCATCATAGTGAATCCCGATTTTGGCCTATGCATGGTGTTTTGCTGCTTTCAAATTTTTCTAGGAGGCACGAGTGATGACAATTCAGGTACTGGCGAGTTACGTTTTGATCGTATAATGCATAGGTGCTTTCGGTTTGCGATTTCATTAAGTGAAGTGAGATATCACCAATTATGGTGTATGGGTTTGATGGGAACGATACACACAAGTTACATGAATTTTGGAGAAGAAGATAGGTAATTAGCACTTAATTGATAATAAGTTCAATTTGTGTCGATTTATAATTGTATAACTTGTATTGATGATAACTTTTGTGTACGACATCAGATTTGGACGCGGTTTCCTTCTATGGATTTGTATTTACGAGCTCTACATTTTAAAGTTGGTTTAGGCTGATTTGCCTAAGGTGAGTGATATTGTCTCTTACTGAACTGCATTTATTTGTATAGTATAGCTTTGACATTTTAAGATGGTTCATGATTATAAAACGTAATATCTTGCATTATGAAACCTAGTAAATAATAATAATAACATTAGAAAGTGATTTGAGTAATTTTGATCAAGATCAGAGTATTCTACATAGTTATGCGCTACTATGCGCGCTGTTTACCTATTTACGCGCTATTGCACACTGTTTTGACCGTATAACTAGATATGGTCTATTTAGACATGTATTTCACTTTGATTACAATAGATAGGTTTTATTTGACTTATCATTGTTGTTATCGATGCTTTTATGCTAGTTTAGGAATTTGGATGACTATTAGTTGTATGGTTGAATTGTTTGCTTAGTTTAGATTAAAAGACGTTCGAAGGTGACCTAGTACTAGGAAATATTTCATTCGTGAGATTTTAGGGTGTTTACTGATCGAATATACACATTGGTGTATATCGGTTGGATTCACAAGGATGATAGACTCGAATGGATGAGATATATTCTCGACGAAGCTTCAGAGCGCATAGATGCATTCGACGACAAGGTAGCATTGGAGTTCGACATCAGATTAGAAGGCTTGGATAAAGCAACAAAGTTGATGGATGGGGCAAACATGCTCGGCTCTATTTAGGAGCTGAGCTCAAGTTGAATAAGGCTCAGGTCGACTAATTCAACCTAAGTGTAGTGGTAAACCCGGGTCGATCAAGTTAATCCGGCGACTACACCAAGCTCGGGTTGACCAAGTTGACCCGAGAATGGTAACCAAGACGGGTCGACTGCACCAAGCGTCTTAAGACTTGTCTTGCTGCACCTCCTACCTCAGACGAAATACGTGCTTGCGTATTTTCTCTTAGCAAGGACAGTGCGTCTGGGCCTGATGGTTTCAATGGGTTTTTCTACAGGAGTGTGTGGCCTGGTATTCATGCAGACCTTTATCTCGCCATTCTGTCTTTCTTCTCCAGTGAAGAACTCCCTAAGGGGTGGACTTCCACCAACTTGATCCTTATCCCTAGATGCAACCTACCTAACTCTTGTGCGAATTTTTGGCATATCAGTTTTTGTAATTTTTCTATCAAAGTCATCTCTAAGGTTCTAACCACTAGGTTAGCTCCGTTTCTTAAGCGTCATATCTCCTCTTCCCAGACTGGGTTTGTAAAAGGATGTTTAATCACTGATAACATCCTTTTAGCCTAGGAGCTTATTTCGCAGATCAATAGGAAAGTTCGCGGGTCCAATGTGGTTGTCAAGCTCGATATAGCTAAAGCTTATGACCGCATGTTGTGGTACTTCATCATCAAGATTCTTAGGGCTTTCGGTTTCTTGGAACCCCTAATTGATGTTGTTTGGAGACTCATATCTAACTGCTGGTTCTTCGTTCTCATCAGCCGATCAACCACCGGTTTTTTCAAGTCCGGGAGAGGACTTCATCAGGGAGGCCCCTCTCCCTATCTTTGTTCGTTCTAGCTGTTGAGGCTTTTATTCGTGGCTTGTACTCCCTTATGATAGCTAGGCAGATTCAGCGGTTCGGCACCCCTTGGGGATGCCCTCTGATTTCTTCCTTATCTTTCGCCAATAACATCATCATTTTTACTAGTGGCAGTCGCCGTTATGTTTGTGGGCTGTTGGGCCTTATTCGGCAATATGAGAGTTGCTCAGGCCAACTCGTTAACTCTTCTAAGAGCTGCTTCGTTCCCGCGAAAAACCTATCCGCTGTTAGATCTTCCTGAATTGAGACATATACTGGCTTTAAGGCGTCCTCGCTTCCGCTTCCTTACCTGGGTATTGTTCTATATTGAGGTAGGAAGCTCAACACCATTTCCGATCCCCTAACTGACAAAGTCAGGGGAAAATTCCTTAGGTGAAATGCTACCCTTCTTTCCCAGGCAAGAAGGCTAGTTCTCATTAAGTCTGTTCTTGATTCCGTAGGATATCATATCTTTGCGGCTATGACTCCTACTGCTTCCTTCTTCTGTTCGTACCGTTCCTTGGCCTCTTCCTTTTTCCGATATTCCATGGAGAATGCTTCTCGCCTCCACTGGATCTCTTGGAGCTCTATTTTTCGTCCCAAAAATGAGGGAGCCTTAGCCTCCGAAACCCTCAGGACATCTGCACGGCCTTTGTTTGCAAGCTTTGGGCGAGGTTTGGAGCGAACAACTCCCTTTGGGTGACGTTCCTCCACGCCAAGTACCGACGGCTGGCAAGTACGAATTACACCGGTGTCCTATCCTATGCAAGTGAGATGTGGAAACGGATGCAATCCATGAAGGCCTTATCGGATGCTCATGGGGGTGGTACCTCTTGGGACGACAACCCCTTCTCGCTATCGGCTGCGTGGAATTCTGCACGGACTCCCACACCTAGGCAGCCTCTTTTTTCTTTTGTTTGGAATGTCCGCATTCCTCCTAAGGTCTCTTTTTTTATGTGGAAAACCTTGCATAATAGTTTACCAATAGATGAGAACCTTCATAACATCGGCATCTCGTTCATTTCCAGGTGCAGGTGCTGCAGTGCTGGTAGCACCGAATCCTCCTTTCATTTGTTATTCTCCAGGAATTGTGCTAGGTCTGTCTGGAATTACTTTAGGAATCTGATGTGTTGCTGAGGTAATTTCAGCTCGATTGATGATCTCCTGAGCTTCTGATGGTCTGACATCTCCGGTAAGAGTTTTCGTGCGAACCTTTTTCGTCTGATTCCTTGTTTGATCTACTGGCACATCTGGTGCTCGCGGAATAAGGCGATATTCGACGAAGTGGCTATGGACCCTCCGACTATTATCTGAAAAATTAGTAACGATGTCTTCCTAGCTTTTTATGGTAGGCCGTTCAGGGGAGTTATCGGTTCCCGTTCTAGGAGTTTGGCGGCTGCCTTTGAAGTATCAGGGCAGTCCGCCACTCCCAGAGAAGGAAGTAGTTGATTCCTTGTTTTTGATTTCTTAGGTTTTTCTAGAGTTGGCACCCATTCCCCTCCTTTTTTCTCCCTTTTCCCTGAGACTGATATCAGTTTCTAGTTGTACAGGGCTTGGATCACAGGTTGCTGGACTAGGATGATAGGTGATGGGTGATGCTTTCCTCTCTCTTTCACATGAGGTCTCCTTGATTGGGGCTTGGATTAGTGGATCCTGGACTACGATTGATAGGCGCTTGATGATGTCTTCCTTTATCCTATCGACGAGGGTTCATGAAGTAGGTTTTGTCGGAGCTATGGGAGCTTTAGGTGGAGCCGGATTTGTTTTTCCTTTCGTCGGATGCACTTGTCATCATCATTTTTGGGAGCCTTTGCTCGGCGAAGGTTCACGCGATCGTGGAGGTTTCTTCTTCACCAGTCACCGACACCCTCGACAGTATTGGTCGTCTACCGTGGCTCCTGAGGCCTAGACTACTGCATTGGTAGTGCTAGACTATTGGCTGCATTGGGTTGTTTTTCTTGTTTTCTGTTGATTATATTGTTTTTACTGTTTCTGTTGTTCGTGTGTGTGCACGATTTCTTTTTATCGTGGAAACTGTTATTGTGAGCCATTGGAGAATGGCTAGATTCTCCTTTTTGGTATATTATATATTCTTCTAAGAAAATAAGTCAACCCATATTAGTTCGAACTGGAGTTAGGTCGACCCGAGAATGGGAAGATCCCAGAAGAAGGCAACGTGATGGTGATCTCAGGAGCATGAGTTCTTTATGGTGGCATTTCTTCTTGGCGAGGAGCTGGACTTCGTGACGAATGCCAAAAAATTTCCCTTGGACGTGTGTTTAACTAATTTTTGGTTAAGTATATGTTCCGGGTAGTTGTCATTGATTACTATTCAGTGGTCGATATCGATTACCATTGTTATTGGCCATCCAACCGACTTGACTTCAAGGATAATGTGATTGCAAGGAGCAGGATATGATGGTTCATTCGATAGCGGTTTCAATATAATGGCTCTTCGATTGATAGCTTTGGTTTGGTGCTTCTATGTAGTGATGCGTCATTCGATGAGTTGATTCCTAGATGATCATTCTATGACGGAGATGAGGCGGTTACGATGGACTGCTTTTCTCCGCAATGCAGAAAAGGCGACACTAAGTCATATTGAGGTGACTTTTAGACATAGAGGGTTGGGAGACACCAGAAGATATCTTACGATATACTATGACCATCGGGGATAGTTTCCATATTGAGACGGCTTCTAATGGGAGTCTAATGAACAATTTAGTGATGGATTTTGCTACGGAGAACGTGTGAAAAGGAGCCATCTATATTCATGATTTTGGTACACCTTTGAGAGAGGGGTATGTAGATGAATAAGATTAAGGGCAGTGTGGACTGAGTCGGCCTGGACCCCAGAGCCAAGGCAGTGTGGACTGGGTAAGATTATAAACCAGGACAGTTGGTCTTAACAAGATTTGGGTGGAGACCAGGGCAGTTGGTCCCGCCATTGCCTCGATGGATTTGGTGACACGAGTATTAAGTATCGTACGCTTTACGCATTGAGTCAATGAATGTTAGGATGGATGATGGATTTTATTGATGTTTATTTATTTATCATCTTTAGTACTTAGACATCTATCACATCACTTTTATATGATGTTTATCACAGTATAGCATGTATCGATTGTTATATGCTAACTCTGTGGATGCAGGGGCATGACATGTATGATTCTGTATACCCTCTTTGCCATATGTACTATTACAACTTTTATAGTACTTTGAGATATGTTTATCACTCACACCGGACTTTTGTCTGACCCAAAGTTTTATTTCTCTCTTATTACTTCGGGTGCTCACCGAAGATGCAGATGAGTAGACCATGTGGTAGGTACAGGTATTGTTCAGAGCTGCACAAGTGGATTCGCGGGAGGCGATGATTTATATTTCTATACTTGTACTATGTCTGTTTATTTCCACTGTATAGCACTATGGAGCCTTGACCATGTTGTGTGTTTGGTTAGAGACAGTGTATCAATTCATCTCTTGTATAAACTCTGCTATTGTTATGTATAACTATACGAGTCTGTATACTCTAATTATCTGGTTTATATAGTTGCTACTGTCTTGCCTGTTTTATATATGTGACTTGATTGTTATATGTTATCTGATGCGCTATGAGATATACAATAGGTTCTATGGTTGAGCTTTATGTTATGTTTCTCTTCTTTTTCTTCTATTTCTTTCTCTTAACGATCGCTTTACATCTACTGGGTGCTTGTACAACACATATTTTTAGTTTTGATGATGGTGCTGAGGTTCAAATGGAAGTACCTTTGGACGATGATCTCTGCGCGGCTCAAATGATGGCCAGATCTGTAGTGGCTAATCTAGAGTTTTCTGGTGAAAAATTCTCGACTGCTTGTGTACAAAATGGTTTTGCTGTTGGGATGGTATTCTAAAGTAAAGAAAAGTTTCTACACTAACTTACGGAGTGGTCTATTCTGCACGATGTTTCGTACAAGCCAAACAAGTCAAATGAAACAATATATACTGTTGTATGTAATGTTGATACTACCTGTCCATTTGGAATACATGCTATAGTGTTGAATAAATCTCAAACCGGATGGTGGGAAATCAGAAAGTTGCCTCATGTACATAACTATGTCAACCCTACGATTAATTCCTACCACAAGCAAGCCACTTCTGTATTTCTCATGTCCAAAATCATGTCTTTTGTGAAGGCTGATTTGGATATCTCAGCTGGCACAGTGCATGTGCTTGTCGATAACCAAATCTTCATCAAAATCAGTTGCATCAAAGCTGGGTGAACGTTTAATAAAGCGTTAGAAAAAAATTATGGTGACTGGGCCGAATCGTATACATATTTGCCTCAATATTTTGAGGAAATAAAAAAACAATTCAGTTTCAGTAGGACATATATCACATGATGATGTTGGGATATTTGATCGTGCTTTTTGGGCATTTGGTCCTTCCAATGCAGGTTTTGTATGTTTCCGTCCATTGCTATGCATTGACGGGACACATTTGTACGATAAGTACAAGGGAACACTGCTTGTTACTACTGCTGTAGATGCTGACGGCTGCCTTTTCCCATTAGCTTATGGAGTTATCGAATCTGAATCATATAGTGGTTGGGCCTGGTTCTTTTATGCATGCATGAGTTCATTTATAGTGTACGAAATCGTCACATTACTTTTATATATGATAGAATGAAAGGGATCCCAAAAGCATTGCAGGAAAGATCACAAGAAATGCACAAACATAGGTTCTGTGCAAGACATCTAAAAGCCAATTTTCAACCTTGTAGGTTATAGAGAGAAGCGACTAACAGGCTTGTTTTACGCTGCTGCATGTGCATCCGAAGTAGCTAAGTACACTAAAATCAGAGAAGAAATCATGACAACTAATCCGCGGGCACTGACTGGATTGAACGAAGCCTAGGGGATTCTGAAGAAAACCGGGCAATTTGCAGAGATGATGGTGGCCGCTTCCATGTTATGACGACCAACGCATCTGAAAGTTTTAACGGTGTACAAAAAGGCGTCAGATCGTTGCCTGTAAAGGCTTTAGTTGCAAGGACATTCTTTTAATCAGTTGAATATTTCTATAAGAGGCAGGAAAAAGGGAGGCTCTGATGACCAAACAAACTCCAAAATGGTAGGCTAAAATTAAAGCTCGTGCTATTGAAGGTGGTCATTGTAGACTTTTTCGATTTGGTCGATCTAAATGGCAAATGATTCATTACTATGGAGATGAATATGAAGTTAAGACCGAAGGTTCTCATTGTTCCTATACATGCAACACCCCCACTTTACAGAAGATACCGTGTGCTCATGTGATGGCGGCTTGTTCAGCACAAGATTTTGGTATAAATAGAGCACATCACGATTTTGCTTTTGAGTGGTACTCCATCCAAAGTTATAAAACTTCCTACAAGCTAGAGATTCACCCGGACGACCTAAATCTTCGAGATTTTTTTTTTATGGATGATCATCAAACACCAAAAACAAACGGGTGCAGCAAATGTGGATCGCAGGGCCATAACAAAAAGCGGTGTACTTCAGTAGCTTAAAATGGAGATGTATGTGTGTTGGTGAGATGTCACTGTGTTGAATTTTGTGTATCTGTATTTTTTATGTTTTGAACTTCTCTCTCATACATCGAACTTTGTATCTCTCTAATTTTCGGGTATTCAATTTGTCATTTGGTTTATGTTATTTGGTTAGGCTTTGAATTCTATTTGCATGTATAATTTATAATATAGTTAAAACCGAGCTCGTAACGTCGTGGTAGTTCGTTTTTTACGTTTTGAACTTCAATTGAATATACATGATTCGTTATAAGTCGGATTTCATTAAGACAAGAAACATTCGAATCTATTGAACTATATTTTTATTATGGATCAGAAAAATGGAGATATCATATTATAGATTTTGAGTTATTTCTAAATCAAAATTTTAGAAGGTCGCTATGGAATTTAGTAACAAAGTGCATTGGCAAATTTGATAACCAGCCAATTGGCGAAATCCGAAACTTCGCCTTCGTATTTCCAAACAGGTCTATTCTTGTAATTATTTTCAAAACTATTCTAGATACATTATTAAACATAAAGAAGAGGATAAGCCTGAATTTTTCCTATATTTTATAATATGTAACCCTCTTTTGATGATGGTCTACGTGGAATATATTTAATTAACTTCAAACTCAAGCTATTATATGTTACATATTGGAATTACATAAATAGTAATTCACGTGTAAGCTGTCATCATGGTATGCATGAATTTAGATGCTTCATTCTTCATGGGTTACCTATTTTCTAACATTTGATTGTCTTAGTTAAGAAGGATATTTTCTTGGTAACGGGTGCCTAATTGCTACTGGTGACTCATGGGGAGTTCTTATTCATGTTTACTTGTTAGGTCTAAGAAGGGTCAACGACCCTGATATGCTTTGGATCTAGAGTCCTTTTTCCCTTTTATATTAGTTGGAATCGGTTCCATAGAAGAATTGGAAAAATTCTTTCAAGGTCTATTCAACAAAGAAATGAAGTCCTATATCGTTTATATCGACATGAAGCACTTTTTAAGTGTTGCACGTGCTTAGGTTTTTTTTATTTCTTTAGTGTTTTTTGGGGTAGAGTTCTAGAAATTACCATGTATCATCGTGCCATTTTTGGCACAAACACCAAAATTAAAATAGTCATGCTCAACTATCGAATACATATATAGAAATATCTAAAAGAGAAATACAATAAAAAGAGAAGATATAAGAATTTGTACTGGTTTAGCAATTCTATGACCTACAATCCATTTTTGAAGTTTCATTTTTATTCATATGCTGAAAGAATATAGTATAATGATTTGATTGTCAGAAATTGAAAATAGAGGGTTTCCCCAGAAAGTCTAAAAAAGTCTATTTTTCTATGTGTAGAGTGAGGTACATTAATAGGCGCAGAACTCCTCAGACTGGCCTAAAAATTTGCAAGAAAGCCCAAATGAATGAGTTGCATGCCTTCTAAAATTGTTGGTCTTATCACACACTAGAAGATGATCAGATTGGTACCTGATCCCTGTAGGGATTAATACGTTTCTAGCGTAATGTCAATTTGGGCATGAGACCAGTATGGTGGATCCCACCATCACTTGCTTTAGTTTGCCATGTTTTATTTTCCAAGTTGCTGAGGTGTTCTCGAGTTATATGAGTTATCTTTGCTAGAGTTGAAGTGTGTGTTAATATAACATTGGATGTATACTGATACGATCTTTATGCAAAGTCCAAATTCATACTTGGCCATTCCCAAAGTGACATTTGAGTGAATATGCTTGATCGTAGCTTCATGTATCTATCCACACTTGAGTTCCCAACAAATCAAACATCTCTCTGGGCTATCCAAGATGATTAAGAAGCTATATATACAAATCTAACGTGTAACATCCTTGATAAAATACGGATTAACACTTGGTCTTCAAAATATGTATTGCGATGGAAGACGTGTTTAACATTGATGTAAGTTCAATATTCCATTGACAACCAAGCTCATTACCCTGAAATCTGATCCTGTGTAAAACCAAACACCATTCACATTCTCATCCCAAGAGTTAATAATTGCACGCCAAACCTATGTCTCTTCGGATTGTTTGTGAAACGTGCGAATGTTCCGATTTATAGCCGAATCTAATACCATTCCAAATCCAAGCCATTTTCATATTTATCAAAGCCAATAACCAATACCAAATTCATGATCTAACTGGATCTTCGACGAAACCGTTCATCGTTCCAACTCGGAATCCAATTCTACGACCTCTTCAAGTCAATCATTGGCCTCACTGGACTCTTTTTGAGCATAATCCATACTCATTGTCCGTGGTATCTTCGAACCCTTGTCGATTCACAATTCATACTTAACAATCCAATAAGTGGTTCTTGTTGTTTCCTAGAGAAGCTACCTATCCCTTGCCAATCATAGTTCACAATTAACGGCCATCATATCGTTTTATGTTTGTCAGTTATAATCCATACCTGATGACCGAATAGGTCATTCCTATTATTTCCTGATAAAGTGGCCTACTTTTTTTTCCAAGCATAGTTCATGCATGACGACTGTGATCTATTAGAACCTCTTCTGAACATAGTCCATACCAGATGACCAAGTAGACCGATCTTGTCGTTTCTCGATGAAGCAACCTATCTCTATTCATGCATGATCCATACTTAATGACCTTAGTCTCTCTGGACCCTTGCTGTGCATAATCCATAACCGTAACCATTGGATTAAACAATTATGTAACCAAGTCCATGAATTTGATTAACTTATAAAAACCAAGATACTACTGAACTACAAGGAAAACTGAAATTTCGCTAATGGTTTCCCATCATCTCATATCATGCCCAGGGATTAAGTCGTGATCTCATATGTGCGTAAGTAACTTAGCCATTTTTGGTATGGGAGGTATTATCTATTTTTACATCATCAGTTGATGACAATTCCTGCCTTTGAGTAGGGACCTCTCTTATTTTGTGTGGATAACGATTGCTTATGCTTCATCGTTTCATTCCGAGTTCTTACATAGTACTCCAATCACTTATTCCTTATATGTTCCTCAACCATGCTCTTTAAATGCCTATAGTCATTTGTATCGTGCCTATCCAGCTCATGTAATATACAATGTTTTCCTAAAGCCAGCTCATGTTCTATGGGATCACTCTCCTTATTGACCATGGGTATGGAAGGCATTCCCGAGTATCCGAGTATATCCGTTCAAAAATTTATCTAGCTCGATACAAGAATTTTGGTTTCTTCCTTTTCCCTTTTGATCCGCCGTAACCATTCTCAGCTATGATCTTACATTTGTCCTTGATGAAACCAGACGCATACAGTCCTCTGCCCTTTATTGCATTAGCTCCCAACTCTTGTCTACCACCTCTATCATTTTCCTGTCGCAAGTATCTTTCTTCTTCATGATGAAATTACTCGAATTCCTATTGTAGATCCCATTACAAAGATATCTTAAAATCAGTGTTGTCAGCCTCCTTTGATATTATTGCCATTATAACCATCGATAGATCTAGTTGATCTAAAGAATCCGCTATTGCATTAAACTTAGTTAAGAAAGTCCTTAAGCATTCTTCGGCCCGTTGTTTCATCGATTTGAACGCTATTACATTCTTGAGTCTCTTGAAAAGGATCTAAAATAGCCCCACGAACATATCCATCAACTCCATCCAAGTATAGATAAAGTCATTCTGCAGTTGTCCGAACCAAAGTGCAGCTACGTCCATTAATTAAAAACGAAAGAACTTTGCAATAACCTCCTTGGGTGCCTTCAATACTTCCAAATGCCTCATATATATAATCAAAAGAATAATAGGATTGGTTCTTTCACCATACATTTGTAGTTCATATAACTTGAATTACGATGGGTTCCTAACATTCCTAATGCGTAGCATGAAAGGGTTCTTGCTTATGCCTTTAAAATCCTAATTCACAAATCACTTATAGCACATTTGTGACGACCCACTATACACCACTACTGCTCATAACCAAAAAAATTCACTGTATAAGCACTCAGTCGATGTAAAGCAATCGTCAAGATAAAAAAATAGTAGAAAAGAAGAGAAAAGAGAAAGAAAAGAAGGAACTAGAAGAAAAGAGAAAGAAGAGAACATAAACACAATCATAGAATTTGTCATATATCTCGCAACGCATTATGTAACATGTAATAGTAATAATCACAGATATAAAATATACGAGACGGTAATAACTACATAAACCATATAATCATAGTACATAGGCTTATATAGTTATACATAATAGTACTACAGTTAATACAAGTGATTAATAAACTCAAACTGGTAAACTATCTCTAGTAATAGTACATAACACTTTCCCGGCCCTACAGTGTCACAAAATGTAATAAACAACAAGGATACAAGTATAAATAGGTAAAACTTCACCTCTTACGAGTCTACCTGTTTATCTCCAGATAATGCTCATACCTATCACCTCGTATGCTCATCAGCATCGTCGATGAGCACCCAAGATAATAAGAGGGAAATAAAACATTAGGTCAGATAATAGTCTGGTATGAGCGATAAACAAATCTCAAAGTATTGTAAAAGTTGTAATAGTAAACATGGCAGGAGGTATAAAAAATCATACTTGTCCATTCCCTACAGCCGTAGAGTTAGCACATAACAGTCGATATATGTTACAGTATGATAAACATCAAGTAGATAAGCTGTGATAGATGTCAAAAATACAAAATGGTGGTAAATAAGCAAACAATCATAACATCCTTCAATCATCCTCACATTCACTCACTTAGCGCGTTAGATATACGATAATGTTCGATTTCTATGATACTAAAATCTATGCCACTCAGTTGGCAAGGGCCTAGATTGTACCCACTTGTATACTCCAAGGTAAGGACCCACGTGGTCCATGTGAATGCCATAAGTCTCTCTTCGGCGGAAACAAGGATGACCCATCTGGTTCAAATGGACATTACACCCTCCACCCTTTCTTCCAAAGTAACTGCTAAAACTACGCATGTCGATAATCCCTTTGCACACGCCATCCACAGCTGAATCCATCTTATTGATTGCCCATAAGACTCCTACTCGAAGTTGTCTCAATATAGGAACTATCCCCGACTGTCATCTTATGCATAGGATATTATCTTGTGTCTCTCATCTCTCTCCGACAGTCACTCCAATACGACTAATTTCGTCTTTTCTGCATCTCGAAGAAAACTATCAATTACAGCAGCCTTGCTCCCCGTCTTGGAATCACCATCGTTGAATGACGAATCACTGCATAGTAGTACTGATCGAAGAGCCACTGATTTAAGAGCCACCATGTCGAAATCACTTTAAAATGAACCATCATGTTTGCTGCTCAAAATTGCACCATCGTCCATGTTAAATTGACCAAAGTGACTAGTAATATGAGAGTCGGTATCAACCACTTCTTTATAGTAATCGATAACGACTACTCGGATTGCTTATTTAACCAAACACTACTAGAAATACTAGCTATGACATCGGTTTTTGACCGATGTCTTAAATATTTCCAATCGATGTCACTGCATGTCTAGAGAAAGGTCGAGGTCTTTAACATCGGTTTTTGGCCGATGTCTAAGTAGGCTTTATACAATGTTTTTATTAGGATATCCGATGATTTACGATCGATATCTCCATGAGAATTCTAAATCGACTATTTATAAATAACCGTTGTTAAAAATGTTTATTACATCTGTCACCTTTAAAGGAATTGCTGTTACTTCTTGTTAGTACTTCGGTTTTATAAAGAAAGCGATGTAAACGTGTAGTTGTAGACATCGGTTCCTTATGGTATGTGGTGTTTTTAAGGTATGAAGACAACGGTTACCTTATTCATAGTCATGTTAATATTTAATATAGACATCGGTTTTTAATAGTTGGAAATGTAAATTTGTAGTAATTAATATCGGTTCTGGACATCATGATGTCAATTTGTCCTGATACATATACAAATATATTACTAGCATTACAGCTGGAACTAACATTTATTGTTGCAACAATGATCCAAAGCAAAGTACATTACAACTCCAATTAGTTTCAGTTTTTGGTCTCAATACCAACTCAACAATAATCCATCAAACTCAAACATTTAAAACATTCTAAACAACCCAGACATGAATCCACATAAACAAAGTACAATACTTCCCTGGATCTCATTTCCTTAATACACCTTAAGTCACATTACATTTTTCCTTGGATGAATTCATAAGATGATCTTTTTTTATATTTTTTCTTGTATGAATTCGACAACCTCATGGCATACATCATCAAGCTCCTGCATCATGTAGGAATTCCTTGTCCATGTTGCCCACTAAAAAGTGTAACACACAAATTAGCACAATATATTCATCCAAATATCTTACTATCTTTCAATCAAAATATAAAATAGGTTACCTTGGTAGTAAAAAAACATTTCTGTATCCAAAATGATTTCTTTCATATAGTGCATCACAACGTAGCCGCATTCAGTACCACCTGGTTGTTTAAGAGATCTGCATTCAGTGCCAACGGGTTTATGTCGTTTGCTGCCAAAGCTAACCGAATGTTTCTTGACTCACTTGCAAAGGCAAGCCACCGATAATAGATATCATTCCAAGAAGGAGAGTCTGCCGGATGTCGCATGTGACCATCATCTATTCGTTGTTCTACATGCCATGTCACTTGTTCAGCAATACCAGGAGATTTAGACATTCATTTAAATCAAGGAACGATCGGAAGCATTAAAATACCACATAATTTTAGCTGCAATATTGACCCTAACTTTACCATCCTTCCCTACCTTCTAGCGAGATAGACGACACTCAGAAGCATTAAAATGTATACGCTTGTACAATATGCAGTCATTCGGACATGCATGAAATTTTACATACTCAAGGCATAAATCGGATAGGCTTTTTTTAGACTCATATGTGTTAGCCGACAACACATGATCCTCAGGAAGGAAAGAGCAAACAGAAGAGAGAAGTTCTTTAACAACTCGGAAAATCAGAACCAATTTAAAAATTTTATTTTGGCTATTTCAATAAATTTTGAATAGTTGAAATAATTTATTTTAAATAATAACGATTAAAAATTTATTTTAATCAAAATTAGAGCGAATATATTTATTTTAATTTCAAAAGGAATTCGAAATAGTACGGTAGTTTGAAAAGACAAACCTAAGCTTTGACTGAATATACCGGATTCAAAATTTAACGGATTTTAGTGAAACTAAAAATATCTAAATCTATTTGAAAATATCTTTCCAACGAATATGAAAAGTCGAAATTTCATAGCGGGAATCAAAAGTTATGGCCAGTTGAATCTTAAGAATAGTCGCTATAGTATAATTTATAGCCCATATAAAAGGCCATTTTTCAAATGACCTCCGTTTTCGACAAAACCACTTTTGTTAGATCCGGAATGTCAAATTATTGCTAAGTTTAATTTTCCAGAATTTTTGGAATTAATATGTGAGCGTGGCAAAAGAAAATGTGTTTTGTCAATTTCGGTCAAATTTAATCGACTTGAAAATGGCCATTTTTTCAAACAGTCTCCAAATTCGATGAAATTAATTTTGTTAGGACCGTATCGTCAAAACAAAGCAAGAAATAATTTTTCTGGAACTTTTAGAGTCCGTATGTGGCCCCGGTGAATTTAAATGTACGATCAAATTAATTAAATAAATGAATTAAATTTTAAATTAAATAAACCAGGCTAAAGACGACCGTTTGGGCTGACGACACCTAGCCTATTGGATCCAAAGCGGGGGCTATTGGGTGGGCTCAACTCTGGTTGGACTGAAATTGGAATTGTTTAGAACGTATGGATTTATTTGTAAAATTAACAATAAAATATTATAAAAGTGCCTTTGTCATCTTCAAAACCCTAAAGCTACAGTACAGCCGCCACCCCCTTTTTCATGGCCGTGATTCCTCCAACCTTCCCCCACTAATTTCCACCAATCCACTAACCAAAACTCGCTCCTCCTTTAGACTTATTTGTAGAGATTTTCCTCCTCTCTCCATCCGTACGGTGAACCCTACCTGAAACTCCATATTTCGAGAGCTCCAGACCCGAGAACCACTGCCGTTCACTTCGCCGCCATCTCCCCTAGGTACGTACGAGTTGGCCATGACCCCCCTCTCCCTGCGCGCCGTCTCTCCCTCGACACCGTGGTATATTCCGATCGTCAGCACCCCTCAACAATTAGAAGAAAAGAACAACCCTAGATCGGAACCCAATTGGAAAAGGCACGACCTTTATCTGTTATTGAAGAAGAAGGTGGAATTTTAATTAGTGAAAATTAGGCTCACATCCCTAAAAATGTTCAAAATTAACACCACATCCAGTCAAAGTTTCTATGCATTTCCGGTCCCTATTTTTAGCTGCCGCCCCAAATTTTTAGTCCATCCCGCCTCCTGCCACATCCACTTCCGCCTTTTTCAAATATGCAAAAAAAAAAAAAAAATGCGCTCATGCATAAAAAAATTCTAAAATCTGGAAATAATCCCAGGAGTCCACGCAAATTAAAAAAAAAGTTGCATACTTCTGTGCAACTATTGCTTATAGTAGCATACATGTATGCATATATTTATATAGTGTATTTATGTTGAAAATCTGGACCAATATACGCATACATGTATGCAACTATTAGCAAATAACTGCATACATTTATGCATACAAAGTTGAACTGAGATTCACGTGTAACGAAAAGTTACATACATGAATGCAACTATTCTGTATATATGCATGCATGTGTGCAACAAATTAAAAAGGGACGACGGCTTGCGAATATACTTACGAATGCATGCATTTATTCTGTATATGAGCATAAATGTGTGCAACAATGTCTGAAAATGGCGAATGCTTGAAAAAATAGACCAAATTTGAATATATGCATAAAAGGATGCATATAATGCAGTTTAGCTGCATACATGTATGCATTTATACTGCAGTTTGGGCACAACACTGAAATATAAGCATGAATGTATGCAACTATTTACGAATAGATGCATCTTTTGATGCAAAAACCTGCTGTTTCGCTGATTTTGTGTTATTTTGGGTTTTGACGTAGTTTTTGATTGATTTTCCACCCGATTTTTTTGGCGTTAACGTGTTTTATTTAATAATGAATTTATGTGATTTTTTTATATTTTTTTATACGTTTTTGAAAAATAGGGACCTAATTTACAATAAGTTTAGGACCGGATGTGAGCCTAATTTTGAAACTTAATAGGGACCTGTGACAAACAGACCCTTTTAATTAATTATTTAAAACCAATTCATTTTAAATATTAACAATGTAAATTTAATCATATCTCATTCATACTGAATCAGAATTTAACGATTTCTGAAGCATTGCGATCGTAAAACAGCGATCTACGTTTCTAGACTGAAAAAAGCAATTCTGAGCTGGTTGAATTTTGGGCCAAATTTGCAGATCTGAACTATTCAGATTCAAAAGAACTATAAGAAATTTTATTTCATTTTTATTATTATTTATTTTAAAATGATTAGAATAAATCGTAATTGTATTCTCATTGATTCGCTGTATACGCTACGCTACGTGATTTGATTTGTATGTGATGTGTTAATATAGATCTGTTAATTTAGATATTTTGTTAATATAGATCTGTATGTGATGTGTTAATTAGAATAAATCTTTTTTTTTTGATATTTTGTTAAAACATATATATTCAACAAAAATGGAGCATCATGTATATTTATTGAATTGAATTCGAATTTTGAATTCAATAAAAATTTCACCCTTGTCTATTTTATTGAATAGAATTAGAACTTTCAATTCAATATAAAAATATCACTTTGTTTATTTTATTGAATTGAATTAGAACTTTCAATTCAATATAAAAATGTCATTTTGTTTATTTTGTTGAATTGAATGAGAATTTTCAATTTAATATAAAAATATCACTTTGTTTATTTTATTGAATTGAATTAGAACTTTCAATTCAATATAAAGATATCACTTTGTTTATTTTATTTAATTGAATTAGAACTTTCAATTCGATATATATATATATATCACTTTGTTTATTTTATTGAATTGAATTAGAATTTTCAATTCAATAAAAATATCACTTTGTTTATTTGTTGATTGAATTAGAATTTTCAATCAAAATAAAACATCGCTTTTGTTATTTTTGATTGAACTAGAATTTTCAATCAAATTAAAAATACCACCTTTGTTATTGTTAGATTGAATTAGAATTTTCAATCAAAACAAAATACCACTTTTATTTGTTATTTGATTAAGTTAAAAGTTTTCAATCAAAAAGGAAATATCAGATTTTGTCATTTTGTTGAATTGGAATATTCAGCAAAAATGAAATATAAATTTCTATCATATTATGGAATTACTATAAAAATAGAAGTACTCATGTTTTAGATGAAAATAAGGACATTACATTAAAAGTATACATTTTAATACAATGTTAAAAATAAAGAAAATGTTCATGTTTTTAACCAAAACATGATTTCATATAAAATATACGTTTTAATGTAATGGTCGAAAATGGAAAAAATGTTCATGTTTTATTATCAAAACACAATTTCTTTAAAAATATACATTTTTATTGTAAAGTTAAAAATAAAGAAAGTGTTCATGTTTTTAACCAAAACATGAATTCATTAAAATATACAATTTTAAGGAAATATTAAGAATAGAGAAAAATGTGCATGTTTAGAAATAAAAGCATGTAGTCATTAAAAACCATATTTTAATATCATTAAGGAAATTAGCAAAAATGTTCATAGTTTGAAACAAAGACATGATTTCATTAAAATATATATTTTTAATGTTAAGAATATAATTAGTGAAAAATGTTCATGTTTTTAATCAAAACATGATTTCATGTAAAACATACATTTTTATGTAATGGTTGGAAAATGGAGAAAATGTTCATGTTTTTAACCAAAACATGGACTCATTAAAATATACATTTTTATTGTAAAGGTAAAAATAAGAAAAAATGTTAATGTTTTAAAGTCAAAACATTATTAAGTTAAAAATATACATTTTTAATGTACATGTTTTCAATCCAACATGATTCCATGTAAACAGTTCACATTTTTAATATAATGTTAAATAAAATAAAAAATGCACATGTTTTAAAAAGAAAACATCATTTCATTAAAAACATGAACAGGATTTTATTAAAATTAGAAAGACCTGATTTCAATAAAAATATACATTTTTAATATATTATTAAAACAATGAAAATGTACATGTTTTAAATGCAGAACGTGTTATACATTAAAAATTCATCTTTTTAGTGTGATTATAAAAATGCATAAAGGAAACATGTTTTGAAATGAAAATAGGTTCTACATTAAAAATTCATTTTTAATGTAATAATAGAAATGTTAAAAATATGAAAGTTGTTCATGTTTTGAATAGAAAACATGATTTCATTAAAAATATGCATTTTTAATGTAAAAAGACAAACGTGCAAAGTTTTCAAAATAAAACATGTTTACATTAAAACCTTTGTTTTTAATGAAATGGTTGAAATCATATTCATAATTACATCGCATATATTAGAATTTATATGCGCTGTTAAAATCATATTTATAATTGCATTGCATATATTAGAATTTGTATGCGTTGCTAAAATCACATTTATATTACACCGCATATATTAGAATTTATGCGCGCTGTTAAATCATATTTATAATTACATCGCATATAATAGGATTTATATGCGTTGTTAAAATAACATTTATATTTACATTGTATATGTTAGAATTATATGCACTGTCAAAATTTCATTTATATTTATATTTGCATATGTTAGGATTCGTATGCAAAGTAGATTCGTCATTGGATAAATTTTCATGTAAATGATACATATTCCGTTTGATGGTACATAAGTATGATTAGCCATCGACAAATGGTTTTTATATATATAATAATATATATATAAATATAAATTAAAAATAAATGAATCGCGCACGGTAATTCGTGTTTCGGAATCGTAACTTTAAACGGTTATATAGAAAGATCCAACCGTTGGATTTTCCCTAAACTGGAACCGTTAGGACCGCTTTGGGAAGGTCTTTCCAACGATATAAATTTTGTTAAAATCCAACGGTTATATTTCGAGATAAATGTAAATCAAAATTCGATAAAAACAGCGCCAGGGCCGCCCATCGACCCGAAGCGTCGTTAGATAAATTTGGCTATTTTTATATAAATAAAAATAGCAATTAATAGTTATTAAATACTATTAACGATATGAAATGATTTTAAACTATATATATGCGAGAATCATTTGAAAAAGAATAGTTAAATCTCATTTAAAATGATTATACGACGATCTAAATTGAAGATCTTAAAGATGGCGATTGAAGACCGGCGATCTTCACATCGAAAGGATAACTACTGATGCCTGGCATTGGCTAGCTACCAATAAAGGGTTATAGTGGTAGTTGTCCGGACGTACTTGTTGATTGTACGGATATGCGAACACCTCTCTTTCGTATTGGATATACGAGACGAGGAATAAGGTGACTCTGGTTTCGTTCAGACTCAGAACGGACTTGTAAATGGATGTGTGTACGACATTGAATTTCATTCCGTGCAATTAAATTGATTTCTATTTAATATATATCTGTGGTGGCGGAGAATTTATTCTCTTGCTTAACACCCTTCTTTAAGACGCACGAGCTCAAAGGTTATATATTAGTAGTTATCGATCGCATGGCGTGAATTGTCAATGTGGCATGCCAAGAGGCAACTGATCAATGCTTTTGTTGAAAAGCATAACCTTGTGGATGATGATCAAAGCATAGCCTATTTCAGCATAGCTTTGTGTATTACGTTACCTCGCGAGCCTCACACCCCGGTAGAGTCAAAAACGGGACAAGGGAACGCAGGGAGTGCACATGTTTCTTTCTAGCTAGAAGTGGTGTTTGGGTTTTTACAAGACCCGACATTTTTACTTATGTGGTTGATGGATTATAAGGCGCCTCGTATTTATTGGTCACCGATGGCCAAATTATAGGTCCAATAGGATCGAGGAGCGTGTATTCAGGCATAACTAATCCACTAACGTTATTTGTGGACCGGCCATTTAGTACCCAAGGGTACACTACGGGGGACCCTGAGACAATGCTAGAGTGTCTCGAATCGGTTAGGAGATCGTCCCTAGCCTTGACTCATGATGGAAATCCAATCTCCAATACGACATCATGGTTTTGATTGTAAACCTATATATGGCGACATAGTATATGGTAGCTATGCCGTCTATGAAACATTTAATTTGAAGTATTTTTGAAACATATTAGACACAAATAATAATATTAAAAATATTATTTTATACGTATCAAGAATTTTTGATCATTATAAGGGAAAACTCTATCCTCCAGTCTGCATTGCATTGTGTGATGGGACATGAGTCTTATAATGATTCCATTTTCTAATAAGCATTGCATTGTTTTTGACTTAAATTATATAAAACTTATGCACTGGAAATCCAATGGAGTAAACCCGTTCCGCATTAGCGGCGTGGTCCTGCAATTAGCCATATTGTTAGTTAAGTAAGATTTCTCATACCAGTCCCATGACTAACTCGTAGTTTGTTTCACTTTGCAAACTCGGGTGCCCTCTTTCCACGGGCAGCCAAATGACAGGTTTTTAGGCATGGATATTTTCTGGACTGGAGCTTGCTAAGGAAGAAGAAGAAGACTCTTGTTTTTATCTTTTTATTTGATTTTTGAGACATTTAGATAGTATTGAGCTTTGATGTTTTTGGAGGCGATTGAGACTTTATTTTTTCCCTTGTTTAGACTTCTATTTCGCTAAGTGTATCCTGTACTGCGTACTCTGATGTCTGTGATGCTATGTTGTGATGACATTTCCATTTCCGCTGCAACGATTATATGTTCTGCTATTATCTGAGATCTGTTATTGTTTTAATTATGTTATGCTCCTGTGATTATCCTTACTTTCTTACCACGGAAGTTTGGGGTCATCACAAGTTCAGTGAAGGAGCTATTGCTGATACAAACCTAGCTTTCCATTTATACAACTTTAACACTGACTCTGACTTACTACACTCACTACCCTTATACAAAGGTTATTCAACATCAACGACAAACTTCTTGAGGTCATACGGATCATCATCATCGTAACCCCCTGAATTAAATGTTGCTTCACAATCGTCAACGGTTTCGAATGGTGGACATGTACTACCTATCGATGACCTAATATTCTTAGAATAATCTTTTCCATACCAAATCTAATCAATATACCCTATACTAAACCCATTTTCATATAAATGACCCCTGATTATTTTGGTAGAGAAATTTCTAAAGTAAACACAATGTGCACATGGGGCAAGCAATTTTCTTCGAAATACTAGAATTTTGTTCTGCATAAATCAAGAACTATTCAACCCCAATTTCATATTCTAAAAAATCCATATCTTTTGAAATCCATGACTTATACATATGTTAGTATGAAGAAGAGCAACCTACCTGATTCTCATTTTAAACATAAAATGACATAAATAAGCAGATCATACATAAACAAGAATAAATTTAATTTAAACATTAAAAGTTGTTGTGCAACAGACTAACATCCAAATTAGTGACTTAGGAATGGATTAAGCACATACATATTATAGATTTATTACTATGGACAATCCTTTAACATACATAGTGAATTAAATAAACCGAGTAATTAAAAACAAACAATACACAAATATAAACACATTCAAATAACATGCAAACCAATTATATGCAAATAAAATTAGAAAACAAGTTTGAAAAATGCTTATCAGTTCAAGTTGGATTTTGACTAATTAACACCAATATAACCAAACTGAAGTTAGGTTTGGCCTAATCGAAAACTGGGGTTGTAATTTTGTAAGTGTGAGAAGGTGAGATACGATGAAGGTTTGTGTGAGTGTGATATGATGATCCGGTGAGTGATAGACAGGAGAGAGACAAAATTCAACAAAAAACAGGTCGAGAGAGAAAGAGAGAGATAGGATCTAGAGAGAAAGAGAGTGGAGAAGAAGGGGAAATTTTAGTAAAGGAAGGCAATGTAATTTTATGAGTGAAATGTTTTGGTAAAGGGGGAAAAATAGTGTAGGTAATTTATATATATATTTTTACAATGGAATGGGCAACGGCTATTTTAATAAGCGATGTCCGTGAAAACTTTTAACATCGATAAAAACATATTGATGTTAAAAATACCTTTAACATCGGTGATTTTATAAATTGGTGTTAAAGCACCGATGTTGTAGCCAGGTTTTTCAGTAGTGAAAACTGGTTAAATGCACATCTAGGGAAAAATCTAGCATTCATCGCAAAATCCAACTCGTCGCCAAGTACATCCTTCATCTTTAGATCAACCATCGAGCTCCTATGTCGCTCCGTCATCAAATCCGTCATCGGGCTCCAAAGATGCTCCATCGTCGAATTTGTCCATACGCTCTGAAGATCCTTCGAGAATTTATCTCGTCTGTTTGAGTCTATCATCCTTGTGCATTCAATCAATATCATTGACATGTGCATTTGATCGAAAAGCACCCCAACTCTAGCGAACGGAATATTTCATTATACTAAATCACTTACGATCGACATTTTAAGCTAAACTAAGTAAACATTCAACCATGTAATCAATAGTCAAACAAATTCCTAAACTAGCATACAAGCATCTATAATAGCACTAATAAATAAAATAGAATCTATCTATAACAATCAAGGTGAAATAAGTGTCCAGATTGCCTATATCTAATAATGTGGTCAAAATAACGTGTAAACTGGTAAATAGCACACATGATAGTGCACAACTAGGTAAAATGTGATAATCATGGCAAAACTACTTAAATCACTTTCTAATCTTTTTATTTATCATTACTAGGTTCAACTATCCTAAATATTACATTTTGTAAATAGAAACTGATTTTAAATGTCAAATTTATACTATACGAACAAATATAGTTCAGTGAGAGACAATATCACCCATCTTTGCTAAATCAGCACAAACAAAATTTAAAGCATAGAGCTCGTAAATATAAGTCCCACAGAAGAAACGACGTCGTAAATTCCGACCTCGGATGCAAAAGTTATAGATGTTATAAGTTTCACCATTATTTACATTGACCAAACTTAATTAACAACTTTAATTAATTATATCAATTACCTTAATCTTTCTTCCTCCTATAAGACCTATACACGCACTCCCAAACTCAAAATGTTGTGTATCCCAAGCCAACGATACAGAGTTTCACCACACGAAAACGAAATCTGATTCCACCGTTATTCTTCTTTTCGCTCCCTTGACATGCCCATGCCAATATCTCGAAATCTGCCCCTTCAATAAAAATGCGATGAAATACCCTACGTTCGTCGTACAAAAGTCGAGACACTATAAGAATAAAGGCTATTTTCGACAGCTCAAAACAGTCGCAGGCTGTCAGAAATAGCTGTCACTTTTAAAGGCGTTAGGGAACAGAGTTTTCGACGGTTATCGACACAACCTGTCGACACAATTTCCGACGGCTTGTAACTTTTTGAGTTGGTTTCTTTGATGTATCTATTTTCTGATTAGGTAAACCAAATGCCGACATAAGTTTTTTAATTTCGTATTGTTTTTCACATATTAAATTATCGGCGGCATGTGCCTTTTTGCAACTTGTGCAAAAACCGCAAACCCAGCTTCAGTGGTGTTGTATTTTGACTTCGTCGCAATGTATTCTGCGATTACCGACAGCTGAGTGCCGCTTTTATAACCATCCCAAATAGGTTTATTAGCAGCATCTAGTAAATCATAAAAAAATGTAGCTTCAATTTTAGGTTCTTCAGCATTTCCATCTTCTTCGTCAACTTTAACCATAGGGAACATTGATCGTGTTGCATTTTTGGCCATATTTCCGAAATGGGTCGTACTAACATTTTCATTAACAACACTTTATACTTCAGACCTATGTAAGTATTTGCTATAACTTCTCAATGACAATCCCAAAAATAATACTCAGACACGAATCTGCTTTTACACAAATGGACTTTTACATTATCGAGTAATAAATACTTCAAATGTCAACACTTTCTACACAGACAACGAATTTTTGTATCGTTCCCGTTATTACTTAAAGCAAATTCAACAAAGACATTTATACCATTATAAAAATCTTCTTATATTGAACCTCTCAGTCCTCTTCTTTGGTACATCCATCTCCTCCGATCAACAAAATAATCAATCATTTTTCCTACTTGAGAAATTAAGTCACAAGTTCAAAAATTAATATTTATTTTCAAGAGTACAAATTTGAAAAAGCATATTTTCATGGTCGTACAACGCATGTATATATACAAGTTGAAAATAAATAACAATTTCAAAATTTTAAAAATATTTTCAAATATGGCACATTTTTTTTAATGTAGTTATTTTTCATTGTCAGGCATTATATTTCCCATTGTAAACACAGTAAGCATTTATATTTTGTATATTACTTCATCTCAAACGATTCTACAAAATTTTGGTAGTAATTTCCTTCTATTTTTTGCATTATACACAAATGCACGTATGTAGGAAATAAAAAAGAAAAGTTAAACCGAAATTTTGTGAATCGCTTGAAACGAAATAGTATACAAAATATAAATGCTTACCGTGTTTATAACTTGTCCAATACAAGAACAAATCCAACAAATATTGCACCAGATGAATGTAAATGGTCGTTTTTTTGACTAAAACGACAATTTATATGACGATCATGTACAACATTTGTCGGACGGGGCCGAAAACACTCTACGAGACATTAGCCAATTAGATGTACATATTTTACCAGAAAAATACAGTTTTAGTACAACAAAAAATATTTTTGTTTATCACATTTGTTCGACGTATCACATCAACTTAAAGTTGATTTACCATTATCGGCATTTCAATAAACTCAATTAGATTTTAGACTTATGTTTTTTTGTGCATGTCAAAACGTGCACAATATACTATTCCTAGCTTGTACGTTGAGTTTATGTTGTTTCAGCTAACACAATACAACGATCACACATATACAACGGTGCACATATGCATAAATAACCACAATTATACAATGGTCAAAAACATGCTAAGGGGGACATATACATAAATAACCAAACATTGCACATAAAGTTTCCAATTTCACTATATCACATAAAATATGTACGTAATAGGATGCTATAATCCACTACAACGTTATTGAAACCAACTGCAATCAATAGATAACCCTAATTTTTCAATTTAAGCATATATAAGTTTATATAAACTCTTGATTCTTATACAAAAAGGCATTATACCTGAAATTACTCATTATAGACATTCAAATTGAAGTCGGGGAGGTTCCTATACAAAGAAACGGGCGTTTGGAGGTAAAAAGCTCAAATCTGGGGGTGATAGGATTTTAAACTCGTGTTGTAAACATGAGGAAAAAAGAAAGTTTGGGGAAGAAAGAGTTCGACTAGGAAAAGCTTATTTTCGATAAATTCCGACGGCTTCCGATGGCTGCCTACGTCTCGTCGAAAGCCGTTGGAAATCAGCCGTTGCAAACCCTCCCCCACCCTTGGTCGGAATAAGCAGAGTTTCTAGTAGTGAGATCCTCAAGGGATGATTGGACCCAAAATGGAAGGCATTGGTGGAAGCTATTCGATGAGAGAAGAACAATGGTATCATTGAATTCAATCATCACTGCTCGCATCTCGCTAGAACTGGTACCCTAGGTTCGACCCTAAACTATCGAGAACCCAGGTTTCGATCGCTCCATTGGATATTGGTGTGGGTTTGTGGAGATTTATCTCATGATTTTAATGATATTTATCTTGCAATTTATCATCAAGTATTGATCATGATATCCATTTTTAAAATTAGGTGGAAGTTGTTGCCATTTTTGTTAATGGAACAGTAAGCACGACTTTTGGGAAGATGAGTATGAATAGTGCAAAACCCAATCACATTTACGAGTTGTGGATAATTATAATATTTTATAATTAATTAATTCACAGAAAAGTCCCAAAATTTATGAACCCTAATCGATACGTGTTGCATGTCATCATCTACGTAAAAACGCCTTCTGAAAACAATGGATCTTGTTTCGGACCTAAATCGATCGTATGGAAAGTTAGCCTTTAAAATACGAATTATATGATTGCTAGTTTCTTACAGAAATTGACATATGTTTTATTTATGCACGACCAATTGGTATTCCCAACCGCAAATAAACTTGGCGGCGTGCAACAGATCACTATTACAATTCCAAAAATATATGTCTCATCATATTCTAATATTGTGCTCCTGGAGCAATAATTTACGCGTATTTCAAGATTGTTATGACTGCCAACTGGTACGTGCTCAAACTACAGCAATTCATGTGCTTAATTTTCACCTAACTAACGATTTAGACTTAATGGAATTAGTCTTAAGTCTTGATTCGATCGTGTATGAAAAAACCCATTTGGAACAATTAGTTGAGTAATTAACGATCAATACTTAAATAAAATATTTAAATATCTAGTTATTAAAATATGGTTTGTTATAACATCTTATCATTTTTGCAAATTTATCGTTGTGAGTCAAGGGTAGCCTTCAATAGATATTTCCGTGGTACAATGCAATCAACAGCATTCCCTATGCAAACCGAGCTTCTCTCATTGTTCCATATGGATGATATCGATCCCCGTATAGGGATCATTGTTGATCCCTCTTTCAAGATTTGGGTTTGCCCCTTATCTCTCTACTCAAACTCTACGCTCGCCAGTTGCAACCCAAAGTCCCAGATTCTAATCTCCGGCAATTCTGATGTCCGCGTCTACTTGACTCAGGGTGCACCCCTATGTTTAGGTGATTGATCAGACCACATGGGGGATCAGTGATGATCCATGTGTGTTGATATGGAGCTACCCCTAGTTTCTTTGTTGCCACCTCCTACTTGTTTTCTCTTTTTCCAGCTTATTGTTCCCAAGTTCTTGATGTTCCCACTTGTTTGATTTGCCTAAGAAATTTTGATTCGTCTTTTCATGTCTCTTTGATATCCGCTCTTGAAAATTATCCAATATAGCATCGATATCTTCCTTGGTTACGTAGGTAGAGGGATGATTAGCTCTAGAGTTTGATTCGTTGCTTCCTTACTGACGGCTCCTATCTACTAAATCTCTCTTCATAGATTGTCCAACCAGTGCTCTAGATCTGATCTTCAACTCATAAGTCCAAACTTTAAATTCTTCTAAACAGGAGGTCCACTGTTCGATCCTACGTGAGGGCCACAAAATGTTTGCATGGTTTTTGGGCATAAAAGCCTAAATTGAGTAACACTTGAGTTTTGAATTTAAGTACAGAAATATCCATAAGAGAAACAAAATGAGGAGTAAAATTTAAAATAAAAGGAAAAATGACACAAGATTTTATTATGTGCAACAATTCTTTAGTCTACGTCCATATTAAAATTTTCTTTTTATTTAAACCATTGAAGTATTATACTTAAAGCAGTTTAATCGTAAGAAACGAAAATAAAAATTTCCCCTAGAAACTTAAAAAAAAACCTCTCCATATGTAGAAGATGGTGTATTTATAGGCGAAGAACTCATCGGATCTGTCTAAATATTTATAAGGAAGCTCAAATAACTAAGTCGCATGCCTCCAAAAAACCTCAATTTAAATGCATACCATAAGATGATTCGATCTGCATCAATCCCTCTAGGGATCGGTGCTGATTAAGTGTAATGTTAATTTGATGCATATGATCTATAAGGTGGGTCCCATTACTTCGGATCGCCATGCTTTATTCTTCAAGTTGCCAAAGTTTTCTTAAATTAATTGATTGTTCTTAGTTACAATTGAAGTGTATGTTCATGCCATCGAATGTATGCCGGTCTTATCTAATGCAAAATCCAAACCCATACTTAGTCATTCCCAAAGTGATAATTGAGTTAATCTAGTTGATCACTGCTTCATGCATGCACTTGAGTTCGCAACCAATCAATCATCTTTCGGGGCTATTCGTCTTGATGATTGAGAAGTTCATACATCCAAATCTGAACCGTAATATCCTTGATAAAAGGAGGGTTAACAATATCTTATTTGGTTTTCTATTTGCTGAGTTTTATATTTTAGGGTTGATGGTTTTATATAAAGGAAATTTAATTCCTATTCAAAATAAAATGAACCGCTAATCTTTTTCTGTGCTAGTAGTAAGTTTGAAGCTTTGGAATGGTGCTCATTTTCCTTTTAAGAAATAACCAGAAATTGTGTATTTATAATTTTATAATTGCTCTTCCTTGCTAAAATAAATTGTATGTAATGAGTATATCTAGATGGCAAAGATGTATTTGTCTACATAGTAGGGGAGGGCTGAAAACTTATGCACTGCTGACTCAAAGGCATTACAAATATTTATTTATTTCAACACAGAGATGACTCAAAAACATTACAAGTCAATCTTTATTCCACTAACCATGTAACAACCCAGATTTTGATCACTTTAAGTGAGGGTGTTAGGATTTATATTAGTTGGCCAAGAATGAGTAAATTTTGATTTATAATAAAGTCAGACACGCTAAGTGACAATTTAGTAGAAATTGAGTAAGTATGATATACCATTAATAAGGGAATTATATTCAAATGTTGGTCTACTGGTTTAAATGAGAATTTAAGGATTTAACAATTATTATAATTATTCAAATATGTTCTTATATGAAAATAATTTGTTTTGAATATGTTATTTTGTAATAATTTGGAAATTTAGTCACTTTAATTGAGGGAATATAAAAGATTTAATCTAATCAAAATTCATATTTCTTTCAAAATCTAGAGTGACATATATTAGGGAAGGATATTAGTGATAATATATAAGAAGTTTTGAAGTATTATACGCTCGATCAGAGAAGATAACAAAAAGCTGACATAATTGAATCAGTAAAATGCCAATAATGGGAAATAATTATGAATATGATTTAATATAGTTTTATTACTTAAATAATAATGTTTTAATTGTTTATGAGTGATAAGAAAATCATTTTCAAATGTTGTTTGTTTAGAAAAAGTGTTTAACCAAAACCAAAAATTTTAACCAATAAACGAATTTACGATTCTCAACGATTTAACAAATGAAAGTTATCCAAAGATGTAAACAAGGTGTAACATACATATGCATACTACATGTATATACATGATAACATATACATAAGAAGTTAATGTATAGATTAATTAAGTTAAGAAACATTAGAGAAACTAAGTAAGAAAAGACAAAAGGAGTTTACTTTGATATAATAATAATATACCTTTTACACACACCATCTTCTTACATAACCACACATTTGCATACAACACGCTATTACATCATGAATGACTTTTCCAAGGACATGGTTCGGCCAAAAAACCGGGGAAAGCAAGGAGTTTTGATTATTATTATTTTTTTGTTCATTTCACATTTTATGTTCTAAGTTTTCCTATAAATGTTAGAACTTCTATTTCGTGCTTTTAATGACAATAACTATACAATCACAATATACAACATATATATAATCTATGTATGCAGGTATAGAATCATAATCAAAGGCTTGAAGAAAAGCGCAAGTGCTTTGTAATATTAGTTAATATTTAGTGCAAAGTCTTAGTAGATGGTTTTTCTAATCTCCTTGAATAGTATCCACATATATAATAGTTTATAAGTAAAGAAACCTAGAAATAAGAATGTGCAGGTGTCAGAAGTCTAATACTCAGTTCAGACGACTGTCACTGGAATTTGGAAAAAAAATCTAGTTTTATCTCAAACATCTACCACTTATGTCAGGCGTTTGAGATGAGACCTAGAAAATTTCCAGAGTTCCAACACAGACATCTGACATAAATGATGAACGTTTGTGCTGAGTAATGGGATATTTTCTGAAAAGGTTTCTTCCTTATTTTGAAAGGATACATCCTTTTCCATCTACACCTTTTTTTCTACCAAGGGTTGTAATCTTTAGAACGAAAAGTTTTAGTTTAAAAACCATTTCTCATCAAAGGAACTCTTCAATTTCTATAAATAAACTTGAATCAAAGAGATTTGATGAACTAATCATTCCGAATCTGTCCTATTTATATGTTCTATTCTCTGCAATTATTTGATTTCTAAAAGCATTTAGAAAGCAACCTATCCATCTCTTATATACATCAAGTACTTCACATCATACACTACTTCAAGGATATTATAGGAGAGTTTGCATTACTCGGTCAAAATAAGTGTTATCAGGAACATATATTTATCAAGAAAACTACTCTTTTGTAAGCCTAATCCTGTGGGTGAAGAGATCGCTGTTTTTATAAATAAAAAGCCAAAGGGGAGTTTTGAGAATGGATATGCGATGGGAGGTCCGTACCAATATAAAACTATGGTGTGATTTCTTCTTACTTTACTTAGTTTCATACTATTAGTATTAGATATCATATATACTTGCTTATTAGATACACACACAATCCCTATAGTACTTTCAATTGGTAACTGAGCACGCTTCTTTCAAATTATAGTAACACGTATTTGAAGCTTATTAAATATCGAAAGTACATTTCAAGAGGGTTAATTAACTGCACATCCTCCACTATTCACTGTGTCTAACTATGCCTATTGGTCTATGCGTATTTTTATGAAAGCTAATGGTCTACTAATATGGCAAGCAATACAAGTTAGATATGAAGCACAAAAACAGACATAACCACACGGTATGATGCACAAAAGAACACTGCCACTAACAATGCCAAAGCTATGAATGTTCTCTTTTGATCAATAGAAAGAAAAAAATTCATGTGTCATGTTATGCAGTACTGTTTATGATATTTGGCACACTTTGCAAATCAGATATGAAGTTAAGCAAACAAAGATTTCAATTTTGCAAAATCGATTTTCTTCATTTAACATAAAAACCATGAGCCTACAAGTGACATGTACACTAGGTTTCAAACTATTCAACACGATCTTTTGGCACTCAGAGTCAAATTCACAGAATTCGACTTAATAACACGTATATTGAACTCTTTAACAAATGATTGGAAAAGAAAAGTATTGGCGATTGAAGAGGCAAGCAATCTTTCTCAACTTAAAATTAAAGAGTTAATAGAAAATTTGATGTCATACGAAGCTAACATGCAGATTAGTAAGGAATAAAATCATGGAAAAATTATCTTTTCAAGCAAACAATGAAGATTCAAATTTGGTTGAAGAAGAGATTGTGTCTATAGCCAAGAATTACAACAAATTCAAAAAATTCCGGAAGATGACGAAATTTCAAAAGGATATAGCCAATCAAACATCTCTCAAATGCCATGAATATTGTAACAACCCGCTCATTCGACGATTTTAGATTTAGATATTTTGTCTAAATATATCGTCATATCTTATATGTCACTCAAAATGTAGTTTTTCACAAATGATAAAATTAGGACTCGGGACCACTTCCATTGAGTTCAAAACGTCGTTTACGACCTTTTTGATTATAAACATCGATATGTTTGGAGTTTGGAAATTTTGGAGCATTTTTAAGTGTACGTGGCTAGTCCATTTGTGTTTGGGCTGAACCAAACTCTCCACTTAAACCCCCATCAGCCCATGCGTCTTCCCCCATTCCTCCTCATTCGCTTAAAACACGTTTCTTTCTATGAAAATGGGGAAAGAGGATGGGAAATGCAAATTCCTAGCCTAGGGTTTGCAAATTCAAGCCCCAATTCATGTGCTAATTTGATTCTACAATATGGGTAAGCTCTCTCTTCACCTTCTCCATCTTATTCTCCTCTCAATTTCGGATTTTTAGTGTGCCTTAACACTCATGAGTCTTCATTTATGTTCATGAGGTGATTTTGGAGGAGCTAATGAGGAAAGGTGGGTTCTTTGCTTGAATTGGAGCTTGTTCCTCGTTAATTGAAACTAAGGTGAGTTCTTTTTGAACTCACATCTATGCCACAAGCCATTGGCTTGTAAAAGTGTAATTTAGTGTTCATTGAGTTTGCATATGCTAGTGAATTGTGTAGTAGTGTAACTTAGTCGATTTCGTGTGTTCATATTTCATTGGGTTGAAAATTTTGATAAGGATTGTCCACACAATCTAATTCATATGCTATGAGTTGATTCGGTGATATTGTAAAGCTCCGTTGCCGCCCCGGCATAGTTCAAAGCCTTCTTAAGTCGCTTGAATTGTATTTGATTGCTTTGGTTAGAAAATTTACCCGTTTTGGAATTTATGATCAAAACCATTGCTAATCTCGTGTATGTATGTTTGTGCATGTAAATTTGGTGTTATGAGCTACCCCGATGAGTTTTAGAAGCCTCATATACATGTATATAACATCATAGGCCTTTGGGCATTCGTCGATGTCGTTTTGAACATGTTTTCAAGGCAAATTGTGCTCTAGAACAGGATTCAGATATCTGAATATTATATGTCAGACGTCTGACCTGCTCCAAATAATTATAGTTCCAAGTAACAGAATTCAGATGTCTGAAAATTATTGTTCAGACGTCTGAATTGTAATTCAGACGTCTGGCCGGAATAATTCAGACGTCTGAATTGGGGCCAAAATGAACTAAAACCCTTCGTGTTCCTGAAAATCATAATTCAGACGTCTGAAATAAATGATTCATACGTCTGAATCTGTTTTTCTGTTGTGGACCAGAGGGACCTCGGCCCACAATTTACACCCATCCGGGCTCTTTCCCGACCGGAGCTCGGGCCGTTCGGACTTCGTTTGTGAACTTCAGCTTTCCGAATTCACAGATTCCAGCAGCTCAATTTGTAGACTTCGATTCTCAAATGATTCTTTCAATGTGGATCCTTATTGGTCGATTCACATTTGTTTCTGATATGAATTGAATAAGTGGTCATTCTAAACCCCGTGCGCTCTATTTTGTATATCGAATTTATTCGATACTCTTGTTAAGGTGATTCACGCCATTAAAACATGAATTATCGACTCGATATCCTTTGAGCCTATTCCGATGTAGTTTAAAACCTTCGGGTGCTAGTTTGGAATTTCGATTCTTTCGTTGGTCGCAATTACAATAGTTATCCCTTGATTTCATGTATGTTGTTGTGATGTGAGTTTATGATTTATGATTTGAATTCACGTCATTGTGACGTGAACCCCCTTGATCGATTTGCCTTGGTAATCGTACTATTGTTTATTGCCACTTTGACGTTATATAAAGAGATTTTATGTCATTAGTAGATATCAAATTCTTGTACTAAAATGGTTTCCAATCTTACTTCATTATGCGAAGCTAATTTACAAAATCGTTTTATGAACCTTCTCCAAATCTACTAGTATATATCATATAAACCTTTTCTCGTTCGTATGAGAAATCTAATTAAACGTCTTAGTAAAATCAAGGACTATGAACCCTTGCTTTTGCTTCGATGGTTAATTCTTGGACTCATCCGATCGAAAACCGTGGCAATACTCCTTCTATGATTTTCTCTGTTTTGAATAGGATGCAATTACGAGTGTGTAAATATTCGAGAATAGCATGTGGTTATGGGACATGTTGCTATTTTCTTATAATAACTAGCTTGGAGTAATTTCTATTCACCCGGATCGATGTGATCCGTTTTATGATTTGGACTTAGCTTCCTGGCTATGTCTCCGGGGGACTGTGGTTCACTGTAATAGTTTCCGCACTATCAGGGGAACTCCAGTCAGATAGTTTCCGCACTATCTGTCGATACCTCCTTTTTACTATGTGACTTATGTTTTCGTGGTCCTCGATCGCCTGAATGGGATTTACGATTCTTGGATTTCACCTATGGGACCTCGGTCCATGTAAAGACCCGGAAATTCCCGCTCTTGAATCGACCATAAACCACACAGGTCTGACCCAAAGGATGGAAATCTTCGAATACTTTAACTTTGGGAATACAAAACATTAGAACAATAACAGCAGACTTTTATTACATTACAATAATGTTACATCAGAGTACAGAATATCAGAGTACAAATAAAGTAAACTACAGCGGAAGATAAATTACAACAGATTTAAATACATTAAACAGCGGAAGATTTCTATGCTCTGGACACAGCTTTAGGCTTCGATCCAGGATCCTGCTAAAGAGAGAGATATCTGCAAAAAGCTACTCGACTGCCCGTGTGGAAAAGAGGGCACCCGAGTTTGCAAAGTGAAACAAACTACGAGTCAGTCATGGGACTGGTGTGAGAATTCTAAACTAATTTAATTAATAAGACAAATCCAAGGACCACGCCGCTAATGCGGAACGGGTTTTATTCCAATGGATTGTCGGTGCATAAACTAAAGTAAATCGAGAAATAACGCAATGTCATTTTGGAAAAATGAAACCATTATAAGAACCAGGTCCCATCACACAATGCAACGCACACCAGAGGATAGGGTTTTTCCTTATAATGGTCAAAAGATGCTTGATTCATATAAAACGGATTTGATATTAATGTGTATATGTTTTAAATAAAAACATTTCAATCATAAGTATTAATCCTAGACGGCATAGTACCCCATCCTACTATGTCGTCGATACTAGTTCTACAATCAAAACCGCAAGGTCGTATTGGAGATTTGGATTCCATCATGAGTCAAGGCTAGGGGCAAGCTCCTCTCCGATTCGAGACACTCTAGCAAATGCCTCAGGATCCCCCGCAGTGAACCCTTGGAAGCGGTAGGGCCGGTCCCCGCCTATGGGCAATGGATTAGTTATGCCTGAACACACGTTTCCCGGTCCCTTTGGACCTATAGTATGACCACCAACGGCCTATAAAAAAAACGAGGCGCCTCAAAATCCATCATCCACATAAGTAAAATGTCAGGGCTGGTAGGTCACTGACACCACTCTAGCTAGAAAGAAACGTGTGCACTCCCTACGGTCCATATCCCGTTTTTGACTCATACCGGGGTGTGAGGCTCGCGAAGTCACGATATACACAAAGCTATGCCGTAATAGGCTATGCTTTGATCATCACCACAAGGCCTGCTTTTCAACAAAAGCCTTGATCAATGCATCTTAGCATGCCACATTGTCAGTCCATACTATACCATTGATTTCTGCCAATATATAACCTCTAAGCTCATATGTCTCAGAGAAGGGTGTTAACCACCAAGCAGATATGTATTAACAGAGATCAACGAATGTAGTATAAAGGACTACAACGTTAGACATACATTCCATTTATAAACTTATGCTCTGGGTCTGAGCGAAGGTCAAATCCTTACAAATCAACACTTCGTCCGAACGACCACCACTGAGGCCCTTTCAAGGTAGCTACTCCTCTCATGGGTCTCAGTAGCAACGCATCCATTCGATGTGAAGATCGTCGGTCTTCAATCACCGTCTTCAAATCTTCAACTTAGAATGTCGTATAATCATTTGAAATGAGATTGAACTCGGTCTTTTCAAATGATTCTCGCATATATATATATAATAATTTGAAAGCATTTCCTATCGTTATTAATATTTGATAACGACCTTTCGCTATTTTTATTTATCGCATTTAAAATGACGATAAAAATATCACTTTTAACATCTCTGTTTTATTTACTCTAAATGTAAATAAATTATAGTTTATCTATCTTTCAATTCATTTACACTAAATGTAAATAAATTGTAATCTTTTTCTTTTCCTATTTATTTACCTAAATGTAAATAAATATATCCTTATCTTTTTCTTATTTATTTACCTAAATGTAAATAAATATATCCTTATCTTTTTCTTATTTATTTACCTAAATGTAAATAAATATATCCTTATCTTTTTCTTATTTATTTACCTAAATGTAAATAAATGGTTTCATCTTCTTTTATCTTATTTATTTACCCTAATGTAAATAAATGTTTACCTTTACTTTTTCTATATTTATTTACACTAATTGTAAATAAATGCATCTTTTACTTTTATCTTATTTATTTACATAAGAAAATGTAAATAAATCCTATTCACATAATTGTCATTTTAATCCTTTTTATTTACATAAGAAAATGTAAATAAATACGATTCACATAATTATTATTTTTTATTCTTTTTTTTTTTACATAAGAAAATGTAAATAAATTCTTATTCACATATTTGTTCTTTACATTCTATTTATCCTTAGTTACAAAAAAATGTAATTTTATTTCTTATATTCTTAACTACATATAAGTGTAATTTTATTTCTTATAATCTTAATTACATAAAAATGTAATTTTCTTTACAGCTTAAAACATATTCTTTTAATTACATATAAAAATGTACTTTATTTAATCTCTTATTTATCTAATGTAAATATATATGTACTCCTTTGTCTATGTTTTATTTATTCACACTAAATATTTGTAATAATTACATATGCTTTAACCTCTCACATTGGATAGATATTGTTGTGATTACTGGACAGCCGGGCGGGTCCGGGCAGATTTACATCACAACTCAATCCAACCTCGGGTTACGCATATTATTTTCTTATTCATTTACCTATTTGGAAATAAATGTTTTATTTTTGTTTTCCTTATTAATTGGCCTAAATGTACATAAAGGTTCACTTTACCTTTACTTACTTATTTACACTATATGTAAATGACTATCATTTTACGCTATATGTAAATAAATGCTACCTTTCACTTTATTTACATTTTCATAACCTAAAATGTAAATTTCACTTAACTACATTTTAACCACCTAAGATGTATTTTAATCTTTATTTACATTTTATCTAACATAACATGCATCTTAACTTTAATTACATTTCAATTAACATAAAATGCAAATTTAACTTTGATTACATTTTACCTAACATATAATGCATTTTAACTTTAGTTACATTTTTAACAATATAAAAGAAAATGTAAATTTAACTTATGACATTTTTAACACATAAGAATGTGAATTTTGTCTAATAACATTTTTAATACGTAAGAGTGAATTCCCATGTCATTAACTTAACGATGTAATTCTGGGTCATAAAATTAACACAACATATAATCTTGTGTCACATCAATAATATTAACACGATGATGTAAATGTTAACACAACTTATAAATTGGTGTCATCTCAACTAAATTAACACAACATACGAGTTGGTGTTATCGCAAAAATGTTAACACTACATACAAATTGGTGTTATCGCAACAATGTCAACATAACATGTAAATTAGTGTCAAAGGACAAAAATTAAAAGACATTCATTTTTCTATGTGTATTTGTGTTAAGAACACAAATATAAAGATGTTTATTCCTATGTAATATTTTATGTTAAGAATACACATAAAAGTATGACTTTATTTTCTATGCAATACTTGCATTTTAAATGCAAGAAAAAAAATGATTTTTATTTTCTTATACAATACTTGCATTGTAAATGCAAGTATAAAAGATGTTTAAATTTTTCTTATGATTTTATTTGTGTTAAAAACCACAATTAGAAGATATGTTTATTTTCCTATGCTATGTTTGTGTTAAAAAAAACACAATTTGAAGATATTTTTATATTTCAAGTTTTATTTGTGTTTTGAGAGCACAAAATAAAATGTAAGTTTTTATTTTAACTCATGTTAACAATTTGAAGTGAAAACAAAAGTAGATTTTTGTTTCAAGTTTCATTTACACTCTGAAAATGTAAATAAAGCAAAAGTAAATTTTGTTTCAGGTGTTATTTACATTATGAAAATGTAAAAGAAACAAAAAGTAAAATTTGTTCCAAATGTTATTTACATTCTGAAAAGGTAAATAAAATAAAAGTGAGTTATATTCCAAATGTTATTTACATCGTGAGAATGTAAATAAATAAAAAGTAAATTTTTGATAATTTCTATTTTTGACATTTTTGTTCGCATCGAGGGATGCAACCAAAGTATAATCCTTTCTTTTTATTTCAAAGTAAATATTTTGCTCTCATTGAAAATTGTAAACAAAATATAATCTTTGGTAAATTTCTATATTGTTTCAACTAACCAATTTGACAAAAATGTGTATATTAACAAGTTTGACAAAACTGTTAATCTTATATTCACATCAAGGTTTTGACAAAATGTTAACCTTATATAACTATTCTTTGCATGAGAACCATATAAAAAAAAATGTGACTATAAGACATGCAACCTTTATTCCAAATATTTTTGTTGTTTCTAATGCGACCATAAAAAGGTTCTTTAATTTCACTAAGCAAGAATGTGATTTTCATTTCTTTTATATACTCTGACAAAAATGTGGTTTTCTTCACTAATCTAGTTTACACCAAAAATGTTATATTATTCGCTAATCAAGTTTTACACTAAAATGTTACATTATTTGCTAATCAAGTTTTCCCTAAAAATGGTACTCTAGTTCTTATTAACAAGAATGTACTTTTTATGTGAATGTCCAATTTTGTTTCTATTTAACAAAATAATACAAATGAACCCTTTTGATGTTTAAACAATTTTGTTACTAGCCAACAAAATAAACAAAAATGAATCTTTATGTGTTTAAACAAATTCGTCTCTAATCGACAAAATAACCAAAAGTGAATCTTTTATATGTTTAAACACACAGTTTAATTCTGATCTATTCAGACACATACAAATTCGAATCAGGATAATTAACTAGCAAATAAACACCACAAATCAGTATACAAAAATTCCAGCAACTTCACAACATACAAGTCTAAATTATCACTCGACGATTATTTAAATAACTAGCAAATTATTTAAATAATTAATTTGTTTAGAAAAGAGATCTCAATAACAATACCATACCACAACCATAATCGCAATACAACCCAGCACAGATCAGATCAACATACAAATAATCATTCAACATCGATACAATAATTATTTAAATTAATTAGATAATTAAATCAGAGATTCTCACCATGATTGGTTTTCAGAAGTCAATCGCATTCAAAATTGCTGAATTTTCAAAGGGCTCGTGTGGGGTTGACTTATGGCGACGGCTGGAGCAAGGAGTGGGCGGTGGCGGCATCTCCAATCGGTGACCATGATTTGGATTTGAGGATGTTTCGTTTTTTTTTTTTTTTGGATTTTGGGTGAAAGTGAATTTTCTGAAAGGGGAAAAACAATTTGGTATGGTAGCTGATATTCAGAGAAGTAAAATGAAGGAGAGGCTCGCAAATAAAAATAAAAGAGAAGAGAGAAGCGTGAGAAATAAGGAACACACGTGATAAAAGGAAATGCGGTGTAAACAACCTCAGCTAAATAAGGACATGTGGCAACACCCATTAAACAAAGATTTTATTTTTTATTTTTTAATACCAAATGTTACCATTTATTTACTATGAATGCCAATTAACTACAATGTATTTATATATTTCCAAATACAATCCTTAATTGTCATTATTATTATTAAAACAAAATTAAGTCTACATAAATTAAATAAAACTCAAATAAATTTTAATACCAAATTCTACTCTAATAAATTTGTTTACACTCAATTATAATTCTCAAGTAAAACAGAAAATCAAATTTAAAATTTATCAACCAATATATTCTATTCATTTAAAATATTACAATCGTTTAAATTAACAAATATTTAAATCAATATAAAATGTTTCAATGAATTTTAAAATACTACTATTGTTGATAAAACAACTCAAATAAACTTATTTAAATTCCATTATAATTTACAATTCAAGTAAAATCAAATTTTTAATGTCTACAATAAGCTGATTTCAATGGATATTTAATTTAATTTCTCTCATGAATGTGCTTAATATTAAAAGGAAAGCATTTATGTTATATTAAACATTTTATACTATATATAATATGCAAACATTAAAGCATGTTTAGGGAAGAATAGGAAAAATAGGAAGTATTTATTTGTCGACTGAAAATGAAAATAGAAAAGGGAAGGAGCACGAGAAAAAAAAAAGTGGCAAGAATTAAATGGGACTATGTGCTAACATAAATGTTTGCGTTATGCATGCAGGTATAAGGGTAACGTATGCTTCGGAAAGGAAACCACGGGTTTGTCAACAAACATTAAAACTTTGGAATTTTGAACGATGCAATTTGGGAACAAAATGAATGTGTATTTAACGTTTACCGTTACATACACTTGTTTACTTAATTAATTTTTATCTTCCTCTTCCTAATGTATTTAATGTGTATTTAATGTTTACCGTTTCCAAATGTTAACGGTTTAAATTATTTGACTTTTTCTTTATGTTGCAAATGAAATGAAATTTCGTATGTTACTACAGAAATTCTTTCATTTATATAAAATTGAACGTATTCTAAATATCAAATTTCTTAATTGATTTGACTGCAAAATTTTACGTTTTACTTGCGGTAACTGCACCATTTGATATCAATATCATTGAAATTTTCATTGTTAATGTTTTATTTAAATTTACTTAAATTAAATAAACAGATGTAATTTCATGTTAACATTTAAAGTTTGAGTTTAAATTCCAACGTCAACCATTTCTATACGATGTGGTTATTGTTTCATGATCGACAATATCGTTTCAAAACTTATGAACACGTATGGTTTGTTTGGTTATTGATGTTATCATAGATTGTCGTTTATTAAAAATAAAATTTGAAATTGTTATAATTAATAATACCTTAAAATTTATTTTCAAACCATTTAAATCAAGAACTAAATTAAAAATTCAAATTTATTTCCATTAACAAATCATAGAGTTTCAAGTCTCTAACTGACTTATTCCAAATTTCATATAGTTTATTATTCCAAAAACCAGTCGAAATTTACGGGATGTTACAATCTCCCCCACTCAGAACTTTTCGTCCTCGAAAAGGAACTAAGGTAAAAGTTGTTTAATTATCTAACCAAATTTTAATTTTCTTTTATTAATTTTATTTGTTGACTAACTTATCAAATATATATATACTTTTATATATTTAAAATCATATTTTCAAAAATAGATTATATATAATTAAAATACGTTAATTATAAGCTTATCACTCTGAACTCATCCTAGGGCATTACTAACCCCATCTCTAATGAGTATTCTCATTCTAGGATACTGCTGATCCTATCTCTAATGAGTATTCTTATTGGACATTACTAATCCAATCTCTGATGAGTCTTTGTTCAGTTCTAACGAGTTGTACCCCAAAGATTTGAGCTAACCAGAGCTCTGATACCACCTGTAAAGACCCGGAAATTCCCGCTCTTGAATCGACCATAAACCACACAGGTCTGACCCAAAGGATGGAAATCTTCGAATACTTTAACTTTGGGAATACAAAACATTAGAACAATAACAGCAGACTTTTATTACATTACAATAATGTTACATCAGAGTACAGAATATCAGAGTACAAATAAAGTAAACTACAGCGGAAGATAAATTACAACAGATTTAAATACATTAAACAGCGGAAGATTTCTATGCTCTGGACACAGCTTTAGGCTTTGATCCAGGATCCTGCTAAAGAGAGAGATACCTGCAAAAAGCTACTCGACTGCCCGTGTGGAAAAGAGGGCACCCGAGTTTGCAAAGTGAAACAAACTACGAGTCAGTCATGGGACTGGTGTGAGAATTCTAAACTAATTTAATTAATAAGACAAATCCAAGGACCACGCCGCTAATGCGAAACGGGTTTTATTCCAATGGATTGTCGGTGCATAAACTAAAGTAAATCGAGAAATAACGCAATGTCTTTTTGGAAAAATGAAACCATTATAAGACCCAGGTCCCATCACATAATGCAACGCACACCAGAGGATAGGGTTTTTCCTTATAATGGTCAAAAGATGCTTGATTCGTATAAAACGGATTTGATATTAATGTGTATATGTTTTAAATAAAAACATTTCAATCATAAGTATTTATCCTAGACGGCATAGTACCCCATCCTACTATGTCGCCGATACTAGTTCTACAATCAAAACCGCAAGGTCGTATTGGAGATTTGGATTCCATCATGAGTCGAGGCTAGGGGCAAGCTCCTCTCCGATTCGAGACACTCTAGCAAATGCCTCAGGATCCCCCGCAGTGAACCCTTGGAAGCGGTAGGGCCGGTCCCCGCCTATGGGCAGTGGATTAGTTATGCCTGAACACACGTTTCCCGGTCCCTTTGGACCTATAGTATGACCACCAACGGCCTATAAAAAAAACGAGGCGCCTCAAAATCCATCATCCACATAAGTAAAATGTCAGGGCTGGTAGGTCACTGACACCACTCTAGCTAGAAAGAAACGTGTGCACTCCCTACGGTCCATATCCCGTTTTTGACTCATACCGGGGTGTGAGGCTCGCGAAGTCACGATATACACAAAGCTATGCCGTAATAGGCTACGCTTTGATCATCACCACAAGGCCTGCTTTTCAACAAAAGCCTTGATCAATGCATCTTAGCATGCCACATTGTCAGTCCATACTATACCATTGATTTCTGCCAATATATAACCTCTAAGCTCATATGTCTCAGAGAAGGGTGTTAACCACCAAGCAGATATGTATTAACAGAGATCAACGAATGTAGTATAAAGGACTACAACGTCAGACATACATTCCATTTATAAACTTATGCTCTGGGTCTGAGCGAAAGTCAAATCCTTACAAATCAACACTTCGTCCGAACGGCCACCACTGAGGCCCTTTCAAGGTAGCTACTCCTCTCATGGGTCTCAGTAGCAACGCATCCATTCGATGTGAAGATCGTCGGTCTTCAATCACCGTCTTCAAATCTTCAACTTAGAACGTCGTATAATCATTTGAAATGAGATTGAACTCGGTCTTTTCAAATGATTCTCGCATATATATATATAATAATTTGAAAACATTTCCTATCGTTATTAATATTTGATAACGACCTATCGCTATTTTTATTTATCGCATTTAAAATGACGATAAAAATATCACTTTTAACATCTCTGTTTTATTTACTCTAAATGTAAATAAATTATAGTTTATCTATCTTTCAATTCATTTACACTAAATGTAAATAAATTGTAATCTTTTTCTTTTCCTATTTATTTACCTAAATGTAAATAAATATATCCTTATCTTTTTCTTATTTATTTACCCAAATGTAAATAAATATATCCTTATCTTTTTCTTATTTATTTACCTAAATGTAAATAAATATATCCTTATCTTTTTCTTATTTATTTACCTAAATGTAAATAAATGGTTTCATCTTCTTTTATCTTATTTATTTACCCTAATGTAAATAAATGTTTACCTTTACTTTTTCTATATTTATTTACACTAATTGTAAATAAATGCATCTTTTACTTTTATCTTATTTATTTACATAAGAAAATGTAAATAAATCCTATTCACATAATTGTCATTTTAATCCTTTTTATTTACATAAGAAAATGTAAATAAATACGATTCACATAATTATTATTTTTTATTCTTTTTTTTTACATAAGAAAATGTAAATAAATTCTTATTCACATATTTGTTCTTTACATTCTATTTATCCTTAGTTACAAAAAAATGTAATTTTATTTCTTATAATCTTAATTACATATAAGTGTAATTTTATTTCTTATAATCTTAATTACATAAAAATGTAATTTTCTTTACAGCCTAAAACATATTCTTTTAATTACATATAAAAATGTACTTTATTTAATCTCTTATTTATCTAATGTAAATATATATGTACTCCTTTGTCTATGTTTTATTTATTTACACTAAATATTTGTAATAATTACATATGCTTTAACCTCTCACATTGGATAGATATTGTTGTGATTACTGGACAGCCGGGCGGGTCCGGGCAGATTTACATCACAACTCAATCCAACCTCGGGTTACGCATATTATTTTCTTATTCATTTACCTATTTGGAAATAAATGTTTTATTTGTGTTTTCCTTATTAATTGGCCAAAACGTACATAAAGGTTCACTTTATCTTTACTTACTTATTTACACTATATGTAAATGACTATCATTTTACGCTATATGTAAATAAATGCTACCTTTCACTTTATTTACATTTTCATAACCTAAAATGTAAATTTCACTTAACTACATTTTAACCACCTAAGATGTATTTTAATCTTTATTTACATTTTATCTAACATAACATGCATCTTAACTTTAATTACATTTCAATTAACATAAAATGCAAATTTAACTTTGATTACATTTTACCTAACATATAATGCATTTTAACTTTAGTTACATTTTTAACAATATAAAAGAAAATGTAAATTTAACTTATGACATTTTTAACACATAAGAATGTGAATTTTGTCTAATAACATTTTTAATACGTAAGAGTGAATTCCCATGTCATTAACTTAACGATGTAATTCTGGGTCATAAAATTAACACAACATATAATCTTGTGTCACATCAATAATATTAACACGATGATGTAAATGTTAACACAACTTATAAATTGGTGTCATCTCAACTAAATTAACACAACATACGAGTTGGTGTTATCGCAAAAATGTTAACACTACATACAAATTGGTGTTATCACAACAATGTCAACATAACATGTAAATTAGTGTCAAAGGACAAAAATTAAAAGACAGTCATTTTTCTATGTGTATTTGTGTTAAGAACACAAATATAAAGATGTTTATTCCTATGTAATATTTTATGTAAAGAATACACATAAAAGTATGACTTTATTTTCTATGCAATACTTGCATTTTAAATGCAAGAAAAAAAAATGATTTTTATTTTCTTATACAATACTTGCATTGTAAATGCAAGTATAAAAGATGTTTAAATTTTTCTTATGATTTTATTTGTGTTAAAAACCACAATTAGAAGATATGTTTATTTTCCTATGCTATGTTTGTGTTAAAAAAAAAACACAATTTGAAGATATTTTTATATTTCAAGTTTTATTTGTGTTTTGATGAAGCGACCCGAAACTTCCCCGGTCTCCGAAGAGATGAGAAAGAACGAATTACTGTGAGGACAAGACAAATCAGAACACAAACAGAAGAACACTTCATTGTATATTACAACAATGCACCAAAATACAAGAATATACAGAGTATAAATGAATATTACACAGAAATATCAGAGATTTAAATTACATTTAAATACATCGCAGCGGAAAATAATACAATACACAACTAGAAAAGATATACGGATACAAAGCTTTCCGGATATCATTCCAGCTGTAAACCAGGATCCTGTGAATATAAATCTGCAAAACCAAAACTACTAGCTGCCCGTGACGAAAATAAGGGCACCCAGAGTTTAGGTTAAAACAATAAACTCCAGGTCAGTCATGTGACTGGTGTGAGAACTAAAACAGTTATTTAAAACTTTACTTTAAAAGAGAGTAATTCAAGGGACCACGCCGTATAACACGGAACGGGTTTCCTCCCAAGAATACTAGTGCATAGAATAAACAGCACAATGCTTTTTCGAAAAATGAAGCTATTATAAGACCCAGGTCCCATCACACAATGCAACGCAAGCCGGAGGATAGGGTTTTACCTTATAACAGCCAAACATGCTTGATACGTTTAAAACAAATCATTTGATTCTATAATAAGTGTATAGTGTCAAAAACAATTTCAATCATAAATATAAATCATAGACGGCATGAGTGCCCCATCCCACTATGTCGCCATACTAGGCTCTACAAATAAAGCCGAAATACACGTATTGGAAATTGGATTTCCATCATGGTGGCTCCTGATTCGAAAGATCGATCGCGTAGTACAAATCACCGCGGCTTACGTCTCAGCGAGAGAAAACACCGCTATGCACATCCGCACTTTTGGGACTCAAGTATCACCGCGGCTTACGTCCCAGCAAGAGAAAACACCGCTTACTCTATCCCTCCGAGCACGAAGCTCAATATCGGCCGACCGAATCCACTACACTAAAAATGTATACTGATCAAACCATCAGTTTACCACCATCCCGGGCTGTGAGGCTCGCGGATCAACGCTATACACAAAGCCATGCTATATCAGCTGCGCTTTGATCATCAACCACCAAACTTTGCTTTTCAACAAAAGTCTGGATCACTGCATCTCAGTATGCCACACTATCAATCCATATCGTACCACTGATTTCTGCCAATATATAACCTCTGAGCTCATATGTCTCAGAGAAGGGCGTTAAGCAAGAGAATAAATTCTCCGCCGCCAAACAGATATATATTTAGCAGAGATCAACAAATACAATATAAAGGAATACAATGTCAGACACACCATCCATTTACAAGTCCGTTCTAGGTCTGAACGAAACCGGAGGCACTTTCCTCGCATATCCATCCATCTCCAAGTACGTCTGGACGACCGCCAACTATTTCCATCCTCTTGGGTGTACAGCCCAATCAGGATCGTCAGTAATTATCCAAACGATGTGAAGACTTCCGGTCTTCAACCACCGTCTTCATCTTCGACATCTCGTCGAATCGGTTATTCAGAATGGGTGTAAACCCGGCCTTTCTGAATAACCCACGTATATGATAAACAAATGTTACACAAACACATCAAACGCCTCATTCCAATTCAGAATATTCTTTTATTCACAAAATCACATTTTTAGGGAAAGGTTCCCATTAATTTTATCCAAGATAAATTCTTCTAAATTTATTCTTTAATCTTCCTTTGGATATCATTTCAAACCATATTATGGTTTTCCAAACTAGTCGGGATTAGCGAACCACACCGAAGTAATTATTATTTTATTTCCCAATCCCAACCTATATATCCCATGGAGAAAACTGGTAATTCTCCACATCTAACACCACTGTGTTATCGGTAAAATTAATTACCATTTCACGTTCAAATCTAATTAAAGATTTAACTATCGCTTTGGAGCAAAACTGGTGGTACTCCATTCTCGATCACCTTTCAGATTTGATAATTTAAATAATCAATTCATTTTTCAATCTAATTAAAGATTCATTAAAACTCCACTTAGTTTTAATCTTCTCAAAAATCGATATCTTGCCTTTAACTGGGTTAAAGAACCAATGTCTTCTAAAACACGATTCACGATAAACCCAAATCACATTTGATATTAAATACAAGGCTCTGAATAGAAAATATATCGGCTTACATTCAATATCAAATTCTGAAACCAACATATATCGTATTGGAAATAACGATATAAAATATATCTTTCAAATCCCCATAACAATATTTGTATAGTCACGAAATCCAACATCGAAATATCCCGAAGATAATTTCGATTCAACTCCAGTCCAATCCACGTATTGGGAGTATTGATTATTTTTAAAATCACTTTCAAATTCAATTTATTTATTTCAAAAATAAATTGATTTTAATTCTAGTTCAAAACTAGTTTATTTCGATAAAAATCTATTTTTATCTTTTCAAATGTGGAATTTTCCAGCTCAACTCTTTCCAATCCATATATTATGATTTTACACAAATTATAGATATTTTTAATAATTTTACCAAGGCCCGTACAGTCGATTTCCAACAACGGCCATCGAACTGCACTTACATCGACCTTTTTCGAATTTGATTTGGACATAACTCCAAATCCAACCGTTAGATTTCAAATTTCTAATATTCATTAGAAAGCTCTTTTCGATACGAACCCAACGGTTCCGGTTTTAAGAGAATCCGACGGTCGGATCTCCCGCAATGTCCGTTTGAAATAAATGGTCGAAATTCACGAACTGCCGCGGCGCGGCGCGTTCTATTCAGGCCATTATATATATAATATATATATATTATATATATTTCGTCGATTTCCTTTTAAAACGAATTTTATAAATAGTTCTACATTCGTTTCAAAACAATTTCAACTTCCATTTCAATTCAAATCAAAATTGAATTCTTCTTTATAAATTCGTTTTAAAATTCATTTCTATTCAATTCAATTTGAATTCATTTGAATTCGCTTTTAATTCAATTCATTTCGAAATCGTTTTCAATTCAATTCATTTCGAAATCGTTTTCAATTCAATTCATTTCGAAATCGTTTTCAATTCAATTCATTTCGAAATCGTTTTCAATTCAATTCATTTCGAAATCGTTTTCAATTCAATTCATTTCGAAATCGTTTTCAATTCAGTTCATTTCGAAATCGTTTTCAATTCAGTTCATTTCGAAATCGTTTTCAATTCAGTTCATTTCGAAATCGTTTTCAATTCAGTTCATTTCGAAATCGTTTTCAATTCAATTCATTTCGAAATGAATAAAATCGATATAAATATCGTTTACGTCAAAATGGCGTCAATCTAATCAACACGGCTTTATATTTTCAAAACTTCTTTATTCTATCCAACAAATGAATATTATCCCATTCAACACATGAATCTATATTTATTTCAACACACGACTAATCTCAACACATGAGTACTGTCAACACATCACTATTTTTATATTCAACACATGAATTTTCTTTTATAATATTCATTACTTTCCCGATTGGAATGAGGCCCAATCAATCACCATATGACGTTAATTATATGGATTCCATACAACACATGTATATAATAGCAATAATAAACAATCAAACATCAACCAAAGTGCACTACACTGTATAAGCATCAAATTTAGATATCTTACGCTTATAACAGCCTGTCAATCAATCGATCGACATATTTAATCAATCAGGATGAGTGAACTTCAAATTTCATCCCAAACCCGTGTGGGGTTTCAAACAATCAAACACAGATTTTTAGTTGTGCAGTTGGGCGATGTGTAAAATTTATCGACCCATTCAATATCAGTCAAATCAGTGTATATAAACAAATCGGCCGATTTGTTTATAAATATTTATTTATTCACTTTCACGTTAAAACTATATTTTTATGATAATATATTTTATTTTAACACATGAATTTCTATTCATTTCATTTACACAATAAAAATGATATTTTTATTTTTCTAACATATTTTAGAAAATTTCGGCGGCATAACGGCACGATACTAGAAACGGGACGAGGCCTAGCCTTATCCCCGGTCTAGTGAAGGCCCACGCCATTCACACATCAATCAAATCAATTTTATTTCACCAAACAATTCAGTTCAAACCAAATAATCTAACCAACTACACAACCAAACAATTTAACAAACAAGCCATCCATGGTCTGTGGATGACGGGTGTCGGGTGCTACTAAGCACCGTCTGCATCCTAGTATATATATCTATATATATAACTAGAAAAAGAAATTTAAAGTGAGAGGTTCTCACACTTTCGCTAAACTGAATGACGCAATTCTTCATGGGTAGGAAATCTTCACCGTGCTTTTCTTTCGTCTATTTCGTTGCCCTTATCCACTACCTATATAAAAATCACATTTTTACTTTGCTATTCAATATATAAAAATCGAATTTTTATTCGCTATTCAATATATAAAAATCGAATTTTTACTTCGCTATTCAATATATAAAAATCGAATTTTTACTTCGCTATTCAATATATAAAAATCGAATTTTTACTTCGCTATTCAATATATAAAAATCGAATTTTTACTTCGCTATTCAATATATAAAAATCGAATTTTTACACCTTCTTCATAATAAAGATTATATTTTTAATACTTTTAAAAATAAAAAATCATATTTTTCCTCTCTTTTCAAACAAAGAAAGATCCTATTATTTCTATCATAAAGATCATATATTTCCTATACTAAAAATCCTACATTCTTCCTCATCAAAATTTTATTCTTACCCTAATAAAAATTAGTATTTATATAAAGAGAATTGAATTTAAAAACTGAAATTAAAAATCAATTCATATAAAAATAACATTTTTTTCTTTCCACTATATGTATACATAAGTCAAACTCTTAAGCAATGTCAAAAACTGATTTTTTTTATTTATCCCTTCCTTCTAAACTACTTAGTTTTAAATTAATAAAGATAAATTAATCAAAATAAAAAAAAAGGAAAAGAACTTACTGGTGGCGGGTGATCTCAGAAGGGGAGGCGGAGTAGGGTTAGAGGCGACGGGGTATGTTGAAGGTCAGGGCGGCTCAGGGATGGTCAACGGCGAGTGGGTGCAGCGGTTTTTGGGAATTGGGGCTCGATCGATTGGAGGTGGAAGGAGAAGGAGGCGCGAGAGAGGGAAGGGGTTTCCGACGAGGCGGCGCTGTCTCCGGGGATGCAACGCTAGGGCGTCGACGGGGTCTTCCGCGGGATCGAGGGCTTCCTTTGGGTTTTTTTTTTTTTTATAAATTTAACTGAGCGTTGACTTGGTAAAGGAAAGAGAGGGGTGAGATGTATATAAATATATTTATTTAAATAATTTAATTTTCAAAAAGTAACTTTTTATTTCAAACTCGAAATCAAATCCGCCGCCTGTCGTCCCTAGCTAATTACCACCATTCCGAACACAATGAGATATGTATTGTAGGCTGATCCGATCGTTTCGATCAGTTTTCGTCAAAATCAACATATAACTCTATATATTGAATTCGAACGAGCATTTCAATTTACCGGGGTCACATACTAACTCTATAAATTGCAGAAAAATATTTTCTAGCTTCGTATTGACGATACGGTCCTAACAAAACTAGTTTCATCGAATTCTGAGACCGTACGAAAAATGGCCAATTTCCAGTCGATTAAAATCAACTGAAACTGGTCAAACGCGTTTTCCTTTGCCACACTCACATATTGATTCGAAAAATTATGAAATTTGGAATCTAGCAATAATTTGACATCACGGACCCAACAAAAGTGGTTTCGTCGAAATCCGAGGTCGCTTGCAAAATGTCCATTTTTAAGGGCCTGAATTCCATAGCGACTATTCAGAATTTTCAACTGGACATACCTTTCGATTCTTGTCATGAAATTTCGATTTTTCGGATTTGTTGGAAAGATATTCACTATTAGATTCCATTATTTTTGGTTTCACTAAAATCCGGATTGTTTTGCACCCGGTACATTCAATTGAAGTTTGAAATCGAATTATCGAACTACCGCGCCATTTTCAATTCTATTTATAATTATATATAAATATTTATATTCTAACGACGACGTATATAATATATACGTTCGATTTATATTCAAAATAAATTTCACGTCGATATTATTTAAAATAATTCATTTTAAATAATCAAAATTCGCTAAAATTGCCAAAATAAAAATTTTAAACTGGCCCAGATTTTCGGGTTATTACAATCTCCCCCACTTAAAACTTTTCGTCCCCGAAAAGGAACAAAGTCGAAAGTTGTTTAACAATTCAACTCAACTTCCATTGTTTTGATTACGGCTTAAGTTCTTCAACTTTTCAGTTTCTAAGAACTTTTCAAAAATTTCAAAAATTTGGCTAACACCCTAAATTTTCGAAAAATTTCTCCATAACCTCCCCTGCAATGGGAGCATCGGGAAATCTCAAATAGCTTCCCCGGTCCTTCAGATCTCAAAAAGAAAAAGAAAAAGCCAAGCGGCTAGCCAATAGGCTCATAAAATCATCATCACCCAAACAAAACAGTAAATTATGTAGTAAACATGTACCTATTTGTCGGGCAAACAAATTTTATGCTCTGCTCTAGCCTCCTTGCTATGACCTGTTCAATGTAAGTATATGTATATGCATGCAATTTCAATCAAATTCCAAAACATTCTAATATGCGGTGCTAAATTCATTTTTTTCAATCATTCTTCTTACACTAGCTATATTATACAATATCGATACATTTTTAAAGCAAAAGCATATTTAAGTTCATACAAGTATCATACACATACATACATATATATATCCCAAAATGCTAGTTCATTACATTAAAACCCAACTTTCTAGGAAGTCGTGCCTCCTCCTTGCATAATTTCCAAAGTAGATATCTCCTTTCCTTTGGATTTCTTATCACCCTTCTTTAACGGGCAATTTCGGGCTAGATGCCCTATATCCTTGCATCGGAAGCACTTCTTTTCTTTTCCTAATTTTCTGGATTTTTTCTTAACGTTTGGACACTTATCCACAAAATGTCCCGTTTCTTTGCACTTAAAACAAACTATGTCCATTCTTATCTCTTTCTCCTTGCTTCTCTTTCTCTCAGGGCACCGAACCGCATAATGCCCTTCTTCTCTGCATATACGACAATAAACACCCACGTATGTTCCTAAGTTCAACTCCCTTTCTTTTTCTACTTTCTGCTGGGCCCTCCTTGTTTGTTTCGGGGTCATAGTGAAGTCAGCATAAGATAAGCCATAGAGAACCATCTCCTACATTATATTTGAGGATTTTATCAAGAGATTTTGCATTACTTTTCATTAACAAATATCTTGATTTATGCTTTATATATCATTCCAGTATTTCTATTAGTTGAATTAACAACCATCACAGCTAGCAATCAATGTGTTGGTTAACTTTCAAAGGTATATAATTTTTTTTATATATATACTAAAAATCATGTTTTTGATGCCAAATCACAACAATAAATCTATCTAGTTTGGTTCTCACACCAGTCAATTGGAAATATATAAATATCTCACTTTCGAAACTCGAACATAAACACTGATGATGAGATCTCAATCATCAGTATCATCTCCGGGCGACTAGAGTGTGATTCTATATCTATTCAATATATTAAAACTTCGAATACACGTTTGCAAGGCGTATATGCAAATCTTTATATATTGGATTGTCCAAATTCAATATAAAACAAATATTCAAATACGTATAAAATGGTTTAAACTTTCAAAACAAAGTTTGTTTAAATGTTTATTTTTTTAAAAATAACACTCTTTTGACTCGTTCTAGGATACTACTGATCCCATCTCTAACGAGTCATTCTTATTGGATATTACTAATCCAATCTCTGATGAATTCTTTCGTTTGGTTCTAAGGTGCCTTGTCCTCTGAGCTTTGTAAACCAAAGCTCTGATACCAAATGACGCGACCCGAAACTTCCCCGGTCTCCGAAGAGATGAGAAAGAACGAGTTACTGTGAGGACAAGACAAATCAGAACACAAACAGAAGAACACTTCATTGTATATTACAACAATGCACCAGAATACAAGAATATACAGAGTATAAATGAATATTACACAGAAATATCAGAGATTTAAATTACATTTAAATACATCGCAGCGGAAAATAATACAATACACAACTAGAAAAGATATACGGATACAAAGCTTTCCGGATATCATTCCAGCTGTAAACCAGGATCCTGTGAATATAAATCTGCAAAACCAAAACTACTAGCTCCCCGTGACGAAAATAAGGGCACCCAGAGTTTAGGTTAAAACAATAAACTCCAGGTCAGTCATGTGACTGGTGTGAGAACTAAAACAGTTATTTAAAACTTTACTTTAAAAGAGAGTAATTCAAGGGACCACGCCGTATAACACGGAACGGGTTTCCTCCCAAGAATACTAGTGCATAGAATAAACAACGCAATGCTTTTTCGAAAAATGAAGCTATTATAAGACCCAGGTCCCATCACACAATGCAACGCAAGCCGGAGGATAGGGTTTTACCTTATAACAGCCAAACATGCTTGATACGTTTAAAACAAATCATTTGATTCTATAATAAGTGTATAGTGTCAAAAACAATTTCAATCATAAATATAAATCATAGACGGCATGAGTGCCCCATCCCACTATGTCGCCATACTAGGCTCTACAAATAAAGCCGAAATACACGTATTGGAAATTGGATTTCCATCATGGTGGCTCCTGATTCGAAAGATCGATCGCGTAGTACAAATCACCGCGGCTTACGTCTCAGCGAGAGAAAACACCGCTATGCACATCCGCACTTTTGGGACTCAAGTATCACCGCGGCTTACGTCCCAGCAAGAGAAAACACCGCTTACTCTATCCCTCCGAGCACGAAGCTCAATATCGGTCGACTGAATCCACTACACTAAAAATGTATACTGATCAAACCATCAGTTTACCACCATCCCGGGCTGTGAGGCTCGCGGATCAACGCTATACACAAAGCCATGCTATATCAGCTGCGCTTTGATCATCAACCACCAAACTTTGCTTTTCAACAAAAGTCTGGATCACTGCATCTCAGTATGCCACACTATCAATCCATATCGTACCACTGATTTCTGCCAATATATAACCTCTGAGCTCATATGTCTCAGAGAAGGGCGTTAAGCAAGAGAATAAATTCTCCGCCGCCAAACAGATATATATTTAGCAGAGATCAACAAATACAATATAAAGGAATACAATGTCAGACACACCATCCATTTACAAGTCCGTTCTAGGTCTGAACGAAACCGGAGGCACTTTCCTCGCATATCCATCCATCTCCAAGTACGTCTGGACGACCGCCAACTATTTCCATCCTCTTGGGTGTACATCCCAATCAGGATCGTCAGTAATTATCCAAACGATGTGAAGACTTCCGGTCTTCAACCACCGTCTTCATCTTCGACATCTCGTCGAATCGGTTATTCAGAATGGGTGTAAACCCGGCCTTTCTGAATAACCCACGTATATGATAAACAAATGTTACACAAACACATCAAACGCCTCATTCCAATTCAGAATATTCTTTTATTCACAAAATCACATTTTTAGGGAAAGGTTCCCATTAATTTTATCCAAGATAAATTCTTCTAAATTTATTCTTTAATCTTCCTTTGGATATCATTTCAAACCATATTATGGTTTTCCAAACTAGTCGGGATTAGCGAACCACACCGAAGTAATTATTATTTTATTTCCCAATCCCAACCTATATATCCCATGGAGAAAAATGGTAATTCTCCACATCTAACACCACTGTGTTATCGGTAAAATTAATTACCATTTCACGTTCAAATCTAATTAAAGATTTAACTATCGCTTTGGAGCAAAACTGGTGGTACTCCATTCTCGATCACCTTTCAGATTTGATAATTTAAATAATCAATTCATTTTTCAATCTAATTAAAGATTCATTAAAACTCCACTTAGTTTTAATCTTCTCAAAAATCGATATCTTGCCTTTAACTGGGTTAAAGAACCAATGTCTTCTAAAACACGATTCACGATAAACCCAAATCACATTTGATATTAAATACAAGGCTCTGAATAGAAAATATATCGGCTTACATTCAATATCAAATTCTGAAACCAACATATATCGTATTGGAAATAACGATATAAAATATATCTTTCAAATCCCCATAACAATATTTGTATAGTCACGAAATCCAACATCGAAATATCCCGAAGATAATTTCGATTCAACTCCAGTCCAATCCACGTATTGGGAGTATTGATTATTTTTAAAATCACTTTCAAATTCAATTTATTTATTTCAAAAATAAATTGATTTTAATTCTAGTTCAAAACTAGTTTATTTCGATAAAAATCTATTTTTATCTTTTCAAATGTGGAATTTTCCAGCTCAACTCTTTCCAATCCATATATTATGATTTTACATAAATTATAGATATTTTTAATAATTTTACCAAGGCCCGTACAGTCGATTTCCAACAACGGCCATCGAACTGCACTTACAGCGACCTTTTTCGAATTTGATTTGGACATAACTCCAAATCCAACCGTTAGATTTCAAATTTCTAATATTCATTGGAAAGCTCTTTTCGATACGAACCCAACGGTTCCGGTTTTAGGAGAATCCGACGGTCGGATCTCCCGCAATGTCCGTTTGAAATAAATGGTCGAAATTCACGAACTGCCGCGGCGCGGCGCGTTCTATTCAGGCCATTATATATATAATATATATATATTATATATATTTCGTCGATTTCCTTTTAAAACGAATTTTATAAATAGTTCTACATTCGTTTCAAAACAATTTCAACTTCCATTTCAATTCAAATCAAAATTGAATTCTTCTTTATAAATTCGTTTTAAAATTCATTTCTATTCAATTCAATTTGAATTCATTTGAATTCGCTTTCAATTCAATTCATTTCGAAATCGTTTTCAATTCAATTCATTTCGAAATCGTTTTCAATTCAATTCATTTCGAAATCGTTTTCAATTCAATTCATTTCGAAATCGTTTTCAATTCAATTCATTTCGAAATCGTTTTCAATTCAATTCATTTCGAAATCGTTTTCAATTCAATTCATTTCGAAATCGTTTTCAATTCAATTCATTTCGAAATCGTTTTCAATTCAATTCATTTCGAAATCGTTTTCAATTCAGTTCATTTCGAAATCGTTTTCAATTCAGTTCATTTCGAAATCGTTTTCAATTCAGTTCATTTCGAAATCGTTTTCAATTCAATTCATTTCGAAATGAATAAAATCGATATAAATATCGTTTACGTCAAAATGGCGTCAATCTAATCAACACGGCTTTATATTTTCAAAACTTCTTTATTCTATCCAACAAATGAATATTATCCCATTCAACACATGAATCTATATTTATTTCAACACACGACTAATCTCAACACATGAGTACTGTCAACACATCACTATTTTTATATTCAACACATGAATTTTCTTTTATAATATTCATTACTTTCTCGATTGGAATGAGGCCCAATCAATCACCATATGACGTTAATTATATGGATTCCATACAACACATGTATATAATAGCAATAATAAACAATCAAACATCAACCAAAGTGCACTACACTGTATAAGCATCAAATATAGATATCTTACGCTTATAACAGCCTGTCAATCAATCGATCGACATATTTAATCAATCAGGATGAGTGAACTTCAAATTTCATCCCAAACCCGTGTGGGGTTTCAAACAATCAAACACAGATTTTTAGTTGTGCAGTTGGGCGATGTGTAAAATTTATCGACCCATTCAATATCAGTCAAATCAGTGTATATAAACAAATCGGCCGATTTGTTTATAAATATTTATTCATTCACTTTCACGTTAAAACTATATTTTTTATGATAATATATTTTATTTTAACACATGAATTTCTACTCATTTCATTTACACAATAAAAATGATATTTTTATTTTTCTAACATATTTTAGAAAATTTCGGCGGCATAACGGCACGATACTAGAAACGGGACGAGGCCTAGCCTTATCCCCGGTCTAGTGAAGGCCCACGCCATTCACACATCAATCAAATCAATTTTATTTCACCAAACAATTCAGTTCAAACCAAATAATCTAACCAACTACACAACCAAACAATTTAACAAACAAGCCATCCATGGTCTGTGGATGACGGGTGTCGGGTGCTACTAAGCACCGTCTGCATCCTAGTATATATATCTATATATATAACTAGAAAAAGAAATTTAAAGTGAGAGGTTCTCACACTTTCGCTAAACTGAATGACGCAATTCTTCATGGGTAGGAAATCTTCACCGTGCTTTTCTTTCGTCTATTTCGTTGCCCTTATCCACTACCTATATAAAAATCACATTTTTACTTTGCTATTCAATATATAAAAATCGAATTTTTATTCGCTATTCAATATATAAAAATCGAATTTTTATTTCGCTATTCAATATATAAAAATCGAATTTTTACTTCGCTATTCAATATATAAAAATCGAATTTTTACTTCGCTATTCAATATATAAAAATCGAATTTTTACTTCGCTATTCAATATATAAAAATCAAATTTTTACACCTTCTTCATAATAAAGATTATATTTTTAATACTTTTAAAAATAAAAAATCATATTTTTCCTCTCTTTTCAAACAAAGAAAAATCCTATTATTTCTATCATAAAGATCATATATTTCCTATACTAAAAATCCTACATTCTTCCTCATCAAAATTTTATTCTTACCCTAATAAAAATTAGTATTTATATAAAGAGAATTGAATTTAAAAACTGAAATTAAAAATCAATTCATATAAAAATAACATTTTTTTCTTTCCACTATATGTATACATAAGTCAAACTCTTAAGCAATGTCAAAAACTGATTTTTTTTATTTATCCCTTCCTTCTAAACTACTTAGTTTTAAATTAATAAAGATAAATTAATCAAAATAAAAAAAAAGGAAAAGAACTTACTGGTGGCGGGTGATCTCAGAAGGGGAGGCGGAGTAGGGTTAGAGGCGGCGGGGTATGTTGAAGGTCAGGGCGGCTCAGGGATGGTCAACGGCGAGTGGGTGCAGCGGTTTTTGGGAATTGGGGCTCGATCGATTGGAGGTGGAAGGAGAAGGAGGCGCGAGAGAGGGAAGGGGTTTCCGACGAGGCGGCGCTGTCTCCGGGGATGCAACGCTAGGGCATCGACGGGGTCTTCCGCGGGATCGAGGGCTTCCTTTGGGTTTTTTTTTTTATAAATTTAACTGAGCGTTGACTTGGTAAAGGAAAGAGAGGGGTGAGATGTATATAAATATATTTATTTAAATAATTTAATTTTCAAAAAGTAACTTTTTATTTCAAACTCGAAATCAAATCCGCCGCCTGTCGTCCCTAGCTAATTACCACCATTCCGAACACAATGGGATATGTATCGTAGGCTGATCCGATCGTTTCGATCAGTTTTCGTCAAAATCAACATATAACTCTATATATTGAATTCGAACGAGCATTTCAATTTACCGGGGTCACATACTAACTCTATAAATTGCAGAAAAATATTTTCTAGCTTCGTATTGACGATACAGTCCTAACAAAACTAGTTTCATCGAATTCTGAGACCGTACGAAAAATGGCCAATTTCCAGTCGATTAAAATCAACTGAAACTGGTCAAACGCGTTTTCCTTTGCCACACTCACATATTGATTCGAAAAATTATGAAATTTGGAATCTAGCAATAATTTGACATCACGGACCCAACAAAAGTGGTTTCGTCGAAATCCGAGGTCGCTTGCAAAATGTCCATTTTTAAGGGCCTGAATTCCATAGCGACTATTCAGAATTTTCAACTGGACATACCTTTCGATTCTTGTCATGAAATTTCGATTTTTCGGATTCGTTGGAAAGATATTCACTATTAGATTCCATTATTTTTGGTTTCACTAAAATCCGGATTGTTTTGCACCCGGTACATTCAATTGAAGTTTGAAATCGAATTATCGAACTACCGCGCCATTTTCAATTCTATTTATAATTATATATAAATATTTATATTCTAACGACGACGTATATAATATATACGTTCGATTTATATTCAAAATAAATTTCACGTCGATATTATTTAAAATAATTCATTTTAAATAATCAAAATTCGCTAAAATTGCCAAAATAAAAATTTTAAACTGGCCCAGATTTTCGGGTTATTACATTTGAGAGCACAAAATAAAATGTAAGTTTTTATTCCAACTCATGTTAACAATTTGAAGTGAAAACAAAAGTAGATTTTTGTTTCAAGTTTCATTTACACTCTGAAAATGTAAATAAAGCAAAAATAATTTTTGTTTCAGGTGTTATTTACATTATGAAAATGTAAAAGAAACAAAAAGTAAAATTTGTTCCAAATGTTATTTACATTCTGAAAAGGTAAATAAAATAAAAGTGAGTTTTATTCCAAATGTTATTTACATCGTGAGAATGTAAATAAATAAAAAGTAAATTTTTGATAATTTCTATTTTTGACATTTTTGTTCGCATCGAGGGATGCAACCAAAGTATAATCCTTTCTTTTTATTTCAAAGTAAATATTTTGTTCTCATTGAAAATTGTAAACAAAATATAATCTTTGGTAAATTTCTATATTGTTTCAACTAACCAATTTGACAAAAATGAGTATATTAACAAGTTTGACAAAACTGTTAATCTTATATTCACATCAAGGTTTTGACAAAATGTTAACCTTATATAACTATTCTTTGCATGAGAACCATATAAAAAAAATGTGACTATAAGACATGCAACCTTTATTCCAACTATTTTTGTTGTTTCTAATGCGACCATAAAAAGGTTCTTTAATTTCACTAAGCAAGAATGTGATTTTCATTTCTTTTATATACTCTGACAAAAATGTGATTTTCTTCACTAATCTAGTTTACACCAAAAATGTTATATTATTCGCTAATCAAGTTTTACACTAAAATGTTACATTATTTGCTAATCAAGTTTTCCCTAAAAATGGTACTCTAGTTCTTATTAACAAGAATGTACTTTTTATGTGAATGTCCAATTTTGTTTCTATTTAACAAAATAATACAAATGAACCCTTTTGATGTTTAAACAATTTTGTTACTAGCCAACAAAATAAACAAAAATGAATCTTTATGTGTTTAAACAAATTCGTCTCTAATCGACAAAATAACCAAAAGTGAATCTTTTATATGTTTAAACACACAGTTTAATTCTGATCTATTCAGACACATACAAATTCGAATCAGGATTATTAACTAGCAAATAAACACCACAAATCAGTATACAAAAATTCCAGCAACTTCACAACATACAAGTCTAAATTATCACTCGACGATTATTTAAATAACTAGCAAATTATTTAAATAATTAATTTGTTTAGAAAAGAGATCTCAATAACAATACCATACCACAACCATAATCGCAATACAACCCAGCACAGATCAGATCAACATACAAATAATCATTCAACATCGATACAATAATTATTTAAATTAATTAGATAATTAAATCAGAGATTCTCACCATGATTGGTTTTCAGAAGTCAATCGCATTCAAAATTGCTGAATTTTCAAAGGGCTCGTGTGGGGTTGACTTATGGCGACGGCTGGAGCAAGGAGTGGGCGGTGGCGGCATCTCCAATCGGTGACCATGATTTGGATTTGAGGATGTTTCGTTTTTTTTTTTTTTTTTTGGATTTTGGGTGAAAGTGAATTTTCTGAAAGGGGAAAAACAATTTGGTATGGTAGCTGATATTCAGAGAAGTAAAACGAAGGAGAGGCTCGCAAATAAAAATAAAAGAGAAGAGAGAAGCGTGAGAAATAAGGAACACACGTGATAAAAGGAAATGCGGTGTAAACAATCTCAGCTAAATAAGGACATGTGGCAACAACCATTAAACAAAGATTTTTTTTTTATTTTTTAATACCAAATGTTACCATTTATTTACTATGAATGCCAATTAACTACAATGTATTTACATATTTCCAAATACAATCCTTAATTGTCATTATTATTATTATTAAAACAAAATTAAGTCTACATAAATTAAATAAAACTCAAATAAATTTTAATACCAAATTCTACTCTAATAAATTTGTTTACACTCAATTATAATTCACAAGTAAAACAGAAAATCAAATTTAAAATTTATCAACCAATATATTCTATTCATTTAAAATATTACAATCGTTTAAATTAACAAATATTTAAATCAATATAAAATGTTTCAATGAATTTTAAAATACTACTATTGTTGATAAAACAACTCAAATTCAAATAAACTTATTTAAATTCCATTATAATTTACAATTCAAGTAAAATCAAAATTTTAATGTCTACAATAAGCTGATTTCAATGGATATTTAATTTAATTTCTCTCATGAATGTGCTTAATATTAAAAGGAAAGCATTTATGTTATATTAAACATTTTATACTATATATAATATGCAAACATTAAAGCATGTTTAGGGAAGAATAGGAAAAATAGGAAGTATTTATTTGTCGACTGAAAATGAAAATAGAAAAGGGAAGGAGCACGAGAAAAAAAAAAGTGGCAAGAATTAAATGGGTCTATGTGCTAACATAAATGTTTGCGTTATGCATGCAGGTATAAGGGTAACGTATGCTTTGGAAAGGAAACCATGGGTTTGTCAACAAACATTAAAACTTTGGAATTTTGAACGATGCAATTTGGGAACAAAATGAATGTGTATTTAACGTTTACCGTTACATACACTTGTTTACTTAATTAATTTTTATCTTCCTCTTCCTAATGTATTTAATGTGTATTTAATGTTTACCGTTTCCAAATGTTAACGGTTTAAATTATTTGACTTTTTCTTTATGTTGCAAATGAAATGAAATTTCGTATGTTACTACAGAAATTCTTTCATTTATATTAAATTGAACGTATTCTAAATATCAAATTTTCTTAATTGATTTGACTGCAAAATTTTACGTTTTACTTGCGGTAACTGCACCATTTGATATCAATATCATTGAAATTTTCATTGTTAATGTTTTATTTAAATTTACTTAAATTAAATAAACAGATGTAATTTCATGTTCACATTTAAAGTTTGAGTTTAAATTCCAACGTCAACCATTTCTATACGATGTGGTTATTGTTTCATGATCGACAATATCGTTTCAAAACTTATGAACACGTATGGTTTGTTTGGTTATTGATGTTATCATAGATTGTCGTTTATTAAAAATAAAATTTGAAATTGTTATAATTAATAATACCTTAAAATTTATTTTCAAACCATTTAAATCAAGAACTAAATTAAAAATTCAAATTTATTTCCATTAACAAATCATAGAGTTTCAAGTCTCTAACTGACTTATTCCAAATTTCATATAGTTTATTATTCCAAAAACCAGTCGAAATTTACGGGATGTTACAGTCCAACTTTTATGACTTGTGTTCTGTGGTCCTCGATCGCCTCAATGGGATTTACGATTCTTGGATTTCACCTATGGGACTTCGGTCCAACTTTCTATGATTTATGATGTTTTCTAGAGATTTCACGATTACGTGTTTTCTCTCTACCGGGGTCACGACCTGGATTCTTGGGGAGCTCCGGCTCAAACAATTGGGTTAGCCACCTAGAGATCGTATCTCATCTTCTATGAACCTGCAGGCCCCCTTTTTGATGTTTCTATGATTTTCTATGATTTATGCGTTTTCTCCCCCTTTATGATTTTCTATGACCACTTTAATGCGATGCGCGTCAATTTGATTTAATTTGGCATTCCATTGTCATTCATGTGTTCAGTTTATTTGGCATTCCGTTGTCATTCATGTGTTCAATTTATTTGGCATTCCGCTGTCATTTCCTGTTGTGTGCTTTTATTTGAATGTTGCATTCTATATTAGCTATGAGATTATTTAGAGATATTTGTGTACTGACATTTCATTGTCATTCCCTGATTTTGTTGACATTCCATGTTTCATATTTATTTATGATTAGAGGTTATTAGTAGAATCATGTCATCCTGTGTTACGTCTCTTGTTATTTCAGTTTATTTGATAAGTACAGCTAGACTGACTCGTTTATTGTTTATTCCTATAAATAATACTCGGGTCATACTGAGTCATTTTAGGTACTCCTCTGGGACACATCGCAAGATTTATCTTCCGCTTTTAACTTGCTACTCTGTCTCCGCTGTTTTATGTACTGTTGTACCTATGACATTATCTTGTTGTGTACATATTCTTTTATTTAGATCATGGTGCATGTATCTATTCTTTTGGGATTAGTGGATCTTTGTTGACCACTATCTTGTTGTACACATTCTTGGTTTATTCATATCTATTCCTCCTTTGTGATATGATCATTCTGTGTCTGGCTTTGAGATATACCATATTTTTATTCTTGTTGTTGTCTACTTTATACTGCTTTCCGGATTGCTTATAGCCGTTGTGTAGTTGCCCTGTGTGCTGAATGGTCATGTCGAAATTTTAATCGGTATCAGAATTCGATGTGCATTCCTCACATGGAGTAATCATACAATCGGTCGCTCTTCACAAACCTCATTCTCCGTTATGGTCTACGACATTTCTCTGAAATGAACTGGACAATAGTGGGTATAGAGGCGGGGCGTTACAGTTGGTATCAGAGCCAACTTTTCGGAACAGTGTAAGATAGGGTGACGATGGTATTGTCTTAAGCCTCTCTCGGGAATCGTGCTCAGGGTTTTTGTAACAACCCGTATTTTCAATAACCTGTAATAATGAAAATTGAGGCAGAATTAAATTATAAAATGGGAATCAAGGGAAACGGGCTATGCCGTTGCGTTCGTCTCGGAAAAATACGCGAAATAGAGTCCGGGTTTTCGAAAATCGGAGTCCGTATGACCCAGTTAAGGCCCATTGAAGTTTTCAGAAAAATCCTAGGTAAAAACAGATTCAAATTTAAAGAATTGGGCCAGCTGGGCCAAGGCGGGAAAACTCCCGCCAGGGGCCCCATGTCGACAGGCCTGTCGACAGGGTCCCCAGGGAGTCGACTGCCCTGTCGACAGCCCTGTCGACAGGGGGTGCCCAGGCAGTCTAGCCTGGTGCACCATTTCTGATTTGGGCTTGATTGGGTGGCTTGGTTCTAGAGAGTTCCGAGATCTGACGGGCCAAAACTAACCTAGGGTTAATCCTATGGTCTAAATCACTCTAATCTTCTATAAATAAGCCCCTAATCCTACCCTTAAACCCCATAAATCATTCTAGCAACAAAACTATGCCAAAATCTAAACTCTCATGGCCTCCACCCTCTTCATACAATTCCTAATCAAATCCCTAAGAGATTTCCATGCATACAAGGGTATTTAGGCTTGTATGATCCTCCTTAGCTTGCATTAAAGGCTTATTTTTCTATTGGCATCATAAAGGAGGAGTCTTGATCAAGTTTGCTTGCATTTGGGGGCTTTAATTAGTTGCATAAGGGGTTTCTTGCATTGGTTATACTCATTTGAGTCCGCATAAACATTGTAAGCCCTCTTACCCTCATTTAGAAACTATAAAGTTAATGTATGATGAAAGTTGGGGTTTATGTATGTTTATTGAGTTGTGCATGTTATGCAAGGGTACTAAGCCATGATTTGCAAATCTATTAAGTTATGCATGTATACTAAGCCATGATTTGCAAGATTTATAAGTTATGCATGTTTATGCAAGTTTGTTAAGCCATGGTTTGTATGTTTATTAAGTTATGCATATTTATGCAAGTTTGTTAAGCCATGGTTTGTATGTTTATTAAGTTATGCATGTTGATGCAAGTTTGCTAAGCCATGATTTGTATGTTTATTGAGTTATGCATATTTATGCAAGTTTAAAATAACAAGTTGTGCATGTTTTGACAAGTTGTGCATGTTTTGGCAAGTTGTGCATGTTTATGCAAGTTTAAAATGACAAGTTGTGCATGTTTTGACAAGTTGTGCATGTTTTGGCAAGTTGTGCATGTTTATGCAAGTTTAAAATAACAAGTTGTGCATATTTTGACAAGTTGTGCATGTTTTGGCAAGTTGTGCATGTTTATGCAAGTTTAAAATGACAAGTTGTGCATGTTTTGACAAGTTGTGCATGTTTATGCAAGTTTAAAATGACAAGTTGTGCATGTTTGACAAGTTATGCATGATTAAGGTAATATGCAAGTTCACTATGCTAAGTTATGCAAGTTTAACATGTTATGCATGTTTATGGTAATATGCAAGATCACTATGCTAAGTTATGCAAGTCTAACATGTTATGCATGATTGTTGTGCAAGTTTATCATGTATGTTGTGCCAAGTTCCCTCTTCCTATCCTTTATGCGTTACCACGAATATGTAAGCGATAGAATGACGTTGGGGGTTTTGGGGTAAACTTAAAATACATGAAAATATAAGGTTGGGAATTTACCTATTAAGTTAGGTCTACCCCTTGGGAATTTACCTATTAAGTTAGGTCTACCCAAGTAATTGTTGACTTGTAATTATGTTTTGAAATAAAGTGGACATGACACTTAGAAAACATAAGTGTGGCCAACTCGAGGTTGGGTTGAGTTTGTAGCGTAATTCTACCCGGAACCGACCGGCTTAACTAGTGGCTACAAACAATAGGACCCAATGTGAGAAGTTGGTCATGGGGTGCCAAGACCCGAGGTTAGACCAAGTTGTGGTGTAAAGCTACCCGGACCCGCCCGGCCTAACTAGTAACCACAACAAGGTCTAATGTGAGAGGTTAAGGTGCATTAAATTAATTAATGCCTCATGATTAGGGTTAAGTCAGGGTCCACTGATACTTAACCAATTTGGAAGTTCAAGGGATTAGAATGTGGTTAAGTTGTGAACCGTTAGCTACACTTAACTAGTTTAATCCATTTGGGAGTTCAAGGGATTAGAATGGGGTTAAGCCACACTTAACCAGTTTAATCCAGGATTAGTGAAGGGTTAAATCACACTTAACCCTCTTAGGAAACCCTAGCGGCGGGTCTGTTCCGGCAGTAATCCCAGTTTGGTATCATCACAACCCTAGAAACTAGGCTAGGGCGGGCACGATTACTGGACGGATGTAAACGACCAAAGGGCGATGGCCGAGTGGTACAGCGGTGCGGGTCCGGCGGGCTACGGACGTGCACGTAGTCCGATGTTGGACAAACTCGAGGCACGGGTACCAGTAGGTTAGGGCTGTGCATTATTGCTTAAGTGTCCGGGGTCGACAACCGAGGGCTTGATACACCCAAAGGTGGGCCCAGCACAGACTACCTACATCCATATGTGGGCCGTATGGACATCAACACTTGACGTGTTAGGCTTATAGGGAGCCGATCAACTAGACCGTTGGGTTGGACCTTATACTAAGGTCACTTCATGTTATTGGGCCAAAGTTTGGGCTAAGGGATCAATACCTGTTATGTTGGTTTGCTAGTACACCGTGGTGCAAAACTTAACTCTGTTTATGCGATGACACCTCTATCTATTTTGTGGTTAATTTACCATGTCAGTATGTTGTTATCTATGATCATCTCAGTTTCCATCATGATGTTAACTTTATTAGTTTATAGACTGATCGTAGCAGGGCTTACTCAGTCTTTTTGACTGACCCGTTTTGTTTCGCCTCTTTTCTTCCGTTTCCCCCCCCCCCCCCCAGGTTCTCAGGGAGGGAATACTGGAGCCTAGCTTGGATTTTTAGCTCCTTCCTTGGATAGCTCAAGTATGCTTTCCCGCTATGGTTTACCACTCTTATTTGGGGATAGTACTTATGTATTTTCAGAGTATCAGATGATGTATTTATCCAGACTTGTAATTTTGGGAAATTGACATTCTGATGTACCAGACTTGTGTTTTGAAATGGTTTTAAATCTTCCGCTGTTTTATTTACTTACTCTGTTTATTTACATATATATATATATGTCATGTCCTGCCTTGCTATATCATTATGCATGTTTACCAATAATGCCCCTCCAAAGCTAGTGCATTCCTTTGCGAGTGACCCTGGCGGAGGTGGGGTGTTACATTTGGTATCAGAGCATATGGTTTACGAGAAGGGATAAAAAGGTTTTTAAAACTTTTGAAAAACTACTTTCAAAACCAAGTATAAAGTATTTTCCAAAGAAAAGTCTAGTTGTTTTTAAAAGGCTATTCCCCAAAAGCCATTAGCACTATCCTTTGACTCCTCGTTTGAACTCTTTTCTTTTCGTTTCCAGCATGTCTAATAATCTCATCTTGCCCGAAGGAGTAACGATACCCGATTGGTTTCGTCGGTACTTGGAAGTCACGGCACCGGTCCCGGGTGTCCCTAATGTTGTCTTCCCAGTCGAGGCCGCTGTTCCTCCTCCTCCTCCCGTAGCTGATGTTCCTCTTCCCCCTCAGCCTCCTCAAGCGGATTTTGCGGAAACTTGTAAGAACTTTAAGATGATGGGTTGCAAGAATTTCTTTGGAACCGAGACTTTTGTAGAGGCAAGGAATTGGTTGAAAGAGACCGAAGATCTTTTAGCCACCTTTGATACAGGTGACCGCAGGAAGGTTTTATTGGCAGTATGGTTGCTAAAGGAAGAAGCTGCACGTTGGTGGGTAGTCACCACCGCTACTAGGCCAATTGAGACTTGGGATGACTTTGGAGGAAGGTTTGGACTGAGATTCTTATCACTGAAGCAAGGGGACACGACTATTAGGGAATACATAGATAAGTTTAATCAACTGGCTCAAGACGATTTAGACTTGGTTAATACAGCTCAGAAGAAGACCCTACACTTTGCTCTAGGATTAAACGAGCCATTACGTGATTTGGCCCTGTCTCATATACCCTTGGGGGCAACTTTCGAGAGTTTAGTGAATTTGGCCCTACTTCAAGAAGAAGGTAGCAATGACAAGAAAGAGGTCAAGGCGAATGAGTCTCAAGGCAAGAGAGTAAATTCCGGGAAACGGGGCAAGAATAACCACAACCGCAAGAACAAGCCAAGAGGGAATAGGAAATGCAACTTCTGTGGTAACGTTGGACATATGGCTAAGGAATGTAGGAAGAAGGAAAAGAGAAAGCGGGGCAAATGCTTTGATTGTGGTGAGTTTGGACATTTCAGCAAGGATTGCCCGAGGAAACAAGGGCAAGGTCAGACTCAGTGTGCAGGACTATCTGGAGGGCGAGTCCATCCCCTCAACCCCGTTCTTCCAGCTCATGATAGAGGTAGTGTTCCTGTTGAAAATCTTGTTTACATTTTCTGATTTTCCCTGTTCGAACTTTGTTTGATTCTGGCACATCGCAAAATTTTATTTCATCTGATCTAGTTGAAAGTTTGCACCTAAGTACTAGCCTAGTTGAGGATCCCGTCTGTGTTTCAAATCCAATTGGGGGTTCTACCCGCCTGTCTGTGGTCTGAGTGGATTTGAAAATTTCTGTCTTGAGTATAGAATTCTCGTGGGATGTTTATATTCTCGGTTTCGGGGGATATGGGTTGGTTTTGGGCATGGAATGGTCGTCCTATTTTGGAGCCATTCTGGGTTTTTGTATATAGGGTGTGGGGCTCATGACTCGCCTCGGTAATACCCTAGAAATTTCTAGCAACCCTATGGGTCCCGTCATGTTATGTTATCTTGAATCCCTCAACTCGTCTATCTATAGTTTGCAATCTGTGAGGGTGGTCCGAGAATATCCTGATATCTTGGGAAGTGAAGGGGTTACCCTTAGACGTGGGATATATTTCCGCATTATCTGGTTGGTAATACCAAGCCAGTTTCGTGGCCGGTTAGGCACATGACCTCACGAGATGAGAGTTAAGAAAGCAAGTCAAGGAGTTGCTTGAGAAGAACTTCCTGAGGCGAAGCATTTTCGAGTAGGGTGCTCCAGTAGTATTCGTTACTGATGTGGACAGTTTGCTTCGCTTATGTGTTGATCTTCGTAAGAAGAATAGGTAACCGTTACCAAGGATCAATGATTTGTCTGATCAGCTTGTAGGAGCATCCGTTTTCTTTTGATCTAGCTACCGAATTCCATCAGCTTAGGATGGCTGAGGATGGAATTGACAAGACTGCGTTTAGGACTCTGGATGGGTTTTAGAATGGCTAGTCATGCTATTTGGTTTGACTAAGGCACCCGCATATTACGTGGACTTGATGGGTAGGGTGTTTAGGGAGTCCTTGAACAAGTTTGTCCGGGTCGTGGTAGACAGTATTTGATCTCCTCAAAAGAACGAGGAAGAGCATGTTAGACATCTCAAGAAGGAGATGGATACGCTTAGAGCCGCCAGTTGAAGGTCAAATTCTCCAAATGTCACTTTGGAGGAAAGAAGTTGGATTTCTTGGGCACATAGTTCTTAAGTAAGGCTTAGCGGTGGATTCCGCTGAAGTGGTTGCGGTTTAAGACCGGAAAGCTCTGAGAAGGGCAATTGAAGTAAGAAGCTTTCTCCGTTTGGCTAGTTAGTTAGCATTCCCGGAGCTTAGACTTACTCTTCTGGGTCAAGAAGGGAGTTTCACGGGAAGAAGACCCGCAGTTGGTCCAGAACATGGACCAGTCGACTCGAGGCGAGATGTTAGGTCACCTCGCTAGATATATTATAAAGGATGACTAAGGCGCGATAAGAGATTATGTGTTCCTCGAGGGAAAGACTTGGTAAAGAAGGTTCTTGGAGATGCGCATCACTCAAGGAGGTGGCCGAGTTGGTCTCTGGATGCATGTTGTGCCACCAAGTTAAGGCCAAGTCATAGAAGCCCAGTGGGCCATTACCTCCGTTAGGGGTTTCGCAAGGGAAGTGTGAGAACATCTCGATAGATTATGTGGATAGACTAGAAAGGGAATACGGGTATGTGGGTAGACTCACGGAAAGTGCTCATTTCAGTCCGGTGAAGAGCGAGAAGACTGCATCATGGTCAGCAACGGTTTACCCTCAAGAAGTTGGCCAGTTTTGAAATAGCCTACAGGAAGCCATGGGTAGGCAACTGAATCTAGGTATGGCCTATCACTCATAGGCAGATGGTTCATTTCGATTAAGCATGAGTTATAGAAAATCGCGTTTATAAGGGCAATTGGCAACGTGGATTGGTATTTTCAAGAGAAAGTTCGGCTGCATGGAATACTTTATAGTAAGTAGACGAGATCCAAGATTCACTAGTGAATTTTGGAGAGCTGGCAGGAGATCATGAGGTTATAGTATGTTTAAACCAAGTATACAGAAGGGAGAATAAGTGGAAAAGAAGGACGAGAGGCGATAATGAAATGAGTTCCAACTCGAATTTGGGAAATAGGAGTTAGGAAGCCAAGGAATTATGAAGTGAAAGATAGTCAAAGCACAGTGGGGTTAAGCTCAAGGAAACGTGACTAAGAAGAGGGAAGACTAGATACGCGCATCATATCTCTTTTTAAGAGTGCATCTTTGATCCTTGTTTTCCTGTGGAGCTTGCTTGCAAGTTATCTTTTGTATATGTCCTCTTGATCCCATTCTCGATCCTATTTCTGTTGTGAACTCCATAAGGGGGTTAAGACTCATCGGTTAGTACTATATGTCAAAGTTTGAACGGATTTCTTGTAATCCAAAAGGGAGTTTGTCTAGTATATCTAGTTTATCGTGTCTATCTTGTCATGAGAACCTTAGGTAGAAACCCTTTTGGTTGAAACATGTGTTTGAAACATGTTATGCTTGATGGTTGCAAGTGTTTTGCAAGTGGTTGCTCGTGGATGCATTATACACATTAGGCACTAGATCGGCTCGCACACTCTTCATGTTGCATATGCATGAGTGCTTACACTTATTCATGGTTGATACTTGTTGTGTTATCACATGGATGTTGCATATGGGCGAATGTTATGTGCACTCATATAGATACTATGAATTTAGGAACTTGCATACATATGGATTCATTTCACTGACATACATATGCATTCATTTCACTGACATACATATGCATTAAGGAGGTTTACTGTATCAGTAACCGCCTGATTTACATACATATGCATTAAGGAGGTTTACTGTATCAGTAACCGCCTGATTTTTGCATTAGGTAAGTACATATACACACACTTTTGCATATGTTCATCCAGCATTTAGAATCTTTTAAGGACAATGATTGCTCATGGATGATGCTTTGAGTAGATGGATGATTGGATGGTAGGATACGTTCTTCCTAACTTGAAGATTTCGGGGACGAAATCCTTTAAGGAGGGGAGAATGTAACAACCCGTATTTTCAATAACCTGTAATAATGAAAATTGAGGCAGAATTAAATTATAAAATGAGAATCAAGGGAAACGGGCTATGCCATTGCGTTCGTCTCGGAAAAATACGCGAAATAGAGTCCGGGTTTTCGAAAATCGGAGTCCGTATGACCCAGTTAAGGCCCATTGAAGTTTTCAGAAAAATCCTAGGTAAAAACAGATTCAAATTTAAAGAATTGGGCCAGCTGGGCCAAGGCGGGAAAACTCCCGCCAGGGGCCCCATGTCGACAGGCCTGTCGACAGGGTCCCCAGGGAGTCGACTGCCCTGTCGACAGCCCTGTCGACAGGGGGTGCCCAGGCAGTCTAGCCTGGTGCACCATTTCTGATTTGGGCTTGATTGGGTGGCTTGGTTCTAGAGAGTTCCGAGATCTGACGGGCCAAAACTAACCTAGGGTTAATCCTATGGTCTAAATCACTCTAATCTTCTATAAATAAGCCCCTAATCCTACCCTTAAACCCCATAAATCATTCTAGCAACAAAACTATGCCAAAATCTAAACTCTCATGGCCTCCACCCTCTTCATACAATTCCTAATCAAATCCCTAAGAGATTTCCATGCATACAAGGGTATTTAGGCTTGTATGATCCTCCTTAGCTTGCATTAAAGGCTTATTTTTCTATTGGCATCATAAAGGAGGAGTCTTGATCAAGTTTGCTTGCATTTGGGGGCTTTAATTAGTTGCATAAGGGGTTTCTTGCATTGGTTATACTCATTTGAGTCCGCATAAACATTGTAAGCCCTCTTACCCTCATTTAGAAACTATAAAGTTAATGTATGATGAAAGTTGGGGTTTATGTATGTTTATTGAGTTGTGCATGTTATGCAAGGGTACTAAGCCATGATTTGCAAATCTATTAAGTTATGCATGTATACTAAGCCATGATTTGCAAGATTTATAAGTTATGCATGTTTATGCAAGTTTGTTAAGCCATGGTTTGTATGTTTATTAAGTTATGCATATTTATGCAAGTTTGTTAAGCCATGGTTTGTATGTTTATTAAGTTATGCATGTTGATGCAAGTTTGCTAAGCCATGATTTGTATGTTTATTGAGTTATGCATATTTATGCAAGTTTAAAATAACAAGTTGTGCATGTTTTGACAAGTTGTGCATGTTTTGGCAAGTTGTGCATGTTTATGCAAGTTTAAAATGACAAGTTGTGCATGTTTTGACAAGTTGTGCATGTTTTGGCAAGTTGTGCATGTTTATGCAAGTTTAAAATAACAAGTTGTGCATATTTTGACAAGTTGTGCATGTTTTGGCAAGTTGTGCATGTTTATGCAAGTTTAAAATGACAAGTTGTGCATGTTTTGACAAGTTGTGCATGTTTTGACAAGTTGTGCATGTTTATGCAAGTTTAAAATGACAAGTTGTGCATGTTTGACAAGTTATGCATGATTAAGGTAATATGCAAGTTCACTATGCTAAGTTATGCAAGTTTAACATGTTATGCATGTTTATGGTAATATGCAAGATCACTATGCTAAGTTATGCAAGTCTAACATGTTATGCATGATTGTTGTGCAAGTTTATCATGTATGTTGTGCCAAGTTCCCTCTTCCTATCCTTTATGCGTTACCACGAATATGTAAGCGATAGAATGACGTTGGGGGTTTTGGGGTAAACTTAAAATACATGAAAATATAAGGTTGGGAATTTACCTATTAAGTTAGGTCTACCCCTTGGGAATTTACCTATTAAGTTAGGTCTACCCAAGTAATTGTTGACTTGTAATTATGTTTTGAAATAAAGTGGACATGACACTTAGAAAACATAAGTGTGGCCAACTCGAGGTTGGGTTGAGTTTGTAGCGTAATTCTACCCGGAACCGACCGGCTTAACTAGTGGCTACAAACAATAGGACCCAATGTGAGAAGTTGGTCATGGGGTGCCAAGACCCGAGGTTAGACCAAGTTGTGGTGTAAAGATACCCGGACCTGCCCGGCCTAACTAGTAACCACAACAAGGTCTAATGTGAGAGGTTAAGGTGCATTAAATTAATTAATGCCTCATGATTAGGGTTAAGTCAGGGTCCACTGATACTTAACCAATTTGGAAGTTCAAGGGATTAGAATGTGGTTAAGTTGTGAACCGTTAGCTACACTTAACTAGTTTAATCCATTTGGGAGTTCAAGGGATTAGAATGGGGTTAAGCCACACTTAACCAGTTTAATCCAGGATTAGTGAAGGGTTAAATCACACTTAACCCTCTTAGGAAACCCTAGCGGCGGGTCTGTTCCGGCAGTAATCCCAGTTTGGTATCATCACAACCCTAGAAACTAGGCTAGGGCGGGGCACGATTACTGGACGGATGTAAACGACCAAAGGGCGATGGCCGAGTGGTACAGCGGTGCGGGTCCGGCGGGCTACGGACGTGCACGTAGTCCGATGTTGGACAAACTCGAGGCACGGGTACCAGTAGGTTAGGGCTGTGCATTATTGCTTAAGTGTCCGGGGTCGACAACCGAGGGCTTGATACACCCAAAGGTGGGCCCAGCACAGACTACCTACATCCATATGTGGGCCGTATGGACATCAACACTTGACGTGTTAGGCTTATAGGGAGCCGATCAACTAGACCGTTGGGTTGGACCTTATACTAAGGTCACTTCATGTTATTGGGCCAAAGTTTGGGCTAAGGGATCAATACCTGTTATGTTGGTTTGCTAGTACACCGTGGTGCAAAACTTAACTCTGTTTATGCGATGACACCTCTATCTATTTTGTGGTTAATTTACCATGTCAGTATGTTGTTATCTATGATCATCTCAGTTTCCATCATGATGTTAACTTTATTAGTTTATAGACTGATCGTAGCAGGGCTTACTCAGTCTTTTTGACTGACCCGTTTTGTTTCGCCTCTTTTCTTCCGTTCCCCCCCCCCCCCAGGTTCTCAGGGAGGGAATACTGGAGCCTAGCTTGGATTTTTAGCTCCTTCCTTGGATATCTCAAGTATGCTTTGGACTTGAGCCGCTATGGTTTACCACTCTTATTTGGGGATAGTACTTATGTATTTTCAGAGTATCAGATGATGTATTTATCCAGACTTGTAATTTTGGGAAATTGACATTCTGATGTACCAGACTTGTGTTTTGAAATGGTTTTAAATCTTCCGCTGTTTTATTTACTTACTCTGTTTATTTACATATATATATATATATGTCATGTCCTGCCTTGCTATATCATTATGCATGTTTACCAATAATGCCCCTCCAAAGCTAGTGCATTCCTTTGCGAGTGACCCTGGCGGAGGTGGGGTGTTACAGTTTTAGTTAGAGTCTTAAGACCCGTCATAGCTTATCTTCCAATACGATTCCATTTTGATTGAATTCGCATCGTTTGAATTCAACTTGAAACTAACTTTTTCCTCCTTCTTTTTCCTTAAAGAAGTGAAATAATTGGTCGTAACTGTGCGAGTGCCGGTTCACCCACTGTACCTCCTATGGGAGGGGTGATTATGTCTCAAGTGTCCTAATTTTAGTCTTTTAGAATAGTCATCGACTCGTTCTCCTTCGTGTTGATTTCTATAGTCCACCTAGGGCCCGCGTGCTCTAGTGGTGCTTCTGTTTCATTCTTTGACTCGATTTGCTAATCGATGTCTGTCTTTGTATAAATTACGTTATTAAAACGTAAATTTCAAATTGTCAATCGCTTCGGTGATCGTATTTTGACATTGTCTTGACTACTTCAATCGTACGAGAAATTTAATTAAACTCCTTAGTAAACATGAGGACTATGGACCCTTTTGTTTGCTTTGACGGATAATTCCTGGACTTGTGCGTTTGAAAACTATGATAATAACCATTTTGAATGTTCGAGTGGGATTCAACAATTCGTTCGTTAATTCTTGAGTTAAGCTAGCGGTATGCGACGTTCGGCTAAATTTATTTATTAACTGGCCTTTTGTGTATCACACTTATCGTGTTGATCATTTATGATCCATGTAGTTGATTGATCATTGGATATCTTGCCTGTGCGTCGTTACACACGTCGTAAGCACCTTTGATCCTAATATTTCGTGTTTTCTAGTTAAGATTGTTCCGTGCGTCGCTATGTACCTAGCGTGGTCTATTGATCACTTGTCGATCGGTATGGAGATACCATGTCGTTGTGACTAAATCTACTCCCTTGTTGTCAGCTATGTAGTTCTAGTTCGGTGTGAGATCACCAAGCCTTCAGGCTAAAACAACCCATTTGTTATCTCGTTGTGCCGGTGTGAGTCACCAAGCATTTGTGCTAAATTGACTCAAGATCAAGAATGAGGGAAAGCATCCCGCTTCTTGTGATCCCTCTTCTTGAGTCAAGGTACGTGTCATTAATTCCTTAATGTCATTTACCTTGTTCAGAGATTATTTTATTTATGTTCTTTTGATATACGTCAATCGTGTTCTTCATTATCAAAAGATATCATTTGTGTTTTATTCGTAAGTTGATAAAGGAATTTCATTTCCTTTATGCCATCCCGAATGATTTATTGAATTTTTATATTTTTGCGAGATTTGTGTGAACGTTAGAAATTGTGAGGACTTTCTTGTGTTTACTTGTCCATCGAGTGCGTTAAGATCTCGAACAAGATATGGGACGCCATGTTGTAGATCGGAATTCCTAAACACCATTATGTGACAATCCTACATTTGAAATGATTCCTAAAATTAAAATTCACTTCTAATAAGTTAATCAAAATAATAATATTTTGGGTTTTTGCGAATTTTTGTAATCATTCGTTATTTTTCTAGATGATTTGTTTCTAGATACTCTTGAAGCAATTCCAAGAAGTTGAGTGGTTCAAGATGTTCAATTAGAAATTATCTTGAATCCTTTCTTTGAGTAAATTAAATAACTCCAGGAATAACCTAAAGAGTTATTTATTTATGTCTCTTGTTTCTGGATTTCAGATCTTTGATTTTCGAGAATTCTTAGTGATTGAGAATCTCACCTAATTCTTAATCCTTGTTTTGATTTGCTAAAGGAATTTAGTATTCTTGTGATTCCATGGGTCTTATTATTTTCTCTAGTAAACGATCACTTGAGAGAATGGGAGTTCCCGTAGGGGAGGGAATATTTGGGTTTTGCGATCCACGGCAAACTCAATAATTCCTTTCTTCGAATCTATGATTTAGTCGATCATCCGGAAGTGCTATAGTCAATTCACTTATGGACTTAGCCTTGCGTTGTCCTTAGAAATGAATATCGAAAGGATGAGCTCTTTTGGTATTCATCCCACGTTTGTTTGAATCATTTGTGTCGACAATTGTCTCCGCACGTTTGTTAACCCTTGTCAATCAAATTTTTTGGGGATTACGACCTCTTTGGTTTAATTTCATCTTGTTCTGTTGCTTTCTTGATTAATTGCTGATGTTTTTGCGATTTGAGATTTTTGGTGGAAAATTATCTTAAATCCTGTTGTTCCGAATTGGTAAGTTGTGCACTACTTATCCATCATCTTCTTGATGTTTCTGATTTTCTAAAATCGATACTCAAGTTTCTAAATATTGGGAATTTCGTATAATTCCTAATGATTCGTCCTTATGGTTACTAAATGAGATTTAGTACCTGGTTAGAAATTGATTTCCCAGAGTAGTTCATTGGTATTCTGCTACCAATATTTGTTATCGATTTCTAGTTCATTGGTATTCCGTTACCAATGTCTGATTATTGATTTGTAATTCATTGGTATTCCATTACCAATATTTGTTTTCGATTTCTAGTTCATTGGTATTCCGTTATCAATGTCTGATTATCGATTTGTAGTTCATTGGTATTCCGTTACCAATATTTGTTTAGCGGTTTCTAGCTCATTGGTATTCCGTTACCAACCTTGAATCATTGATATTAAAATTGATTATTCCTTCGAAAATTGCTTTCCTTAGCTAAATTAGTTGGAATCTATGTGTTGTGCTTTTGTTGGTGTCAGCCACCTTGTCGCAGGACTAAAACGCTCGGGTTCGATATTCGCTACATCATCGTGATTGAGTTTGGGAATGGATTAGTCAACCATCGTAAATTCCCATTTCATATCCTAAGAGAAATAGCTACTATTGATATCTCGCGTTTGTAGGGCGCAGTCCCGTTGCTTCTTGAAATTTCAAATTGGATTCTCTTGGTTTTGGTGCATTTTATTGATTCTCGTTCACTTGAGAATCATACAAAGAAAGGTGAGTCTATTTGAATTCATAGCACTTATAAATTTTTTTAGAATTATTTTACCCGTTTGGGATGACTACCTTCATGGGTAATGGAGTTCGAGATTGAACTCTAGTTTTCATGATCTTGCGAGACGAAATTGGGATTTCACCTAGCCGTTGGTGAGATCTTTTCATTTCGTATCGGTTCTTGTGGTACCACTCCGTGGTATTGTTTTTGGTTGTTACTTATTACTTCATTCTTAAGGAATTGCAGGGACGCAATTCTTTTAAGGGGGGAGTCTGTAACAACCCGCTCAGTCGACGATTTTAGATTTAGATATTTTGTCTAAATATATCATCATATCTTATATGTCACTCAAAATGTAGTTTTTCACAAATGATAAAATTAGGACTCGGGACCACTTCCATTGAGTTCAAAACGTCGTTTATGACCTTTTTTATTATAAACTTCGATATGTTTGGAGTTTGGAAATTTTGGAGCATTTTTAAGTGTACTTAGCTAGTCCATTTGTGTTTGGGCTGAACCAAACTCTCCACTTAAACCCCCATCAGCCCATGCGTCTTCCCCCATTCCTCCTCATTCACTTAAAACACGTTTCTTTCTATGAAAATGGGGAAAGAGGATGGGAAATGCAAATTCCTAGCCTAGGGTTTGCAAATTCATGTGCTAATTTGATTCTACAATATGGGTAAGCTCTTTCTTCACCTTCTCCATCTTATTGTCCTCTCAATTTCGGATTTTTAGTGTGTCTTAACACTCATGAGTCTTCATTTATGTTCATGAGGTGATTTTGGAGGAGCTAATGAGGAAAGGTGGGTTCTTTGCTTGAATTGGAGCTTGTTCTCCGTTTATTGAAACCAAGGTGAGTTCTTTTTGAACTCACATCTATGCCACAAGCCATTGGCTTGTAAAAGTGTAATTTAGTGTTCATTGAGTTTGCATATGCTAGTGAATTGTGTAACTAGTGTAACTTAGTCGATTTCGTGTGTTCATATTTCATTGGGTTGAAAATTTTGATAAGAATTGTCCACACAATCTAATTCATATGCTATGAGTTGATTCGGTGATATTGTGAAGCTCTGTTGCCGCCCCGACATAGTTCTAAGCCTTCTTAAGTCGCTTGAATTGTATTTGATTGCTTTGGTTAGAAAATTTACCCGTTTTGGAATTTATAATCAAAACCATTGCTAATCTCGTGTATGTATGTTTGTGCATGTAAGTTTGGTGTTATGAGCTACCCCGATGAGTTTTAGAATCCTCATATACATGTACATAACATCATAGGCCTTCGGGCATTCGTCGATACAGTTTTGAACATGTTTTCAAGGCAAATTGTGCTCTGGAACAGGATTCAGACGTCTGAATATTATATGTCAGACGTATGACTGCTCCAAATAATTATAGTTCCAAGTAACAGAACTCAGATGTCTGAAAATTATTGTTCAGACGTCTGGCCGGAATAATTCAGATGTCTGAATTGGGGCCAAAATGAACTAAAACCCTTCGAGTTCCTGAAAATCCTAATTCAGACGTCTGAAATAAATGATTCAGACGTCTGAATCTGTTTTTCTACTGTGGACCAGAGGGACCTCGGTCCACAGTCTACACCATCCGGGCTCTTTTCCGGCCGGAGCTCGGGTCGTTCGGACTTCGTTTGTGAACTTCAGCTTTCCGAATTCACAGATTCCAGCAACTCGATTCGTAGACTTTGATTCTCAATTGATTCTTTCAATGTGGATCCTTATTGGTCGATTCACATTTGTTTCTGATATGAATTGAATAAGTGATCATTATAAACTCCGTGCGCTCTATTTTGTATATCGAATTTATTCGATACTCTTGTTAAGGTGATTCACGCTATTAAAACGTGAATTATCGACTCGATATCCTTCGAGTTTATTCCGATGTAGTTTAAAACCTTCGGGTGCTAGTTTGGAATTTCGATTCTTTCGTTGGTTTCAATTACAACAGTTATCCCTTGATTTCATGTATGTTGTTGTGATGTGAGTTTATGATTTATGATTTGAATTCACGTCATTGTGACGTGAACCCCCTTGATCGATTTGCCTCGGCAATCGTATTATTGTTTATTGCCACTTTGACGTTATATAAAGAGATTTTATGTCATTAGTAGATATCAAATTCTTGTACTAAAATGGTTTCCAATCTTACTTCATTATGCGAAGCTAATTTACAAAATTGTTTTATGAACCTTCTCCAAATCTATATATCCTATAAACCTTTTCTCGTTCGTATGAGAAATCTAATTAAACGTCTTAGTAAAATCAAGGACTATGAACCCTTGCTTTTGCTTCGATGGTTAATTCTTGGACTCGTCCGATCGAAAACCGTGGCAATGCTCCTTCTATGATTTTCTCTGTTTTGAATAGGATCCAATTACGAGTGTGTAAATATTCGAGAATAGCATGTGGTTATGGGACATGTTGCTATTTTCTTATAATAACTAGATTGGAGTAATTTCTATTCACCCGGATCGATGTGATCTGTTTTATGATTTGGACTTAGCTTCCTGGCTATGTCTCCGGGGGACTGTGGTCCACTGTAATAGTTTCTGCACTATCAGGGGAACTCCAGTCAGATAGTTTCCGCACTATCTGTCGATACCTCCTTTTTACTATGTGACTTATGTTTTAGTGGTCCTCGATCGCCCGAATGGGATTTACGATTCTTGGATTTCACCTATGGGACCTCGGTCCAACTTTTATGACTTGTGTTCTGTGGTCCTTGATCGCCCGAATGGGATTTACGATTCTTGGATTTCACCTATGGGACTTCGGTCCAACTTTCTATGATTTATGATGTTTTCTAGAGATTTCACGATTACGTGTTTTCTCTCTACCGGGGTCACGACCCGGATTCTTGGGGAGCTCCGGCTCAAACAAATGGGTTAGCCACCTAGAGATCGTATCTCATCTTCTATGAACCTGCAGGCCCCCTTTTTGATGTTTCTATGATTTTCTATGATTTATGCGTTTTCTCCCCCTTTATGATTTTCTATGACCACATTGATGTGATGCGCGTCAATTTGATTTAATTTGGCATTCCATTGTCATTCATGTGTTCAGTTTATTTGGCATTCTGTTGTCATTCATGTGTTCAGTTTATTTGGCATTCCGTTGTCATTCATGTGTTCAGTTTATTTTGCATTCCGCTGTCATTTCCTGTTGTGTGCTTTTATTTGAATGTTGCATTCTATATTAGCTATGAGATTATTTAGAGATATTTGTGTACTGACGTTTCATTGTCATTCCTTGATTTTGTTGACATGCCATGTTTCATATTTATTTATGATTAGAGGTTATTAGTAGAATCATGTCATCCTGTGTTACGTCTCTTGTTATCTCAGTTTATTTGATAAGTACAGCTAGACTGACTCGTTTATTGTTTATTCCTATAAATAATACTCGGGTCAGACCGAATCATTTTAGGTACTCCTCTGGGACACATCGCAGGATTGATCTTCCGCTTTTAGCTTGCTACTCTGTCTCCGTAGTTTTATGTACTGTTGTACCTATGACATTATCTTGTTGTGTACATATTCTTTTATTTAGATCATGGTGCATGTATCTATTCTTTTGGGATTAATGGATCTTTGTTGACCACTATCTTGTTGTACACATTCTTGGTTTATTCATATCTATTCCTCCTTTGTGATATGATCATTCTGTGTCTGGCTTTGAGATATACCATATTTTTATTGTTGTTGTTGTCTATTTTATACTGCTTTCTGGATTGCTTATAGCCGTTGTGTAGTTGCCCTGTGTGCCGAATGGTCATGTCGAAATTTTAATCAGTATCAGAATTCGATGTGCATTCCTCACATGGAGTAATCATACAATCGGTCTCTCTTCACAAACCTCATTCTCCATTATGGTCTACGACATTTCTCTGAAATGAACTGGACGATAGTGGGTATAGAGGCGGGGCGTTACAAATATGATCATTTTTGCCATATGAACAAGGACTGTCCAAAACTTGATAATGAAAAGAAGTGGAAAAAATATGAGAAGTATAAAAAAGAAAAGAAAATTCTTTCAAGTTACTTGGGAAGATTCGAATTCTTGCTCATCAAACAGTGAAAGTGATAGTGATACTGAACAAGCTAATGTATATTTCGTGGAAGACAAGGATGAGATATGTCTTGATCTTACTTATGATGAAATTCTAGAACTTAGCATGAAAACAGATGATAAGTATAGAGAAGCTAAGAAGTTAAATAAATAATATATTGCTAAGATGAATCGAATGGAACTTGAAATAGGATTTTTAAAAGATGAGAAAACTATTTTAGAAGAAGAACTATAAAATGCTCAAGAAAAATGAAAAAAAAAATCTATACAAAATGATTTATTATCAAATGAATTAGGAAAAGATAAACTAGAAAATAATGATATTTCCAATAAAAATGTGACCTTAGAAAGTAATCTAGAAGCATCACATTCTAAAATCTGGGAATTCAAAAATAAGTTAGGAAAGATTATTTCTAATTTCTGAAAATTTAATGAAGGAAAACAAAATCTAGAAAACCTAATCAAAAATTCCAAACCATCTAGCAATAAGTTAATTAAACAAAAACATATAGAAAATTTCTTTAAAAATGTTTTTTATAATACAAAATATAATTTTAAAGGTCCCAAACCCACTTGGGTATGGCTACCTTCCCTACCTAACATTTATGACCCTAACGGAGAAAGTAAGGTAGCAATTAAATCGTTTTATCTTGCAGGTACCCAAAAGAAAGAAAAAGGAGAAATGGATACTAGATAGTGGCTTCTCCAAACACATGACAGGCAATGCAAGTATGTTATCCAACATAACTTAGATTGATGGTAGCGCAGTGAATTTTGGAGACAATTCAAAGGTACATGTTATTGGCATTGGAGAAGTTATCAACATCAGTATATCTAACTATCCTATTATTTTTAATGTTTTTTCATGTTAAAAATTTAAAGCATATTCTCTATTTTGTTTTACTAACTTTATCATAAATGATTTTTGACAATGACAAACGGGGAGATATATTAAGTATACGAGAAATCACTAACTCAAGGGGAGCTAGCATTCACATATTATTGATATTGATTGTGTTGTTGTCATCATCAAAAAAAGGGAGAATGTTAGAACCTATATCTCATGCTTTTAATGACAACAACTATACAATCACCATATACAACTTGTGGATATATTTATCATCTAAATATGATGTCCATCTGTGTATGCAGGTATATAATCGTAACCGAAGACTTGAAGACAAGCACAAAAGCTTCATAATATTAGTTAGTATTTAGTGTAAAATCATAATAGATGATTTGTACATTCTCCTTGAATAGTATCCACATATATAATAGTTTATAAAATGGTTTTATTAGCAAAGAAACACAAAAATAAGAAAGTGCAAGTGTCAGACATTTGACACTCAGTTTAGATGTCTGTTACTGGACTTTGGAAAAATTTCAGAGTTCTCAGACATCTGCCACTTATGTCAAATGTCTGAGCTAAGACCTAGAAATATTCCAAAGTTCTAGCACAGACGTCTAACATAAATGATTGACGTCTATGCTGAGTAATGGAACATTTTCTGAAAATGTTTCTTCCTTATCTTGGAAGGATACATCCTTTTTCATCTTCACCTTTTTGTTCTACCAAGGGTTGCAATCTTTAGAACGAAAAGGTTTAGTTTAAAAAGCATTTTTCTTTAAACAAATTCTTCGATTTCTATAAATAAATTTGAATCAAAGAGATTTGATCAACTAATCTTTCCGAATCTTTCCTATCTATACATTCTATTCTCTACAATTCTTTGTTTCTAAAAGCATTCAAGAAGCATTCTATTCATCTCTTCTATACATCAAGTATTTCAAACCATACACCACTTCAAGGAGATTATAGGAGAAATTATACCATTCTATCAAAATCAGTGTTTTTAAGAACACATCTTTGTCAAGAAAACTACTCTGTCGCAAGCCTATTGCTCCGAGCGAAGAGAGGGATGTTTTGATAGTTAGAAAGACAAAAAGGAGCTTTGGCGCTGGAAGTAGGATGGGAGGTCCGAACCAGTATAGAACTTTGGAGTAATTGCTTCTTACTTTACCTAATTTCATATTGTTAGTAATTAGATATTATCTATACTCACAATCCCTATAGTTCTTTCAATAAATTATAAATACCTTGGCTCTTTCTCACATTTCTTTACACTTAAGTTCTTCTCTTCCTCCTCCTCTTAAGCTGCTTAATGGCTTCCAGAATTTAGTAAAGATAAGAAAAAGAAAGAAATAACTTATACCTCAAATAAGTATACATAAGCATTAAACCTACTGACAAAACTCTGCTTACCAACATTCATAAATCACCACCACTCGATGAAGCTTCAAGAATAAGCACCATCATTTTTAAGGAGGGTTGGAAGCAATTAGGAAAGGGAAGGAGTCTCGAGCCTCTTGGAAAAATCACGCTTGTGTCAGGAACATTTTAGAGTGATTAAAAGAAGTTGCACAGTCTAGATCAAATTCAAGGTGAGAAACAAAATTTAGATGATTTTAACTATCCATATGTTATTGGAATGATTACGCTTGCTATAATGATGTTTATATTTTATATGATAAGTTTTTATCGAGTTTTGATTGATAATATATCTGTTGTATGAATCATTTAACAACTCACATTAAAATGCATGTCAATAAGCATAATGGAAATCACTTCATGGATGAAATGGTATAGTAGGATGATTAAACCTCTTGAAAATGGTTTAAAATGTTTTAAAAGTGACTTATAAATGTTTCTAAGTGTAATTATGTAATTTGAAAAGCATACGAAATTTAAAGAAATTTTGGTGCATTAGTTCACAATTTCATACCTTAAAAAGTTAATCTTATGTATATGATAAAATATGAATCTACATTCTTTGGAATATGATTTTTCTGTACTCTTATATGTTATAAATATAGTTTTCCACTAAATCAAAAGGATCAAGATTACGTTGAGTAGATTTTGAAATATTACCAAAATAATTTTTGAAAAACATGTAATAAAATAAGTCTTTTGATTAATTGAGAAAAAATAGCACTTTTCATAGAACCTGTCTAATACTTTCCAAGAGCGATTGAAATTGGAGTTTAACCATCTCCGAATTCTTCGGTGAATGATTAGTTAAGTAATACGAATATTGTTTGAAAGATTACAACTTATTTAAAAGTGTTTAACTAATTTTATTCAATCAAAAAGTTATTAGTTTAATCTTAGCTCTAATAAGACAATGAGTAAACCTAATTTGTCTATTTCTAGGATCCAGATGTAGGAGTTTGACTAAGGAGATATTCGGGAGCAACCAATGCCCTGGCCCACCCAGCCATTTCCTAGATGAAGGGTGGATAAAGATGAAATGTAGGAAACGAGTTTTGTATAAAAGATTAAGTTTTCTTAATATAAAGAAACTAGATTACTTGTGATCTCATTGTATTTAATATCAAATTCCAAGGAGGGAATACTTACTATCTATGAAAATTTAAAATGTTCTTATACCGTTATTCAACGATAGTAGAGAATAAATAGCAAATTGATATCCAGTAGAATGAGTATGATTTCTTTGGATCTATCATATTAAATTAGACTTATCATCCATGAAGATAAAATAAATGGGATTTAATGATTCCATATATGTATCTGAGGAATATTTGAAGTTAAGCATCCTTAAAAGAAGTTTTTGTGAAGAAACTAATTAAGAAAGAACATCCAAAACTACTTAAACATTATTTTGCGATGACTGATTTGAGAAAATTAGGAACGAATTTGAGTGATTCCTATCCGAAAATCACTTCGAATCAGCTAGTGTTTGGAACCAAAGAAGATTGAAGAAAAAAGAATTATGGAGATTAAATGAAGGATTGTTGTCATTGACCCTTATCGGAATTTTTCTATATTACAAATCGATAGTAGTTCTGCATTCAGATCTTCGGTGCAATGGCTCCTTTTTTCCAGTCACATGATCTAGAAGGAGAACTGAAACACCCCAGAAATTCGAACCAATCAAAATTGCTGAAAATCCTTCCGTTTTAAAAAAATACAAACAATGATAGAAACCATCATATTTTATAAGTATGAACAACATCACTAAATGCAGTGGATAAAATTTAAATAAATGCCACTTATCAAAGTATTCATATTGACACGACCCGAACTTCCCCGTGAAGGAAAGCACGGATTGCGTTGAGGACAAGACAAAATCGAACGCAAACGGAAGAACATTTCATTGTTATTACAACAATTCCATCAGAATACAAGAATATACAGAGTATAAATGAATAAAATACATTCGATGAATATCAGAGATTATAATAAATTACATAGCAGCGGAAAAATATACAAAACACAACTGAAAGTAATACACGGATACAGAGCTTTCCGAGCATCGTTCCAGCTGTTAATCTGGATCCTGTGAATATAAATCTGCAAAACCAAAACTACTAGCTGCCCGTGTCGAAAATAGGGGCACCCAGAGTTTAGGTTAAAACAATAAACTCCAGGTCAGTTATGGGACTGGTGTGAGAACTAAAACAGTTGTTAATCTTTATTTTAAAGTTTGGTAAATCAAGGGACCACGCCGTATAACACGGAACGGGTTTCCTCCCAAGAATACCAGTGCATAGAACAAACAGCGCAATGCTAAATAAAGAAAAATGAAGCTATTATAAGACCCAGGTCTCATCACACAATGCAACGCAAGCCGAAGGATAGGGTTTTTACCTTATAACAGCCAAAGCATGCTTGATACGTTTAAAACACAATATTTGATACTATCATAGGTGTATAGTGTCCAAACAATTTCAATCATAAATATAAATCATAGACGACATAAGCGCCCTATCCCACTATGTCGCCATACTAGGCTCTACAAATAAAACCGAAACACACGTATTGGAAATTGGATTCCATCATGAGTCGAGGCAAGGGGCAAGATCCTCTCCGATTCGAGACACTCTAGCAAATGTCCCAGGACCCCACTATGATCCTTGGATCTTCAGGGTCGGTCCTCTCTTACTTTTGAGGATTAATTATTCCTGAACACACGTTTCCCGGTCCTTATAGACCTATATCCGAGGCGCCTCGTATCCAACAACCACACAGGTGAAAAGTATATAATGTCAGGGCTGGTAGGTCACTGACACCACCCTAGCTAGAAAGAAACGTCGTGCTCTCCCTGCAGTCACTATCCCGTTTTTGACTCATACCGAGGTGTGAGGCTCGCGAATTCACGCTATACACAAAGCTACGCCACACAGGTCGTGCTTTGATCATCAACCACAAGACTTTGCTTTTCAATAGAAGCCTTGATCAATTGCCACTTACGCGTGCCACACTGGCAATTCACTCCATGCGACCGATGTCCATCGATATACAACCTCTGAGCTCGTACGTCTCAGAGAAGGGCGTTAAGCAAGAGAATAAATTCTCCGCCGCCAAACAGATGTATATTTAATAGAGATCAATCAACACAGAATAAAATCCAATGTCAGACACACAATCCATTTACAAGTTCGTCCTGGGTCTGAACGAAACCGGAGGCACTTTCCTCGCATATCCATCCATCTCCAAATACGTCTAGACGATCACCAACTGTTTCCCTCATCTTGGGTGTACAACCCAATCGAGATCATCAGTAATCACCCAAACGATGTGAAGACTTCCGGTCTTCAACCACCTTCTTCATCTTCGACATCTCGTCGAATCGGTTATTCAGAATGGGTATAAACCCGACCTTTCTGAATAACCCACGTATATGATAAACAAATGTTACACAAACACAACGAACGCCTCATTCCAATTCAGAATATTCTTTTATTCACAAAATCACATTCTTAGGGAAAGGTTCCCATTAATTTTATCCAAGATAAATTCTTCTAAATTTATTCTTTAATCTTCCTTTCGTTATCATTTCAAACTAGTCGGGATTAGCGAACCACACCGAAGTAATTATTTGTTTTATTTCCCAATCCCAACCTATTCATCCCCTGGAGCAAAACTGGTAATACTCCATAACTAACACCACGGTGTTATCAGTAAAATTAATTACCATTTCACGTTTAAATCTAATTAAAGATTTAACTATCGCTTTGGAGCAAAACTGGTGGTACTCCATTCTCGATCACCTTTCAGATTTAATAATTTAAATTATCAATTCACATTTCAATCTAATTAAAGATTCATTAAAACTCCACTTAGTTTTAATCTTCTCAAAAATCAATATCCTGTCTTTAACTGGGTTAAAGAACCAATGTCACCTAAAACACGATTCACGATAAACCCAAAATCACACTCTATTTTTAATCGGGTTAAAGAACATGTGTTGTTCAAAATACCGCTCACGATAAACCCAAAAACCAATTCAAATTCAATTCCAATTAAATATTATTTAATTGATACACTTCATTAAATCTAAATAGAAAGATTTAATCTTTTTCTCTATTGGGCTTAAGAACGGTGTTAATGAAGACACCATTCACAACAAACCCAAATCACATTTGATATTAAATACAAGGCTCTGAATAGAAAATATACCGGCTTATATTCAATATCAAATCCTGAAACCAACAAATATCGTATTGGAAATATCGATATAAAATATCTTTCAAATTCCCATAACCATATCTGTATAATCCCGAAATCCAATATCGAAACATTCTGAAGATAATTTCGATTCAACTCCAGTCCAATTCACGTATTGGGAATATTGATTATTTTTAAAAATCACTTTCAAATTCAATTTATTTATTTCAAAAATAAATTGATTTTAATTCTAGTTCAAAACTAGTTCATTTCGACAAAAATATATTTTTATCTTTTCAAATGTGTAATTTTTAATCCCAGTTCTTTCCAATTCATATATTATGATTTTACACAAATTATTAATATTTTTCATAATTTTATCAAGGCCCGTACAGTCGATTTCCATCAACGGCCATCGAACTGCACTTACAACGACCTTTTCCAAATTTGATTTGGACATAATTCCAAATCCAACCGTTAGATTTCAAATTTCTAATATTCGTTGGAAAGCTCTTTTCGATACGAACCCAACGGTTCCGGTTTTAGGAGAATCCGACGGTCGGATCTCCCGTAATGTCCGTTCGAAGTCAATGGTCGAAATTCACGAACTTCCGCGGCGCGGCTCGTTCTATTCAGGCCATTATATATATAATATATATATTATATATATTTCGTCGATTTCCTTTTTAAAACGTATTTTATAAATCGTTTTAAATTCGTTTACTAAACCATTTCAACTCTATATTCAATTTCAAATCAAAATTGAATATTTCGTATCATTACTATATAAATGATAATATTTTCAAAATGTTATATTTTGAAATCACTTCTTTTCTATATTCATTATAAAAACGAATATAATTGATATAAATATCGTTCACGTCAAAATAGCGCAACTCTAATCAACACGGCTTTATATATTTCACTAAATCCGTTATTCTATTCAACAAATGAATATTTATTCCATTCAACACATGGATCTATATTTCTTTCAACACACGACTAATCTCAACACATGAATACTGTCAACACACAACTATTTTTGTTATGTAAAATATTTTATAAAATTATGGTATCTATCGTTTGATTTTTAATTAGACTCCACCGTGAAGTTGCTTCTAATTTTAAATATGATAAAGATGTAAATTTTATTATTTAAAATATTTTACTCAACACATGAATAATTTCAACACATGAACATCGTTAACACATGACTATTTTTATATTCAACACCTGAATTTTTCTTTTATAATATTCATTATTTTCCCGATTGGAATGAGGCCCAATCAATTACCATATAACGTTAATTATATGGATTACATACAACACATGTATATAATAGCAACGATAAACAATCAACCATCATCCAAAGTGCACCACACAACTGCATAAGCATCAAATATAAATAATCAATGCTTACACAGCCTGTCGACCAATCGATCGACATACAATTAAATAATTGGGATTAGTGTACCCAAATATCATCCCAACACCCGTGTGGGGTTTCAAATCAACAAACACAGATTTTTATTTGTGTAGTTGGGCGATGTGTACAATTTATCATCCCAATCAATATCAGTCAAATCGGTGTATATAAACAAATCGGTCGATTTGTTTATAAATATTTATTTATTCACATTCACGTTTAAAAATTATATTTTTAACGATAAAATATTTTTAACTATATAAATAATTTATTTCTTTTCAACACAAGAATATTTTATTATTCAATCATTCCACAACACAATCAATTTTCACAACACATCAATCAAGCAAACAAGCCGTCCATGGTCTGTGGACGATGGGTGACGGGTGCTGCTAAGCACCGTCTATATCCTAGTACATAGATATAACTAGAAAAAGAAATTTAGAGTGAGAAGTTCTCACCGATAGCTATCCCAACTCGACGACACTTCTAATGTAGGAAATCTTGTAGTTCCCGCCTTTTGTCACTTTCGTTGCCCGTAGCCACTACATATATAAAAATCACATTTTTATATTGTTGCTATGTATATAAAAATCATATTTTTATAATCACTCCATATGGATAAAAATTCTATTTTTACATTGCTACTGTATAGATAAAAATCCTATTTTTATATCGTTGTTCATGTAATAAAGATTATATTTTTATCACGCTATTCTCTATATAAAGATTTCGCCCTTTCAAATATAAAGATTTCGCCTTTTCAAATATAAAGATTTCGCCTTTATTATCATAACTATATAAAAATTATATTTTTATATTTCTACTTTAATAAAAACCATATTTTTATATCTCCTACATAATAAAGATCGAATTTTTATTATCTATATTATAAAAATTATATTTTCTACTTCTACAATATAAAAGATTATATTGTTTTCCTAATTAAAAATCGTATTTTTCTTCTATGAAAATCATAATTTTATTCCACCAAATCATATATTTTTAACCTATATATAAAAAAACGTTTCTTTGCTACGATATATATCGAATCTTTTGTCATTAAAAATCATCGCTTTCTAATGTTGAAAATCATCGCTTTCTAATGTTAAAAATCATCGCTTTCTAATGTTAAAAATCTTTCCTTTCCACGATTAAAAATCGAGTCTTTAACATTTAAAAAAACCCTAGCTTTGTAAATAATAAAAATCATAACTTTACTATCCTAAAAACCATAACTTTAAGGAGTTAAAATCGAAAAGAAAACTCACATTCTTTTATATAGTTTCGACCAGCTCCAAATCGATCGAACAAGCAACACATAGCGTCAGAGAATTCAGCGAACCCACATCCTTAATCCATCGAGCATTGAAGGGGAAGAGGGGTTTTCCGCGAGCTGTGATGGAGAGGGGCTGCTGTGCTTTGGATTGGAGGAGGGGGTGCGGAAATCGATTTAGAAGAGGGGGAGGAGGAAGAAGAAGAAGGGGAAGGCGGCGCGGTGGTTTAAAGGTGGAGGGAGTGGCGGAGGGCGGTCACGGTTGGTTGGAGGAAGAGGGGAGGGAGAAGCGACAGCCGTGAGGGGGAGGGGGGGTCGCGATGGGAATGCGCCGCCACCTAGGGCACGGCGGTGGGCGGCGTTGCCTAAGGGGGGGCGCGATGGCGGTTCTTCCGCCTCCGTCCTCCCTCCATTTTTTTTTATTTTCTTTTTTTTCTGTTGAAAACATTGAAGGGAGGAAGGGAAAAGAAAGTAAGGGGGGATATATGTAAATGTTTATAAAATAATTAATTTAATTCCAAAAAGGTACTTTTTATTTCGACCTCGAAACGAGACCCACCGCCTGTCGTCCATAGTTAATTACCCCCATTCCGAACACAATGAGATATGTATCATAAGCTGATTCGACCGTTTCGATCTGTTTTCATCAAAATCAAAATATAACTCTACATATTGAATTTGAACGCGCATTTCATTTTACCGGGGTCACATACTAACTCCAAAAATTGCAGAAAAATATTTTCTAGCTTCGTATCAACGATACGATCCTAACAAAACTAGTTTCCTCGAATTCTTAGACCTTTGGAAAAATGGCCATTTTCCAGTCGATTAAAATCAACTAAAACTGGTCAAACGCGTTTTCCTTTGCCACGCTCACATATTGATTCGAAAAATTATGAAAATTGGAATCTAGCAATAACTTGACATCGCGGATCCAACAAAAGTGGTTTCGTCGAAATCCGAGGTCATTTGCAAAATTTCCATTTTTAAGGGCCTGAATTCCATAACGACTATTCAGAATTTTCAACTGGACATATCTTTTGATTCCCGCTATGAAATCTCAATTTTTCAGATTTGTTGGAAAGATATCCTCAAATAGATCCTATTATTTTTGGTTTCACTAAATTCCGGTTTATCTTGCACCCGGTACATTCAATTGAAGTTTGAAATCGAATTATCGAACTACCGCGCCATTTTCAATTCTATTTATAATTATATATAATTATTATATTCTAACGACGACGTATATAAATATATACGTTCGAATTCTATTCAAAATAAATTTCTTATCGATATTTTTTTTATTTATCTATTTTAAATATTCAAAATTCACTAAAATTGCCAAAATAAAAATTTTAAACTGGCTCGCATTTCCGGGTTGTTACACATTTAAACCACATGGTGTTCTTTAAATACCAATTTAAACATATTTACCATAAATCGACTGTTATGCGGCTCTAGTGAGATGGACATCGATATTCATTCCTTCACACTTGATAATTACGTCAGTATAACATAAATGATAACAAATGAAAGATGCACTATTACAAGATGTAATAACAAGTACCAAAAATATTTTTATTAAAATAGTAGCTGCATCACTACCACTTGTGACTGCCTACGTACCTTTGTCTAATTAGGTAAGCAATTAGATACAGGATCAAGCCAACGTAGTTCTTCTTTACTCAAAACATTTAAAATCAATATTTACTTCCAAAAATACTCTTTATATCATGTAAGGGTAAAACACTCTGCAAATACTCGTTTTAAAAGATATCGATGTATATCTTGTATAAGTTCTTTTCAAAAGATAAACCTCTTCTATTTTAAACACAAGCTTATGAAATAATACTCTTTTCAGCCTATTTTTGGGCAAAATGTTTGACGTTGTTTCTTTATGATAAAGATAGATTTCGACTCCGAATTTTTTACAGAGAGAAGCTTTCTTAGTCTACTTAATTGTCATGAAAAGAAAACCTCAAAATCATTTACCAATTTAATATATAAAATTAAACATCATGAGGCATTTTTAACATGTCCACTTCGGACTGATTTTTACCTGACTTTACATCTAGTTTTCAGGTACACAAACGATCGAATTGGAAAAAAAATAGTAGTGAAAGTTGTAGCCCTTTGAATTATCTTTCCAAATTTATAAGAAAATCGAAATTTCATCAAGAATTGCAAAAGTAATGCCCAAAATACCGAACGCCATTTTCAGGGTTTCAAGTCCAATAATTCATTCATAAATTTCACAAATTTTCTTCAAAATATGAAATGAATACATGAACCTAAATAATTTTTCTCACCTTGGACTTGAAATTTGAACTTGTATTCCTTTTCTTGGATTCTCCTAAATCTCTCTTCTTTTTCTTATCTTGGTTTCATGTTTGTGAATCCACGAAAAAGAATGAACCTTTCCACCCTTTATATAGTGATTTTCAAGGCTATTTTGGTAATTTAGTTTTGGACAGTTGTCCTCCTTATCTTCATGCATGCTTTAAGGTGAAGACACGTGTCTACTTAGGTGTCTTTAGATGTTTCTACACATGGACACCTAACGGGTTTATATGTCTTTACATCCTTAAATCTCATGACATGTGCACCTTTCATTTTATGACACGTGTCCCTATCATTTTAAGCCATTTTTCATCTTCTAGAATATGTACACGTATACTATTTGTATTTTGATTAATATTCTATGTTCATACATATATGTGTTCATCTATTATTACTACATGCACATGATATTCTAACAACTTTTAACTAGTACAACGTCGTTTATCGACAAAACTGTTTTCGTACACATTATCAATATTTCTTCGAACTACTTATCTTTGTAAACAAAAACTCAATAACATTTTTTCTCCTCATAAATTATTATTTATGAAGGGATTTAGTCAAGGTTATAAAACAATTTTTATAACATTAAATCCAAGATTTAAATATTTAAATAACCTCAATATTTAAATATTTAGTGCCCGAAGTTTCAGGTTGTTACAAGAACTGCCATTGATTTATCCAAACCAAGAGTGGCTTGTATAGACGAGCATCTGAAGTTGCAATTTTAATGCGTATATATTGATCTTCATGAATCTACATCTATTTGGTGGTGTGGGAAATAACTCCCATGCACTATATACACCTTTCTCTAAGACGTCGGAGCTCAGATGTTGTACATTAATGGAAATCAGTTGTGTGTGTTGGGTTTGACCATGTAACATTCAAAGTGATGAATGTGGTTGGAGAAAAATGCAATCAGAAACCATAAGCCTCATTGGTCGAAGATGGCAAAGAAAGGGCATATAGTGTTGTGTGTGTTGGGTTTGACCATGTTACGCCTGGCATGATAATGTATTCATCTAGGATTTGTGTAACTAATTTAGCCTTGCTAAAGAACAATTGGTCCTCAGTACATCCCTCTAGAGGTGTATTGTAAGGAAGATAGTCACTTATCTTGCTATCTCATAGAGATCCATTTTTCAAAGAACTTGCAATTTTGTTTGTATTTCCTAACATACATGGAATTTAATAATGGCAATAGTTTTTCAAGTTGTTTTGATTTATTTTAATGGGTTTTATCCCATCGGTCATTAAAGATAATATCAGATAATTTTACATGGCAAGGATTTGGGTACCATAAGGGAATAGTCCTTGTTGTGTTTATATGTGGTCGTGGACTTATGGATTACCTTTATTTTCAAATGTTGGATTTAAGTTTCTCACATCAGTCTCATAATTGACCTAATGTTTATTTTCCTTTTCCCTTAAACTCTAGATGCCCCGATTCTTTAGGAAATTTATAGATTAGATGGAAAACATCATTTTAAAGCATGAAACCATGGAGCATTTTAGAGGCTATTGAAGCATGGAGCTTTTGGACCCTATCATTGTACTTATCTATCGTTCCGTTGCATTTATATATACCAGCACTTGTAAGAATAGAGTTCCGCTGGACTAGTATTTACCAGATTTATAATGTGTACTTACTTATGTAAATTGCTGAAGTTTAATATAATGTAAATTATTGATTTGATCTTGGACTAGTATTTACCAGACTTTCAACGAGTGCATGAATGTCGAGGATGTATTATTGTTGATTTTTAAGGTCCAGGAGTTGAATCGTTTCATAGGTGTCAGAGCTTAGGTTGAAGTAATATCCAAGGCTCGCAACTCATTATATATTGGGTTAGCAATACCCTAGAATGAGTTTAATCTAGGAGAGCACGTAAAATCCTAGTTAAACTAATAGTTTCACATACACTCGAAGATAAAATTCTTCTATTATAAAATGTTTTTCTTATTATGTAAACAAATAGTTGGAATGAATAGAAGAAGAGATATGAGAGGAGGTAGGGTCAACATAACCAACGGCCAAAATACCGAAGCCACCATTGATGAAGCAAAGATTCCTATGCGGTTCCTAATTTACTTTGACACTCTGTGCAAGAAATACACCAGCTTGGGAGGCACGCCTTTCAATGGGACATAATCCATTATAGAAGTACAAGCTTGGGTACAGTTATGTGAAAATATTTTCAAGGGGGTTAAAATTAAGGATAAACAAAGGATTTCTGACCTCGTGATAGCTGTTGAAGGGAACCTTGGCTTGGTGGGAAACTGTTATCCAAAGCAAGTCATAAGATGATATTACTTGGGATCGACTCAAAGCATTGTTAGGGAGCAATATATGCTGAAATCATGGAAAGATCGACTATATCATAGCTTTATGGATGTGAAGCAGATGGGGATGTGGATGAAAGAATATTCGAGCAAATATATTGAGTTATATCGATTTGGACAAGGACTGGTTAACACTATATTGAAGAAAAACAAAAGGTTCATAATTGAAAGAGGAAGGAATATCATGAGAATATGACTACCCATTTTAAAGAAACATTGATTAATTTGACAAGCACAGTTTTTGGATATGAAGCCCTTGATAAGGATGACCTATTAGTAACTCAAAGAACCAACCATAACAACAGAAGGAAGCTGAATTCATCCAAGGAAGAAGTTAGGGCAGAAACAGGCTGGAGGTAAAAGTCCATACAATGATGTTACATGCTTCAAATGTGGGTAGAAAGGGTATTTTTCTATTGCATGCCCTAAATACTAGATTCCAAAGAATGCATGTTGTAACTAGCATAAACTAGGGCATCCATATGGGAATTGCCCACTATAAAAGAAGGGAGAGCAGATCTAGGTTTTCACACTCAAAGATGAATTTTGAAACTCGATGGTCGTGAAGGGTAAAGGGTTTTTGGACGGTGAGATTTGCATAAATATTATTCCAATTTGAGCTTGTTTGATACTAGAGCTTCCTATAGTTTTATCTCAAAAAAATTAATTAATAATTTAACTCACAGTGATTTTGTTAGAAATCCAAATTTGATTTACGAACCCTATTGGAAATAAAACTTGTTTGGATATTGTTTGCGAAAGAGTGCCCATCAACCATGAATTCCAAAGTTTCCCCCTTTGATTTAATTGCTTTATATTTTACAAGGTTAAGGATATACTATGAATGAATTAGCTTTCCAAATATAAAGCCATTCTTATTTACGTTAAGAGAACTATAATATTTGAGATAAAATCAGCAAGATGGTTAAGAATAGATGTAGTAGACCTAACGCTATGGGAGAAAGCCTCGTGTATTCTTTAAATTCATTCCAAAGATGTTTAGACGAGATATCAACTGTAAAGAATTTTTTTGATGTTTTCAAGGAAGTAAAAATGTTCATTCATATGGACTTAATACCTGATGCAAAACCAGTTTTTTCATTCTTCTCGTGGAAAGGCTCCCAAGGAAGTTCAAATTAAATCGGCGAATTGCTGAATAAGGGATTAATTAAGCCAAGTCAGTCCTTAAGCTCGACTATGGTATTTATCACAAAGTCAGATGGTTCCTTCAGATTGTGTATAGATTATAAAGACATAAATAAACAAACCATTAAAAACAATTGTCCTCTATCCCGTATAGATGACTTGTTTGATAAACTTCATGGTGCTCGGGTATTTTCAAAAGTGGACTTAGCAAATTGACTCCATCAATTGAGAATTGCCGAGGAATGCATCCTTTATTTTGTGTTTAGGAGACTCGGTGGCTTAGGCTAGTATTCATTGAAGATATTCTCATATGCTCTAAAATGAAGGAAGAGCACGAGAGGAATCTTGTGACTCTTTTGGAGATATTAAGAAGGAATGTGATAAAAACCAAATTATCAATGATTCATTTCTAGGAAGAAAAGGTGAGGTTTGTTAGACATTTGATATCGAAAGAAGGGATTCAGTTGATCCTAGAAAGATTGTATTCATCATGGACTAGAAACAACCAAGGAATCCAAAAGATATTCGCAGCTTCTTGGAGTTGGCTAGTTATTATCATAGATTTATTTAAGATTTGTCTAGTTTCAGGTTCCAAGTTGTAAATTTCATCATTGCCAGTTCCTAGCTCTAAATATCCTGGGAAAGCGCACATATGTAAACCAGCTAGGCACCGATCTGAGGTGTCGTTCCAGTGCCAATTGGGTTCATTAATCTAGGGACCCTCCCAGTTGATGTGCTATGATTCCCTATTTGCTAGTTCTTATCTGTGGCTTTGTTTTCTGTCTCCAGCATGACCTGCATGCCCGGTCTACTGAAGGAAAGTCGCCATCATTTGCTCCTACCTCTTTAACACTCTTCCTGCCTAACTTGCCCGATTTATACTTGATTCACCGGAATATCCATCTCTCTATAGTAAGGTAGATTGATGGACGATTTTCTCCAGAGAAATCTTGTTGACTTCTCCATGTCTAACTCCCTCTCCTTGAGTAGTGTCTACTTTGTTTTGGCTATAACTAATTCCTTCAAGCTTCTCCAAATCCTAATCACCAAATCTCGAGTTCAAGTGCCTCCCTTCCTGTGATACCCCTAAATTTGGTAGATAATATTCAAGAGATTTAATTGGATTAATGTAGTGGGATATTGAGATGAGATTTGCAATTTAAAAAATGGTTTGTCCTTGGTAATTAATTAATTTAATAAGAGATAAGGAAAAAGCTTATGAGAGGAGTAAAATAGAAAACACAAAGACCGATAAATAAACATTGCCTTCCACTCTTTTATACTTTCATTTTCATTTCTCAAAACCATAAAACTAAAGCGGAGGCGGCTGGCCATTATAACAAAGAAGAAGAGGAAACTAAGGAGAAGATAAAGAAAATCAAGCTTAGGATTCAAGCTATTGCAAATCCCAGCTTTTTCATCTAAATTTAATATGTAATGATTTTATCGCATATTTTGATTTGCACATGGTTAATACCTGAATTGTGTATGTGTTGTCTTGATTGATTTCACGATAAATTTGATGTTGTTGTATTCTTTGGATATAATAGTCGGTGTATATGCTTTTGCATAGAATTTGATTAGGTTTTGGATCTTCATTTGGTTTGAAACTTTGGTATTGTGTTCTTTACATGGTTTTCGAGATGGGTTTTAAATCTCATAATTTTCTAAGTAATTAGGAATTTTCTATGATTTTCTAAGGCTAAATAAGCTTTAATTACAAATTTTGTGTATTAAAAATAATTAAATTATAATTTTCAGTCAAAAATCTTTATACAAGGTAGAGGGGGTTACATTGAAGTCTTATGAACTTTTAGGATTTTTCCCATGATTTGATAATTTATTATGTTTTCCTATGTTGATTAAACTTAATTAGGATAATTAAGACATTAATCAATTTAATTAATGTATTTTAACAATTTGAAATTTAAAACTAAAAAGACTGAGTTTTTCTCAGTAGAAATTTTATTAGCTAATGATGTTTTGACATATATGGTGGAGTAGGTGAAAGTTTAACTAATATTAGAAACAACACAGTTTTTGTGCTATTTATAGTCAGGTCTACCGATCTAGTCGATAAGATGTTACAGACTGTGTCGATAGGGCTTGTCATTATTGACGTTGTTGATAGGCTCTTGATACATGAAATATCATATTACATGGTATATCGTGGATCTGGGTTTTGTCCTAACCGATCGAAGGGGTCCTTTTCGCTTGGATCCTTACCTATGTTTTAAAAATCTTGTCTCTCCTCAAAGGTTTTTTGCCTACGTATACAAGTGATAAGCTTCTTGTTGTAGTGTATGGACGATAAGCTTATTTCATATCCTAAACTCGAGGCTTACCGCCTCTATATCTTGTTGATAAGGCTTGTTTACTAAATTGTTTTCAAAGACTCTCGATTATCGTCTCTATCCTTGTCGTTATCGATTTAGTCGATAAGGCATATTTCTAACTTGTTTTATAGAAGCTTTGAGGCTACCTCCTCTAAAACTCTTGGCATCATCACTCATGTTGACAAACACTGTTTTAACTTGTTTTCCAAATTGCTTTGAGGCTACTAAATCTTATCCTTGTCGTCATCGATTTGGTTGACAAGCTAAATTTTCAAGCTTTTTTCTAAAGTGCTTTAAGGTTATCGCCTTTATAGTTTGTCGTTCATCGAATGTGTCAACAAGTAAATTTGAACTTGCTGTAAAACTTTTTTAACTCCATGGATGGCTAACCTCTGGACATGGTCAACAGGCCTTTGACTATCCAGTTTAGTTACATTTTTTAGCGTCGACACTTATTAAAGAGTCTATAAGGACAGAATCGACAAGCCTGGTTGATCATATTGAATTCTGTATTGTTGATTGGCGGTAAACCATTCATTTTGCTTGCGTTATCGAATTAGTTGACATGGGTATCACCTTTTTTTAGAGTATAGAGGATAACCATATTATCATTTATGAAGTTATAAATGAGGATACCATTGCTCGATAATATATGTTATTGCACACGACTAACACAAAATAGGGGACACAAATGGGAATATAATAATCATATTTATGTTAGAGGTATGAATAGGAGGAGAATATTAAGGTTACCAATATAATTAAATATTATTGGGTTACGCGATTAAATATAATTAAGAAATTCATAATTATCCCACCGATAAAACTATGACATATTTTTTGTGGTTAATCCACATGTATGGATGGGTTCATAGTCAATATGGATAAAACTATGAGGTGTGCATGGATAACTAATGTCCAATGGAATCACTGCACAAAGTTTTATTTTATAACCAAGAGGTAGTTAATCCAAATTGTCTAGGATGGGTTATCTTACAATATATATTATGGGATGAATAATCTCTGATTTAATAAACAAGTGGTTAACATGTAGATAAAAGTAAACTTGTAATTATGATCAGTAAACATAAAATAGTTGAGAAAGTTAGTCGGGAGAATGGGGAACGGGTAATCCACTTTACGTTGCACATTATTATTATTTACTGTTCTAGCCAGCGTGAGTGCAAGAGCATAGGATTGGTTATTATATGGGTTGATAATAATGAGAGAGAGAGACTCGTTTAGTTAAGTGACGTGGTGTCACTAGATATCTATCAGTTTCGAGATGGTAGTTGATATTCATATCAATCTTTTGACTGACTGGAAAATTTTGTTTTCCCTTTCAACTCTCGGGTACTCATTCGAGTAGATTGAGAGTTAAGATTTTTCAGGCTCTTCTTCAATAAATAAGTTTTTGGAGATGTGCAGAAGGCAGTTAAGTAATTAGGAGTTTTTTCCATTGTGTGTTATATCATTTTGGATGTATGTGAAGGAAAAGTAGTTTATTGCCAGTACTTGACTCTGTTCAACTATGGATTCATCTTCATATATCGCTCCTGGGGCTATATTTCATAATAACTATATTCTGATCTGAACGAGTGTTTTACAATGGGAAATGTAATGAATTATTATTGTTGAATGTTACTATAAAATTTTCCATATTTAGATTTTCTCTGATGTTATAATTCATTAACACATCCATTTTCTATCATCGAACGTTAATACTATAAATGATTACAGCATCTACAACGCTTAGCTTTGGGCCTTAGAGAGTGAGGTCTTACACTTCCTGATGCTTATGCAGTTAAATCCCTGCTGAATCCCTACAAAATCTCCTCTATAGCTCGTAGTGCTCTTCAACCACTACGTTATTTCAATTTAGCGCTGATGAATAGTAAAACTACTTTTAGACCCGCTTTTTTCTACTGCATCTGCTAAATCAAGGCTTTGTAGCACCCGCTTTAACAATATTAATATACATAGTTTGATTTGACTAGTTCTCTTTATAAAAAGATTAATAAAGTTAGTGTAAATAGCTAATTTTAATGTATAAGTGTCTAATATATCATACAAATCTATTATAGTCATTAAATCTAGTGTGTGTAACCATGACATTCTGAGATTTACTTATATAAGATTAATTAATAATGGTTTTTCTTATACATATAATGTGGGAATGATAATTAATTAGTTTAAAATATTTGATTTAAACATCTAATGAACTTTTTTGCACTTTCGATATATCTCCGCTTTATCCCCGCTCCAACGTTTTGCTCCTTCACCGTTATAGAACCGCTAAGCACTTTAACTGTACAACTGACGCGCCAAAAATGTTAGCGTTAAAAATGGCGTTAACTCCCGAAGGTCTGATAATCAAAATCCAAATGCAAGTCAAAGATGAGCAATCACATTTTTTTTGGTCATAGCCTCAAATCATAGAGAATAAAATGATGAAAATATAAAAAACACCATATTTTATAGTGTTTAAAAAACTTTGGCTTACATTCACTACGAAGTAATCTTTTTGTTATATATAGGATTACAAATAGACTTTATTATTTGTTAGAACGTGGAGATGGAGAAGACGAAATTTGATCTAGAAAAACGGCAAAGCATTGGCATATTCTACAGAGAGAATACCCTTTTGCCCAAATTCCATAAGCGGTCCATTTATAAGTGCATCTAAAGTCGATCGGGTTGTTGATTCATAAAGGAACCAAGAGAAGCAAGACAATCCATGAAGTGAGACCTAAATCGTCCAAAATGGGTTGGATTAGTGCAACCAGGATTTTAGATCGACACCGGTCTGGATGATGTTCGTGCCACATAAAGCGTTCCAGTTGAGGGACTCCCCATGGCCTCCGGGTTGGTTCATTAGTAGTAGGTCTCCAATTCGCCTAGTCATCTTCGAGTTATTGAGTGTTGAAGTCGATGTTGACGTATTTAGATGTTATAACTCAGATATTCCTCAACCTAAAAATCCATCCTTGTCCAAAGTTTCATCGAGGCAATTCCAGAGGCTCATCCGAGCACATCCTCTTATCCAAAGTTCCGTATTCAAGTCCGTGCTAGAGTCTAGAACCATCTAATCATCTTTTCGAATTATTTACAAGGATGATAAGCAATCCGTGCATCATAATCTGATGTGTAACAACCTTGTAAAAAGACGTATTATAATCGCTAAAATAGTGTGCGAATGGGAAAAATATAATATTTTGTTTAAAATCATTTGAAACTCTTTTTAGTTCTTTTATAATGCAGAGGCAGATTTAACTATATCAGAAATCTCGTTTTAATTCTAGAAATCTTTTCAAACTATCGATTTAATACTATATAAACAATAACAATTATAATATGATAAGACACAATATCACTCTTCTCAACCAAATCTATTCAAACTAACGCAAAGTCACATATTTCCTTATCATGAGCGCATCACAAGAAATAACGTCAAAAATAGACATTGTATGCAAAATATACTACCAATATAAAATATGACATCAATTTTATAATTACCTAACTTAATCAATTAAAATTTAAAACTAATTATCTATTATTAATGCCAATCCATCTCTCACCATCATGCTGATATCCGATAGTTCTTCCAAACCCATATGGTCGACACTTCAAAATGCCATTGTCGTCACACAAACCTTTAGCCATCGTTTCTCTTTTTCAACAACCCTCCTCCCACAACAAAGCCTAGTTGGTTGCCTCCCACCTTGCCTTCTCTAGTCGACCATAGCTTGAGATTTGTTTGAAAGAAGTTACCCTAGCAGCCTTCACATTGCCATCGCCTCACACGCCCTTAGGTCAAATGGTTGGTGGCGATATGTTCATGTGAATGAGACACACAGCTTTCCTTTTGGTCCCATCACCTAGCTCGACATCTAGTGGCTTGGGCTCTCTCGACCATCCTTTGCCAATGGAACAATGAAACATAAATGTGGAGAGTGAATAATAACAATGTTATACAAGGGAGATGGTATTAAACTTTAATTATTCTATTTATAACAAACTCTTATCACATGATTTAATTTCGTACAATAAATGATATATTCAATCACGATGAAATTTGTTTATATGTATCACCTCATTATTCCAGTCTCAATGGAACAATTTTATTCACTATCCGAGGTAGTGCTCCAAGATGGTATTTTTACATGTTTTGCGACGTTTTTCTCAATCAACCATCTGATTTCCAAATATTGTGATATATATGCTTATTTAATCCGCAATTTAGATCTAGACTCGATGGACGAGTTCTCGAATCCTTATTCGATCGTATATGAAAAATCAAATTTTGAACCACTAATTAATTAACGGTTTAATATTTAAATAAACTATTTTAATATCTTACTATAAAAAATATGGGTCGTTGCACAAGGTAGCGATATCATGTGTCTAGTAAATGGTCACGACACAAACTGTCCATGGAGACTGTGTAGTTAAAGCTCTGCATAATTCCCGCCCAAGCACATAACACTCTTTAAACGCCATGCCTTTTGAATTTAGCACAAGTAGATTCAGTTTAAACTCCGCTATTTTCAACTAAACCCATTGAATAAAGACTTTTGCATCCGCCCTAGCAAAATTAATAAAAAAAAATGTATTGGTTAGCTCTTTCTTAATTCAAATCAACATAATTAAGGTAGAAAGAATTAATTTCAAGGCATAATGATCAACATAAGTCAAAAATTCATTGTGGCCATCAAATTTGAATTGCATCAATCATAACACTTTTCTATTTTGTTATGCAAGATTAAACAATATTTCCTTTTCCTGCACGAATGACACGGGAATGAGAATAAAATAACGTTAAATATTTTTTTTTTGCATCTAATGAAGCTTTTTACACCTTTGTTATATTCCATTATACCCCTGCTATAACCTTTTTTGACCTCCAACACAATAGAACCATTAAACATTTTCATTGTAGAGCATGCAGAAGTATGTCAAACCATTAACAAAGAAGACTGGATCACGGTGAAGGATTGAGGAACGAACAAGGAGATAAAGCATGAACCTTCTTAGTACCTCGTCCACATGCACAATACTAAGACAACAAACCCAGAACCAAGCTTTTAGCCGAACCGAACAGTGCATGTATAGAATGAAACCTACACGTACTCGAAATTATTAATCACATTTAGCATATTCATAAATATCCATTTGGGCAAGTTGGAAATGCCCTAATTTTCAAAATTAATCATGCCATCTCCACATTCAAGCATTTGACATTCACGAGGAATTTATTTCTTGTTGAATCTGTTATTAGTAATTTGATTAGAGGTATTTGTCCGCTTTTTATGCTTATAGACGAGAATAGAAAGATATGAAAATTTATCCAAGCATATAGATTTGAATTTGCTACATTGAATTCCAATTCGAATATTCAATTCACAAAGTTAGAAGATTGAAAAAAAAGGATAAGGAAATTTAATTTTATTAAAATGTGTGTGTAGTGTTGTGACTTTATACTTGTGGTGTAGGTAAAGTAAAATTTGGTGCATTTTTTTGACAAGGCAAATTTGGTGAATATTAATATCTTAATATTTGTGGCATGAATATAATATTTATTGTGTTTGAATAGAATCTATTTTTTTTTAATATCATGACATCGCCACAAAGCAGGTAAAACTTGTAGAGAAGTTTAATACAAACGTAGAATGATGGTATAAGACAAATTGAATACTGTTGTAATAATTAGGGCTGTTGTGATAATCGTTACCGATATCATTTCGTAGATACCGTTACCGTTTCATATGTTGATTATCTACTGCGATGAATCAGTAATCCGAGGAACAGGCGTTTGAGGCATGTACAGAACGCTTTCCTTAAGGAATTATTCGCCCCCACAATTTGCAGAGAAGCAGCAAGCGAAATTCCTCCAGGATACAACAAACAGAGTATGTTTACAGAAGAACAGAAAAAGTAAGAAGAAGAGCAATTTCGAAGTGGTCTGGAAAAGCAGAAATGAGGAGTATATGTAATGGCTGAAGAGCCATGACTATTGGCAGTGGTTGTGCGCGAATGGATGTGTCCGTTGGGTTCAAAACTGGACCGTTTGAAATGGCCAAACTCTTCCCGTACAGTCGCACCCGCGCCCACGTGCCCCAAGTGCCCATCTTTGACCTATAATAATTTTTATAGGCCCAAGTCCTACAAGCCCAAGCCATCATTTCCAAGCCCATGTTATTTCAATTCACAATATCTATTTCAAAGAATTAGTATTTATGTAGAATTGCTCCTCATTATTTGTCGATATCAGACAAATAATCATTACAATATTTCCAATAATCCCCCATAATATTGTAATATTATTTATTTATGCATACAAGAAAGTACCTTTTAGTTCAAACTTTTCTTCTTAGTCCATATATTTAAGTTTTAATAGAATATTTGGTAGTTAATATCTTAAACCAAAATCCTTTGTGATGAAACGAAATATATAAACACATAAATATCATGATTCTTCTGTAAAATATCATAACCACATATCGGTTACTAATTTCCTCCTGGTTTTTCATGAACATTTATAAAGTTTCTACCAGCTTTACTAAATACTATATCTTATGTTCATATAGGTGTTCATTTTTTCCATCTTTGTTGCTATAGACAAATGATCACCACCACGTAACAATGCAAACATTGATATTCAATGTTTATCAACCACTTTTCTGCAACTTGTTCTTACCTTGTAAACCTTGACTAATTTAAGGTTTGGTTTCCATTGCAGGTGATTAGAATGGCTTTAGACTCATTGCACTACTAGTAGTTTTCACCATTTCTCTTGGTAATCCTTTGGCTAATGGGTCTGCTAGGTTTTCTTTTGATTTAACAAATATAATAGTAATGATTCCATCTACAATTAATTCTCTGACATATGCATGTCTTAAACTTATATGTCTAGACTTTCCATTATAGATTTTATTATAAGCTCTAGGCAGTGTAGCTTCAGTATCACAATACACAGAAATGGCTAACATTGGTTATGGCCACAACTCTATATCTAGTAATAAATTTCTTAGCCATTCTGCCTCCTTGCCTGTTGCATCTAAAGCAACAAATTCAGCTTCCATCGTAGAATGTGTTATAACTGTCTGTTTCTTAGAGGCCCAAGATATAGCACCGCCTCCAAGTGTAAAAATCCATCCAGTAGTTCCTTTATTTTCATTTTTAGGTGTTGAACCACTCACATTTGAATATCCTTCTAGAACTGCTGGAAAATTTCCATAGTTGAGCCCTAATCCCATGGTTCTTTTAAGGTAACCCAGAATTCTGCATATCGCTTTCCAATGTTCAGTACTTGGTCTGTGCATATATCTGGATAATTTGCACACAGCGAAAGCAATATTTAGACGAGTGCAATGCATTGCATATATAAGACTTCTAATAACACTTGCATATTGTAATTGAGCTATTACCCTTTCAGAATTTACAAACAGTTTAATGGAAGAATCATAAGGACTGTTCGCTTCCTTAATATTTAAGTGTTTATATTTAAGGAGCAATTTCTCAATATAGTGAGACTGACATAATGCATATCCATTACTATGTTTCTTTACCTTAATTCCCAATATAGTATCAACTTCATTTAAATCCTTCATTTTAAAACATGAAGTTAGATATTTTTTTGTTTCATTAATGCCTTCCATATTAGTGCCAAATATGAGTAAATCATCCACATATAAACATATAATGATACCATATCTATCAGTAAATTTTGAATAGATACATTTATCAGCATTATTATGTTTAAAACCATTGGACAGTATCGTAGAGTCAAACTTTTCATGTCATTGCTTTGGGGCCTGTTTTAATCCATATAAAGATTTAACAAGTTTGCTAACTTTGTGTTCATTCCTAGGCATAACAAAACCTTCTGGTTGTTCCATGTATACTTCTTCATCCAGATTTCCATTAAGAAAAGCAGTCTTTACGTCCATTTGATGTACATGCAATCCGTGAATGGAAGCAAGAGAAAAAAGAACTCTAATGGACGTTAGTCTTGAAACAGGGGCATATGTATCGAAGAAATCAATACCTTCCTTTTGTTTGAATCCCTTAGTAACTAATCTTGCCTTGAAAGTTTGTATCGATCCATCTGTATTGTATTTCTTACGAAATACCCATTTACATCCAATTGGTTTTGATCCATAAGGTAAGTCTGTTAATTCCCAAGTATTATTAGACAGGATTGAATCCATTTCATCTTGTATAGCTTCTTTCCAAAAAGCCGCATCCCTAGAGGCCATTGCCTTTTCAAAAGTTTTAGGATCACCTTCTGTATTTAGGACATAAATAATATCATCGATAATATTCTCTCTATCACCTATTACTAGATGAATTACACCATCAGGTGAAATAAAGTCTGGTCCTAAATCTTTAGCTTTCCTTTCTCTTTGACTTCTTCTAGGTTCTTCCGGTATATTTGAAGATTTCCTTTTGTTAGAAGAAGTTTGTTGAGACATTTCATTTTCTTTATCAGGAATTTCCTGAGTAGGTGATGAGATTTGACTGGAATCACAAATAAACTTATTTTCAATGAATTCTACATCCTTTGATTCTATTATAACATTAGAATCTAGGTCTAGTATCCGATATGCTTTTGAATTCTCAGCGTATCCTACGAATACACCTTTCAAAGCCCTTGATCCTAATTTAACCCTTTTTGGATCTGTTATTCTATAAAAGGTTAGACAACCCCAAATTCTCAAGTATTTTAAACTTAGTTTTCTTCCTTTCTTTAACTCGTAAGGAGATATTTTTTGTTTTCCTTGATGGAATTCTATTATGTAAATGACATGCTATTAAAAGTGCTTCTCCCCACAAATTTATATTTTTCTTTGCATTTAGAATCATAGCGTTAGTCATTTCTACTAATGTTCTATTTTTACGTTCGGCTAGATCATTCTGTTGTCGGGTATATGGTGCGCTTGATTGATGTAAGATTCCATTTTCTTCACATAATAAGGAAAATTCTGTAGAGAAATATTCTCCACCTCTATCACTATGCAACACCTTAATTTTCTTTTCCTTTTGATTTTCAACCGTAGTTTTGAAAAGTTTAATCATATCAAATGCTTGGTCTTTTCTTTTAAGCAAGTAAACATGTGTATATCTAGAATAATCATCTATAAAAGTAATGAAATATCTATTCCCTCCTCTTGTTAAAATACCATTTAATTCACATATATCAGAGTGAATTAACTCAAGTAATTTTGTATTTCTTTCAGATTTGGGAAATGGCTTTTTGCACATTTTGGCTTCAATACAAATTTCACATTTTGATGCATCTTTATGTTCATATGAGATCAAGCCATCCTTAGACATAAATTTTAAAGATTTGAAATTTAAATGCGCTAGTCTATTATGCCATAAATCAAAAGAATCAAGAACATAAGCAAATTCAGTCATTTTATTAATACTTAATTTGAACAACCCGTTACAAGCATATCCTTTTCCAACAATTTTTCCTCCTTTTGTTGATATGAGACTTTGCCATCTAGTACCCATTTTACACTTTAATTACAAAGAAGACTTGGGGAGACAAGGTTCTTCCTCATATCTGGAATGTGTAGAACATTTTGGAGTACTAGTTTCTTTCTAAAAGTAAATTCCAACTCCACGGTCCCTTTTCCAATGACATTTGATGTATTATGATTGCTCATCAGAACTTTGTTGTCATCAGAAACTTTTTCATAGAAACTAAACATTGACTGATTATTGCAGACATGTACGGTAGCACCAGAATCATATCACCAGTCGGTGTCCATGGTGTTATCGGCCATGTTCAATTCTGTTACCATTGCAACAATCAGTGATCCCTTATGTTGCAGCATATTCGCAGAATCTGATTTATTGTTTCCGTGATTGGAGTTCTGTCCTTGTTCCTTCTTTGCCTTTTTGTAGAATCTGCAGTCTCTTTTGAAATGCCTCTGCATACAATTTCATCTTCCTCGCGTTTCTTTCTCTGGGCCTTAATTTCTGCATTATCCTTGTCAGTTGACGGTGGTATCGGTGCTAAGTTATCATCAAGCACATATGCAATCTTCAATGTGGTTAGGAGAAATATAATTTTGTCTTGCCATCGGATGTAATTTGTGCCATCAAAATGATCTAGTTTAGCGAACTCCTGATGCATAATTTTGTACGTCGATTCGGATGTGGTAGCCATAATAATTCCTTAAGATTTATGATTATCTACCCCGATGAATCAGTAATATGAGCAACAGGCATTTGAGGCACGTACAGAATGCTTTCCTTAAGGAATTATTCACCCCCACAATTTGCAGAGAAGCAGCAGGCGAAATTCCTCCATGATACAACAAACAGAGTATGTTTACAGAAGAACAGAAAAAGTAAGAAGAAGAGCAATTTCAAAGTGGTCTGGAAAAGCAGAAATGAGGAGTATATGTAATGGCTGAAGAGCAATGACTGTTGGCAGTGGCTATGAGCGAATGGATGTGTCCGTTGGGTTTAAAACTGGACCGTTTGAAATGGCCAAACTCTTCCCGTACAGTCGCACCCGCGCCCACGTAACCCAAGTGCCCAAGTTCCCATCTTTGACCTATAATAATTTTTATAGGCCCAACAACTACAAGCCCAAGCCATCATTTCCAAGCCCGTGTTATTTCAATTCACAATATCTATTTCAAAGGATTAGTATTTATGTAGAATTGCTCCTCATTATTTGCCGATGTAGGACAAATAATCATTACAATATTTCCAACATCATTTTTGCTAGTAAGCTGAAATTGCTTACCGTTACTGATGACTGGTATACCGATAATCTGGTAACCGTCATACTTGTAGTGGTAAATTAACGTTTGTCCATCCAAGCATGTACATTGACATGTTTTTTATACTATGATGCATCCTCATTATACTATATGCAGTATTAGTTAATAAAAGACATAAATAAGAACGGAAAAAAGCGTATTTCAAATTATTTCAACTGATTATTGAGCTAAAATTAATTATTATTTTTGTTCCAAATGCATGTAATAATGTATATCAACTGGATATATATATATATATATATGTGTGTGTGTGTGTGTGTGTGTGTGTGTGTGTTTCAAATTAACTGGTAAAACTACCGTTACCGCTGGTATTGAATTTTTTTTCTTTTGATAATTTACTATAGAAAATGATAAATTTACTGTTATCATACTGTTTTAACTGGTATACCGATTTCAAACAAAAATGGTTATCAGTCGATTGGTAATGGTAAATTTACCATTATCGTAACAGCCATAGTAATAATTGTTTTCTTTTTTTCCGAGTCTAGACTACACATAATGTCAGTGGTAAAGAAATATTTATAATAATATTTAAAACCTTTTAAGGAGGAACTTGAGGTAATTTGGAATGTTTATTATTTGACTTCTATCCAATTATTGTTTTGTTAGGCTTAGCTCATAATTAATTAGTGATTACTAATAGTAAATCGCGTTGACTTGATTGACAAAAAAAATCCAATATGAGTACATTGACATGTACATCAAGCATGAGATCTGGAAAAGCACTTTCAAAACAAATTATATATTTAGATGTTTTTAGTTTGATAATTTTTTATAGAGAAAAATGCAAAGTCACAAACAATTTCAAAATATTGAATTCTTGAATAACGTAGAAGTACAAATATGCAGTTAAAGCTTCACTACAGTTAACAAAATCCCTTCTATAATGCTCTTTGACTATCATGCTTTTTCAATTTAGTGTTATTAAATAGTAAATCCGTTTTAATTTTCTATTTTTTTAACATTTGTCAAATAAAATTTTTAGCATCTACTTTAACAATAGTAATCTAAAAAGATTGATTTGAATGGTTCTCTTTTAAATCGAATCAACAAAAATGGGTAAAGACTTAGTCAAGCGCTTAATATAAGTTAGAAATACATTATAGCCATCAAATCTAAATTACATGAATCATGATATTCGGTTATGTTATTTAAGATTAAATAATACTTTCTTTTGCCACATAAATGATGTCATAATGGTAATAAATTAAGTTTTAATATTTGATTTAATATTTAATTATATTTTTTGCACCTCCAGTATATTCTGTCTAATTCCCGCTATAACGTTAAGTAAATCTGCTGCTATATAACCACTAAGCGCTTTAATATATATATATATATATATATATATATGTGTGTGTGTGTGTGTGTGTGTGTGTGTGTGTATTATACGAGCTCACACACACAGATGTATTTAGATCGAAATGATCTTAATTTTCTACGTAATAATTTTTTTCTTCAGAATTCATTTTAGTATAAAAAAATGAAGTCACGTACTATATTGGATAAACAAAAGATTTTATATATGATTAAGCAAAAAAAAATATCAAACCTATAACCAAAAAAATTCTCTTTAAAACATACTAAAATATAGAAAAATAAAAAAAAATACTAGCATGGCTTTGAATCAAATGAAAAATGAGTACGTATTTATTGATACTTAAGAAAAGATATTAAAATATGGAAATAAAAATGAAAACTACGACTGAAAAAAATGTTACTATAACTTACAAATATTCCAAATTCGATAACTTTTCACGATGAGTGAGATCCGAATTTGTGACTTCATTACCCTTGAGAACCTACACTATTATAATAAAATTTTACATAACATATAATATTATATCGATAAATTTTCAAATGGATGATTCTGGAATATTTTTTGTTTTTTAGGTGCGTGAATCTGTTAGGACACTACTTTTTAAGGTTAATTCTATTCGGACCCTGTAGTCTGTCTTATCCACCTATTAATTTTTAGAATAATTATTTGATATTTTTACCTTTCAATTAAGAAAACATTCAAAAATAATGCTCTAATTTACAAGTGTTATTTATATTGTAAAATTAGAGTAATTTTGTTGATTTTTTTTTAAAGTTTATAAGACTTAAAGTATTAGTACAAGAAATTTATTTCATTTTGTTAAATTTTACTCAATGTGATGCAAAGAATTTCTAAGTTTAGGTAACTGTGTTTTAGGTTGAAAGAGGAAAGAAAAATAAGATGAGAACATAGATAATTTAGTAAAAGAAACAGTGTATGTAAAGTAATCAAACCGACTGTCGGTTTTTCTTAATTCTACCGAGCCTTCTCAAACCGACTGTCGGTTTTTCTTAATTCTACCGAGCCTTCGAAAACTTGTGTCCGTCTGAAGCTTTTTTACAATACTCATTTTGTCCTCCTTTGAATGATGCATTAATTAGTATGTCTATTGAATAATCATGACAAGCCTTATATATCAGTTCCTTGTATTTTCTTTCTTTATGTGCATTTATGACGTTAATGTTAATTAATGTAAATAATTTTCGTCAGTTTCATTTTCCTTTATTTCTTAACATTTCTTTCTAATCTAATTAACATACAAGTATATACTAACTTTAGTTTATTACCATTTATTATTTCTTTATATATATATAACTTAATATTCTTGACTTTTTATTTCTTTTATCGCAGTTAATATCAAATGGAATACTGTTTCCCTTTAACTTAGGCAATATTTGTAGTTTTCTTCTATAATTCATTTTTATTTTTTTCAAAATTGAACTCAAATGAAATATTAATCTCTCTTTATCTCTAAGCAATATTTGCAGATTTCCCCTTCAGTTCAATTTTTCCGCAACAAATTTCGTTTAATCTACTTCAAAAAAATACCAAAAGACTTAAATGTAAACAAATTTTTGTCATATATTTTAAGGATCATTTATACTCTTATCACATTTCTTTCTATAGTGGTGAGTATTATTACATCTCTGTCTTATTATTCCTTTCTTCCACGATTACATTTCATTGTGGATTAGATTTCATGGTCATATTCAAAGTTGATAAACTTATTTTAAATTTTTTTATTGAATTTTCACCTTAATTTAAATTTAAAATTTCAATAGTAAATTATAGTTGTAATTTTGTAGATCAATCTAGTCTTGTCCATGGGTTTGGTTTTGATTTGCATCTCTTAATTCTTACTAAATTTCAGCTGTATAATAAGGTATTTGCCTACCAACTGTTCTTTTTAAGATAATACTTTAAGTTTCAACCTTTGGAGCTATCAATGAGCTTTGAAAATGTTTGAATTAGCTAGCAATTTTTCAAATAGAAAATGTACAACTTTTTTGTTTTAAAATCCTTCATATGTAATTGATAAATTACACTAATTAAATGCGACATTTTTCATGAATATTTATTTATGTATTAAATCTTTGTGTTTGCATGATTGCTTAAAATAATTATTTTAAGTTTTTAATAATATATGTAATTTTTCTTCTATATACTGTGATTCATGTGTAGTTTTAAAGAACTAAAAAACATGAGCAAAATAAATTCTTTTATCTTGTCACCGTTATGCGGTTATACTAGTATATGGTGACATGGTGTATAGTATAGTAGTTTATTATAATTTTTGGTATATGTCTAGCGATTTTTGGTGTATAAATAGAATTAACCTCTCAAAATACCATCGACAAATTCTATTTATACACCAATAATTTCTTAACATATATCCATGCTTCAATGAGAAAAACCATGACTATTTTATTTTTATACTTAATTTCATTTTCAACCCTTCCTCATAATGCATCTATTAAAATTTTAAAACCGATAATATATGATTAAATCTATAGAATTTTATGAAGTTAATAAAACCTAAATATTAATTTAGGCAACTTTTACAACTAAACACTCTAATTCAAATGTGTTCTATCATCTACAAATGGAGTTGATTTTTAAAATAAAAACAGTCAAATAATTTACAGTACTAATGTTAAAAAATAAAGGATTTTTTTTGTTTTTTGGAACAGGAAAATATTTAGAAGGACAAAAGTGAAGGCCTTTTTATCCTTAAGGACAACCCACTAAAATTTTACTCAGAAGGACAATACACTGAAAATTAATTTCGGCCGCTGCTTTCTTCTTCTCCCTCTCTCACGTCTTTGACGATTTCATCGTTTATCACGAAATCATAAATCCCTTAAATCACAAATATGATAATACATTAGAATCGGCCGTCTCAATCGAAGACAAAAATCATGTAATCAAAATCACGACCATAAATCAGCCGAAACAAAAACCATAGAAAAAAAAATAGGTCGAACAACAAAAATCCATTCGAAATCACAATTGAATGGAATAAAAATATTTTTCAAACGATGGGAAGCGTATATGAAGAACACGAAATGGTTGAAACAATTTTTTAGGTTGGAAATGTTTTTTTTCTTTTCATTTTACCACTACTACAGTTCGTAGGTATCATTTTTCTATTTTTTTAGTTATCATTTTTTCTATTTTAACTTTAAAGCATAGCAGCAGTTTTTAGGTATCATTTTGCTATTTTTGTAGGTATCATTTTTCTTGTTTTTAACTTTAAAACGTAGCAGCAGTTTTTAGGTATCATTTTGCTATTTTTTTAGTTATCATTTTTACCGTTTTAACTGTGTTATATGTTTTTTTTTTCATGAGATTTTGTTACTGTGTTAATTTTGAAGTTATATCGTTGTATCAGCTTTGAAACTAAGTCGAACTTTTTTCAATTTAATCAATAAATCTGTGATATAATTTTTTTTCCCATTATTTTATCTTTAAAACATTGCATCAGTATTTATGTATCATTTTTCTAATTTTTTAGGTACCATTTTTTCTGTTTTAACAGTGTTATGTGTTGTTTTGTTGTGATTTTATTGCTGTATTAATTTTGAAACTATATTTTTGCATCAACTTCGTCACTCAGTCCAACTTATTTCATTTTATGTTTCATTTCTATATTTTTTAGTTATCATTTTATGTTTCAGTTATATAATTTTTTTTCCATTAGTTTTTCTTCAAAACATTGCTGCAGTTTATAGGTATCATTTTGTAATTTTTTAGATATCAGTTTTACATTATTAATAGTGTTATGCTTTTTTTCCATGCAATTTTATTGCTGTGTTAATTTTGAAGTTATATTGTTGCATCAACTTTTTAACTCAGTCGAATTTATTTCATTATATTCAATCAAACAGTGATGTAAACATTTTTTGCATTGGTTTTTGTTTAAAACATTGATGGAGTTTGTAAGTATCAATTTTTCTATTTTTTCAATTATCAGTTTTCATGTTTTAACTGTGTTATGTGTTTTTTCCATGTGATTTTGTTCTTGTGTTAATTTTGCAACAGTACAACGTCACAAAAATTATCACATAAAAAAAAGACGTATATGAACATAACACATAAATTACAGTAAAAATGATAACTTAAAAAAATATAAAAATGATACATTCAAACTGTTATGATGTTTAACATAACACATAAACTGCAGTAAAAATGATACCATAAAAATATAAAAATGATACGTTAAAACTGCTGTGATGTTTAACATAACACATAAATTACAGTAAAAATGATAACTTAAAAAATATAAAAATGATACCTTCAAACTGCAGTAATGTGTAACATAACAAAGAAATTACATTAAAAATGATACCTTAAAAAATATAAAAATGATACCTTAAAACTGTTGTGATGTTTAACACAACACATAAACTGCAGTAAAAATGATACCTAGAAAAATAGAAAAATGATAACTAAAAACTGCTGTTATGTTTTAAAGTTAAAATAGGAAAAATGATACCTAAAAAAATAGAAAAATGATACCTACGAACTGCTATACTAGTAACGAAAAAAAAAAACATTTCCAATCACGAAAAAATTATTTCAACAATTTCGACTTCTTCAACTGCGTTTTCCATCGTTAGAAAAATATTATTATTCAATTCAATTGTGATTTCCAATGGATTTATGTTGTTCGACAATTTTTTTTCTAGGGTTTCTGTTTCTCGCGATTTTTGTTTTCGAATGCTCTCCTTATCGATTTTGATTTCGTGATGTTTGAATTCGATTTCGAATTTCGATTCTTTTATATTCTGAAATTCGTGATTTCGCAATTTATGATTTCGTTATTTTTTGATTTTTTGATTATTGATGAATTCGACTTACGCGCGAGAGGAGAGAAGAAGAAAGCAGCGGCCGATTTTTATTTTCAGTGTATTGTCCTTTAGGATAAAATATTATACGGCTGTCCTTATGGATAAATTTTAGTGGGCTTTTGTCCTTATCGTTAAATTTCCCTTTTTGGAATTAGGTAAATTTATTATAATAAATTCATAGTTTTATGTAATTTAGTTATAAGGTCAAAGAGGGGAGGTGATGGAAATATAAAAGGGTAATTTTATGAATGATATGGTGTACGAAAAGAAAATTTTGATGTACACTATTTTATTTTCTTTCACGGTGTGTACTAAGAAATTACGGGTTTACGAATAAAATTTGAATAGCACCTCCATCTCAAAATGGACTAGCTTGAGTTTCATTCTCTGTTGGTTAAAATCTTGAATCTCCCCATGGCAACCACGGTCATCACCTCATCTCCTCCTCTTTCGTCTGCCACCAACCAGAAAAGTACTGCCTTCATCTCAAATTCTCCAACTCAAAATTTGAAACTGGCCACAACGCTAAATCAAACCAAACAAATTCATACACAAATATTAAAATCACAAATGCCCTGTGATATTTCTTCCTCCTTAATTGCCTCCTACTCTAATCACTCAACCCCACTCAGCCTTCGCTATGCCATCACTTCTTTCCACTATTTCCAAGGGTCCCGAACATTCACTTTCGATTCAAAATCATTACTTTTTGTGTTAAACATTCTTATCAGAGGTTTTTGTCAACTGGGTTTTTGTCAGAAGGGGATTTTGTTGTACGCTTCTGTTTTGGATTTTGGGAAGGTTCCTGATAAGTTCACTTTCCCTCCGCTGTTTGCGGGGTTAGCAAAAAATGGGCTTTTGGACGAAGGCATTCAGTTGCATGGTGCTTTGATTAAAGTTGGCATTGAAGGTGATTATTTTACTGATAACTCTTTGATACACTTCTACTCTGAATTTGGGGATATGGAGAGTGCTCTTCAAGTGTTTGACAAAATGCATAACAAGAATGTGGTTTCATGGACTAGTCTTATCGATGGGTACGTTAAAGCAGGAAAACCACGAAGTGCTATTTCTTTATTCAGTGAGATGGTAGAAGAAAATCTCATCAAACCTAATGCAATTACAATGGCGTGTGTTGTTTCTGCATGTGCTAAATTGCAGGACATTGAAATGGGCGAGAAAATTTGTTCTTATATTATAGATTCTGGAATTGGGTTTAATGTGCATTTGACGAGTACTCTTATTGATATGTATATGAAGTGTGGAAAGGTAAAGAATGCTGAAAAGTTGTTCAGTGAAAACACTGATAAAAGTATTGTAGCTTGGAATACAATGATAACAAACTACGCAAGGCTAGGCTTAGCTAGTGAGGCCTTATGGCTATTTAATAAAATGTTAGTTTCAGGACCGATATGCGACCGAATGACTATTGTGGCAGCAGTATCAGCTTCTGCGCAATTGGGTAGACTAAATTTTGGGAAGCGATTGCATGGGTACATTATAAGAAACAATCTGCATATATGGGAACCTGTTAGCAATTCAGTTATCGACATGTACATGAAATGTGGTGATCCTGATGCTGCATTCAGAGTTTTCGAGACGATGTTGAATAGAACGGAGGCCTCGTGGAACACCATCATCAGTGGGTGCATGAAAAATGGTGATTTTGATCTTGCTTGTAGATATTTCGATATAATGCCAGTAAGAGATCTTTATTCATGGAATACTATGCTGAGTGCTTTGGTTGAAGTAAGTTGGTTCGAAAAAGCTATTGCACTCTTCAGGTCAATGCAGAGCTCAAGCATTGAGCCAGATGAAGTCACTATTGTGAGTGTATCCTCTGCATGTGGATACCTAGGTGCTTTAGACCTTGCTAAGTGGATTTATGCCTATGTTAAAAAGAAAGAAATCACTAAAAGCCTCAAGCTTTCCACTTCCTTGGTTGACATGTTTGCTAAATGTGGTGATTCAAAAACTGCAATGAAAATATTTCAAGAAATGCCCGTTAAGGATGTCTCTGCATGGACTGCAGCCATTGGAAGTGTGGCTGTAGAAGGAAATGGTATACGAGCCTTAGAGCTCTTCAGGAAAATGATTGATGAAGGAGTCAAACCGGACAGTGTTGTATTTGTTGGAGTTTTGACTGCGTTGAGTCATGGAGGTTCAGTTAAAGAGGGGCGTGAATTTTTTGATTCGATGACTAAGACACATGGGTTCTATCCTGAAGTGGTTCATTATGGTTGCATGGTTGATCTTCTTGGTCGAGCTGGTTTATTAGAAGAGGCACGGACTCTCATAGAAAACATGAAAGTAGAGCCTAATGATGTTATATGGGGTGCATTATTAGCTGCATGTAGAATTCATAAAAATATTAGGCTAGCGGAGTATGCTGCAAAAAAGGTTTATGAATTAGCACCCGAGAGGACTGGAATCCATGTTCTTCTTTCGAATGCTTATGCATCAGTAGGAAAATGGTCTGATGTAGCTCGAGTGAGGATGAATCTGAAAGACAAAGGGATGAAGAAACTACCTGGATCAAGTCTAATTGAAGTAGATGGAGAGATGCATGAGTTCACTTCTAGTGATGAGTCACATCCTCAAATGAAATACATAGCTAAGATGGTAGATGAGATGAGCGAAAGGCTATCGATTCATGGTCATGTGTCAAATTTGACTGCTGTTTTATTGAATGTCGATGAAAACGAAAAGAAATTTCTTTTGAGTAGGCATAGTGAGAAAATGGCTGTGGCGTTTGGGTTGATTAGTACTTCTCAGGGAGTAAAAATCCATGTGGTGAAGAATTTGAGAATTTGCAGGGACTGCCACGAGTTCATGAAACATGTTTCTGCTATATATAGTAGGGATATCACGATTAGGGATAACAACAGATTTCATCATTTTCGGGAAGGAAAGTGCTCTTGCAATGACTATTGGTAAGAAAATATGAAGGTGCGTCACTGACTTTACTCTTTAACTTTAATGTTTTTGTAACAGACTATCACACAACTCACATATTGGTCATTAGCAAGCATATAGACACAGTAATTTCATCTTGAGAGGAAAACAAACGGTAGATGAATGCTAGCCAATAGCCATTAAAAATTACAATATAATCAATGCAGAAATAGAGATAACACAACACAAGACTATTGTTGCAAAAGACTCGTACTTCTCCAACCTCAATGCACTGCTTACGTTATAGGTCTTTAAACTCATATCTTGATGCTCTTCACTTGTATTCTGGGTCGACATAGATGGTGCACCAACTGTTGTGTTAATCGCATTAGGCTCCTTTGCCATGACCGGTTGGGGATTTTGCGCGAATGGCACTACCAAATATGTAAATTGTAGAACAATTAGAGAGCGAATGATAAATTTGTGCAACACATAAAATCGAGTTTTGTGTCAAATATAATAATAAACAGAGGGAAACAGATCCTTAGTTGCTTACTTTCACAATCTGCTAATGAAGGGGAGATGAGTGAACAACCAGGAAATTCTAATGCAAGTGGTGATGCCATTAACAGTGTTTTAGCTGATGATAATTGAGTATTAGTCAAAAATAACACCGAGCAAAAGCAACTATGCCCTGCTGTAAGAGCTTTACCAAGAGCTAAACAGCAATCCGCTCTTGCATTCTCACCAGTTATAGTTAAGCAAGGCAGCAAATCGACTTCTTGAAAATTGCAACCTAAGAATTGTGCTCTAAGTTGCACTGGACAAAAATTTATTACAATTAGCAGTAAAATAAACTTCATTTTTTTTGTTAGTATTTCTCTGTGGAGGTAGCCATTTATATTGTCAGGTTTAGTTGAGGGGTATGATATGTGTGAGCAAGTCCATTTTAGTGTGAGACCAGATTGTACATAGAGGGTAAAAACATCATTTTTGCATACCAATTTTATTTGGTTTACACACTGATACTACATACTGCATTTGGCCTTATACATAATTTCCATAGTGTCACACTAATCACTCTGAATGTATGATTTTTCTTCTTTCAGGCCTATATGTGGACTACCATAATATTTTCCAGAGTAAACAGTGTTTTTTCCGTATATGGTCGAAAAAATACATATCCCCATGAAAGCAGAAACTGCCTGCAACAATACGAGCAACAACAGTGAAGTTCTCTCTAATAGTGGACCTTTAGCAACTGTGCTTCCGTTGTGCTGCCCACTACAATACGAGCAACAACAGTCAAGTTCTCTCTAATAGCGAACCTTTGGCAGCTGTGCTTCCATTGTGCTGCCCACTAGTAAATATTTAATATGCCTAAATGAGGTTGGCCATTTCATATTGGAACACATGAGTAGAAGTGGCTAGGTCTTGTCCTATGATGGCATCGGAATGGGATGCTGGTCCTTCCCATATTGGATGATCGAATGCTCGAGTGGTGCCCCCAAACAGTGGTTCCCCAGCTGTTTGTTTGACTGTTGTGGCTGATGACATAGTAGAGTTTTGGCCCTCCCAAAGGCACGCGGAAGTGAAGATGCGCTGTGATCATGGTAAATGTTGAAAAATGGAAGTGAAAAGGTTATTCTTTGTGGTAATGGTAAATGAGTTACTTGGTAATTATTATGAATTTTTTGGAAAGATATGATGATTTAAAGTGTTTGTATGTGTTTGGCAGCATGTATGCAAATGGTAGATTGACACAATGTGCCAATCCACCATCTAAGCCTAATCCACCGGTTATTCTTTCTTGTTCTTTGAATCACTTGGAAAAGTATGAAGTACTCGAAATGTTAGATTGACAGTGATCTTGTACACATTCTGAACCAATTCAATGAGCATAACATGAACATATGAATGAGGAGACTAAAGTCTCATCCATAATAGATAAATTTTCATCCTTTTTGAAAAAAATTAAAAGAGAAATACTGAAATGCAATTAAGATGGAACGAATAACAATTAAGATAGAACGAATTGATAATCCTACCGTGTATTTATAAAACATTCACATGTTGAAGGATTAGGAGGCAAATAACGCATTTGAGTGCTCCTTTAACAAAAGAGAGTTTCAAAATAGTAACAACTTCAAAAATAAAAAGGTCAAGGAACCAAATGGTCGTTACAACTACAAAAGGTTAGGCCGCTTTGAAAGAGATAATCATTTTCTTAAAAGGAAATAACAATTTCCCAATAAAATTTTGCAGTCTTAATCTTTGAAACCAATATGGTTGAAAATAATAATATTTTTAGTGGATTAACTCTGATGCTTCTAAGTTCTAAGCATGTCTGCAACGCCAGGACTCAATGTAAGAAACTTGAGCTATCCAAGGAAGAAAGCTATCCATACATGGGAAACTTGATCAAAGCAGATGTCAAGGAAAAGAGGACAACAGATTTGGAGTTCACGTCCGGGAAAATTCTGGCGTCGAATAATATATATTAGGTACTTGAAGTTAGAAAGAACCTTGTTTCTGCTATTCTTTTAAATAAGTTTGGTTTCAAACAAGACATTGAGTCAAATAAATGCGTATTAACTAAAAACGGCGTGTTCTTGAGAAAATGATACATGTGTAATGAAAGATTCAAATCAAATATTCATAAAATGCGTTGCTTCTACTTGTATTGTTGACCCATTCCCATAAAGTATAGTAGATTACGACATATTAATAATGGACGTATGAATAATATGGTCGCTTTAAACATGATCCCTAAGTCCGATAAGGGCAAAGATAACTAGAGAACTGCTTTGTTAAAATCCATTAACACTACCACTGCTAAACAAACAGTATGTACCAGCGGCGTGCGAGGGGAGAGAGGGAGGGGAGGAGGCAACAACCACCAACGGCTTCCAACGTTATGTATTTTCTGATTTTTTTCTTACAAATTAAAAATTATTTCCGTTGGAAGTCGTTGGTTTTATCCCACTAGCGATCGTTGGTAGCTGTTGCTAAATCGCGAGCAAAATAACAAAACGTGCTTTTTCTTTTCCATTTAGATTTCTTTCTAAATCCTCCATCAAAACCCCTCCAAAACCGCCACCCACTGCAACTCCGTCCTTCTTTAGCATCTCCAACACGTGGAAACCTCTCTCTCTTATATGTTTACGAATTTAGTTTATGTTTTCTAGAAATTATCAAAAATAATATATAATTATATATCGCACTGTTAGTTTGATTGAGTTTTAAAAATGAGCGTAAATGTGATAAACTCTGTATACGTACGGTTAGATTGGAATTAAGTCATTCAAGACTTATTTAGTTTAAAATTTGCTGCTTCACGCATACGATTGATAACAAGAGTAACAATCATACAAGTTAATTTTTAATATACACATCCTTGTTATTAAATTATTGAAAACTGCAGAAAAATATATATTTTTAACAGAAAAATATATATTCATAAAATCCTTAGACTGTTTTTCAGCCCTCTCTGATAGGTATTGTATATGATCATTATGTAGCTTTATTTTTTAATAGAACAGACATCTATATTCATCGTATACAATATTTATTGGATTTGTCCCTGTATTGGACAAGTTACGAACACAGTAACGTAATTAAATCTCGTTAAGCATTTCATTTTAAACGGTTCATAAAATTTCGACAAAGCTTCCTTTATGTTCCTTGTGTACACGCAATTGTGTACTGTTCAGGGAACTAAAGCAAAGTGCTGTCGAAATTTTGTCGAATTGTTTAAATTGAGAAAACTTACGCGATTTAATTACGTTATTATATTTGTAATCGGAGGTAGGATGACCCATTCAAAGTATCAATGATCTATTATAATGTAACATTCAACAATAAAATTGTTTTAACAAAACAATGCAAATTTATATCATACTTTTAAATTATATATTTAGGGTAAGTGGACAATTATTTTATTGATCAGAGCTGGATGTACAAACAACGAAGGAAAACTGGAGGCTCAATAAGTGAATATTTTAATAATGGTGTCTGCGTGTTTACTGATTTCACTTTAAGTAATAATGAAAAGGATTGAAGAAATCCATTATCCATGTAGTAGATGCAAATTGTTAAAGCATTTGATACCAGAAATGGTTAGAATTCATTTGCGTCAGTATGATTTCATACCGGATTATTTGGTTTGGGACCTTCATGAAGAACTGTTAGCATCTAATCCTATACAAATTGAGGAGGTGGTGAGTAATGAAATTACTACGACGAATCTCGTAGAACATATGGTTGAAGATGCTGCACGTTTAATGTTCCATGTTCCTTAGTTTACTGATGACGATGGTAATGCTGAAGAAGAACCAAATATTGCGATCAAAAAATATATAATTTATTAGATGCCGCGAAGAAACCCTTTTGGGAAGGCTATACAAGTGGAACCCAATTATCAGTAACTGCTGAATACATTACGATGAAATCTAAATAAGCCTCACAAAAGTTGGATTTACAGATGTTGTACAAGCTTCGAAACAACATATACCTCCCAATAATGTAATATGTGAAAATCATTAAAGTAAAAAAAACTGATGTCGGATTTTGGTTTACCGTATGAAAAAATAGGTAAATGTCCAAATGGTTGCATGCGTTTTGGAAAGAAGATATCAACCGTAGGAATTGTAAAATATGTAATCTGAAAAGGTACAAACCAAGAAAGAAAAAAGGAAAGGAAATCTCGTATAAACTTATGCATTATTTACCTATTACTTCTAGACTTCAAAGATTATATGCATCTTCTATAACCACGCAACATATGAGATGACATAGTGTGAAAACGCGGAAGAAGGTACATTAATGGAGCATAGAAGCATTTTGACCAAAAATATCTTGATTCTGCATCCGAGAGTCATAATGTTAGACTCGATCTATATATGGATGGATTTTCACTATTTTCTCAGTTTGATTCTAAATATTCGTCCTAACCTATAATTGTCACTCCTTATAATTTACCTCCGTGAATGTGTATGAAAACTCCTCATATGTTTCTCACATTTATCGTCTCTCGTCTTAATGATCCGACACAAGGAATCGATGTTTATTTATAACATTTAATTGAAGAATTAAAAACATTATGGTACGAATGAGTAGAAACATATAATATTTCCCAAAAAAAAAGAACTTTCGCATATATGCTTCTTTGTTGTGGACAATCAGCATTTTTCCTGCATATGCAATGCGTTCGGGTTAGACTACGGTTGATCGTCTAGCTTGTCCTTACTGCATGGAAGAAACATGAGCATTTTCTTTACGTCATAAAAAGAAAATTTGTGGTTTGACCATCGTCGATGTTTTCCTCATAGTAATCATCCATTTATAAGAGATAAGAAAAACTTTACAGCTAATAGACATGAAACTTTGAGACCGCCTACAGTTTGGTCAAGCGAAGATATTTATGAATTTGTAAAGGATTATCCAAAGATACATGAAACCAGAGGATAAGTTTAAATTCAAAGTAAATCATCGGTTCATAATTGGTGAAAACAAAGCATATTTTGGGAGTTGCCTTTTTGGAAAAATCTCTTGATTCATCATAATATTAACGTGATGCATAATGAGAAAAACGTGTTTGATAATGTGAATACAATTTTGAATGTCAAAGGGAAGACGAAATATGATTTGAAATCAAAATGTGATATCGAAGCACTATGTAATTGTCTTGAGCTTCATATAAAGCCCGATGACAAAAAAAACCAAAAGCGTACTATGAGCTAGACAATAATTAAGTTAAAATACTTTTAAAATGGGTGGAAGAAAAGATTCCTGGATGGTATATCTTCTAATCTTAGTAGATGTGTCGACTATAAGAACAATAAACTTAGCGAGATGAAAAGTCATGATTGTCATGTTATGATGGAAAATTTGTTACATGTCTCTTTCAAAGAACTATTGCCCATAAAAGTTTGGACTATTGTAATAGAACTTAGTCTGTTTTATAAAGAGCTTTGTTTTGCTACATTAAAAGTTGATCGTCTACGTAAATTTGAGAAAGATATCCCTATAATGCTCTGCAAGCTGAAAAAATATATTTCCTTCAGGTTTTTCAATGTTATGCAGCATTTACGTATTCATCTTCCATTAGAAGCACGTCTTTGAGGGCATGTGCAATATGAATGGATGTATCCATTTGAAAAGTATATTAATATTTAGTTCATTAAATATCGGTTTAATTACATATTTTTTTTTTATTGAAAGTAATTCTTAACAGGAACTTAGATCATTTAAAGAAAACGACGAGTTAGAAAGCTCGAGTTGAAGGTTTGATTTGCAAATCATACATCGAAGAAGAAGCTTCATTTTTTCGTCATTTTAATGACCATGTGAACATATCATTTGAAAGTGCTATGCATAATGATGAAGGCATTAATCAAGATGATTGTCAAACGACTTTCTTTATTTTTTAAAAACATGGTTGGCCTGCTGGTAAATATGGAAAAGTGTGACGACCCATATTTTTAGTTAATTTAAAATATGAATTTTAATTAATTTTTGTGAATTTTAAAATCGTAAATACTGAATTTGAACTTGATAATAATTGAAAATAAATTCTTATCTTGGTTTTATATTTTACTAGGATTAAAACAAAGTCGTTAACTTTTAAATAACCTTCAAAAGTAAATTTTGAAAATCAATAATTTAATCTTGTTTCGATGACCTAAAAAATATGCCATTTTTAGACTGTCTCAGAATCCGGCGAAACCAATTTTATTGGATTCGTAATGTCAAATTATGGTAAGTTTCAAATTTCAAGTTAATCGGAGTTAATATATAATCATAAGTAATATAAACGCATACAGAAAAACTGGTTAAAATTCAGTAAAAGCTAGAAATAAGGCTGTTTTTCAAACAGTCTCCGAATTCGACAAGACTAATTTTATTGGAACTGTATTAGTGAAATATAGTAGGATTTCAAATTCTGTATTGAGCGGACTTACAGTTTGATCATATGAACTGAAAACGTATAGGATTCATTCTATTGAAATTCGACTTGAAATTAAGTAGTTTTTGTTGATACAGAGCCATTGAAAAATACAGTTAAAAAGGTAAATGACAACCTAACATATATATCAGCGTATACTAATAGTTTCAAAAGAATTTAAAACAATTTAAATGTAGGTACAACCTTCCTAAGTTAAACCCTTAAAAATAAATTAACCTTTTTAATCCTTTCTTATCTCTTTACATACACAAATTCCTACACCGCCTAACACTTAGACAACTTAGTGTACTTTACCTCCACATGTCAAACTCTTCCAACTAGCTAACTCCTTCTTCGTACTTAGGCATGTGACATTTTTATTTTAATTTCGTTTTCCTTTTCCATTTGTTTTTCTCTTAAGCTTCCTTAAGATTCCATTATCATCTTCCTCCTCCTAGCACCCACGCCACCTCCTCCCCTTGCTACACCAGCCTCCACACCTCCGCTAACACTAGTGAAACTTCCTCTACAGCCCATCCTCCTCCACGTGAGCTCCTTGTCCTCAAAATCCACTTTTTGCACCTTTAAACCCTTAAAAATCACCTTTTCCCACCAAAAATCCAAACTTTACCACTTTAACCTCCTCCCTTTGCATCCACAACCCACACCACCCTCCTTATGTCCATACCAGGTCATGAAACCCAGGTGGATCCCCCTAAGCCATGGGCCCCACCACCTATTTTGTGCCCTTAAATTCATTAAAAACTACAGCTTTCTTCCCAAATTTGCAATTATATATGTATATATTTTATAAGTGTTGAAATTGGGATGAAAGTTGCAAGCTTGACTTTGCGAAGTCTAGGAAGTCCTACCTTAGAAGTGTCGCAGTGTTTGGATGGCTTTGGTGAGAACTTTTCACCTTAATTATTTAACTACTTCGGTTAAATAGAAATTTATACCATTAACGATTGATTATTATGTAATTAATTTGATGATGAATTGTAATATGATTTAGATGCTTGAAATAGGTTATTTGTTAGGTTAACAAAATGTTAAAATGATAATGGTAGTTGTTATATAGTTAATCACTAATTAACAAGTTAAAACGATTCACTAATAATCACTTATTTAAGTCAAGAAAACTTGGTGAACATACAATATGGAATGGATGTGATATCTCATGGATTGGTTGATATTGACGGTGAATGGTCATTGGAATTTGGTGTGTGTTGATGTGAAATGGTTTTGTTAAATACAACCATGAATTTGTTAATAAGGTTAAATATCTTATTTAATAATAGTCTGATTTGAGATTAAGTGTTAATGACTCTGACACTTAGATCAATGATGCCAATATGTGATAATTGGATGTTAATAGTTGTTAACAACTATTATCGTGTGCTTATGATATGTGAAATCCATATAAATTGAATTATATGGTAATTGGTTGAATCTCATTTCAATTCAGAATTAATTTAAATATTTTATTAATAAAATATTCAGTGAAAAATAAAAGTTTGAATTTGATGTACGATTTTGGATGGACACAAATTTTATAAAATTACAATGAATATTCGTAACTGAAATGAATTGATTTGAATCTATTATCATATACTTATGGCCAATCAAGTTTTATTTTTAAAATGAATAGTAACGGGTGAAAGTGAAGTTCGATTAGGTTATCTAGGGTGAGTATTAAAAGGACTTTTTTACAAAGGTATCTTATTTATTTTAATAACGAATGCCAATTTGGACTTCAAATAATAAGTTTTGAAAAATAATATTATTTTAATGATTTAAATAATATTAAAATTATTTAATATTGGATATTTGATTTTCAAAGAAATAATTGAAATGTAGCTTCCAAAAATAATTATATCTGTTTTATATAATTAATAAGTTATTTTGGAAATGTTCTGGTTCGATTTTAATTATAAACTGAATTTGGTCTGCATTGGACTTGTCGCGTAGCGACAGTTCGCGAACTTCAATCATTAACTTTAAATCGACGTACCGGAAGATCCAACGTCAAATTCTCCTAAAATGAAAAACGTTGGTTCGGAAATGAGAAGAATTTTCAAATGGAATAAAAAGTTTTAAAATCCAATGGTTAGATTTTAAATAAGTTAAATTTATTTTTGGAAAAGGTCGTTATGGATGTAGTTCGGTGATCAGAATTGGGAACTGATTGTAAGAACCTTTAAAAATTATTAAAAGTATAGATAAATCCTGATAAATCATAATAAATGGTTTGGAAGATATTTTGGTTAAATATACATAGTTTTAGAAAGATAAAAGAGACATTTTATTGGAATGAGCTAGTTAACAACTAAAGTAAGGAACCAAAAGGAATATGCGATGATTGCTAAGAGTACAGTCTAGTACCAATTGTGAGATCTAACTGGAGATTTTCTGTGGGGTGGGAAAACCGAAAGGAAATCAGATATTTGACTAAGAACATACGAAGTTTTTTGTAAATAAAGGATCCAGTGTTTAAAATAACATATTGGAATGAGAGGATTTGAAAATAACCAAAAATTTTCAGGGCATGAATTTAATTGGATTTGAATGGAAATAATCTTCAGATATTTCAATATTGGATTCTGTAGTTATATGGATATTGTTTGAGGAATTTGGAAGATATTGATATCGTTATTCCCTATGTGGTATCTGTTGATTTCAGAATTTGATGTTGAATATAAGTTGATATGATTTCTATTTGAAACCTTATATTTGATATCAATTTGGTTTTGGGTTTGTCATGAATGATGTCTTGAATAGCATCTATTCTTTAACCTAATTAAAGAAAGGATTTATTGCCAAGGTTGAGTAATCATTGAATATTGTTTTTGGAGATTAAAACTATGTTTAAGTTTTAATAAATCTTTCAACAAAGATTTGAAATGTAAGAAGGTAATTAAACTTACCAAACACGAGGGGTGTTAGATATGGAGTAACACCAGTTTTGCTCCATGGGATGAATAGGAGGGGAATGGGATAACGATATGAGTGATTACTTTTTGTAAGGTTCGATATTCCCAATAAGGCTTATAAACCTTAATTTGGGTTAAGTTTGTGAAAAGAGATTACATAATCTTTTGAAATGATTTTCTAGAAAAGATTTAAAAAAGAAGTTAAAATGAAGTAAATCTTGATAAGAATTAAGGTAGTAATTCCCAGTAAGGATATTTAAATAAAAGAATATTCTGAATTAGAATGAGACTTATGATATGTTTATATATCACTTGGTTTTAAGAAAATGCTAGTTATTCGAAAAAGCCGGGTTCCAACCCATTCTGAATAACTAATACGACGATCATCGAAGATGTTGAAGACGGTGGTTGAAGACCGGAGATCTTCACATCGTTTGGATTATTGCTGATGTCGCGATTGGGTCGTACACCCAAGACGAGGTTATAAGTGGCGGTCGTCCAGACGTACTTGGAGATCGACCGGATATGCAAGGGCTTCTCTCCCTTAGGGGACGCGGAATAAAGTGCCTTTGGTTTCATTCAGACCCAAAACGAACTTGTAAATGGATGTGTGTCTAACGTTTTATTTCATAACATAACTGATTAGTTGCTATTAATGATATATCTGTGGTGGCGTAGAATTTATTCTCTTAACTTAACACCCTTCTTTGAGACGTATGAGCTCAAAGGTTATATTATTAATAGAAACTGATCATATGTGTGAACTGACAATGTGGCATGCTAAGGCGTTGGTAGATCAAAGCTTGTGCTGAAAAGCGAAGCTTTGTGGATGATGACCAAAGCATGGCTGATATAGCATAGCTTTGTGTTGAAACGTGACTTCGACAAGCCTCATAACATGTGAATGGCTTAAACAAGATAAAAGATAGCAGAGTAAGGACTAACGTTTCCTTCTAGCTAAAGGCGATGCCATGGTATGGAACCCAGAAAATTTACTTATGTGGATGATGAAATTGAGGCACCTCGGATGATGGTCAAATACGATCAGGATGATGGTCAAGTACCACTGGGGAACGTTATGTTCAGAAGTAATCCTAATCCACCGGGTACGACTCTGCCGCTCTAGGACTCACGAGTGCCTGAGTCCTGGGACATATGCTAGAGTGTCCCGAATCGATTAAGTAAGATCCTTTTCCTTGGTCGTTGATGGAAATCCAATTTTTCAATACGAGCCTTGCGTTTTTAGTTGTAAACCTATATGGCGACATAATAGGATGGGGGTATCATACCGTCTAAGAATGATACATTTATTTTCGAAATTGATTTCCACATTATGCACTAGTGATAATAAAAGAGAATTTTCGTGTACTAAGCATGTTTGGCTATTATAAGATAAAACTCTATCCTCCGGTTTGCATTGCATTGTGTGATAGGACTTGAGTCTTATAATAGCTTCATTTTTCAAAAAGCATTGCTAGTATATATGAATGGTATTCATGTGGAGAAAACCCATTCCTGTGTTATACAGCGTGGTCCTGTGATTTACTCAACTTTAAAATAAAGCATAATAACTGTTTTGGTTCTCACACCAGTCCCATGAATGACTCGGAGTTTATTGTTTCCCACCTAAATTACGGGTGCCCGTATTTTCCACACGGACGGCTAGTAGTTAAGGTTTTGCAGTTACGTCTTGGAGTCTTTTTAAAGCAGGATCCTGGATTATGGCTGGAGCTATACTCTGGATTAATTCGTAGTCTTCCGCTAAATGTACTTTTGTTTCCGTTGTGTATTGTAATTTGTTAATCTCTGATAATTGCGATGTACTCTGATATAAAATTGTTGTAATAACAATGAAATGTTCTTTTGTGTTTTGTTCTGATGGGTTGTATCCCATAACGGTTTGAGGATTTCTGCCATTTTGGATCGGACCCGTGCGGCTTAATGTTGATTCGAAAGGTGGGATTTTTCAAGTCGTCACAGAAAGTGTGGTTGGATGATAGAGATTATCATGTAGCACACACATACATTCTTCTCAACTGTTGTAAAGTTGCATCATTCGTTAAGTAATATACCTATATTCGCTATAATACATTTATATCATCTACACATGTGTATATACAAATATGCACACGTGTATCTTAATCATAATGCAACATTTGTTCTATAATTGCAGTGCTTACGAAGCACAACATCCAAACAATGATATTGACAAATAATTCACTACTTGGTTTTCTAATTATGTTTCAATACAATAAATTATGTTGTAGACGAAGGATTGACACATTTATCCATGGGACTAAAAAGGAAAGTCAAAGTCATATCCAATATTTTTTATTAATGGATATAAATTTAATACCAAAGAATATGATGCTGAAAAATTAACTAACAATACTAGTGCATTTGTTAAAGGTAGTTATGATCCAAATGATCATAAATGATTTAAATGGCATGCTAACTCAGGTTTTGCAATTGACATATTTCACATGACCCGCAGAAGAAGTATTTTTGTTTAAATGCAACAGGTTCAACAACGTTTCTGGTTTTGGAATAAATGTGCACCCAAAATATAATCTTATAGAAATAAAGCATACTTCGCGTTATTATAAGTACGGTCCTTTTGTACTTGCCAAACAAGCTCTTCAAATTGATTATGCTCCTTACCCGTCTCTAAGAAGAGATAAAATAGATCGATCGACTATTTTTAAAACAAAGGCAAAGTTAACATTTGATGGACATAATACTTTCGACGAACAAGCCTACCAAGCAAATATCAAGGAAAATAGATGAACAATAGTGACCGACGATTAGACAGATTTTGGACCTCTAAACGATAAATCAAATGTATTAATTGAAGCCTTTAAGACTATAGAGGAACAAAATATAGAGTACAAAAATAGAGTCTGAATCTGAAAGTGATGAGGACTAATCAATAATCTATATTTTGAGAAGGTAAATTTGTATTTTTTAACATTATACCATTTTCATTAAAAATGATATATTATGTTAATATGTTATGTATCAGATAGTCTTCTTATGTTATGTCATAATGTATGTTTTACATAGTCTTTTTATATTCTGCTATAATGTTTGTCTGTAACAGTACTATAGATATGTTGTCACGTAGATGTAACTCTTTAATTTTTAGGTCTCCCTCTTCCTCTCAGAGAGGGACTGCTCCTCCTACAGGTGGTGATGGTAGTGATTCATCATAGGAGCTAGCATTTCCTATGGTATGGTTGCAGCCTAAAGCAAATGGAGGGTAAGTATTAAGTTTTCAAAATTGAATTTCATTTTTGTACAATCTATTATAAATATATACAGTAATCATGAAATATTAAATATTTTTTCCTGTCTAACACAGTGGATTTGAACTAGAGTCGTCTAACATATAGTTCTAGATATATCGCGATAGGCATACATGGGTTGCATGATGACATGTTGGCCTAAGTGGACGTTAATTCTAGATATTGTGAAGGGGACTATTTAATAGAACTTTTTGGTCTATTTTACTTGTAACAACCCGGAAATTCTGAACCAATTAAAAAATTTATTTTAGAAATTTTGATGGATTTTGAATAGTTAAAATAATTTATTTTAAATAATAACGATTAAAAGAATTTATTTTAATTGAAGTTAGAACGAAAATATTTATTTTAGTTATAAAAGGAGTTAGAAATAGCGCGGTAGTTTGAAAATTTGAACTTTGAATGACTGTACAGGATGCAAAATAAATCGGATTTTAGTGAAACCAAAAATATGTAAATCTATTTTAAAATATCTTTCCAACGAATCCGAAAAATCAAAATTTCATAGCAGGAATAAAAAGTTATGCCCAGATTAATTTTCAGAATAATCGCTGTAGAGTTTATATATTTTTTAATATTAAAAATAGCCATTTTGCAAACGACATCCGTTTTCGACGAAACCACTTTTGTTGGAACCGGAATGTCAAATTATTGCTAGATTTCAATTTTCATAATTTTTCGAATTGATATGTGAGCATGGCAAAAGAAAATGTGTTTTGTCAGTTTCAGTCAAATTTAATCGACTGAAAAATAGCCATTTTTCAAACATTCTCAGAATTCGACGAAATTAGTTTTGTTAGAATCGTATCGTCAAAACATAACTAGATAAAAATTTTCTGTAATTTTTAGAGTCTATATGTAGCCCCAGTGAATTTATATATACGGTTAAATTAAATAACAAATGTTTTTAATTTAAATTAAAGAAAAATGACTTAAAACAGCCGGTTGGGCTGACGGGACATGGTTCATTGGATCTGGAACGGGGGTTATTAGCTAGGAACGACTGTCGTTGGACCTGAATTGGAGTTAGTGGCTAAACGGGCCTTAAGGGTTCAATTAAATAATATTTTAATATAAATATACACTTAGGTTAAAACATAAACCCTAATTACAAGAACACAGCCGCCGCCCAAGCTAATATACGGCTGAAAACTTCATGATTTCATTCGTTAAAAACTCCAAATCCATTTGCTTATTTCAAAATCTTCCAAAGCAAAATCAGAGTCCTTTCCGAGGGCGTTAAAACCATATGGTGATGATTATTTTTCATGAAGGGATGGGTTGGATTTCGGAGCTCCAACCCACGATGTTCGAACGTCGTTTTAGGGTGAAGGGTACCATCGCGAGCCGCGCAAGTCTGGGCGATTGGAGGTGGCACGCAGGCGGGTCGAGGGGCGGTGTTGGATCAGGATCGGAGTCTTCTGGATGGCGTGCGATTGGAAGAGGAGGTCACGAGTTTTATGGGTTCTGTTAAACGATGAAGATGAAGCTTAATTTGGGATGAAGGTTGATTAAGAAAAAGTTAATCATATTAATTAATTTATTAATATAATTAAATTGATTAAAGTTTAAAATTCCATAACATGTGTAAACAAAATCAGAAATTCGCAAATTCAATTGCGTTGGAAATCCGTTGACAAGATCTACAACATGGAGTTGACCAGGACGGATTTGGAGAAATTTAGAATTTGGGGCTAATTCAATTCTGAATTATACAGAATTAATAATCACTGTAAGATTTCTTATCTTAAAATTAGAATTAAAATAAATTGTTATTTATTCGCTGTTTAATTCAATTTGTTGCTATTCGTGATTTGATTTGGGTTGATGAATTCTGTTACGTTGATCTATGGATTGAATGGATTATTTATGTTGAAATAAAATGAACAAAATAGAAATGTTGTTTTGTGTTGGATTAGAACAACAAATTAGAAATGTTACTTTTTGTTGAATTAGAATCAACAAAAATAAAGATTGTCATTTTATTGTATTAGAACTGACAAAAATAAATATTGTCATTTTTATTTTATTAGAATTGACAAAATAGAATGTCATGTTTATTTAATTAGAATTGACAATATAAAATTGTCAATTTTTGTTGAATTTAGAAATAACAAAAATGTCATTCTTATTAAAATAGAAATTGCATACAAATAAGGAAAATGAAAATATGTTAATGGTAAAATTCATACTTTCATCGTATATATAGAAAAGATTAAAAATGTTCATTTATTTGAAATTAAAATGGGTTAACGATAAAAATTACATTTTTATCGTATACGTAGAAAAGATGAAAAAAAAGATCATTTGTTTGAAATAAAATATTGAAACATTAAAAATCATATTTTTAATGTAAGAATGAAATGAGATATTTATTGTGATAAAAGAAAAATGTTCTTTTTCCATGTGATACATAGGATTTGTTATGTCAATTAAAAATATCCTTTTTGTTAGAATAAATTTGTCACTTTTGCCAAAATGAATTAGCTGAAACAAATTTGTCACTTTGGCCAAAACCAATCAGTTGAAACAAATTTGTTATTTTTGTCAAAATAAATTGTTAAAACAAATTTGTTATTTTTGTCAAGGTAAATTGGTTGAAACAAAATTGTCATTGTTGCCAAAATAAATTTTTTGAAAACAAAATTCACATTTCTGTCAAAATCAAACTTATTGCAACGACCCAGGATTTCGGACCTCGGTAATCGACATAAATACCTTTACCGTAACTCATGTCGACCCTCTAAGCACCGAAAACACTGGATAGTTATTAGAAAGAAATTAGAGGGTGAGGTAAGAAAGAAAGAAATATTAGAATAGAAGAAGAAGAAGAAACAACACAACACAGAGTCTCACATCGCAGCGGAACAAAATATAATATAGAAATAACTTTACTGGAAGGCTTTTAAAATACTTACAATATCAGAGTACATCAACATCTGGACAGTGATAATCTGTCCTCATACAACACACAGCGGAATACACATCATATCATATATATATATATATATATATATATATATAAAATATTTTTGAACTTCTTCAGCTGGTCTCTGGACATCGCAGCATCCGAGAACCTGGACCTGCACAACTCGGTCTAACCCGAGCATTACAAATACCGGGTCAGTCTGGTGAACCAGAGTGAGATAAACTCGCACAGTATTAAGGGTGAGCATCCAACTTGATTTTAAAGTTCGAAAATATTTTCGAAAGAAAAGGATAATCGTAAGACCAAATCCATACATAAACATGGACGGTTTTTACCTTACGATAACCCAAAACATTCTTGAAATCAATATCTTTTCTGATATTATAATTATGTCTAAATACAAGTAAATATCAATCTAGAGGAACGCTTGCATCTCACGCTCCACATATATAGTATACAAATCAAAAACCGCGGGCGCTTATTGGAGATTGGATTTCCAACTATGACAAGGTATGGGACCACCTGCTGATAGTGTATCTCTAGAGACGAATACACTGGGTTCAACAAGAACATCTTGCAACCCGGCCCTCACATGACCGACCACTCATTTCGCTTGAGTGTATCGAATGTATACCACCGACGGTTGGGATCAGCAACCGCTTCCCGAATAGGGACAGCATCGAATACAGATTAAAGAAGCAAATGGAATTTCTCTAGATAGGTAGTTATACACCCTAATGGGGGCGACCCACATAGCCATGCTGCCTGCCCGATTTTTGTCATTTCCCGGTTGATGAGGCTTGAGGTCAGAACACATCTGATCATCATACACTTTGAATGCCACATCGTCAGATCCACCAGATATCACTAATTGATGTCCACAAAAATACTCTAGCAGCAGCTAAGAGATTGGCAATTCTCCGCCAACAACTATAGTATGTTTGAAGAAATCGACGTACATGATTCTTTTGGAAATACTCTGTCAGACACTCGTCCATACAAGTCATCCAGGAACAGGATGAACCGAAGGCACTCTCCTACTGCATCCAATATAGGAATCACCCCATGGATCAGTAGCGAGAAGTCCTTGCAACCCGTAGATTCCAACCACGACAGAATCACAACTTTCCTCTGCTTGCCAGGCAGAGAATATTAGTGGTTCTTCCGTTTGTGAAAATCAACAGTCTTCAATACTCCATCTCGATCAACTTCTGATATCTTCACGTATTTGTTGGTCGGAATGGTTTTCGAATATAAATTCGATCTCGGTCTTTCCATACCAACAATCGTATTGGCCAGATTTGATAGTTGGTGTTTTAACTATCAAAATATACAGTGTTTCAATCATGACACTCCAATGAGTTCACTGGTTCAGTATTTAGCATCACTTGGCCTTTAACAAACCGATTTATTTTAGTTAAATTAAAAACTTCTAATTCTTTAAATGTTCAAAATACGATATTTGAATAACTCTAATTGATTTAACTCTAATTGATTAACTAACATTCGACTCAACTCCATTCGCTTGACTCTAGATCGCAGCGATCACAATGGTTACGCCTGATTCCCTCAGAAAACATCCGACCGCCATAGGCTATCTACAGCCCTGCGAATTACGCTAGCAGTCGTACGAAATGGCAACTTATCCTGAATAACTATGTTTGATTAACTCTAACTCGAATAACTATATTCTTATATACAAATGTCCTCAGAAAATTACGTTATAATACTTAGTAAAATAACTTATAACCATATTCAAAACATTTGTTATATTATCACGAACCTCTTTTACGATTACCAACTAATATCATCTTCAGATAATCCCGATGTTGTTCAAGTTGGGGTATTTTAATTACCTCTCAGACCTTGATCAAACAACGTTCATATCCTCAGGTAAATATAAGTTGTAATCAAACCAATATACCGTTCCAGCCTCAAAACAAATTCCATTATAAATCGTATTCGGTTATACAACCCTACGACCCAATCTTTAATCAAAATTTACTATTACCAATCTCCATTCAAATCCATTCACCCATTTCTTTGGAAAACTCATTTCACTTCCCCCCTTTTTAATTGATCTCATTTTCAAATAACGTTAATTCAATATTAACGCTTTTACATTTTGAATCTCATTTATATACTTTGGTTTATCTTAAACCTTTCTCGTAATCTCCTTTCACTTAATTCATATAATTAAGTAACATTTATTTTCTTTCACCATTCAATTGGATTACATCTCACATTCGGCCACTTTTTAAATGAATTCTCAATTAAAAAAGTAAATTTCCAAATTATCATTAATTACGATAATAAATTATTACAAACACTAAATACTTCAGTTGTTAATCCCTTTATTAACTAAATTAAATAGTAAATCCCTTTTTAAAACCTTATTTAAATTTGAACAATATTCATTTAACTATTTTAATCAAAACACATGAATTTGGTAATCAATTCCAATTCAAACGGTCGATTTAGTTAACTCAAAACTCGATTATCTCGTTAGCCGATTCTAATTAGTTCTCACTTTTAAAAATATAATTAATTTAAATAATTCTGTTAATTGTTTTCTTAACAAAAACAATTATCAAAGTTTAACTATTCGATTCATTTCTCATCCTCATACTTGTAAATCTGATTAACATCCACATATACTTTATAAAATAAACCAACCATAAATCAAAGTCTTAAATAAATAAAATATTTATTTAATTCCCTTTTATACTTTATTCAAAATAATATATTTCAAAATCTAACTCCAGTTATAAAATAAATTTATAACTTCATCTCTATCGACTCACCTGGCGGTGAATCACTATTTATAAAATGATTGATTTGATAGGCCATATACTGCCAAATACTCTACCAATATCGCTAATTGGTTAAAACTAACAGATGAATTAAAAATCAAATCAATCAACCCAAACAGGATAGTACATATATGACAATATGAAATAAATAATATATTGAGGAATCCGGTTGGATCCCTCCAACCTGTTCTTCCCTGTATTCGAATGGTTATCTCAAATTAGACTGTTCAGTTTGGCTTAACTGATAACACTAAATAACAACCATTCAACATCAACCACAAACCATTCAAACAGTTCAACAATTTAAAACACGTTTATAAATAAACGTGACCAACCAAGATGAGTTACCTTTATTGGATCCAACCGTTAAAAATAACGATTTGGTGTTTCACTGAAATTAAACACAGTTTAATTTCATCAGTTTTAATCAACAACAAGTGTATAACTAGCAAACAGGCAACCATTAGCAAGCAGAGCACACATAATAAAAACCCAATTTATATAAAATATAAATGGGAAACTGAGTGAGTTTAACTCACCTTGATTTCCGTTGACCATTCTGCTTTTATTTCATTTAAAGTCAAACAACGTTTGATTTTTCTCCGAAATTTCAGTAGCTTTGCTTCAGCCACATTAGTACCATAATGTACCTTCCATCATTACGGTCCCCTCGTCTTTCGTTTCGTTCAGTTCTGTTAACAAATGCCCGAATCACCCAATGTAAGTTTACTACTTAATTTAAAATAAATGACTTTATAAATCGAGTATTAATTAATATTTTAAATTTTCTTTACTTAGTGGATTAATCGGCCAATGACTCCTCCATTCTCCTGCTTCGCGACATTTGCTCATGCCCCAATTTTTCTGCACAAGTTAAAACTGTTCAGTGTATATGTTATATTATTATTATCATAAATAAATATATTAATTACTTTAAAATATGCACTTGGCCCAAAAGTTTCTTCTTCACTTGTTTAGTGTTCAAACTCGTCTACCTTCGGATCTTCAAACCCGCAACACAATGTCCCAAACAACTTCACTTATTTAGTAGGTGGAAAAATCAATTGGTGAGAAGTTGGAAACCTCCGCTTCTTGTAGCAAATCAGCCCGAACTTTAATATTTGGTTTATTCTCCATACTTGGCGTTGACCCTTTATTCCGACCCTCAGATACTTCTGAGTTCTGACAACGAAGAGAAGTCTTGGTTGATAGATATTGACTGGTTCAAGTTTGGATGACCCTGATGTATATATGCACCTGTTGCTTGTGTGTAATTCATCCACTCTTGATATAATCAGTTCACATACTTTCATTTGTTTTGAGTTAATACTTCTGCCTATCTCCCTTACAGATTGACCACTTAACAAGTAGAATTTACTAATGACTTCACTTTGGTACCTCACGCACCCAACACCAGCACGTGAAAATACTTCTTCCTGGCAAACTTTGTTAAAACAAAAGCTAACTGTTCTTCTCCACTAACCAAACCCCTTCCTTCACGCCTTCTCTCTAGTTACCAACATCATTTCCCTTTCCAACAACTTGCAGTAATACCCAACACATCATGCGACAGTTCTGTTTTAGCTTCAACCTGCCTCATCTTTTAATATACATGCACTGATGCTCCTCAAGGTAAAAACCCGCACTGCTCCTTCTTAGCAAAAACCACACCAACGTTCCACTCACCAATGACACAATGAATTAGCTGTAACTCAAAAATAAAAATCTCAACATCATTTAACTTTCCAAAATGGTCGATAGCATTGGTGAGAGCATGACTGAAGTTCTAAGGAAAAATTGTTATCAGATAAATGTTGTTTCACTAGTTTCATACCATATTTTGATAACGGAAAGTATATAGCATTCAACATACCCCCTGAACGACCATCACTTCCACCCTTCGCCACAACAGCCCAGTTGACTGACCAACGAACCCTTCCGGTGTTCTACAGACCATCAGGGAAACCCAAAATCGAACCAATGATTTAAAATAAACAACACCGTAACATCCACCTTCACTAAAACCACCGCTTCACCTGTCAGAGCCGTTGGACCCTCCAACTTCGCCACTATAGTGACGGCCAGCTCAGGCTGACCCTAGGCCAGAAACTTCCGCGAGTTCGCCCGCCAACAGAATAGATCTCCGATCTCCTCATCGCTGAAAAATCTCATTATACCCCCTTTTATTTCCCTGAACAAATCGAAATGGTATTCGAGGAGGAAACGGCGAATGGGATAAGTAATTTGGGGCTTTAGGGATTTTGATTTGATTTTTGAAGGGATGAATTTTCGTTACTGAAAGGAATAGCAGGGAGAGTAAGAGAGAATGATGATGAAGGCATATCGTATTTAAAGAAGAAGTGGTTTGGGGCGCACGCAACAATAGCTTGAAAAGCACGGAGTCATTAGCGTGGTACTCACGGTTCCTAAAATACTTGGCAAGCACGAACAAAGTTTGGACGTCACGTTGTTGGGAACTAGGGCACGCTGTTCAAAGTGTACAGCAAATGAAGAATATTATTGATTTATATATATATATATATATATATATATATGTTTTATAACGAAACTTCATGATGAAGTATCAAGTCAAACTAATCTCAGTCAACTTTTGTTTACTGATAAAAAAAGTTAATCTTGATGTAAAACGATATTCCGGACACAATGGGACAGGTTTCGTTGCAATCCGAGGTCGTTTGAAAAAAATTCCCTTATGAAACCAGAAATAAGCACGCATTTTAATTTTCCACGATCACTAGATAAATCAGATCAACTCAAAACTGCGAAGTCTGATAATAACTTTTCGATACGAACCCAACGACACTCGTTTCGTCGCATTCTGAGACTGTTGACCCGGTAGGCTATTTTTACCGCGCACCGCACTACCCTTCTGAACACCAAATTTGCCGATCTCTAAAAATAACAAACTATATACCTATCCTGACTATAATCGATGCTACGAACTCAACAGAACTGGTTTCGTGGCTAAATTCGATCGTCTACTCAAGTTACACTCAAATATCTCTCGATAAATTTAATTACACGTTATAGAAAATGAACGAGCGTTTTTGGCTATCGTGGTCACATACGGCATCGGTTTGCCACGCCATTTAACATCGTGCAATAATTTAACGATACGATTCTAATGAAACTAATTTTGTTGAAAACAGAGTCCGTTTGCAAAACGGCTAGTTTAAAGGCCTATAATTAAATAGCGATTTTACATAGCGACTATTTCAAAATTTGATTTGGCCATAACTATCAAACTATAACACGAAATCTGGATTTTTCTCTTTCATTAGAAAACTATTGTCAATACGGTTCCAACGTTTCTCGTTTCATAGAAATCCGACTTATACCGGACTCTGTATTTTAGGTTGAAGTTCAAAACTCCATATTACGAACTGCACGCTATTTTCAAGCTCTATTTATATTATATATATTATATAACGTTCGAACTTTGTTTAAATAACTAATTAAATGTAGAAATCCATTTATATTCTAAATAAAATATTTAAAATAAATAAATTAAATTAAATACCTGACGGCCAAAAACACGGGTCGTTACATTCTTCCCCCCTTAAAATAATTTCGTCCTCGAAATTGCTAAGGTAAGAAAGAACGTTATAAACCCATTAACTGGTTTCGAATTATTCGTTTTCTTCTTTTAATTTCAGTTTCAACTGAATTTATTTATTTTTTCCTTAAATTATTACTTCATTTTTATAAACGAAAATTTTCAAAAATTCTGAAAATTTTCTAACACCCGAAATTTCCGAATTTTTTTGCTAGCACCTCCTTTGTACAGCCCTATCGGTAAAACCACAACTCGCCTCTCTAGGCCCTCTTCAACCCAAAAGAAAATAAAACAGCCAAGAGGCTTGCCAAACAGGCTCAGAAATCTCATCAAACTCATATGAATATAAACGTGTACCTTTTTGTCGGCATAACATTATATCATTTCCATCTGTTACCCTGTCAGCATATACAACTGCATTTCCAAACAAAATTCCAATTTTACCCTCAAAACCAAATCCTTCACGAGTCCAAGCCAAATCCCATTCTTAACTCAATTTCCATCCATTACCAATTTCAGCTCTTAACTCACCGGTCCAACACCATTTCAGGTTCCTGTCTCACACTTCAAAATCTGATTCTACTTGGTATATTATATCCCGATTCAATTTCTAGTTAATTGGTTTCAATTCAATTCATATTTGTTTTCCCAATTTCTATTTAATTATGTTTTGTTCAAATAATTTCCCTGGGAGTTTTTAAATAGTTCAGCTCTTTCAAAAATCAAATATTTCCTTTCAGGCTTCAAAACAGCTCGTTTTTCTCAAAGCAATTCAAAACAAAGTTTTTGGTATTAATCTGTCACTTAGAACTCGGAAATGAACACTGATGATGTGGCCAGCATCCTCAGAATTATTCCCCAGCTATCGAAGTGAATTCAATACTATATCATTTCAAAACTCCAATTTTAAACAATTTCATTTTGAAATCTATTTCACGATGCTTGCAAACAATTTAAAATCTCCAAGGATTTTAAAATTCTCATATATTCAATTCAAATCCATTCACAACACCTTTCCATAATTTGTAATTTTAATTCCAATTCTGATTTTAATCTCAGATTTAACAAATCTGCTTTTATATTATACGAATTCTAATTGGTTATTTATGTAACCATTTCCATTATAATCAACCAACACATCCAATATCCTTTATTACTTCATATATTAATCATCCTTTTATATTAAAATATAATTTGGGTAAAATTGTTTCATTTACCCTCTTTCAAAACATATTGCATTGGTTTATCGTACTTGAGTGTTTAGAAACCCCTATCGATACAGTGGATCAAACTGATCGACCAGAATTCACAAACTACTCAACCAATAAATCTCCACAATATAAAACAATTTTTACAAAATCTATAAATACATTCACTCGTATATATACACTTAAACTCAATCTAGGGTATTGCTAACCCCATCTCTATTGAGTCACGCCACAGAGCCAAGGTAATCACTTAACCTTCTGCTCTGATACCACTGTAACGACCCAGGATTTCGGACCTCGGTAATCGACATAAATACCTTTACCGTAACTCATGCCGACCCTCTAAGCACCGAAAACACTGGATAGTTATTAGAAAGAAATTAGAGGGTGAGGTAAGAAAGAAAGAAATATTAGAATAGAAGAAGAAGAAGAAACAACAGAACACAGAGTCTCACATCGCAGTGGAACAAAATATAATATAGAAATAACTTTACTGGAAGGCTTTTAAAATACTTACAATATCAGAGTACATCAACATCTGGACAGTGATAATCTGTCCTCATACAACACACAGCGGAATACACATCATATCATATATATATATATAATATTTTTGAACTTCTTCAGCTGGTCTTTGGACATCGCAGCATCCGAGAACCTGGACCTTCACAACCCGGTCTAACCCGAGCATTACAAATACCGGGTCAGTCTGGTGAACCAGAGTGAGATAAACTCGCACAGTATTAAGGGTGAGCATCCAACTTGATTTTAAAGTTCGAAAATCTTTTCGAAAGAAAAGGATAATCGTAAGACCAAATCCACACATAAACATGGACGGTTTTTACCTTACGATAACCCAAAACATTCTTGAAATCAATATCTTTTCTGATATTATAATTATGTCTAAATACAAGTAAATATCAATCTAGAGGAACGCTTGCATCTCACGCTCCACATATATAGTATACAAATCAAAAACCGCGGGCGCTTATTGGAGATTGGATTTCCAACTATGACAAGGTATGGGAGCACCTGCTGGTAGTGTATCTCTAGAGACGAATACACTGGGTTCAACAAGAACATCTTGCAACCCGGCCCTCACATGACCGACCACTCATTTCGCTTGAGTGTATCGAATGTATACCACCGACGGTTGGGACCAGCAACCGCCTCCCGAATAGGGACAGCATCGAATACAGATTAAAGAAGCAAATGGAATTTCTCTAGATAGGTGGTTATACACCCTAATGGGGGCGACCCATATAGCCATGCTGCCTGCCCGATTTTTGTCATTTCCCGGTTGATGAGGCTTGAGGTCAGAACACATCTGATCATCATACACTTTGAATGCCACATCGTCAGATCCACCAGATATCACTAATTGATGTCCACAAAAATACTCTAGCAGCAGCTAAGAGATTGGCAATTCTCCGCCAACAACTATAGTATGTTTGAAGAAATCGACGTACATGATTCTTTTGGAAATACTCTGTCAGACACTCGTCCATACAAGTCATCCAGGAACAGGATGAACCGAAGGCACTCTCCTACTGCATCCAATATAGGAATCACCCCATGGATCAGTAGCGAGAAGTCCTTGCAACCCGTAGATTCCAAACACGACAGAATCACAGCTTTCCTCTGCTTGCCAGGCAGAGAATATTAGTGGTTCTTCCGTTTGTGAAAATCAACGGTCTTCAATACTCCATCTCGATCAAATTCTGATATCTTCACGTATTTGTTGGTCGGAATGGTTTTCGAATATAAATTCGATCCCGGTCTTTCCATACCAACAATCGTATTGGCCAGATTTGATAGTCGGTGTTTTAACTATCAAAATATACAGTGTTTCAATCATGACACTCCAATGAGTTCACTGGTTCAGTATTTAGCATCACTTGGCCTTTAACAAACCGATTTATTTTAGTTAAATTAAAAACTTCTAATTCTTTAAATGTTCAAAATACGATATTTGAATAACTCTAATTGATTTAACTCTAATTGATTAACTAACATTCGACTCAACTCCATTCGCTTGACTCTAGATCGCAGCGATCACAATGGTTACGCCTGATTCCCTCAGGAAACATCCGACCGCCGTAGGCTATCTGCAGCCCTGCGAATTACGCTAGCAGTCGTACGAAATGGCAACTTATCCTGAATAACTATGTTTGATTAACTCTAACTCGAATAACTATATTCTTATATACAAATGTCCTCAGAAAATTACGTTATAATACTTAGTAAAATAACTTATAACCATATTCAAAACATTTGTTATATTATCACGAACCTCTTTTACGATTACCAACTAATATCATCTTCAGATAATCCCGATGTTGTTCAAGTTGGGGTATTATAATTACCTCTCAGACCTTGATCAAACAACGTTCATATCCTCAGATAAATATAAGTTGTAATCAAACCAATATACCGTTCCAGCCTCAAAACAAATTCCATTATAAATCGTATTCGGTTATACAACCCTACGACCCAATCTTTAATCAAAATTTACTATTACCAATCTCCATTCAAATCCATTCACCCATTTCTTTGGAAAACTCATTTCACTTCCCCCCCCTTTTTAATTGATCTCATTTTCAAATAACGTTAATTCAATATTAACGCTTTTACATTTTGAATCTCATTTATATACTTTGGTTTATCTTAAACCTTTCTCGTAATCTCCTTTCACTTAATTCATATAATTAAGTAACATTTATTTTCTTTCACCATTCAATTGGATTACATCTCACATTCGGCCACTTTTTAAATGAATTCTCAATTAAAAAAGTAAATTTCCAAATTATCATTAATTACGATAATAAATTATTACAAACACTAAATACTTCAGTTGTTAATCCCTTTATTAACTAAATTAAATAGTAAATCCCTTTTTAAAACCTTATTTAAATTTGAACAATATTCATTTAACTATTTTAATCAAAACACATGAATTTGGTAATCAATTCCAATTCAAACGGTCGATTTAGTTAACTCAAAACTCGATTATCTCGTTAGCCGATTCTAATTAGTTCTCACTTTTAAAAATATAATTAATTTAAATAATTCCGTTAATTGTTTTCTTAATAAAAACAATTATAAAAGTTTAACTATTCGATTCATTTCTCATCCTCATACTTGTAAATCTGATTAACATCTGCATATACTTTATAAAATAAACCAACCATAAATCAAAGTCTTAAATAAATAAAATATTTATTTAATTCCCTTTTATACTTTATTCAAAATAATATATTTCAAAATCTAACTCCAGTTATAAAATAAATTTATAACTTCATCTCTATCGACTCACCTGGCGGTGAATCACTATTTATAAAATGATTGATTTGATAGGCCATATACTGCCAAATACTCTACCAATATCGCTAATTGGTTTAAACTAACAGATGAATTAAAAATCAAATCAATCAACCCAAACAGGACAGTACATATATGACAATATGAAATAAATAATATATTGAGGAATCCGGTTGGATCCCTCCAACCTGTTCTTCCCTGTATTCGAATGGTTATCTCAAATCAGACTGTTCAGTTTGGCTTAACTGATAACACTAAATAACAACCATTCAACATCAACCACAAACCATTCAAACAATTCAACAATTTAAAACACGTTTATAAATAAACGTGACCAACCAAGATGAGTTACCTTTATTGGATCCAACCGTTAAAAATAACGATTTGGTGTTTCACTGAAATTAAACACAGTTTAATTTCATCAGTTTTAATCAACAACAAGTGTATAACTAGCAAACAGACAACCATTAGCAAGCAGAGCACACATAATAAAAACCCAATTTATATAAAATATAAATGGGAAACTGAGTGAGTTTAACTCACCTTGATTTCCGTTGACCATTCTGCTTTTATTTCATTTAAAGTCAAACAACGTTTGATTTTTCTCCGAAATTTCAGTAGCTTTGCTTCAGCCACATTAGTACCATAATGTACCTTCCAACATTACGGTCCCCTCGTCTTTCGTTTCGTTCAGTTCTGTTAACAAATGCCCGAATCACCCAATGTAAGTTTACTATTTAATTTAAAATAAATGACTTTATAAATCGAGTATTAATTAATATTTTAAATTTTCTTTACTTAGTGGATTAATCGGCCAATGACTCCTCCATTCTCCTGCTTCGCGACATTTGCTCATGCCCCAATTTTTCTGCACAAGTTAAAACTGTTCAGTGTATATGTTATATTATTATTATCATAAATAAATATATTAATTACTTTAAAATATGCACTTGGCCCAAAAGTTTCTTCTTCACTTGTTTAGTGTTCAAACTCGTCTACCTTCGGATCTTCAAACCCGCAACACCATGTCCCAAACAACTTCACTTATTTAGTAGGTGGAAAAATCAATTGGTGAGAAGTTGGAAACCTCCGCTTCTTGTAGCAAATCAGCCCGAACTTTAATATTTGGTTTATTCTCCATACTTGGCGTTGACCCTTTATTCCGACCCTCAGATACTTCTGAGTTCTGACAACGAAGAGAAGTCTTGGTTGATAGATATTGACTGGTTCAAGTTTGGATGACCCTGATGTATATATGCACCTGTTGCTTGTGTGTAATTCATCCACTCTTGATATAATCAGTTCACATACTTTCATTTGTTTTGAGTTAATACTTCTGCCTATCTCCCTTACAGATTGACCACGTAACAAGTAGAATTTACTAATGACTTCACTTTGGTACCTCACGCACCCAACACCAGCACGTGAAAATACTTCTTCCTGGCAAACTTTGTTAAAACAAAAGCTAACTGTTCTTCTCCACTAACCAAACCCCTTCCTTCACGCCTTCTCTCTAGTTACCAACATCATTTCCCTTTCCAACAACTTGCAGTAATACCCAACACATCATGCGATAGTTCTGTTTTAGCTTCAACCTACCTCATCTTTTAATATACATGCACTGATGCTCCTCAAGGTAAAAACCCGCACTGCTCCTTCTTAGCAAAAACCACACCAATGTTCCACTCACCAATGACACAATGAATTAGCTGTAACTCAAAAATAAAAATCTCAATATCATTTAACTTTCCAAAATGGCCGATAGCATTGGTGAGAGCATGACTGAAGTTCTAAGGAAAAATTGTTATCAGATAAATGTTGTTTCACTAGTTTCATACCATATTTTGATAACGGAAAGTATACAGCATTCAACATACCCCCTGAACGACCATCACTTCCACCCTTCGCCACACCAGCCCAGTTGACTGACCAACGAACCCTTCCGGTGTTCTACAGACCATCAGGGAAACCCAAAATCGAACCAATGATTTAAAATAAACAACACCGTAACATCCACCTTCACTAAAACCACCGCTTCACCTGTCAGAGCCATTGGACCCTCCAACTTCGCCACTATAGTGACGGCCAGCTCAGGCTGACCCTAGGCCAGAAACTTCCGCGAGTTCGCCCGCCAACAGAATAGATCTCCGATCTCCTCATCGCTGAAAAATCTCATTATACCCCCTTTTATTTCCCTGAACAAATCGAAATGTATTCGAGGAGGAAACGGCGAATGGGATAAGTAATTTGGGGCTTTAGTGATTTTGATTTGATTTCTGAAGGGATGAATTTTCGTTGCTGAAAAGAATAGCAGGGAGAGTAAGAGAGAATGATGATGAAGGCATATCGTATTTAAAGAAGAAGTGGTTTGGGGCGCACGCAAAAATAGCTTGAAAAGCACGGAGTCATTAGCGTGGTACTCACGGTTCCTAAAATACTTGGCAAGCACGAACAAAGTTTGGACGTCACGTTGTTGGGAACTAGGGCACGCTGTTCAAAGTGTACAGCAAATAAAGAATATTATTGATTTATATTTATTTATATATATATATATATGTTTTATAACGAAACTTCGTGATGAAGTATCAAGTCTAACTAATCTCAGTCAACTTTTGTTTACTGATAAAAAAAGTTAATCTTGATGTAAAACGATATTCCGGACACAATGGGACATGTTTCGTTGCAATCCGAGGTCGTTTGAAAAAAATTCCCTTATGAAACCAGAAATAAGCACGCATTTTAATTTTCCACGATCACTAGATAAATCAGATCAACTCAAAACTGCGAAGTCTGATAATAACTTTTCGATACGAACCCAACGGCACTCGTTTCGTCGCATTCTGAGACTGTTGCCCCGGTAGGCTATTTTTACCGCGCACCGCACTGCCCTTCTGAACACCAAATTTGCCGATCTCTAAAAATAACAAACTATATACCTATCCTGACTATAATCGATGCTACGAACTCAACGGAACTGGTTTCGTGGCTAAATTCGATTGTCTACTCAAGTTACACTCAAATATCTCTCGATAAATTTAATTACACGTTATAGAAAATGAACGAGCGTTTTTGGCTATCGTGGTCACATACGACATCGGTTTGCCACGCCATTTAACATCATGCAATAATTTAACGATACGATTCTAATGAAACTAATTTTGTTGAAAACAGAGTCCGTTTGCAAAACGGCTATTTTAAAGGCCTATAATTAAATAGCGATTTTACATAGCGACTATTTCAAAATTTGATTTGGCCATAACTATCAAACTATAACACGAAATCTGGATTTTTCTCTTTCATTAGAAAACTATTGTCAATACGGTTCCAACGTTTCTCGTTTCATAGAAATCCGACTTATACCGGACTCTGTATTTTAGGTTGAAGTTCAAAACTCCATATTACGAACTGCACGCTATTTTCAAGCTCTATTTATATTATATATATTATATAACGTTCGAACTTTGTTTAAATAACTAATTAAATGTAGAAATCCATTTATATTCTAAATAAAATATTTAAAATAAATAAATTAAATTAAATATCTGACGGCCAAAAACACGGGTCGTTACACTTATCAAACAGAAATATGATTTCTTTTCATTTTGTTGAATTAGAATTTTCAACAGAAGTGGAAAGAACTATTTTTATCATTTTTATTGAATTAGACTTGTATGAAACAGGAATGACATTTTTATTGAAATAAAATTGATAAGATAAAGTTATCATTTTATTGAATTAGATTGGTGATAAAATAAAATGGTCATTTTGTTGAATTAGAATGGTTAGATATAAAAAAGCCATTTAGTGTTGAACTAGAACGGTTAAAATGAAAAAGTCATTTATTAGAAAATGCCATTTATTTAGATTATATTATGTTGAATAAAAATGTCATTATAGTTAGTGATGTCATGTTAAAATATAAAAATGTCATTTGTGTTAGAAATGTTAAATTAGCATACAATGTTCACTTGTTTGAATTGAAAACATGTTAACGATAAAATTCACATTTTTAACGTACATGTAGAAAATATGAAAAATGTTCATGTTTAATATAAAATCATGAAACATTAAAAATCTTATTCTTAATGAAAAGAATTATTCACATGAAAATTGTTCATGTTAGGATTTACGACAAAAAACAAAGTTATCTTTTTTATTTGTTTTTGTTGAAATGTTAGAAATGATTTAACATAAAAATATTCTTTATATGTTAATATGAAATGCTAGAAGTGATTTAACATAAATATTCTTTTTATGTTAATATGAATGGTTAGAATTGTTAAACATTAAAAATATTCTTTTTATTGTTTACATGTAATGTTTTATATGTTGAAAACTTATTTTCAACATGCTTAGAAAGAAAAGAAAATATGTTAGAAAAGGATAAATATGTTAAAGACATTATTTTTAACATTGCTAGAAGAACATGTTATAAAATATCATTAACGATATGGAGTGAAAATAAACCAATTCCCTTGGTTTATTAAATAATTATTGGTTTGTTATAAATACGTTTTTAACATATGAATGCAACATATAAAATTGACATGTTGATTGATTGAATGGATTGTGCTCGACCAGTTTATGAGCAAAATATGTTTTACATTTAGCATTGGGTTGGGTAGAAATATATGTATGCTAACAACTTGTGAAACACTTCACGATTTGACTATAAGGTGTATAGCGATGTTGTTTATTTCAAAATTAATGAATGATTTTGAAAAGTGATTTTCTTAAGTAAAAAGAAGAATTATTCCCGATTTTGGACAGGGAATGTTTTATAAAATATTTTATAAAATAGAACGGATTTCGAGGACTACACCCGATGATTTCGAAATGATTTGAAAGTAGAAATTTATGTAGATTTGATTATACTTTTGATTATGTTGTGAAATGATTTTCCCTACTTCGGGATATAAAATGATTTGGCAAGTATGTGGCTAGAGATCGGGTGACCCAAGAGCGACTAGAAGTGGAGGACTGTGCATTTATCCTCCATAGGTGGGATGGTGCATCGTTAGTGTAGCTTGCCCCTAGATGGGAGGTGCACACACACACACACACACATATATATATATATATATATATTGGTTAGGGTGCGCATTGCCTGGTCTGAGGGAACATGACCGATATTTGGTTGCATACTTGTTTTTATGCATTGTTATGTTTTGGAATTCATATTTCCAAATGTTTTGTTTTCAAATCCCGAATTGAAATCTACTTTGATATTATAAAAGCTAAATATGTGTTTCTAAATGATTTGAAATAAGAAATCGGGAAATAAAGTCCAAAGGAATAATTTCTGTAAAGAGAACTGGATTTGAAAATCTAAGTTAGGGATTAAGCCTAAATGAGTAGATTGAGGAATTGCATGTTGATTGATGCATTATAGATCCATAGCTTTATTTATGGTAGTAGTATATGCACTGGTAATCCAATGGAGTAAACCCGTTCCGCTTTAGCGGCGTGTTCTTGTGATTGCCTTATTATTAGATTAGTTAAGTTAGATTTCTCATACCAGTCCCATGACTGACCTGTAGCTTGTTTCACTTGCAAACTCGGGTGCCCTCTTTTCCACACGGGCAGTCGAGTAGCTTTTTGCAGATATTTATCTCTTGAGAAGGATTCTGGATCGAAGCTTAAAGCTGTGTCCAGAGCATAGAAGGTCTTCCGCTGTGTATTGTATTAATTTATTGTAATAAGTCTTCCGCTGTATTTTATTTATCGATGTACTATGATATTCTGTACTCTGATGTAACATTATTATGATGTTTATAAAAGTCTGTTGTTATTGTTCTAATGTATTGTATTCCCAAAGTTAACGTATGCGGGTTTTGAAAGATTTTAATCGATCTAGTGATCGGTTAAGGTCAGGCAAAATGCGTATCGTTACAGTTGGTATCAGAGCTCTGGTTAGCTCAAATCTTTGGGGTATAACTCGTTGGAACTGAACAAAAGACTCATCAGAGAATTGGATTAGTAATATCCAATAAGGAACACTCATTAGAGATAGGATCAGTAGTGTCCTAGAATGAGAAAACTCATTAGAGATGGGGTTAGTAATGCCCTAGAATGAGTTGAGAGTAACAAGTTTATAATTAACGTATTTGTGATTATATATATAATCCGATATTAGAAAATATGATTTTTGCATATATAAAAGTTATATATTTTTTAAAAGCTAATCAACTAATTGATTGATGATTGTGTTGTGTGATTAATAGTTCAACTAATAAAATTATTGAAACCAATAAAAGAATAAAAAATATTATTGGTAAATTAAACAATATTTAGCTTCATTCCTTTTCGAGGATGAAAAGATTTTAAGTGGGGGAGATTGTAACAACTCGGAAATTCGGAACCAATTTAAAATTTTTATTTTAGAAATTTTGATGGATTTTGAATAGTTAAAATAATTTATTTTAAATAATAACGATTAAAAGAATTTATTTTAATTGAAGTTAGAACGAATATATTTATTTTAGTTATAAAAGGAGTTAGAAATAACGCGGTAGTTTGAAAATTTGAATTTGAAGTTTGACTGATTGTACAGGATGCAAAATAAATCGGATTTTAGTGAAACCAAAAATATGTAAATCTATTTAAAATTATCTTTCCAACGAATCCGAAAAATCGAAATTTCATAGCAGGAATAAAAAGTAATGCCCAGTTTAATTTTCAGAATAGTCGCTGTAGAATTTATATATATTTTTTAATATTAAAAATAGCCATTTTGCAAACGACCTCCGTTTTCGACGAAACCACTTTTTTTGGAACCGGAATGTCAAATTATTGCTAGGTTTTAATTTTCATAATTTTTCGAATTGATATGTGAGCGTGGCAAAAGAAAATGTGTTTTGTCAGTTTAAGTCAAATTTAATCGACTGAAAAATAGCCATTTTCAAACATTCTCAGAATTCGACAAAATTAGTTTTGTTAGGATTGTATCGTCAAAACATAACTAATATAATTTTTCTGTCATTTTTAGAGTCCATATGTAGCCCCGGTGAATTTATATATACGGTTAAATTAAATAACAAATGTTTTTAATTTAAATTAAAGAAAACTGACTGAAAACAGCCGGTTGGGCTGACGGGACATGGTTCATTGGATCCGGAACGGGGGTTATTAGCTAGGAACGATTGTCGTTGGACCTGAATTGGAGTTAGTGGCTAAACATGCCTTAAGGGTTCAATTAAACAATATTTTAATATAAATATACACTTAGGTTAAAACATAAACCCTAATTACAAGAACACAACCGCCGCCCAAGCTAATACACGGATGAAAACTTCATGATTTCATTCGTTAAAAACTCCAAATCCATTTGCTTATTTCAAAATCTTCCAAAGCAAAATCCGAGTCCTTTCCAAGGGCGTTAAATCCATATGGTGATGATTATTTTTCATGAAGTGGTGGGTTGGATTTCGTAGCTCCAACCCACGATGTTCGAACGCCGTTTTAGGGTGAAGGGGACCATCGCGAGCCGCGCAATTCTGGGCGATTGGAGGTGGCACGCAGGCGGGTCGAGGGGCGGTGTTGGATCGGGATCGGAGTCTTCTGGATGGCGTGCGATTGGAAGAGGAGGTCACGAGTTTTATGGGTTTTGTTAAATGATGAAGATGAAGCTTAATTTGGGATGAAGGTTGATAAAGAAAAAGTTAATTGTAACAACCCGAAAATCTGGGCCAGTTTAAAATTTTTATTTTGGCAATTTTAGCGAATTTTGAACATTTAAAATGAATTATTTTAAATAATATCAACTAGAAATTTATTTTGAATAGAATAGAACGTAAATATTTATATACGTCGTCGTTAGAATATAAATAATTATATATAATTATAAATAGAATTGAAAATGGCGCGGTAGTTCGATAATTCAATTTCAAACTTCAATTGAATGTACCGGGTGCAAAACAATCCGGATTTTGGTGAAACCAAAAATAATAGGATCTAATTGAGAATATCTTTCCAACGAATCCAAAAAATCGAAATTTCATAGCGGGAATCAAAAGATATGTCCAAATGAAAATTCTGAATAGTCGCTATGGAATTCAGGCCGTTAAAAATGGGAATTTTGCAAACGACCTCGGATTTCGACGAAACCACTTTTGTTGGATCCGAGATGTCAAATTATTTTTGGATTCCAAATTCCATAATTTTTCGAATCAATATGTGAGCGTGGCAAAGGAAAACATGTTTGACCAGTTTCAGTTGATTTTAATCGACTGGAAAATGGCCATTATTCTAATGGTCTCGGAATTCGACGAAACTAGTTTTGTTAGGACCGTATTGTCAATACGAAGCTAAAAAATATTTTTTTGGGATTTATAGAGTTCGTATGTGACCCCGGTAAATTGAAACGCGCGTTCAAATTCAATATATAGAGTTATATGTTGATTTTGACGAAAACTGATCGAAACAGTCAAATCAGCTTACGATACATATCCCATTGTGTTCGGAATGGGGGTAATTAGCTATGGACGATAGGCGGTGGGCCTCGTTTAGAGGTCATATGAAAAAGTCAACTTTTTGAAATTAAATAATTAAAAATAAAATTCCCTCTCCTTATCTCTTTATTTGCCCCCCCCCCCTTCAAAATCGAATCAGAAGGAAAAAAACTACGACCTAAATCGATGGACGCTGGCCCATCGCCGCCGCAACCAGGCCTGGCGCCCACCTCCGCCGAGCTCCGGCGATCATCTCCCCTCCCTCCGCATCTCCTCCTCCTTGCTCTCCGCGACTCCCCTCTTCTCTCCTCCCTGAAACGACGCACGCGAACCCCTAAAGCCCCACGCCCTAGCATTGAGCCGCCGTCGCTCATGAGTCCACCTCCTCCCTCAGGCGCACCCCCCTCCGACCATCACCTGACCTCGCGCCCCTCTTTTCTCTCTCCCTTCCTTCCCCAAAAGCAGTCGCCCCCTCGATCGACGCCTCCACCCTATCGCCCACCTCCCCGCGTGAACCACCATGGCCCTCGCATCACTTCCGACGTCGACCAGAGCACCAACGCCCCCCTCTGCAGTCGAACACTGTAAGCTCCCTTTTTTCTTTTTATTTCTATTTTGTTTTGTTTTTATTTAAAAAAATCAGTTTGTTTACATAATAAAAATATAATCTTTTATGTTGTAGAGTAATAAAAATATATTCTTTTATGTTGTAGGGTAATAAAAATATAATCTTTTATGTTGTAGAGTAATAAAAATATAATTTTCATATTATATAGATAATAAAAATGTGATCTTTATATGGTAGGATATAAAAAGACGATATTTTTATGTAGTGAAAGACGACATTTTTAAAGTAGGAAAAAGGCGAAATTTAAATATGAAAAGGCGAAATCTTTAAATATGAAAAGGCGAAATCTTTATGTATTGAATAACGTGATAAAAATAGAATTTCTATCTATATAGTATCGATGTAAAAATAGAATTTTTATATCGATGTAAAAATAGAATTTTTATATCGATGTAAAAATAGAATTTTTACCTATATAATAGCAGTGTAAAAATGGGATTTTTATATATTGAGTAGCGGTGTAAAAATGGGATTTTTATATATTTAATAGCGAAGTAAAAATTTCGATTTTTATATATTGAATAGCGAAGTAAAAATTCGATTTTTATATATTGAATAGCGAAGTAAAAATTCGATTTTTATATATTGAATAGTGAAGTAAAAATTCGATTTTTTTACATTGAATAGTGAAGTAAAAATTCGATTTTTATATATTGAATAGTGAAGTAAAAATTCGATTTTTATATATTGAATAGCGAAGTAAAAATTCGATTTTTATATATGTAGTGGCTACGGGCAACGAAAGTGACGAAAGGCGAGAAAAACGAAGATTTCTACTTAAGAAGAGTCAAGATGATTGGATTAGTTATTGGTGAGAACTTCTCACTTTAAATTTCTTTTTCTAGTTATATATATATACTAGGATGCAGACGGTGCTTAGCAGCACCCGACACCCGTCATCCACAGACCATGGATGGCTTGTTTGTTTGATTGATGTGTTGTGAAAATTGTTTGTGATGTTGATGTGAAATCGATAATAAATGTAGATAGTTGAAATAAATTAATTATCGTTAAAAATATAATTTTTAACGTGAATGTGAATGTGAATAAATAAATATTTATAAACAAATCGACTGATTTGTTTATATACACGGATTTGACTGATATTGATCGGGTCGATAAATTTTACACATCGCCCAACTGCACAAATAAAAATCTGTGTTTGTTGATTTGAAATCCCACACGGGTGTTGGGAAGAAATTTGGCGTACACTAATCCCAATTATTTTATTGTATGTCGATCGATTGGTCGACAGGCTGTGTAAGCGTTAATTATTTATATTTGATGCTTATGCAATTGTGTGGTGCACGTTGGACGATGGTTGATTGTTTATCATTGCTATTATATACATGTGTTGTATGGAATCCATATAATTAACGTTATATGGTGATTGATTGGGCCTCATTACAATCGGGAAAATAATGAATATTATAAAAGAAAATTCATGTGTTGAATATAAAAATAGTCATGTGTTGATGATATTTGTGTGTTGAAATTATTCATGTGTTGAATAGAATATTTTAATAATAAAATTTACATCTTTATCATATTTAAAATTAGAACTACTTATACCATAATTTTATAAAATATTTTACATAACAAAAATAGTGATGTGTTGACAGTACTCATGTGTTGGGATTAGTCGTGTGTTGAAAGAAATATAGATTCATGTGTTGAATAGAATAAATATTCTTTGTTGAATAGAATAAAGAAGTTTTTTTTTTGAAAAATATAAAGCCGTGTTGATTAGAGATGCGTTATTTTGACGCGAACGATATTTATATCGATTTTATTCGTTTTATAATGAATATTGAAAAGTGATTTAAAAATTTAATATTTTGAAATGAAATTCAAATTAAATTAGATAAAAATTGAAATTGAAATTTTATTGAATCAATTTGAAATGAATTCGAATCGAATAGAAAATGAATTCGATTCGAATTGAATAGAAAGTGAATTTGAATTCGAATTGAATAGAAATGAATTCAAATTGAATTAAATTGAAATTGAATTAAAAATGAATTGAAATCGTTTTGAATGAAATTTAAAACGAACTGAAATTGAATTGAAATCAATTTGAAATGAATTCAAATTGAATTAAATAGAAGGTAAATTCAAATTGAATTGAATTGAAACGAATTAGAATTTGAATTGAATTGAAACGAATTTGAATTCGAATTAAATAAAAATTGAAATGAATTCGAATTGAATTGAAATCAAATCGATTTGAAATTGAAGATGAAGTTGAAATTGTTTTTGAAACGAATTTAGAACTATTTATAAAATTCGTTTTAAAAGGGAAATCGACGAAATATATATAATATATATATATTATATATATAATGGCCCGAATAGAACGCGCCGCGCCGCGGCAGTTCGTGAATTTCGACCATTGACTTCGAATTGACGCTGCGGGAGATCCGACCGTCGGATTCTCCTAAAACCGGAACCGTTGGGTTCGTATCGAAAAGAGCTTTCCAATGAATATTAGAAATTTGAAATCTAACGGTTGGATTTGGAATTATGTCCAAATCAAATTTGGAAAAGGTCGCTGTAAGTGCAGTTCGATGGCCATTGATGGAAATCGACTGTACGGGCCTTGATAAAATTATTAAAAATATCTATAATTTGTGTAAAATCATAAGAAATGATTTGGGAAAAATTGGGCTGAAGAATTCCACATTTGAAAAGATTAAAATAGATTTTTATCAAAATGAACTAGCTTTGAACTAGAATTAAAATCAATTTATTTTTGAAATAAATAAATTGAATTTGAAAGTGATTTTAAAAATAATCAATATTCCCAATACGTGGATTGGACTGGAGATGAATCGAAATTATCTTCGGAATATTTCGATGTTGGATTTCGTGACTATACAGATATTGTTATGGGAATTTGAAAGATATATTTTATATCGTTATTTCCAATACGATATTTGTTGGTTTCAGAATTTGATATTGAATATAAGCCGGTATATTTTCTATTCATTGCCTTGTAATTAATATCAAATGTGATTTGGGTTTATCGTGAATCGTGTTTTAGATGACATTGGTTCTTTAACCCAGTTAAAGGCAAGATGTTGATTTTTGAAAAGATTAAAACTAAGTAGAGTTTTAATGAATCTTTAATTAGATTAAAATGTGGATTGATAATTTTAATTATCAAATCTGAAAGGTGATCGAGAATGGAGTGCCACCAGTTTTGCTCCAAAGCGATAGTGAATCTTTAATTAGAATTGAACGTGAAATGGTAATTAATTTTACCGATAACACCGTGGTGTTAGGAATGGAGTATCACCAGTTTTGCTCCATGGGATATATAGGTTGGGATTGGGAAATAAAATAACTAATTACTTCGGTGTGGTTCGCTAATCCCGACTAGTTTGAAATGATATCCAAAGGAAGATTAAAGAATAAATTTAGAAGAATTTATCTTGGATAAAATTAATGGGAACCTTTCCCTAAGAATGTGATTTTGTGAATAAAAGAATATTATGAATTGGAATGAGGCGTTCGTTGTGTTTGTGTAACGTTTGTTTACAATATACGTGGGATAATCAGAAAGGCCGGGTTTATATCCATTCTGATTAACCGATTCGACGAGATGTCGAAGATGAAGACGGTGGTTGAAGACCGGAAGTCTTCACATCGTTTGGGTGATTACTGATGATCTTGATTGGGCTGTACACCCAAGATGAGGGAATCAGTTGGTGATCGTCCAGACGTACTTGGAGATGGACGGATATGCGAGGAAAGTGCCTCCTGTTTCGTTCAGGCCCAGAACGAACTTGTAAATGGATTGTGTGTCTGACATTGGATTTTATTCTGTGTTGATTGATCTCTATTAAATATACATCTGTTTGGCGGCGGAGAATTTATTCTCTTGCTTAACGCCCTTCTCTGAGACGTACGAGCTCAGAGGTTGTATATCGATGGACATCAGTAGCATGGAGTGAATTTCCAGTGTGGCACGCATAAGTGGCAATTGATCAAGGCTCCTGTTGCAAAGCAAAGTCTTGTGGTTGATGATCAAAGCATGGCCTGTGTGGCGTAGCTTTGTGTATAACGTGAATTCGCGAGCCTCACACCTCGGTATGAGTCAAAAACGGGAGACGGACCGCTGGGAGAGCACGACGTTTCTTTCTAGCTAGGGTGGTGTCAGTGACCTACCAGCCCTGACATTTATATACTTTTCACCTGTGTGGTTGTTGGAATGTGAGGCGCCTCGGATATAGGTCTGTAAGGACTGGGAAACGTATGTTCAGGAATTGCCAATCCTCAAAAGTAAGAGAGGACCGGCCCAGCCGATTCCAAGGATCAAAGTGGGGTCCTGAGGCATTTGCTAGAGTGTCTCGAACGCGGAGAGGAGCTTGCCCCTTGCCTCGGCTCATGATGGAATCCAATTTCCAATACGTGATATTGCGGTTTTAATTGTAGAACTAGTACTTCGACATGATAGATGGTACCCATGTCGCCTATGATTGATATTTATGATTTGAATTGTTTTGACACTATACACTTATTATAGTATCAAATGATTTGTTTTAAACGTATCAAGCATGTTTGGCTATTATAAGGAAAAACCCTATCCTCCGGCTTGCGTTGCATTGTGTGATGGGACCTGGGTCTTATAATAGCTTCATTTTTTCAAAAAGCATTGCGTTGTTTTGTTATATGCACTAGTATTCTTGGGAGGAAACCCGTTCCGTGTTATACGGCGTGGTCCCTTGAATTACTATCTTTAAAGTAAAGTTTTAAATAACTGTTTTAGTTCTCACACCAGTCACATGACTGACCTGGAGTTTGTTGTTTTAACTAAATTCTGGGTGCCCCTATCTTCCACGGGCAGCTAGTAGTTTTGGTTTTGCGGATTTATATTCGCAGGGTCCTGATTTACAGCTGGAACGATGCTCGGAAAGCTCTGTATCCGTGTATCACTTTCAGTTGTGTTTTGTATATTTTTCCGCTGCTGTGTAATTTATTTTAATCTCTGATATTTGTTGAATGTAATTTATTCATTTATACTCTGTATATTCTTGTATCTGATGGAATTGTTGTAATAACAATGAAATGTTCTTCCGTCTGAGCTCTTTTGTGTGTTGTTCTCAAAGTATCTGCTCTTTCCTTCACGGGGAAGTTACGGGTTCTTACATTAATCATATTAATTTATTTATTAATATAATTAAATTGATTAAAGTTTAAAATTCCATAACATGTGCAAAAAGAATCAGAAATTCGCAAATTCAATTGCGTTGGAAACCCGTTGACAAGATTTACAACATGGAGTTGACCAGGACAGATTTGGAGAAATTCAAAATTTGGGGCTAATTCAATTCTGAATTATACAGAATAAATAATCGTTGTGAGATTTCTTATCTTAAAATTAGAATTAAAATAAATTGTTATTTATTCGCTGTTTAATTCAATTTGTTGCTATTCGTGATTTGATTTGGGTTGATGAATTCTGTTACGTTGATCTGTGGATTGAATGGATTATTTATGTTGAAATAAAATGAACAAAATAGAAATGTTGTTTTGTGTTGGATTAGAACAACAAATTAGAAATGTTACTTTTTGTTGAATTAGAATCAACAAAAATAAAGATTGTCATTTTATTGTATTAGAACTGACAAAAATAAATATTGTCATTTTTATTTTATTAGAATTGACAAAATAGAATGTCATGTTTATTTAATTAGAATTAACAATATAAAATTGTCAATTTTTGTTGAATTTAGAAATAACAAAAATGTCATTCTTATTAAAAAAGAAATTGCGTACAAATAAGGAAAATGAAAATATGTTAATGATAAAATTCATACTTTCATCGTATATATAGAAAAGATTAAAAATGTTCATTTATTTGAAATGAAAATGGGTTAACGATAAAAATTACATTTTTATCGTATACGTAGAAAAGATGAAAAAAAATGATCATTTGTTTGAAATAAAATATTGAAACATTAAAAATCATATTTTTAATGTAAGAATGAAATGAGATATTTATTGTGATAAAAGAAAAATGTTCTTTTTCCATGTGATACATAGGATTTGTTATGTCAATTAAAAATATCCTTTTTGTTAGAATAAATTTGTCACTTTTGCCAAAATGAATTAGCTGAAACAAATTTGTCACTTTTGCCAAAACCAATCAGTTGAAACAAATTTGTTATTTTTGTCAAAATAAATTGTTAAAACAAATTTGTTATTTTTGTCAAGGTAAATTGGTTGAAACAAAATTGTCATTGTTGCCAAAATAAATTTTTTGAAAACAAAATTCACATTTTTGTCAAAATCAAACTTATCAAACAGAAATATGATTTCTTTTCATTTTGTTGAATTAGAATTTTCAACAGAAGTGGAAAGAACCATTTTTATCATTTTTATTGAATTAGACTTGTATGAAACAGGAATGACATTTTTATTGAAATAAAATTGATAAGATAAAGTTATCATTTTATTGAATTAGATTGGTGATAAAATAAAATGGTCATTTTGTTGAATTAGAATGGTTAGATATAAAAAAGCCATTTAGTGTTGAACTAGAACGGTTAAAATGAAAAAGTCATTTATTAGAAAATGCCATTTATTTAGATTATATTATGTTGAATAAAAATGTCATTATAGTTAGTGATGTCATGTTAAAATATAAAAATGTCATTTGTGTTAGAAATGTTAAATTAGCATACAATGTTCACTTGTTTGAATTGAAAACATGTTAATGATAAAATTCACATTTTTAACGTACATGTAGAAAATATGAAAAATATTCATGTTTAATATAAAAACATGAAACATTAAAAATCTTATTCTTAATGAAAAGAATTATTCACATGAAAATTGTTCATGTTAGGATTGTCGACAAAAAACAAAGTTATCTTTTTTATTTGTTTTGTTGAAATGTTAGAAATGATTTAACATAAAAATATTCTTTTTATGTTAATATGAAATGTTAGAAGTGATTTAACATAAATATTCTTTTTATGTTAATATGAATGGTTAGAATTGTTAAACATTAAAAATATTCCTTTTATTGTTTACATGTAATGTTAGAAATGTTTTATATGTTGAAAACATTATTTTCAACATGCTTAGAAAGAAAAGAAAATATGTTAGAAAAGGATAAATATGTTAAAGACATTATTTTTAACATTGCTAGAAGAACATGTTATAAAATATCATTAACGATATGGAGTGAAAATAAACCAATTCCCTTGGTTTATTAAATAATTATTGGTTTGTTATAAATACGTTTTTAACATATGAATGCAACATATAAAATTGACATGTTGATTGATTGAATGGATTATGCTCGACCAGTTTATGAGCAAAATATGTTTTACATTTAGCATTGGGTTGGGTAGAAATATATGTATGCTAACAACTTGTGAAACACTTTACGATTTGACTATAAGGTGTTTAGCGATGTTGTTTATTTCAAAATTAATGAATGATTTTGAAAAGTGATTTTCTTAAGCAAAAAGAAGAATTATTCCCGATTTTGGACAGGGAATGTTTTATAAAATATTTTATAAAACAGAACGGATTTCGAGGACTACACCCGATGATTTCGAAATGATTTGAAAGTAGAAATCTATGTAGATTTGATTATACTTTTGATTATTTTGTGAAATGATTTTCCCTACTTCGGGATATAAAATGATTTGGCAAGTATGTGGCTAGAGATCGGGTGACCCAAGAGCGACTAGAAGTGGAGGACGGTATATGTTATCCTCCATAGGTGGGATGGTGCATCGTTAGTGTAGCCTGCCCCTAGATGGGAGGTGCACACACACACACATATATATATGTATATATATATATATTGGTTAGGGCGCACACTGCCTGGTCTGAGGGAACATGACCGATATTTGGTTGCATACTTGTTTTTATGCATTGTTATGTTTTGGAATTCATATTTCCAAATGTTTTTTTTTCAAATCCCGAAGTGAAATCTACTTTGATATTATAAAATCTAAATATGTGTTTCAAAATGATTTGAAATAAGAAATCGGGAAATAAATTCCAAAGGAATAATTTCTGTAAGAGAATTGGATTTGAAAATCTAAATTAGGGATTAAGCCTAAATGGGTAGATTGAGGAATTGCATGTTGATTGATGCATTATAGATCCATAGCTTTATTTATGGTAGTAGTATATGCACTGGTAATCCAATGGAGTAGACCCGTTTCGCGTTAGCGGCGTGATCCTGTGATTGCCTTATTATTAGATTAGTTAAGTTAGATTTCTCATACCAGTCCCATGACTGACCTGTAGCTTGTTTCACTTGCAAACTCGGGTGTCCTCTTTTCCACATGGGCAGTCGAGTAGCTTTTTGCAGATATTTATCTCTTGAGAAGGATTCTGGATCGAAGCTTAAAGCTGTGTCCAGAGCATAGAAGGTATTCCGCTGTGTATTGTATTAATTTATTGTAATAAGTCTTCCGCTGTATTTTATTTATCGATGTACTCTGATATTCTGTACTCTGATGTAACATTATTATGATGGTTATAAAAGTCTGTTGTTATTGTTCTAATGTATTGTATTCCCAAAGTTAACGTATGCGGGTTTTGAAAGATTTTAATCGATCTAGCGATCGATTAAGGTCGGGCAAAATGCGTATCGTTACATTACTTCTTAGGTTTAAATATCAATTCTTGTTTATAAGGAACACTTTATACAATGTCAATTCATTTATATAACACTATACATTACCATGTTATTTATAGAACACTTTATATAATATCATGTTATTTATAGAAAACTACCATATTTATTAGGTAAATTTATTTAATGTCACTTTTTACATTAGGAACACGTTATCAATTCATGTATATAGGATAAGGTCAACTCATGTTTACAATATTTATAAAAATGTATAATTCTTATTTTCTCAAACGTGCTAGGTTCTATGGACTTTTAGGATGCTGATATTTCCCTCGTACAGTGCCATGGAATAGTAAATTTGAAAAGAACTACAGAGAAACAATTAATAACATAAAAACAGCTAGAAAGATACTTAATTGGACGAGTGCTAATGTGTGTGATGATTTTGTCAATTGGTGGAGCAACAAGGAGTTTCAGGTAAATTTATTACCTATTTATTTTAAATTGTTATGCACAATTAATATATAAATTAGAATTATAAAACATTTTTTCCAACTTAAATTTATAGAGGGGGTCCCAGAGGAATTCAGCAAATAGGAGTAAGAATCCCGTCACACTTCGCAATGATTGCAAGTTATTTCAGCATCACTGAGAGGACATAGTATATTTATTAATTAAGATAAACAATTAAAGATTTTGAGTTCTAAGTTGATAAAGGTAGATAATATAATAATATATTTATATGTGAGTATTTCAGGAGACATAGCGCGATGCTCCAGCGTCTTATTGGGATGTTTTCACGTATACTCATGCGGTGAGTCAGACCGACTATTCAGGCTCCGTTTCATTCTCCTGGGACCATGACCAAAAAGCAAATACCATATACGTAAGTATAACATAATTAACTAAAAGTTATAAGTTAATTAAAATAAAATTATCTAAATTGAACTGTATTTTACATAACAACAAAGGTTCCAACATACACAGGCACAACTTCTCGAGGACACTGGACGAGCCGACTTGACTACTGACGAGGAGGATACCATTTTTGAGTCTGTTATGGATCCATCGACCCACAACAAACGCTATGGATTTAGGAACCAATGGTAATTTTAAATTAATTTTTAAAATAATTATTTTTTTGCATTCTCAATTTTTTTGCACATTGTGATAAATTATAGTAAAGATATATTAGACAATTTAATAGAAACTGAAATTTACATGAGTTGCAATGATCAAAAACTAAAAATTTGAATTTGTTTATAGGTTAAGACATCTTAGAAGGCGTACCAAAGGGCTCAGGAGAAAGAGAAGAATGCACGGCTATGAAACTAGATAGTCACGCTTGAGGAACATGATCACCGCCGTGAAGAACCGATGGAGCGGCCGAACCAGCGTTTGGCAGAGTTCATAGCCCTGTACAAACAGTTTTCATTATTTGGTGGATCTAAAGGAGAACGATTTTAGGTATGATTTGTTACATTTTGTAGTTATGTACATATACACTTTGAGTGGATGAGGATTTGGTTGATACATTGTGATGGATTGTATATATTGCTGTTGCTTTGGATGTTTGTTTACATGTTATTTTGGATGATGGTTTATGTTGGTTTGGATGAAGTTGTTTGTTATGTTTTGTTGGATGCAGTATATGTTGGTCTACGTTGTGTGTAGTGGACTATATGTGTATGATTTGGGTTTAATACTATGTTTGGGTATATATGTTAGTGTTATTGTTATATACATGCTTGAAATGGAGCTATTATGATATCTTTGAGATTTTGGATGGCTATAAGTAAACTATCTAAATTCAGGAAAAAAATATCCAGATTTTCAATGGCCGGCAACGGTTTATAAGTCATTAATTTCCAAAGGCTTCCAATGGTTATTTGGTCAACAATATCTTCCATGTATCCAACTTAGACATTGGAGATCGTTTGAAATAGCACATTGATGGCGTTGGAAAGCGTTGATAACCATTTAATTGTATACCAACGGGGTTTCCAACGGCTTACCAACCGGTCGTCAATGGATGGTAGCCACTGGAAACCATTGTTGTTCTTATAGTATACTGATTTATCATGACCAATTCATAATGATGTTTGTGTTATGTATAGTATTTCTATAAGATGAGCAAGGAAGAATCTAGTCACTTTCGTGGATGATTATTTAAAGTATTACCATGTTTATTGAATGCATGCTAAAAATAGAGTATTACAATCATTTTTTAACATATAAACTGGAGTAGAAAACCAGTATTATAAAAATAAAACCCTTAGGTTTGATAAGCAAAGTGAATATTATTTATATGCATATTATGAATTTGCAGAAATAATATACGAACACTATAGAGTATACACTATGACAAAATAAGATAACAAAACAAAAAAGGACCCTCACTGAAATGGTTTTACATATTAGGTATAATAACCATGTTTATTTTTCAATCAATATAGTAAAATAGTCATCATTTCATAAATAATATTTGGTATGTTTTAGAAAAACGATTTCTGTACTTTGACGCAATTGTGTTATATGACATGCTCTTTCTGATTTTAACTATACTAGCAAGCTAAATTTAGAGATTCATTTTCAATTAATATAAATTATTTTTTTCATACATTGTAGCTTGTTTACATTAGTGAGTTCTTTGATCAAATATCTGAAACTCACAAAAATAAATATTATTTAAAAAGAATTATATATTGAAATACATTCTTGAATAAAAATTATATTGTTCCATTATTATTACAATTTTTATTTACATGTTTTATTATGAAGCTGAAGTAACCATTCATTCTCTTCTTTCCAATTGTACCTTAAATTACATTTACTTCTATATATTCAATTTCCTTTCAAATGGTTCTATCATTCAAAATTCCTTACTATAATATCATAACAAAATCTTTACTAAAGCGTTTTCAATTATCTTTAACTTGCACTTTTTGTAAATTGGTCAAACCGATATTTCAGTGATCGAGTTCCTAGATTTATATCATAATTTTGGTCTTACGTTACATTTAACTTAATAAAATCTTCTTGAAATTAATCAAATCGAATACTCGATCTCACAGTACTGCTTATTGGTTTTTTTTTCTTTTTTTTTCCTTTCTAAAAATGGCGGACAATGAAAGAATAATGGAGAATTAATGGCGAACCTTTCTTCCTTCTCTTCTGCTTCTTTTCCTCCTTTACCACCCTCCAAATCTCCACTTCCTGATCCTCCACCTCTCTCCTCTTCTGCCTTTTCTCTTGGCAATTCTTCAAATGCAAATTGGTCTGCCTCCATTGGTCAACATAATCAAGATTCATCCAATTTGACTGCAGATCCCTCTGCGAATCCTCCTTTTAAGAAAATTGATTACGCTTCGCTTTTTAAATCACTTCCAAGAAATGCTGGTTCCTATAAGACAATTCTTTTTGACATTATCAGAGATGGCAAGCCTAAGGTAATTCCAGATCTAGTCCGGGATGAAGGTCAGAAGTATTGGTGCAATCATTTCGTAGGATTTTTCCTGGATGGTACTCTCTCCTATCTCTCTATGTACAATTTTCTTAAAAGATTCTGGAAATTGCAAGGTGATTTCAGTGTAAAATCAGATGGTTTCTGCTTCTTTTTTAAATTTTCGAATGATACTTATAGGGATAAGGTGTTACATTCAGATCCTATTTTCATTAATGGTCGAATGTTTGTTATTACGAAATGGGATCCGCAGATTGGAAATTCCATTAGGCAAATTAGGAAGGTACCAGTCTGGATAGACTTTTATAACATCCCCTTAATTCTTTGGACTTTGATTGGTATAAATTGGTTAGCATGCAATGTTGGTAACCTCATTTGTTTTGATAGTAGCACAGAAAAACTACTGAGGTTCAGGTATGCCAAAGCCCTTGTTGAAATTACACTCGACTTTGAATTGCCAGAATTTATTGAGCTATCTGATTTAGGTGAATGCACTCCTATGAAGATTTCTTATGGATGGAAACCGAGAATTTGTACGTTTTGTAAATGTTTTGGGCATCAAACAATTAATTGTGAGAAGAAATCTAGTGTTGGTTGGAAAGATGACACTCAGTTTAATGGTTTTGGTGAGGAGTATTATGGCAATGATTTAACGAACTATGATAATTGTCAGTTCAATGTAAATGGTTGGTCTAAAGTTGCTACTAGGAAGAAGATGGTATGGAGGAAAAAATTCGACGTTGTTAAGGATTCAGCTCCTATTGTTAATGATAATAGTAAAAATTGTACACAGGAAATACATATCAATGCGAATGATGATGTTTCCCCATGTTGGTTCAGGAATTTTAAAAGAGCAATCTACAGTTAACAAGGACAATCATGCAAGTGGCAATGCAAATTTTGATGGTAAAACAAATATTACTGAGAATGATGCTTCAGCTTTTGTTTCTGCCTTTGGAAACCAGTTTGTTGGTGAGGGTATTACAATGCATACTTCTATTGTTGATTCTATCACTGATAATTTTCAGTTTTCTAATGGTAATGACAATGATTTGTCCTACACTTCATCTTCTTTTTTGTCTTCTATCTTGTCATCATCTACCATTTTATCTTCTTCTTCTAAGCAGAGTGCTTTGTATAGTTATGCTACGTTATCTTCATCTTTTATGCCTTCTATGGCATCCTCTATTCCGCTCACTTTTGAGCCAACTAGCTCTGCATATTCATCTTTAAATGTTGTGTCTTCTACTCAAGCCAAGTAATCTCCTTATTCTAACATGTCTCTCCCTTCACACATGTTCTCGTCTAATGAAGGAAGTGATAAGGAGAATTCTACTGTTGAGCGGTTAGGTAAGGAGCAATTGTCTAAGAGTAGCAAAAGGCGAGCAAAGAGGAAAAAAGCTGTTGAGATAAAGATTTTAAAGGAAAGAAATCTGCCTGTTGAGGAGCCAAGTAATATCAAACTGTCTTCATCTATTAGGCATACTAGGAGCAATCCTTCTCTTCTTCTTGACCCTATAGTGTAGTGATGTTGTTTGGTTGGACGTAAGGGTTGTGATTGCTAGTACAGAGATTGGTTGTTGTTGCGAATTAGCAGTTGTATGAAAATGTTTCTTTGTGGATTATCAGCATACTGTAGTTTTTGGCAAGCTTTAAACTGGTAAATGCAGAAGTAACTGAGTATTAATTGGATACTGAACTATAGTGCTGAGTTTTTTCATGGGCTTCTCTTGTACTTTTCGTTATTGTTTTTTTTTCTCAGCACAGTTTTGCTGTATAATTCGAGAGTGATTGTGGATTTGTATAGTTAGTGTATACTTGTGATTGTATTGTTGTATATCTTGTAATTGTTTCTTAGTGCTAATAAAATTTTAATTGCCTTTCAAAAAAAAATATCCATAGCCTTATATATATATATATCTAGAGTTCAAAACTAGTAGAATGCAATACGAGGTCTTGACGAAACAAACACATAAGTAACCAAACTAAGTACTCATTAAGTGGTTGTGAAATTAATGAAACATTAACATGTAATAAGAATTATTTGTAAGTATATTTTATATTTGTTTGTTAAATTTTCAATTCAAATTATTTGTATATCTTAATTGATACGCTTTGTATCAATCACTTTAAACTCATAGATTTATTAATGTAGATTATTATAACATTGTACATCATCTATTCGTACAATACCAATGTAATTAAATTTTTAATAAGGCTTCCATTAGTTTTTATGTTTCACCAAATCATGAGTGAAACATAAAGGTCTTTTGACTTCACAATTAGGTGTTAGGGCTCGTTTCTTAGGACTCTGATTTTGATTCTGCTCAGCAAATCATAGTTCCATAAACGTTGGATAATTCTTTTCAGTTGCATCACATACAACTTATAACCCTTTGGTACATTATCTTAGTTCTGTTTTGACCTTGTGGTTTCTCAATAAATTAAGACAAAATTATTCACTCCTACGTCCTACCTATGGCCTAAGTATAACACATGTGCCTTAAGTCTGCCCAACTAATACATAAAGTTACGTCATCTCTTCTATTCAATATATTAATAATACTACACATAACTTCCCTAACTTAAGTCTTCTCAACAAATAAGGAGTATGCAAATAATTTATTACTCACTTATGTTAGAGGACAACATTATATTGAAGATCCATAATCTTTAATGTATTATATTGAGTGATATCAATTTATGGAATAATGTATTTCTTATAAAATACCCACTTGACTCAAGTATCAAGCATATTGGAAATCATGATATATGTACATTTGCTTATGTATTTATTCCTCAAGTCTATTACGGTTTCTTAGATGTGTTAGATCCTCTGATTCATGGTTTTAATGACAATAATTATACAATCATAATATACAACATGCATACACACACACACACACACTATCTATCTTTGTAAGAGATATACATATACAGGAACATCATCGAAGATTTAAAGACATACACAAGGGATATGTACAAGAGCTTTATAGTAAGATAACTTTATGTGTAATAGAAGAAATAAATGTACAATCTCCTGAGTTAGATATATATCAGATGAAGTTATTAGAATATAGGTTTGTGCATATGTTAGACGTCTTTCTATAGATTCTGGAAAATTTTCAGATTCAGTACAGATGTCTGACCTATAAGGACAGACGTCTGTCACTGACATCGGGAAAATTTACAGAGTAAGAACATATGTTTATACTCTTGGTCGGACGTTTGTCCTAAGTGATGACTTATTATTCTGAAAGGGTTTCTTCTAAAATGAAAAGTCACGCCTCTTTCTTTAAACCCTATTTTCTTCCTATCAAAGATTGAAACTATTCGATTGGAGAGTTTTCATTCCAAAAGCAATATCTTTTCGATAAATTTCTTCAATGTCTATATATAGATTGAAAATAAAAGAGTTTAATTACCAAATCTTTCTAAATCTATCTTATACTCTCTTGCAATCTATTCATTACTCAAAATCACACTAATTTTTCTATATACAAAAGCACTTCAACTCGTATATTTACTAAAGAAGATTATAGGATAATTTTGTAAGTATTAAGTCAAAATCAGTGTTGCATAGATCATAATCTTATCAAAGGAAACTTCACTTCTATAAGCCTATTCCTCCAGGCAAAGTGAGTGATGTTTTGGTAGTTAGAAAGAAGAAGGGGAGCACTACACCAAGCATCCCATTTCATCACATTTTCTTGACATCATGCAGTAATAGTTATATTTGTTATTAATTAATCATGTTTATTACCGTTATAACCAGTCATCATGGTTATAACTACTATAACATCCGGTAATACTGTAAATAACTTCACGTAGCGTGGATGAAATAGGAACTCCACTTTATCCTCATGTTTTAACACATTCACACTTTTTCTTTTCGACCTTAGACCATTTCAACGCTTATTCCCTAAAATTTTCGATGCCGCCTTTTAGGGTTCTTCCTTCTAGTCATTCTACAACAACTGGCGTTTAATTCGCGATCTACTCATCCTTGGTCTGTCAGCCTTCTCCTCCTCTGTTCAATTCCTTTGGTAATTTATGTATTACTGAATCTTTTCTCCGATGGGTATTTGAAATTTAATGGAGTCGGTTATGTGAATAATTGAAATAGCCTTTCAAATGTTGGATCTGGTTGTGTGATTTATTTACGGACAATGATTGTTGGTTATTATTTCTAAGATGAATAATTTAATGGATTCAGTTTTGTGAATAATTTTAGTAGTCGGTTTTGTGAATAATTTCAGCAACTTTTTTATTGCCATAACTTTCAGTTTACGAGCATTTGTTTGCTCATATTATGTGTTGTACGATTCAGATGTATGCTAACGTAAAAGATAAATAATATAAGTTTGTGAAATATTTCACTCATGTTTTACTAGGTACACGAACAAATGTTAAAGTCAGTCGCATTCATGACAATTGTTGTTTAGGATTCTCTGCACCGAAAAATAAGCCTGAAGTTTTCACTCCCTGGCATTCTACCAGGCTTACTGTCTAATGATTTGTCTAAACTTGTTGGAAAAATGTTGTTTTATTATAAAGGTGAATTATTAAAAAATTGAATAAGTGTTAGATGGCTCCTATATGTGAATAGTCCCACATGATGTGACTATATGAAAGAAGCAAACTATTTATATTTGTTTCTTACAAGCTATGTTGGGGCCTTGGGCTCCCAATACATGCTTTGTGCGAGGAGGGAGGCCATGCATGACCCCTACACACGCGCGCACGACCGACTCGACTCGACCCTTCCCGGCCCGGCTCGGTTCGGTTGGGGCTCGGGCCTTGGGCTTTGTGGTGTAGACACTTATATTTTTGGACAAAAAAAAATTGCATTTTCGACTGTTTTTATTTAAGACGGTAAAAATTTCTAAACCATTTTTACTGCCGACTCTCTCCAACTACCTCCGCCACTAAAATTTCTTACGAAAAAAACCGAGCAGTTATTTTCGAAAGTGCAAATCTGCACTTGATTTGTTGTGTAAGCAAATCAGTTATAATTATTTGAGGGTGCTTTATCCTAGAGGCGTCGGTAATTGAGAACGACTAGTTTGCACCTCTGACCAGATCGCCGAATCGTCTTCAAGAGAGTGACGAAGTACGTGACTCAACCATTGTTTTCCAACATATTGAAGACGATCTGAAACAATGGCTTTGACTTCAACCCTAGATGATGCTGCTCCTCCCTCTGCTCTCCAGATCCTACTCGTGATTGCTACTTCGTTCAGATCCGAAGGCTTGCACTTCAAGCGGTGGCGTCAAAAGATGGAATTCTACCTGACGATGAGAAAAGTGGTGGCAGCGCTGACCATTGACAAACCGCAGCTACCAGACAGACCTGACGAGGCTGATGCAGGACAGATGGCCTCCTGGACTGAACAATCAAAGCAGTTGCAGACCTGGACTGAACATGACTATATGTGCAAAAATTTCATACTCAACGGCCTCAGCGATGACCTGTACGACTACTACAACTCGATGGACCAGACAACGAAGGAGATCTAGGAAGCGATGGAGAAGAAGTACGACACAGAGGAGGCAGGGGCAAAGAAGTATGTTGTTAGCAGCTACCTAAAGTACCAGATGACAGATGACAGGTCAGTTGGGATGCACTCTCACAAGCTTCAGAAAATATCTCATGCGATCATCTCCGAAAGTATGGCGTTGGACGAACAATTTCAAGTTGTTGTTATTATTGACAAATTACCCCCTGCATGGAAGGATTTCAAGAATGTCTTAAGGCATAAGACTAAGTAATTTTCCTTAGAGAGCTTGATCACGCGCCTCCGTATTGAGGAGGAGGCTCGCAAGCAGGGCAAAAAAGAAGAAGTGCTGATTGTCAGCAACAACAACACTAAAAAGACCAAACCCGCAGTTCCGAAACCGAACCAGAAATCATTTAAGGATCAGAACAGGCACAAAAAACAGAATGTGAATCCGCAAGGAAACCAGAAAGGACAGCAACGACCACCCTAAAAGAATGATTCTGGACAGTTGGCTCTATGTTACAACTATGGAAAACCAGGTCATATGGCATGAAAGTGTCGGAATAGGCCAGGCCCTACACTGCAGGAAAACCTGACTGAGGAGCCTCTTACGGCTATGATTACTGAGATTCGCCTTGTTGGTGGATCAGAGGGTTGGTGGGTAGACACTGGTGTTTCTCGCCCTGTCTGCTATGATCGTGATATGTTCACTACATACGCGGCTGCTGATGATCAGAAAGTGTTGTTGGGAGATTCTCACATCACTAAAGTTGCAAGGATTGGCAATGTGGAAATCAAGTTTACCTCTGGAAAGACTGTGATTCTGAAAGACGTTATGCATCCTCCAGGGATGAGGAAGAATCTGGTTTCTGGCTTTCTCCTTAATAAGGCCGGCACTACTCAAGTTATTGGGGCTGATTTGTATACCTTAACTTATAAGGGAACTTTTGTAGGAAAGGGTTATGCTTGTGAGGGAATGTTTAAATTGAATGTTGAATCTAATAAAGTGACCAGTTCTGCTTATATGTTGTGTGATTTTACTATTTGGTACTCTAGATTATGTCATGTTAATAAACGAATAATTCATGACATGATCACCATAGATAGTATTCCTAAAATGTCAGAATCTGAACTTGATAAATGTGAATTTTGTACTCAAGCTAAAATCACAAAGAAATCTCATAAATCAATTGATAGAGTATCTGAACCCTTAGACTTGATTCATTATGATATATGTGAGCTTGATGACACTTTGACTAGACATGGACATCGTTATTTTATCATTTTTATTGATGACTGTTCCAATTTCACCTATGTATACCTTATGAAAAATAAAAGTGATGCATTTGACATGTTTTAAACATTCAAAACTGAAATTGAGAATCAAGAAAATAAGAAACTCAAAAGACTTCGCAGTGATAGAGGAACAGAATATGAATCTACTTCAATTCTGGATTTTTATAAATTACATGGTATAGTACTTGAGAGAACTGCACCCTATTCACCTGAAATGAACAGTAAAGCTAAAAGAATAAATAGGACCTTTACCGAATTAGTAGTTGCCATCCTATTAAATTCCAGTGCAGCAAAACATTGATGGGGGGATATATTATTAACCGTATGCCAGTGCAGCAAAACATTGGTGGGGGGATATATTATTAACCGTATGCCATGTTTTGAATGGAATCCCCAAATCTAAGAATAAAATTTCACCTTATGAAATTTTAAAGAATTATAAATTCAACGTGTCATACTTTAGAACTTGGGGTTGTTTTGCATATGTTCGCATTCCAGACCCTAAGGGAATAAAATTGCAAGTAGAGCATATGAATGTGTATTTATAGGCTATGCTATTAATAGCAAAGCATATAGATTTTATGACCTAAATACACATAATATAATTGAATCAAATGATGCCGATTTTTTCCTTTTAAATTAAGGAATTGTGGAGGCACTTCAAGTATGCCTGTTAGAACAAAACTTAATGAAAATTCTGAAGCTGAACATAGAAGAAGTAAAAGAGCAAGAACCGTAAAAGATTTTGGTTCAGATTTTTGTGCTTTTACTATAGAGGAGGATCCCTCAAACCTACAATAGGCCTTATCTTCTTTATATGTCGATTTTTGGCAAGAGGCTATAAATGATGAGATGAATTCTTTAGAATCCAATAAGACTTGGAACTTGGTAGATTTACCCCCTTGGATGTAAATCTATAGGCTGTAAATGGGTATTTAAAAAGAAATTAAAACTTGATGGCACTATCGATAAATATAAAGCACGTCTAGTAGCTAAAGGTTTTAAGCAAAAAGAAAATATAGATTTCTTCGACACTTTTCACCTGTAACTAGAATTACATCCATTCGGGTATTAATTTCACTTGCTTCCATTCATAATTTATTAACACACCAAATGGATGTTAAAACCGCCTTTTTAAACGGTGAATTAGACGAAGAAATTCATATGGGCCAGCCTGAATGATTTGTTGTACATGGTCAAGAACATAAAGTATGCAAATTAGATAAATCATTATATGGTTTAAAACAAGCACCTAAATAATGAAATGAAAATTTTGATAACTTAATAATATCACATAGTTTTAAAGTTAATGAAAGTGACAATTGCATTTATTACAAATATGAGAATGACATTTGCACTATTTTATGCCTTTATGTAGATGAACTCCTCATTTTTGGGTCAAACATTCATGCCATAAACTTAGTCAAATTCATATTAAGTGCCAATTTTGATATGAAAGATATAGGTGAGGCGAGTGTAATCCTTGATATTTTAATTACTAGGTAGAAATGGGACTTTCTTTGGATCAATCTCATTACAATGAGAAGATACTGAAAAAATACAATTACTTTGACTGTAAACCTACATGTACACCATATGATCCCAGTGTAAAGTTATTTAAGAACACTGGTGAAAGTGTAAGACAGACTGATTATGCGAGCATCATTGGCATCCTTCGGTATGCCACTAATTGTACTAGACCCGAAATTGCCTATGTCGTGGGATTTTTATGCAGGTTTACCAGTAGACCTAGTATAGAGCATTGGCATGCTATTGAAAGGGTCATGAGATACCTTAAACGAACTATGAACCTTGGATTACATTATGAAAAGTTTCCAGCTGTACTTGAAGGATATTCCGATGTAGACTGGAATACTTTATCTGATGACTCTAAAGCGACCAGTGGCTATATATTTAGCATCGCTGGAGGAGTAGTTTCTTGGAAATCCAAGAAACAGACTATTTTGGCTCAGTCTACTATGGAGTCTGAGACGATAGCACTAGTCACAGCTAGTGAGGAAACAGAGTATTTGAGAAATCTGCTAGTTGAGATTCCCTTATGGAAAAAACCGATACCAACTGTGTTGATCCATTGCGATAGCATCGCGACCATTGCAAAAGTCCAGAACCGTTATTATAATGGTAAAAGACGACAGATACGTCATAAGCATGGTATTGTTAGAGAGCTACTCTCTTCAGGTACTGTTAGGGTGGATCACATACGCAGTCACGAAAAATTGGCAGATCCTTTGACGAAAGAACTGTCTAGAGAGAAAGTCCTTACTACTTCTAAAAGAATGGGACTATTGCCCTTAGATTGTTGAGTCACGCACAATGGTAACCCGACCTAATGACTGGAGATCCCAAAAACTAGGTTCCATGGGTAAACACAAGTTGTGTAGTGATAGGTTGAACATGCTATTAAATATACCAAGAAGCATTTATTCCTGAAGTGATTAGAGGATTAGTTGATAGAAACTCTTAATGAGATCTATACTCTATTTGGAGTAGAGTACCTACCTTCAGGAGTACTCTTGATAGACTCACCTATGTGAATGTGGAAATGTGGCCGTTTGCTATGGAGTTTTGGGCAAAACTTCTAGAGCATTCACTAAACTAGGATAGACGTGGATGGCCATAAATGCACGGGCTTATTTGGTTGCACTATAGAAAAGGTTGTGTGTGGTATGATGTCAGGAATATAGTTCAAGACCACGTGTCACTCTAGTAAAACCGAATCTTATCCATAATGCAAAGGTTCAAGTCGGAAGACACTTTTGTTTATGCACAATCTTATGTTTTTCTAAACCCGCTCAAAAATATTTTTAAAAATTCAAGTGGGGATTGTTGGGAAAATGTTGTTTTATTATAAAGGTGAATTATTAAAAAATTGAATAAGTGTTAGATGACTCCTATATGTGAATAGTCCCATATGATGTGACTACATGAAAGAAGCAAAGTATCTATATTTGTTTCTTAGAAGCTATGTTGGAGCCTTGGGCTCCTAATACATGCTTTGTTGTGAGGAGGGAGGCCATGCATGACCACCACACACGCGCGCGACCGATCGAATGAACCGGCCCGACCCGGTTCGGCGCGGTGCGATTCGGGCTTGGGTCTAGGCCTGGGCTTGGGCTTTATGGCGTAGACACTTATTTTTTTGGACAAAAAAACATTGCATTTTTCGACCATTTTTTATCTTAGACGGTAAAAATTTCTGAACCGTTTTTATTTGAGATGGTAAATTCTTTGATATGTTTTTACTACCGTCTCTCTCCCACTATCCAGTAAACCATTCGGCACATATATTTTTGCCTACATTATCTTCATTTTATATACGAGATAAAAAACCAAACAACATTCTCTTCTTACCTCCGCCATTAAAATTTCTTACCGAAAAAAAAAACGAGCAGTTATTTTCGAAAGTGTAAATCTACACGGATTTTGTGTGCAAGCAAATCAGTTATAATTATTCGAGGCTGTTTTATCCTAGAGGCGTAGGTGATTGAGAACGACTGGTTTGCACCTCTGACCAGATCGCCGAATCATCTTCAAGAGAGCGACGAAGTACGTGACTCAGCCATTGTTTTCCAACAAAACTTGCCCAGAATAAATTTACAATTTCACGTAAGAATCAAAACATACATTTTGAAACTGGCTAGTCGTTATTTAGGATTTAATTATATGTATAAGCATTAATGGGTTAGTTTTTAACAACTTGTCTTTTTTCTATTTCCATCCACGTTGAAAATCCAAAAATTTCAGTTCATACTAGTATAAGCTTTTGATTCGATCATTGCCTAAAATAATAATGCGGGATTTACTGACATGTATTTTAAATAATTGTTTTTTACCATTCAAGTTCCTATTGATTGTTTATTTAATGTTTTGTTTGCATATGTTTATACTTCTGCTTGTTTGTTGAACTGAATTTTGTTTGGCTCCATCATGTATATTTCTTTGGTCTGTTACTCCTTATTTCACCATTGAATTCATTCACAAGTCTAGATATTCACTCTGTTAATATGCATGTGAGTCGTAGGTCTAGCCGCATATATAAGTTTATATACTATATTAGAAATTGTAATATGCAGAATATTTTTCATATAAATTAAAATAGACAAATATAGATATTTATTTATCTTTGTATAATTATGTTATACCAGAATGGTATATTTGAGTTTTATTAAGTAACCATTAAAATACCAGAGCATATCGTACTATATTGGGTAGTGACGGAGTTATTGTTTTCATGTTTAAGTGTTGGCATATCTGGAGAAATGCATGTGCACATTAAGCCATACATACATGAGATATAATTTATGATGAATGATGCACATTTTATGACATTTATATAGCTTTAAATTAAATAAATATGATGATCCTCAGTTTCAGGTTTTAGTTTCCTGAAACAGCCTCGGTTTTAGGCACTTTGTTGAAACCGAACTTGGTTGTTTTGTATGATATTTGCTGATAAGCTTGTTCTAAATAGAATGTATGTGACGGCCCGCCCTGCACCAACCGACATTTACTCCAAAAGCGTGCTGTACACATGTCCAGTTAGCACGGGACGGTCACCAAAGAAAGGAAAGAAGACGAAGAATCAGCAAAGAACCTGTAGAATGTCTCACAGCACATAGAACAAAATATAATAACAACATACTTGACATAAAACAGGTGAGACAGTGCATAAGCTGAAAACCAGAACTAAGCATCGTAGCAGCGGAAATCCAAAATATAGCTTATTACAACTTTTACAATACTGTCTCTAATACAAAAGCAAGATGAAGAAGGTACACTACTAATGCCCAAGTAGTGACCACCAACGACACAGGGAGAATATATGTAGATATCATACGTAGGAGCCTCCTGCTCGTCTCCGAACCAGCTACTCGTGAACCACCAGCTAACCTGTCTCTAGTCTGCTCGTGTGAGCACCCAGAGTAATAAGAAGAGACATAAAACTCTGGGTCAGACATAAAGCCTGGTATGAGCGATAAGCATCTAAACAGAACAATAACAGGTAGACTAAAACATACCTGAACCTGGACCTGCAACCAAAGAGTTAGCACTACATACTGTACAACACTCTAAGGTGCCCTTTCAAATAGTGTAAAGATAATGGGGGTGGGGGTGTGCATGTCATAGTGATGGCAAACAATCAAACATAGCGACCATCCTTACATCTCTCACTCAGTGCATAAAGCATACGATATTCACCACTTCAATCACCCAACATACCTTGCTACGATCACTTTGCCCCATGAAGTCATAAATGGCTTCACTGCACTGATACATAGCCACTAATCCTTTGCTATGTCCACTTTGCCCCATGGAGTCGCAATGACCCCACTGCACTGGCTCGTAGTCTCACTAGTCCTTTACTATGTCCACTCTGCCCCATGGAGTCACAATGACCCCACTGCACTGGCTCATAGTCTTACTACGCATCACTTTGCCCCTCAAGTCATAATGACTCTACTGCACTGATAACGTAGTCTTGCTACCATCACCTTGCCCCTCGAGTCATAATGACTCTACTGCATTGATAAGTAGCCCATCATCCATTTTCAGTGGTGAATCGAAGTTATGAACGTCGACAACTCCTTAGCACACGTCCCGCAGCAAAGCCCAACCATGAAGTGAACTCATTGGTTCCCCATTGGATCCTGAGTTCTAACTTCCATTTGGACTACCTTTGCATCTCGAGTTGTTGGTCAATACTGGGTCGGGTCGGGTTCCCCTTCTAGCCATCGGTTCGGGTCGGGTCCTTTACTTTGAATTGGTTCGGTTCGTGGTCTTCCTCTGGTAACGGTTCGGTTCGGGTTCTCAACGTTGCATCGGTTCGGGTCGGGTGTCCCACTTCGGGTCGGGTCGGGTCGGGTTGCCATCTCCCATCCAGTTCGTGCTCCAACTCCTGTTGCCTCTTCTGGTCCCGTTCCCTATTCTAATCCGATCCGATCCCTTCGCCATACTCCGGTCCAGAACCTGCACTTTCCCTGCAACCTTTCCAACAAGTGTTTTACGCCATTCGACGACGTTTTCGACCATTCTAACTATTGAAATCAATCACAAAGCATACCATACAGTCATAGCAACATGCATGATCAACCACAAACATCAAAACATCAGTATGATAGGTTAAAGTGGATCAAACATACCCAAAACCCCATATTTCCCCTTAAGCATGTTTAGGTGAAACTAATGGTATGATTAGCAAAACTTAACCAAATTAACCCAAATTCATATCAAAGGTCTAAATCATCATTTCGAATTTTATAAATATTTTTCTGGAATTTTATCATGTTTAAATTCGTTAATTAACACTAATTACCCTTAATTAGCCATACTTAGTGAGGAACTATGCAAATCACTCACCTTAGCCATAACAAACCTTCAAACTGAAATGATTCTTTGATTTAGTACGAATCTCGATGCTAAACAGCAGCTCTAACGTTGATTTGGTGTAGATCTCCCTTGATTTGACGTTGCTAAGCTTAATCCTTGATTAGAAGATGATTTGGAGGTGATTTAGAGGTTGGAGGCTATTTTTAGGGTTTCTAAGAAGTAAGTGGAGGCTGGAAAACTGAAATGGAATGATTCTCTAACTCATTTCAGCCTCCCCATAACCCTAATCCCGAAATGGGTTATGGGCCTATTTACTAATCACCCTATTTGACCCGGTTAAGCAGTTTTTCACCTTCCAAACCTTATTTCAGCCATATCTCCCAAACGTTAAGTCCGTTTTTCACATGTGCCCACTCTACGGAAAGGTAAACCATCAAACGAATCTAATGGAAGTGGTTTCAGGTCAAAATTCCTTTCCAATCAAAAGTTATGGCCGAAACAAGATCAGCTAGGGGCAAAACGGTCATTTAAAAATCGACAAAAATCATGAACATGGGAAATGACTCTAATAGTTGTTTCCCAAAGTTACATGACCATACAACTTCATATGGGAAAGAAATAAATATCCTACGATCCTCCGATGCGTAGAATGCGGGTTGTTACATTCTCCCCCCCTTAAGAAATTTCGCCCCCAAAATTCCCTAACCAAAACACACACAAGGGTCCTGCATGCCTATCAGCCATAAAACAACAATCAAACATGCAAAACAAGTCTATCCTAGCATGCGGAATAACTAAATCGCAAAGTAAATCTTACCAGGCGAAGAGTTCTGGATACTTCTTCCTAATGCTCTCCTCTGTCTCCCAAGTACAATCATTCTCGTTCTCGCCCCACTGAACCTTGACTAGCTTCACCGCCTTCCTTCGAAGTTGCTTCGTATCGTGCTCGACAATACGAATCGGCTTGCGGTTCCCAACCGCCTTGGGTTCTACTTCGAAGTCCTCTAACTGATCAGGTGAAATAGTCATATCTGAGTCGTGAACGAACTTCCTTAGTTGGGAAACATGAAATACGTTGTGAACTCCCGCCATCTTTTCTGGTAAGTCAACTCTATATGCCAAATCTCCAACTAGTTCAAGAACTGGGAATGGGCCAACAAATCTTGGTGCCAACTTGCCTCTCCTGCCAAATCGTATCACGCTCTTCAACGGAGAAATTTTGACAAACACCAAGTCACCAACGGAGAATTTTAAGTCTCTTCTCCTCTTATCAGCATAACTCTTCTGCCTATCTTGGGCAGCTTTCATTCGTTGCTGAATGATCTTAATCTTATCTGAAGTTTCCCTCACCATATCTGGTCCAAGCATAAACTTCTCGCCAGTCTCTATCCAACATGATGGTGAGTTGCACGGTCTTCCGTACAAAGATTCATATGGAGCCATACCGATACTGGATTGGTAGCTGTTATTATATGCAAACTCTACTAGATGCAAATGGTCATCCCATGATCCACCAAAATCCAATATACAAGCTCTCAAGAGATCTTCCAATATACGATTCACCATCTCCATCTGACCGTCGGTCTGAGGATGATATGAGGTACTGAGATGTAATCCTGACCCTAAAGCCTCTTGTAAGCTCTTCCAAAACCCACTAGTGAACAACGGGTCTCGGTCACTCACAATGCTTTTAGGTACTCCATGAAATCTCACTACCCATTTCATATACAATTCTGCTAACTTAGCTGCCGTTCTGGTCGATTTGACTGGTATAAATCTTGCACTCTTAGTCAATCGATCCACAATTACCCAAATGCTATCATGTCCCGATCTAGTCCTTGGTAAACCATCAATGAAATCCATCGAGACTTGCTCCCATTTCCATTCGGGAATTTCTAATGGTTGCAACAACCCACTAGGCTTCTTTTGCTCGGCTTTAACTAGCTGGCAATTCATGCATTTGGATATAAACTTTCCAACGTCTCTTTTCATCTTTTCCCAGTAGTAAGTCTGTCTCATGTCTCGATACATCTTATCACCACCGGGGTGTATAGTCAGTTTTGAGTGATGACATTCCCTAAGCACTTCATCTCTCAAACCATTCACGTTGGGTACAACTAGTCTTCCATTCTTTCGAAGCCATCCTTCTCGATCAAGCCCATACAAATTCTTCTCCTCACCGTCGATATTCATCTCTAACTTGGAGATGATTTCCAATAGATTAGGATCATCCCTCTGACTGGAACCAATCCGCTCTATCAAAGTGGGTCTGATCGCCAAACTAGCTAGCATTTCTGGATCCAATTCGCACTTTGGTCTGAAATCAAACCCTGCGATATACTCCAGTTGCTTCCATTCAAGAAACATAGCCCCTAAGCTGGCATGTCTCCTACTCAAGGCATCAACTACCGCATTACCTATCTCAGGTGTGTATGCGATATCAAAATCATACGAAGCCAAGAACTCTAACCATCTCTGCTGACGGAGATTCAGATCTTTCTGAGAGAAGAGATACTTTAACGATTTATGATCGGTAAACAACTCAAATCTTTCTCCCAAGAGATAATGTCTCCACATCTTCAGCGCAAACACAATCGCTGCTAATTCCAAATCATGGGTAGGATACCTTTTCTCATGCGGCTTTAGTTGCCGACTAGCATAAACTACAACCCTACCACCTTGCATCAATACTGCACCTAGTCCGGTACCACAAGCATCCGTGTATACCGTCATTTCTTCATTCCCTTTAGGAATGACTAGCACTGGCGCACGCGTCAACTTTTCCTTTAGACTCTTGAATGCATTCTCACACACTCCATCCCAGACGAAGGCCTGATTCTTCTTAGTCAACTGAGTCAACGGTGCTGCTATCTTGGAGAAGTCCTGGATAAACTTGCGATAATATCCAGCTAACCCCAAGAAACTTCTTACGTCTGTTACATTCTTGGGCGTAGACCAATCCTGTACCGTAGCCACCTTCGCAGGGTCCACTGCAATACCATTCTCTGAAACAACATGGCCCAAGAATCTCACTTCCCTCCTCCAGAAATGACACTTAGAGAATTTCGCTTTCAATTGGTGTTTCCTCAACACCTCCATCACTATCCTCAAGTGTCCCTTGTGTTCCTCCTCTGTCCTCGAGTAAACAAGGATATCGTCTGCGAACACAAGAACAAACTTATTCAACTGATCTCTGAAAACTCGATTCATAAGATCCACAAAGTAGGCTGGTGCATTGGTCAACCCAAATGGCATGACCAACCACTCATAGAATCCAGACGGCGTCCTAAATGCCGTTTTCGAAACACTCTCATCCGCTACTCGGAGCTGATGAAATCCTGTCGCGAGGTCCAACTAGGAGAACACTCTTGCTCCTTCCAGTTGATCAAAAAAATCATCTATCCGTGGTAGAGGATACTTATTCTTCCTTGTCACCTTATTCAACTCGCGATAGTCTACACACAAACGAAGGGAACCATCTGCCTTAGTGGCAAACACAACTGGTGCTCCCCACTCGGAGACACTTCTTCTAATAAATCCCTTCTTCAAAAGATTGCTGACTTGCACCCTGAGCTCTCGCTGCTCCCTTAGTGCCATATGACGAAGTGGCATCACTGGCATCTTTCACTAAATCAATATGGAACTCAATCTCTCGGTGTGGTGGAAGCCCGGTCACCTCCTCGAAGACGTCCGGATACTGGCCAATCACGGGCACATCTGACAACTCATCATGCGGGATGTCGAGGGAATTTATAAAACTAGCCATTACCCCATCACTAGGTAGACTACCAAACACTACCCTCCACCCATCATCCGCTCTAACTGTCACCAAAAAGCCCTCACAGTCTACCACCACCCCGTATCTTTGGAGCCAATCGACTCCCAATATAATGCCATACCCAGTAAAGCCCAAAACAAAGCAATCACAAACAAACATACATCCATGACTTGATAAGACCAAATTTCGGTAAATCATACTAAGGTTAGTCGAACCACCAATCGGGTTCGTCACAACCAACGGTCTATCGACTATCTCGGGTTCCAGTCCCAACCTATCCTCCAGGTCACTAGATATGAAGGAACGGGAAGCCCCAGTATCAAACAAAACTCGAACTGGTACATCATAAATAGAAAGCATACCTTGAATGACAGCATTCTTTCCTTTCTCCGCCACAGTTGGGGCATTCGACGAAGAAGGAACAACATCGATAGCATATGCTTTCACAATCTGCTTCTCCTTAAGAGGTTGCGGACACTTATCCTTATGATGTCCCACTTGACCACAGTTGTAGCACTTCCTTTCCGCTGGCTTTGCCCGACATTCTTTAGCATAATGGCCCTTCTTTCCACAGCTGAAGCACTCAACATCTTTCTTACTCTTTTTCTGGCCTTCCTTAGATTGGTTCTGTTTCCTCTTATTCTGAAAGTTATTCTTGCCTCCACCGCCTGCTTGCGGTTTTGGCCCTTCTGCAGATGCAGCCTCGGTCTTTGGCTTAGGGTAAAGACTCTCTGATCTCAAAGCTTTCCCCACAATCGATTCAAAAGTCTCATCGATGTGGTTGATAAACCTTTCCCCCAAGTATCCATCCAAACCAGTAATGAACTTCTCATTCTTCTTTTCAGGAGTATCGATAAGAGATAGTCCATACTTCGACAAAGTGTCGAACTCAGCAATATAGTCAGAAACTGCCCTACCATTCTGCTTGAGTTCCAAGAATTTCTTAAACAACACTGACTTCTGGGCAGCTGGAATGAACTTCTTGCTGAAGCGAGCCTTGAACTGATCCCAAGTAACTTGATCTTCTGGAGTAGCTGTTCTAATGGCATTCCACCAATTCATCGCTCGCCCTTACAGCTGACGAGACGCTAGCCTTCTCTTCATCGCATCCTCGATACCCAAGTCGTCGAAGATACGATCACAGCTATCCAACCAATCCTGAACATCTGTGGCCGACTCCATTCCGTGGAACGACTTTCCACCAAGGTTAGTGTAATTCTTGCACAACTTGGCGAAATCGACCCTAGGCGCCTGCACTACTGGACCACCATCATTTCCGGGATTGGGAACTGCCCCTTGAACATCCCTAAGCATCTCCCTCATGAAGTTGGTGAACATTTCCCTCATGTCAGGAGCATTCCCATGGTTGGTCCCTCTACCAGCACCCCTGGTGTCTCTACTCATCGTTCAATCTGTAAAGAGAAAACGATTAACGACCCCACAGTGGTGCTAGTGCAGTACGACTTCATCCTTATACTACTAATAATATATATATAGCTTTTGAAAACCAAAGTAATCACAAATACACGCTCTCATATACGTACTATCTCTCCCTAGTGTCTTTCCCTAGGTTAACTAAGCAACCTAGAGCTCTGATACCAAATGTGATGGCCCGCCCCGCACCAACCGACATTTACTCCAAAAGTGTGCTGTACACATGTCCAGTTAGCACGAGACGGTCACCAAAGAAAGGAAAGAAGACGAAGAATCAGCAAAGAACCTGTAGAATGTCTCGCAGCGCATAGAACAAAATATAATAACAACATACATGACATAAAACAGGTGAGACAGTGCATAAGCTGAAAACCAGAACTAAGCATCATAGCAGCGGAAATCCAAAATACAGCTTATTACAACTTTTACAATACTGTCTCTAAAACAAAAGCAAGATGAAGAAGGTACACTACTAATGCCCAAGTAGTGACCACCAACGACACAAGGAGAATATATGTAGATATCATACGTAGGAGCCTCCTGCTCGTCTCCGAATCAGCTACTCGTGCATCACCAGCTAACCTGTCTCTAATCTGCTCGTGTGAGCACCCAGAGTAATAAGAAGAGACATAAAACTCTGGGTCAGACATAAAGCCTGGTATGAGCGATAAGCATCTAAACAGAACAATAACAGGTAGACTAAAACATACCTGAACCTGGACCTGCAACCAAAGAGTTAGCACTACATACTGTACAACACTTTAAGGTGCCCTTTCAAATAGTGTAAAGATAACGGGGGTGGGGGTATGCATGTCATAGTGATGGCAAACAATCAAACATAGCGACCATCCTTACATCTCTCACTCAGTGCATAAAGCATACGATATTCACCACTTCAATCACCCAACATACCTTGCTACGATCACTTTGCCCCATGAAGTCATAAATGGCTTCACTGCACTGATACATAGCCACTAATCCTTTACTATGTCCACTTTGCCCCCATGGAGTCGCAATGACCCCACTGCACTGGCTCATAGCCTCACTAATCCTTTACTATGTTCACTCTGCCCCATGGAGTCACAATGACCCCACTGCACTGGCTCATAGTCTTACTACGCATCACTTTGCCCCTCAAGTCATAATGACTCTACTACAATGATATCGTAGTCTTGCTACCATCACCTTGCCCCTCGAGTCATAATGACTCTACTGCACTGATAAGTAGCCCATCATCCATTTTCAGTGGTGAATCGAAGTTATGAACGTCGACAACTCCCTAGCACACGTCCCGCAGCAAAGCCCAACCATGAAGTGAACTCATTGGTTCCCCATTGGATCCTGAGTTCTAACTTCCATTTGGACTACCTTTGCATCTCGGGTTGTTGGTCAATACTGGGTCGGGTCGGGTTCTCCTTCTAGCCATCGGTAAGGGTCGGGTCCTTTACTTTGAATTGGTTCGGTTCGTGGTCTTCCTCTGGTAACGGTTCGGTTCGGGTTCTCAACGTTGCATCGGTTCGGGTCGGGTGTCCCACTTCGGGTCGGGTCGGGTTGCCATCTCCCATCCAGTTCGTGCTCCAGCTCCTATTGCCTCTTCTGGTCCCGTTCCCTATTCTAATCCGATCTGATCCCTTCGCCATACTCCGGTCCGAGCCCTTCGTCCTTAAGTCGATTCGATCCCTAGCTTAACCAACATGGCCTTCCTTTTTGCCAAGCCTCCCAAGTGTCAAGTTCCGATCCAGCTCGGATGTCCTTGCCCGGTCACTATTCCGATCCGAGCCCCCATATCCGATCTGATCCGGTCCAGAACCTGCACTTTTCCTGCAACCTTTCCAGCAAGTGTTTTACGTCATTCGACGACGTTTTCGACCATTCTAACTATTGAAATCAATCACAAAGCATACCATACAGTCATAGTAACATGCATAATCAACCACAAACATCAATATGATAGGTTAAAGTGGATCAAACATACCAAAAACCCCATATTTCCCCTTAAGCATGCTTAGGTGAAACTAATGATATAATTAGCAAAACTTAACCAAATTAACCCAAATTCATATCAGAGGTCTAAATCATCATTTCGAATTTTATAAATATTTTTCCGGAATTTTATCATGTTTAAATTCGCTAATTAACACTAATTACCCTTAGTTAGCCATACTTAGTGAGGAACTATGCAAATCACTCACCTTAGCCACAACAAACCTTCAAACTGAAATGATTCTCTGATTTAGTACGAATCTCGATGCTAAACAACAGCTCTAACATTGATTTGGTGTAGATCTCCCTTGATTTGACGTTGCTAAGCTTAATCCTTGATTAGAAGATGATTTGGAGGTGATTTAGAGGTTGGAGGCCATTTTTAGGGATTCTAAGAAGTAAGTGGAGGCTAGAAAACTGAAATGGAATGATTCTCTAACTCATTTTAGCCTCCCCATAACCCTAATCCCGAAATGAGTTATGGGTCTATTCACTAATCACCCTATTTGGCCCGGTTAAGCAGTTTTTCACCTTCCAAACCTTATTTCAACCATATCTCCCAAACGGTAAGTCCGTTTTTCACATGTGACCACTCTACGGAAAGGTAAACCATCAAACGAATCTAATGGAAGTGGTTTAAGGTCAAAATTCCTTACCAATCAAAAGTTATGGCCGAAACAAGATCAACTAGGGGCAAAACGGTCATTTAAAAATCGACAAAAATCATGAACATGGGAAATGACTCTAATAGTTGTTTCCCAAAGTTACATGACCATACGATTACTTATCATTCACTGATAGCACAATCACTTTGAATGCCACATTGTCAGATTCGTTAATCACTAATTGATTTGCACAAATATTCTGGATATTATGCTAAGGGAATAAATCCGTTGCAACCATATATATTCATACAGACCAACTCATTAGATTATTGGAAATACTTTGTCAGACATTCGTCCATTTTCGTTCGTTCTGGGACTGAACGAAACCGAAGGCACAATTTCTATAAATAGAAAAATCCCTTTCACTTTACTCCGTCTTTGATTATCTTCACATAATCTGATTCGCAACGCTACTGCCAATACAGAGTGGTTCACGGATAATAATCCAACCGGTCTCTCCATATTGACAACGATGGTCAAAAAATCCGATAGTCTGTGATTTAACTATCGAATAAAAACAAGTGTTTCGATAGTCGATGATTTAACTATCGAAGAAAAGCAAGTGTTCATCCAACAAATCAAACAAATCACTAGGCTCTTTAATTAATATTTCATTAATTAAATCTCTTCTCCATTTCCCTATCAATATTTGTTAAACAAATATTTTCAATTATCATCACGGTCTCTTACATTCTTTGGAAAAACATTTCTATATCTCGCCTTCTTTTATTTTCAACACCTAGAAAATATATTCTATTTGAAATTGAAACAATTTCAATCACTTATCTCTTTCCCGATTATCTTAATTATACTCAGGAAATATTTACCTTTATATTTCCAAAATTCCATCACTTGGGTTAAAGCGAATGCTGTATAAAACATCGTTAAAACAATCCAAGATATTTTATTCAACCAACCCTTTTTCAAACACTTCTCTTCGAGACTGGATCCTGCTATTTATCAATTAAAAATGAAATCAATCAAGTTGGGGTAAAATTACCTCTCAGACCTTGACTGAAACCATCATTAACTTCAAAACGGCAAAACCACTAACCTCGAATAAACATACTATAAAACCCCAATTATTCATTTTTAAACGTATATATGTTTCTCTTTCTATCTCCAACTTATCGATTTCCTTTATGGTTATAATATTCTATTTCAAATTCGTTTCCTTATCGGATTCAATATATATTGATATATTGATTTCTAACTATCAAAATTTCTTAAAATATTCTAACTCCTTAAATTCCCGGAAAATTTCGCCATAACCTCCCCTGCACCGGGAGCTTCGGGATATTTCAAATAGCCTCCCATGGCCCTTTCCAATCCAAAAGAAAAAGAAAAGGCCAAGCGGCTTGCCGATACGGCGCATAAAATCTCATATACGAATTTAAACGTGTACCTTTTTGTCGGGCACATACATTTAAAATCTTCATATTCTTCATCCCATACATGTCTAACACATGCTCACCTGTTTTCAATTCAATTCAACTCAATCCAATCGTTTGAATTCAGTTTTGCTCATTTTTTCTTTAAATAGCGGTTTTGCCTATTCCACTTCTTATTGAACATATCACATTCAATATATTTTAATCTACTCACGCACCCCATCTAATTCTATTTCAACTCGAGTTACATATTCGATTTCGAATATAAATTTTCAAATCTCTTTCACTTATTCAACGCCCCATTTCGATTCAAATCTCGATTTAACTATTTATTTTTCAAACTAGTTAAACCTATTTAATAATTAAAAATCTGATTTTTATTCAAAAATCATTTCACTTACTTCACTGGAGTTCATATTCGTTTTATATCTCCAGTTTGGATTTCTATAATGGCACATTCGGATTTTATTTCTTTCAAATCCTTTTATTTATTTAAATAAACCGTTATCGTTTTTAAAACGATTATGGCGCTGTTTTTTTTTGAAAATTTGATTTTGGTATAACTCAAAATCTATTCGACGAAATCCAGATTTTTCTCTTTCATTAGAAAACTATTATCAAATCGGTCCTGACGTTTCTTGTTTCAAAGAATTCTGACTTCAATTGAGTTCTGTATACGCAATTGAAGTTCGAAACGACAATTTACGAAATGCAGCGCTGCGGCGAGTTTGTTTTAATTAATTATATATATATATATATATATATTAACTTTCAACTTCGTTTAAAATGAATTCAACTCTATTTTAACTCTATTTAAATTTTCTTGATTCAAACTCCATTTTCACTTTTGTTTGAATTTTATATTCAAATTCCAATTTCACCTTTATTTGAATCCTATATTCAATTTCCATATTTTTAAATTCCATTTGAATTGTATCTTCAAATTCTATAGTTTAAAATTCCATTTGAATGCTATATTCGAATTCTTTAGTTTACATTCCATTTGAATTCTTTTTGAATTCTACATTCAAATTTCCTATTTAATTCTCTTTGAATTCAAATTCCATATTTATTCTATTTGAATTTCAAATATTCAAACTCTGATTCAATTCTATTTGAAATTTCAAATATTCAAACTCCTTTTTAACTCTATTATTCAAATCCTATTTAAATCCTCTTATTTAAATTCTATTTCAAATTCTCTTATTCAAATTCTATTTACATTCCTATATTCAAATTCTATATTTGATTTTCCTTTAAATTTTCTATATTCAACCTCTGTTTAAATTTCTATATTCAAATTCTAGATTTGAATTCTCTTTGAATTTCTATATTCAATTTCTATATTAAAATCCCATTTGAATATCTATATTCAAATCCTATATTTAAACTCCATTTGAATATCTATATTCAAATTCTATACTTTAAATTTCATTTGAACTTTCTTTATTCAAATCCATTTGAATTCCTTTGAATTCAAATTCCATTTCAATTCCTTTGAATTCAAATTCTATTTCAAATCTCCATTTGAATTCAAATCTAATTTAAATCAAAATGAATTACCTATATTCAAATTCCATTTTTATAATTTCTTTATTCAAATTCCAATTTACTTTCAATATTCGAATTCTATATTGAATTCCTTTATATTTTCTATATTCATTCTTTAAACAAGTTTTGATTTCAATTCCTTTTGAAATCGATATTTCTACTTTTGGAAATTAGATTTCCCTTTTCAATTTCACATTCGTATTTTCATTTCTGAATTATCCAATGGTAATTCTTTTTACTTCATTTATGAACTGCGTTTATAAAAGAACTATTTATAACTTCTTTTATAAAAGAACTATTTGTTTTATTTTTCAAACAAGTTTATTTTTCAAATCTATTTAAAAATTTAAATTCTATTTTTCAAAAATAGAATTTCCCCTTTAAATCTCAAATACCCTTTCCACGATATTTTAAATAAATTAACACTTAGCCCAGTGATGTTTAAAACAATCAAATCATCCAATTTTCAATCATTTGATTTCTAACATGTCATATATGAATATATGAAATCAAGCAAACAAACAAACAGATAATATATTTTTGAGGAATCCAGTTGGATTCCTCCAACCTGTTTTCCTGCATCCACAGACGTTAGCCAACATAGTAATACCCATCCTGCTTCGTGGCAGGATATCGCGGTATAAAAGGGGATCCACTTATATACGTGGGCGTAGGGTCATCCGCTAATGATACCGCGGGCATCCGCTAATGATACTGCGGGAACAATTCAATCACCAAACCAATATATATAATAGCCAACCCTAAATAACTAATATTTTTAAATCAACCAGAAAGCATTTCAAACAAGCATCCAACATTTATTTTTAACGAATAAAAATAATTCTAAATAAAAGGTGAGTGAGATTTACTCACCGTGAATTTTATATGCTGATCGACTTACTCTGAATAAAAATCCAAAGCGACTCCAAAACCAACTCTAGTTCGTATCTCTTGCAGCTACGAAATCCACTTAACTTGGTTTATGATTTTTCCTTGCCCCGTCTACATTTTATATTGCACTATAAATTAAATACAGTATTTTTAAGCTACTAACAATATATATGTGATAAAAATTTAAATTAAAAATAGTTACCTTAATTCATGTTTAAAATCCACTTCTTCCCAAATTAAATTCCCTAGCCTGCTACTCCTTACAATCCATCTGTCGAAACCCTTCTTTCATTACTGTAACCGCCCTTTCCCCTATTTCAGCAAATTCATGAGCTCATCATCAATGATGAATAGCCCATCATTTTCCCTTTTTACAAACATCGCAACTTCACAATAAAGTTCGAACCCTCAATACCCTGTTCGATCTCCATAGCTCAACCCTACTTCTTGAACGTCGAACGCTCCTTGCCCCATAAAAATCGAACCCTTAAATCGAACTCGCCTGTTTTAACCCATCGCGACCCCTTTCTCCTGCAATCTCAAGTGCCTTTAGCGCCTACTCGAGTTCCAGACTTCGTCGCGGTCTTCGATTTCGACTTCTAGAACTTGCGATTCAATTCTTTTTTTTTTATAATAGGAGGAATCGCTTTTCGTGATTTTCAGGGAAAAAGAACGGAAGGGGAAAAATGAAAAGGATCTCACGATGGACCTGGGTTTTATAGGAGAGAACAGGGAACAATTCGTACACAGGCCATTAAATTGTTGTCTCTTAGATTAGGAAGGAGGTAGACATAATTTACAGCTCGAGAAGAAGAAAAAATGAGTTGCACGATTAACTCCTTAGGTCTGCGAAATGAAATAATATAGGTAGGACGGCTGATGGAAAATATTTATTTAATTTTCTTTAAAATATTTTGTGGTCCCTAACTCGAAGTCCCGAACCGCTATTCAACCGTAATGACTGATGTTTCCAAAGTTATCCATTATTCTGAATTCAACGGAACGGTTTCTAAAATTTAATTCGACTGTATAGAAGGGATAACAAATTAAATTAACGTTTTAAATTAAATTCGATTTAAAATATAAATCGATCTCAAACCATTAAATTCACCGATAATAAATTATTATTATCGTTCATGTTCAGACAGAACTGACACTGATCATTTGAATCATTTCGATTCAGTTTTGATTTCGATTTCAATATATTTCGTATTACGATAATTATATGTATTCGAAATAAATCGTATATCGATTATAAATCGATAATTCAATATAAAAATTCTTTTAAATTATCAACTGAATATTTTAAAACAACATTAAATATTTAAAATAAACTGATAAAAATTTGGGTCGTTACATTCTTCAACCCTTAAAATAATTTCGTCCTCGAAATTGCTAAGGTAGGAAAAATGGTACGAACTCATTACTTTTCAACATCTCACTTATGTTGAAACTCAACTCTTCATATTTCAACAAATTTAATTCCACAAAAACTTTTGGTTTTCTTCCTTTAATTCGAATGATCTACGATCAATCCATTTATATCCAGCCTATATTCCAATAAACCTATTCAAATTGATTCTAGTCGATTGATTCACTTCCATCCATATAACTAGCTCAAGTTAAATTCCAATTTCAGAATCCAAATCCTAGGGTTTTCATTTCAAATTCCTTTGAAATCACTTAAACATGTACATATATTTATAATCTTTTTCAAATTCAAAATATTTGAATTTCCAACTTAATTTGTTTTCTTTCAAACCAATTTCCATCAAAATCTTTCTAAGTTAGCAATCCATCACTTAGAAACTCGAAAATGAACACTGATGATGCTGCAGTCATCATCAGAATCATTTTCCAGCCACTGAAGTGAGTTCAGTGCTTTATCTATTTCAAAATCCATTCAAATATGATTTTTATTCAAACGGTCTTTTCAAAACAAAGCTATATCCTTTTAATATAGCTCGAAAATATTTTCAAACTTCCCAGGATTTAAATTCCAATTTATGGTTTGAATCCAGATTTAATTCGTCTCAATTGTATATTTTATTCATATACAAATTCTAATTGGTTCTATATAACTATTCCAATTTTTATAATCCCATCTGATTATAACAACAACCAACACATCCATGTATTATAATAATTTCAGAAAATTATTCCTTTATATCAAAAATAGAATTTTGGGTAAAATTATTTCATTCATCCACTTTAAAACAGTATAGTGTTCAATGTTCTGTACAAGTATTTAGAAATTCCTATCGACTTTGTGGCGTCCCACTATTCGATCAGAATTCATAAACTACTCAACAGACTAGCCAACACAATATAAAATAGTTTTTATATCAAATAACAAATACGCTCTCTCGTATATATACACTCAACTCATTCTAGGGTTCTACTGACCCTATCTCTAATGAGCACAACCCCACCAAAGCCTAGGTATTCGCTAAACCTAAGCCCTGATACCAACTGTAAAGGCCCACAAATCCGTACTATCTGGGTTGACTAAATACAACACACGTCCAACCCAAATTGCACAAAAATATGAATCATTATTAGAAAGAAGTTAGAGGATGAGGAATAGAAAGAAAGAAATATTAGAATAGAAGAAAATGAAGATCACAAACTCACAGCGGAACGAATAAAATATATTATATAACATAACTTATGAAATACAAATTAGTAACTTCATATACATACCATCATCAGAGCACAACAGTTATTCCTGGAACAGTTATAAACCCCTGTTTCCAGATACAAACATGGTTCACAGCGGAATATATGATAGTCTATAGCTAACTGGTGAAGCCTCCTGCTTCTAGCTCTTCCAAATGAATCTGAAAAATCCCGAATACTTGACTGCCCGTACAAATTTTGGGCACCCAAGAGTTTAGGGAAAACAACAAAATAAACTTTGGGTCAGTCATGGGACTGGTGTGAGTAAACTCCAATCATTTGTTTAACTTAGAATCCTTTCGAAAGAAAAGATAATAGTAAGACCAGCCCACACATAAACATGGACAGTTTTTACCTTACTATAATCCAAAACACTTTGATTCGAAAATCCGGTGATATTATAATAATGTCTACATCAAATAAATAACCAAATAGCAGAACGCTTGCATCTCACGCTCCACATATATAGTATAAAATCAAAAACCACATGGCGCTTATTGGAGATTGGATTTCCAACATGACAAGGTATGGAACCACCTTCCGATCAGTGTACTCTAGAGGCGATACACTAGGGTTCAACAAGAACGTCTTGCAACCCGGCCCACACATGACCGACCACTCATTTCGCTTGAGTGTATCGAATGTATATCACCAACGGTTGGGATCAGCAACTGTTTCCCGACTGGGACAACATCGAATAGAATAAGGAATTAAATGAATCTCTAGATAGGTGATTATACATCCTAATGGGAGCGACCCACATAGCCATGTTGCCTGCCCGATTTGTGTCATTCCCCGGTTGTTGAGGCCTGAGGCTACGATTACTTATCATTCACTGATAGCACAATCACTTTGAATGCCACATTGTCAGATCCGTTAATCACTAATTGATTTGCACAAATATTCTGGATATTATGCTAAGGGAATAAATCCGTTGCAACCATATATATTCATACAGACCAACTCATTAGATTATTGGAAATACTTTGTCAGACATTCGTCCATTTACGTTCGTTCTGGGACTGAACGAAACCGAAGGCACAATTTCTATAAATAGAAAAAGCCCTTGCACTTTACTCCGTCTTCGATTATCTTCACATAATCTGATTCGCAACGCTACTGCCAATACAGAGTGGTTCACGGATAATAATCCAACCGGTCTATCCATATTGACAACGATGGTCAAAAACTCCGATAGTCTGTGATTTAACTATCGAATAAAAACAAGTGTTTCGATAGTCGATGATTTAACTATCGAAGAAAAGCAAGTGTTCATCCAACAAATCACTGGGCTCTTTAATTAATATTTCATTAATCAAATCTCTTCTCCATTTCCCTATCAATATTTGTTAAACAAATATTTTCAATTATCATCACGGTCTCTTACATTCTTTGGAAAAACATTTCTATATCTCGCCTTCTTTTATTTTCTACACTTGGAAAATATATTCTATTTGAAATAGAAACAATTTCAATCACTTATCTCTTTCCTGATTATCTTAATTATACTCAGGAAATATTTACCTTTATATTTCCAAAATTCCATCACTTGGGTTAAAGCGAATGTTGTATAAAACATCGTTAAAACAATCCAAGATATTTAATTCAACCAACCCTTTTTCAAACACTTCTCTTCAAGACTGGATCCTGCTATTTATCAATTAAAAATGAAATCAATCAAGTTGGGGTAAAATTACCTCTCAGACCTTGACTGAAACCATCATTAACTTCAAAACGGCAAAACCACTAACCTCGAATAAACATACTATAAAACCCCAATTATTCATTTTTAAACGTATATATGTTTCTCTTTCTATCTCCAACTTATCGATTTCCTTTATGGTTCTAATATTCTATTTCAAATTCGTTTCCTTATCGGATTCAATATATATTGATATATTGATTTCTAACTATCAAAATTTCTTAAAAATATTCTAACTCCTTAAATTCCCGGAAAATTTCACCATAACCTCCCCTGCACCGGGAGCTTCGGGATATTTCAAATAGCCTCCCATGGCCCTTTCCAATCCAAAAGAAAAAGAAAAAGGCAAGCGGCTTGCCGATACGGCGCATAAAATCTCATATACGAATTTAAACGTGTACCTTTTTGTCGGGCACATACATTTAAAATCTTCATATACTTCATCCCATACCTGTCTAACACATGCTCACCTGTTTTCAATTCAATTCAACTCACTCCAATCGTTTGAATTCAGTTTTGCTCATTTTTTCTTTAATTAGCGGTTTTGCCTATTCCACTTCTTATTTGAACATATCACATTCAATATATTTTAATCTACTCACGCACCCCATCTAATTCTATTTCAACTCGAGTTACATATTCGATTTCGAATATAAATTTTCAAATCTCTTTAACTTATTCAACGCCTGATCGACGCTAATCTATGAATTAGAAAAGCGCGACATTTGTAATAAATTCTGCAAGCATACAGGCGTGTAGCATACAGGTCGAACACAGGGAGGTTTAATTAAAATTAAATTATTTATCTAATCTCTTGGGCGAGTTAGACGAAGCTGGAGGTTGATTTTGCAAAACAAAACCAAACAAAATTAAAACTGTGATTTGATTCAGAACAGATCTAACTGAACCGACGATCAGATCACAATTTCAATGGAAAAGAAATAAAACTATGAATTAGATTTGAATCTAATCAAATCCAACTTGACCTAAGAAAATAATAAAAGCAGAAATTGAAATTGCAGAAATTGAAATAACAACAAGAATTAAAATTAGGATTTCCGCTGAATCTAATCAGACGGTAAATCACTAATGCAAATAAGTGCAAAATACAAATAGTGTTCTACCGAATCTAATCGTATAGACAACACTAGTTGCTAAGAAAACAAAAAAAATGCAGAAAATAAAAGAGAAAGAAGAACTTTTATTAGAACAATGGAATAAGAGATGAGATAGGATGGTGGCTACAATGCCATTACAAGGGTATATATAGAGTAGATAGCCAAACCCTAACCCTAACCCTAATGATAAATGGGCCTGGTCATTACATCACTAATTAGTTTACAATGAGAAACATAAATGGGCCTTTGATAAATAAAGCAAATTTGGGCCTTTTCTCTTTTTCCTCTTGCTTCCTTGACATTTCTTCATTGATTTGTGATGTTCAAAGCCTATTTATCAATCCTTTTCTTGTCCAACAGCAACTAGATGTGAGATCTTCATCTACAATTCTTCAAACTGCAAATACACAGCAATTTCATCTCTATTTCTCTACATTTCTGGTTGCATGCGGGCTGGGTTGGAATATCTGTAAAAGTAACAAAACAATACCCAAGTAATATTTATTTATATACAAAAGATAAGATATAAGAGCATAAAATAAACACATTTCTATGTCAATCAAATACCCCCACACTTATCTTTTACTCGTCCTCGAGTAAAAAGAAAATGGAAAACTAACTAGATAGGTCACACTTTCGTAGGAAACACGATTGCATTGAGCGCATGCAACAAGCCGTTAAACCTCTAGGTGTCCCTAGTAGGACGAGTGGTGTCTCGTGAGGGTTTTCAGCGGATACTACCCACAAAATCCAAATGCAGTATGCTATGATTCTAATGAAACTACATGAATGCAATGGACATATGCAAAAATAAAAACGAAAAATGACAACACGACTTGTTTCAGGAAAGTGGTACAACAAATTAAGTTAACACTTTCTAGTCAGTTGATTGTACTTTAAATACCTCAATTTGTCACAAATTTTCAATATAAATCAAGTTTTCAAATGTTAAATTCCAGTTTGGCCAGTTAGTCGGTCGATAACATAGTGCAGCCATGAAATAAATTCTTAGTTCGCTTGGCACAGTTTGCAAAGTGGTATTCTAATTTTCTCATGTATGGCTAGTCAAATCAATAAGGTCAAGAAGTGTTTGGGTATCATCGCTTATTCTTTATTCTATAAAATTTTAAAATTTATGATTAAGTACATACACCAAACTAAAAAGACCAAGGTTTACCACCCATGCACTGCCTCGCGGACTAACGGAGAGTGGGTAAAGAGCTTGGCGGATTGTGCAGGCCGACTTTGACTTTGTCAACAACGTGTCGGTAATCCTTAGGTGTCCAATCTCATAAAATGAGACCAAGATATTCCAACTTTGACCTTGTCAACAACGTGTCGGTAATCCTTAGGTGTCCAATCCCATAAAATGAGACCAAGATATTCCAACTTTGACTTTGTCAACAACGTGTCGGATAGAGCTTGGCGGGTTTGCACACCAACGCTTGATATACAAGCAATGTTGGATACCCTTGGATTACTATTATTATTATTGAAATTATAAGCACAAAAGAGAGTTACGCGAATTCAACTTAACACAACTTAGTTTTAAAGATTTGAAGAGCCAATATAAGTATTTTAAGTTCTCCACTTGTTTAAACAAAGTCTACAATATAGAATAGATGTCATGGCCATCACCTAAGAATCTCCCTATGTACCGGTTACACTATTATCCCTCAAAATTAAACTTTTCATTACATTTCCTATTCGATCTAAGTTGAGAGAGAAAAATACTATCAACTGGCTAAAAATTGTAAACTTATTTGTATCAATTGAAAATGAGTCGTATTTCCCAAATTTTTTTTTATGGTATGTTACTACAATCTAAAATGTATGATGGTCCTACTTAAACGGTCCTACTTAAATGGCTGAAAATAAAAAGAAATAAAAACAAAGAAAATTGAAAACAAAGAAATTTGAAAATGGATGAAATGCAGACTCCCCCCATACTTGAATTAAACAGTGTCCACACTGTAACGTTTCCTAAATTTGAAAGATCGTACCCAAAGATGGATTAAATGCAAAATTATTTGTAAAATGAAATGCAGTTTAACTATATGGAGAAATGGATCATATGTACAATGATATATGTGTTTGCGATGTATGCGATGCAAAGAATTCCACCAACTTTTTCCCCCATACTTGGTTTTAGCCCTATGAGTCCCATTCCCACTATGTCTAGGCGTGTTTTCTAATAAGCAAAGGTTTTTGAAAACCATCTCATCTTTAAACCTAGATTTATAGTCCAGTAAATGAATGTTCAAGGTCGTCCTAACATGAAGTTTTTCAATCAAACTAACATTCCAAAAATAGTTCATGTGTTCAACAAATTTATCAGTGTAATTTTTCAAAAACTTGTGATCGTGTATAAATTCAGTGAAATTTGAATTCTGAGTGTTGTTCAAGAGCATGTGATCACCTTTCTCAATTGACAAGGTATTTTTGACACTGGCAATTTCAAGTTCGTTTGAAATTTTCTCAAAGTTAAAATTTTCGAACTCGTGACTTGAATCTACGTCTTCCTCATTTGGCAACTCATCCTCGTACAATCCAAAAAATTCCTGCTCATTAAAATCCATTTCCACTTCTGAGTTTTTGAAAAATTCAACATTTTCATTTGGTTCAATTTCAAAAATTTCAAGTTTCTCGCAGTCTGAACAAGAAAAATCAAAATCCAAGCTTAAATCTTTTTCCCGAAAAGAGTTGAAATCCAAATCATTTATTGAATTGTGAACAACTTCATTTAGATGATTATTCTCAATTTCCAAAGTCGTTATTTGAAAATTTTCAATGTCAGTAGAAATTGGATTATTTTCTGATTCAAGGCTCGTTTGAATTTGATTTTCTTGCTCTTGTTGTTCTTTCAAAGATGTCAATAAACAAAGAAGTTCATCGGCCTTTTTATTTAGTCTTTCTTCCTTCTCTCTAAGAATGTTAAGACGATCGTTGATTTGAGAGCTCTCGTTTTGGATTTCTTGATTCTCAAAATTATAGTCCACATCAATTTCACAATCAAAATTATTTCCAATGTGGTGGTTGTTTGAATTTTCAGAAAAATGGTAATGATATTGGAAATCATTTTGATCACAAAAATTATGTTCGTAACCAAAACTGTCGAAATTCGAGGGAAAATTACAATTTTGGTTATTTTCAAGATGTTGATATGGGTTGTAGTTTTGAAAATTTTGATCGATTTGAAAATCATTTTCAAAATTATTTTCGAATTGGTTTCCAACCCCATATTGATGTGAATCAAAGTTATATTGGGATTCAAAACTATTTTCATGTGGATGTGGCCCATAATCGAAATTGTTGAAATTTGAATTGAAGTCGTCATTTCGATCATAACTTTGAAAATGTTGGTCATTTTGAAAATTTTGAAAATTGTTGACATTTGGCTCGCGAAATTTTGGAAAATGTTGCTTCATGAGTTGTAATTCAAAATCATACTCTTCAAGCGGACGTCTACTTCGACTATTATCCCACATTTCTCTCAATGATTTTTTTGAATTAGACATTTGAAATGAAATCACGGCAAGACAGAAATTATTCTCAATTCAAAATAATATAAAATAATGAGTTGTGCTCTATTAATTAACTGACTCAATTGGAAGGGGGAAGAGGGTCTTATGGCCGTTCACGTATAGTATAAAACTAAGGGATACGACCAATGTTTTACGGGTAGTATGCAACCTCTTTTGCTAAAAGTTCAATAAATTGAACTAATATATATCCGCGATCCAATTGTACGAGACAGTCAACTTCACAAAGCACCACTTTTCAGTTATATTATTTTGAAAATCAAAATCACGTGTTAAAATTGAAAATCGATGAGAGTGATTAGTTATGGAAAACCGTTCCTCACCACAAATTCAGAAATATCAGTCACAGAACAGACACAGAAATATAAATTGCAGAATTAAAATTTACATTCAAGCCGCTGCCCCTGCAGAAATTTTTTACAACAATTGTCTATATTTTTTTTTTCTTTTTCCTTTTGCAGCAGAGCACCTGTAGAGTTTTAAAAGTTTTCACCTTGATCAGCAGTCCTCCAGTGAATTTGGGAAGCGCTAGCGCGTTCACACCCCACTTGGTGTGCAACCGCTCCAACCCATCTGAATCGTCCGCTGCTTTCTGTTGTTGTCCCCACTTGGTGTACCTGTTTTTGAATTTTTTTTTTTTTTTAGTAAAAAAAAGAACGGTATAATGAATAACACAAAGTAACGAAAATAAAATTGACTAGGACTAAACCAAAAGAAAGGGAAAAAAAACTAAATAAAATAAATAAACTAACTCAACAAAAAAAACTAATCTAAAAAAGTAAAGTAAAACAAAGCTAGACTCAATGGAACTACTCAAACACACAAGCTAGTGTAATCCAAAATCAAACCACGTGGCCACGCACTCAATATGTTGTTCGAACCAAGAAGATCACTCCTCTTCCTTTTGTGTTTATAAAATACCACCAGCAAACCATTTATCCAGAAAACCAAAAGAAGTTCGAACCGAAGTGAATTCAACAAGACTTGCGTTTTTTTCTCTCTTTCTTTTCGAAATCGAAAGTAATATGACTTCAGATTTCGAAGTATTAACTTTTGTTTTTTTTTTTTTTTTGTTTCTCAGGGGGAGTCTGTTTGTGAATTGCGATGGTGAAGGATTTCAGGTGCGATAGTTTGAAACAGCAGGGGTGCGCGTTAGAGCCTGAACTGGTTTGAACGCCGGAACCTTATGAATGCTATGATTTTTGAATCGATTTTGGTTTATGGATTTACGATCTGATTAGTGCTTCCGAATTGCGGTTGAAGGGCTAGGAATTCGATGGTGTGCTTGTGATGTGTGGCGTGAAGGAATTTTTGAGAATGAGGATGACTATCGTAGTCGGTGGGATGCTTCGGCAGAAGGTGTGGTTGCGGGATATGGAAGTGGAGGAAGGTATTCGAACTTGACTGTGGTTCGATGGGGGAGCTCGGAATTGATGAAGGGTATGTGGGGTCGGTGCTTGATTTTGGAAGCAGGAAAGTGGTTAGGGTCTAATGGAGTTTGTCGGCTTGTGGAAGGGTTTTGTGCAATTTGGGGTTTCGGATCTAGAGTTTGATGGTTGTGGTACAGATCCAAGTGCTTCTGGGTATTTAAGTCGGTCTGTGAATTGGCGTTGAGGAAGTGTAAGGCAGAATGGGTTGCGAGCTGATGTCGGAAGTCGTTGTTGAACAGGGAAGAAGTGGGTTTCTTTTCTAGTTGATGCCGTGGATGTTCGCAGCAGTTTCAGGGTGATTACGTGATGAAGGGGGAATTGTAATTGTGAAGATGGGTGTCGTGCTGATGGTTTGTGGAGAGTTCTAAGATCGACTATAGTGAGTTGCAGGGAGTGTCGTGGATTGAAGGTGGGTATTGATGAGAGTGAATGAGGGATTGCGGTGGCTGAAGAAAGTGGTGAATGCGAGATAGCTGAAGGATGGAGAGATTGTTCAAACCGTGGTGAAAAATGGCACTGAACAAAAGATAGAAAAGGAAATGTAATGAAAGAAAATGCCAAATTGTTTTAGACAGATTTTTTTTTTCATTTTTTTTTTTGAATAGGGAACGATGTTTGTATAAAGGGAAGGAACTGTAAAAGAGAAGAAATCAGAAAAAAAAAAAGCAAAGGAAAGCTGTTGTTGTTTTTTTTGTTTTTTTCAATGGTCGAAAATTCTAAAGAGAAGAAAAAAAATTGTACAAAGAAAGAAAGGAAATCGATGGGAGCAGGGGATGGAGAAAGTAAGAAATAGATGAGAAAAAAAAGGAAAGAAGTTAAACAGAAATTGACAAGATACTTTTTTTTAAGAAAGAAATTATTGAAAGAATGTAGGAAAGCGGAAAGAAATAAAGGATTAAAAAAAAAAAAAAATGGGAAACAAAAAGGAAAGGGAATTGAAAAAAAAAGGAAAGAAATAGGAAAAAAAAGAATGCAAGGTTATTTATTTATTTATTTTTAATTTTTTTATTGTTTTGGAAGTTGAAGAGGGGAAAAGAATTGAAAAGGGGAAAGAAATAAATTGAAGGGAAAGTAATTGAAAACAAATTTTGACAAGTTTTTTTTCTTTCTCAATCAGAAGATTACGGTATCATATAATACCAAATCTAACCAATCAAGAATTTTATATATATATATACAAGAAACACAAAAGGAAAATATGAACAAAAACTAACACGAATTGGAAATTAAATAAACAACAAAATTTAATCGTTACCTCCCCGGCAACGGCGCCAAAAACTTGATCGACGCTAATCTATGAATTAGAAAAGCGCGACATTTGTAATAAATTCTGCAAGCATACAGGCGTGTAGCATACAGGTCGAACACAGGGAGGTTTAATTAAAATTAAATTATTTATCTAATCTCTTGGGCGAGTTAGACGAAGCTGGAGGTTGATTTTGCAAAACAAAACAAAACAAAATTAAAACTGTGATTTGATTCAGAACAGATCTAACTGAACCGACGATCAGATCACAATTTCAATGGAAAAGAAATAAAACTATGAATTAGATTTGAATCTAATCAAATCCAATTTGACCTAAGAAAATAATAAAAGCAGAAATTGAAATTGCAGAAATTGAAATAACAACAAGAATTAAAATTAGGATTTCCGCTGAATCTAATCAGACGGTAAATCACTAATGCAAATAAGTGCAAAATACAAATAGTGTTCTACCGAATCTAATCGTATAGACAACACTAGTTGCTAAGAAAACAAAAAAAATGCAGAAAATAAAAGAGAAAGAAGAACTTTTATTAGAACAATGGAATAAGAGATGAGATAGGATGGTGGCTACAATGCCATTACAAGGGTATATATAGAGTAGATAGCCAAACCCTAACCCTAACCCTAATGATAAATGGGCCTGGTCATTACATCACTAATTAGTTTACAATGAGAAACATAAATGGGCCTTTGATAAATAAAGCAAATTTGGGCCTTTTCTCTTTTTCCTCTTGCTTCCTTGACATTTCTTCATTAATTTGTGATGTTCAAAGCCTTTTTATCAATCCTTTTCTTGTCCAACAGCAACTAGATGTGAGATCTTCATCTACAATTCTTCAAACTGCAAATACACAGCAATTTCATCTCTATTTCTCTACATTTCTGGTTGCATGCGGGCTGGGTTGGAATATCTGTAAAAGTAACAAAACAATACCCAAGTAATATTTATTTATATACAAAAGATAAGATATAAGAGCATAAAATAAACACATTTCTATGTCAATCAACGCCCCATTTCGATTCAAATCTCGATTTAACTATTTATTTTTCAAACTAGTTAAACCTATTTAATAATTAAAAATATGATTTTTTATTCAAAAATCATTTCACTTACTTCACTGGAGTTCATATTCGTTTTATATCTCCAGTCTGGATTTCTCTAATGGCACATTCGGATTTTATTTCTTTCAAATCCTTTTATTTATTTAAATAAACCGTTATCGTTTTTAAAACGATTATGGCGCTGTTTTTCTGAAAATTTGATTTTGGTATAACTCAAAATCTATTCGACGAAATCCAGATTTTTCTCTTTCATTAGAAAACTATTATCAAATCGGTCCTGACGTTTCTTGTTTCAAAGAATTCCGACTTCAATTGAGTTCTGTATACGCAATTGAAGTTCGAAACGACAATTTACGAACTGCAGCGCTGCGGCGAGTTCGTTTTAATTATATTTATATATATATAAACTTTCAACTTCGTTTAAAATGAATTCAACTCTATTTAAATTTTCTTGATTCAAACTCCATTTTCACTTTTATTTGAATTTTATATTCAAATTCCAATTTCACCTTTATTTGAATCCTATATTCAAATTCCATATTTTTAAATTCCATTTGAATTATATCTTCAAATTCTATAGTTTAAAATTCCATTTGAATGTTATATTCGAATTCTTTAGTTTACATTCCATTTGAATTCTTTTTGAATTCTACATTCAAATTTCCTATTTAATTCTCTTTGAATTCAAATTCCATATTTATTCTATTTGAATTTCAAATATTCAAACTTCGATTCAATTCTGTTTGAAATTTCAAATATTCAAACTCCTTTTTAACTCTATTATTCAAATCCTATTTAAATCCTCTTATTTTAATTCTATTTCAAATTCTCTTATTCAAATTCTATTTACATTCCTATATTCAAATTCTATATTTGAATTTCCTTTAAATTTTCTATATTCAACCTCTGTTTAAATTTCTATATTCAAATTCTAGATTTGAATTCTCTTTGAATTTCTATATTCAATTTCTATATTAAAATCCCATTTGAATCTCTATATTCAAATCCTATATTTAAACTCCATTTGAATATCTATATTCAAATTCTATATTTTAAATTTCATTTGAACTTTCTTTATTCAAATCCATTTGAATTCCTTTGAATTCAAATTCCATTTCAATTCTTTTGAATTCAAATTCTATTTCAAATCTCCATTTGAATTCAAATCTCTATTTCAAATCTCTATTTGAATTTCTATATTCAAATCTAGTTTCAAAACTTCATTTTAATTTCTATATTCAAATCTAATTTCAAAACTTCATTTGAATTTCTATATTCAAATCTAATTTCAATCAAATTGAATTACCTATATTCAAATTCCATTTTTATAATTTCTTTATTCAAATTCCAATTCACTTTCGATATTTAAAATCTATATTGAATTCCTTTATATTTTCTATATTCATTCTTTAAACAAGTCTTGATTTCAATTCCTTTTGAAATCGATATTTCTACTTTTGGAAATTAGATTTCCCTTTTCAATTTCACATTCGTATTTTCATTTCTGAATTATCCAATGATAATTCTTTTTACTTCATTTATGAACTGCGTTTATAAAAGAACTATTTATAACTTCTTTTATAAAAGAACTATTTGTTTTACTTTTCAAACAAGTTTATTTTTCAAATCTATTTAAAAATTTAAATTCTATTTTTCAAAAATAGAATTTCCCCTTTAAATCTCAAATACCCTTTCCACGATATTTTAAATAAATTAACACTTAGCCCAGTGATATTTAAAACAATCAAATCATCCAATTTTCAATCATTTGATTTCTAACATGTCATATATGAATATATGAAATCAATCAAACAAACAAACAGATAATATATTTTTGAGGAATCCAGTTGGATTCCTCCAACCTGTTTTCCTGCATCCACAGACGTTAGCCAACATAGTAATACCCATCCTGCTTCGTGGCAGGATATCGCGGTATAAAAGGGGATCCACTTATATACGTGGGCGTAGGGTCATCCACTAATGATACCGCAGGCATTCGCTAAAGATACTGCGGGAACAATTCAATCACCAAACCAATATATATAATAGCCAACCCTAAATAACTAATATTTTTAAATCAACCAGAAAGCATTTCAAACAAGCATCCAACATTTATTTTTAACGAATAAAAATAATTCTAAATAAAAGGTGAGTGAGATTTACTCACCGTGAATTTTATTTGCTGATCGAATTATTCTGTATAAAAATCCAAAGCGACTCCAAAACCAACTCTAGTTCGTATCTCTTGCAGCTACGAAATCCACTTAACTTGGTTTATGATTTTTCCTTGCCCCGTCTACATTTTATAATGCACTATAAATTAAATACAGTATTTTTAAGCTACTAACAATATATATGTGATAAAAATTTAAATTAAAAATAGTTACCTTAATTCATGTTTAAAATCCACTTCTTCCCAAATTAAATTCTCTAGCCTGCTACTCCTTACAATCCATCTGTCGAAACCCTTCTTTCATTACTGTAACCGCCCTTTCCCCTATTTCAGCAAATTCACGAGCTCATCATCAATGATGAATAGCCCATCATTTTCCCTTTTTACAAACATTGCAACTTCACAATAAAGTTTGAACCCTCAATACCATGTTCGATCTCCATAGCTCAACCCTACTTCTTGAACGTCGAACACTCCTTGCCCCATAAAAATCGAACCCTTAAATCGAACTCGCCTGTTTTAACCCATCGCGACCCCTTTCTCCTGCAATCGCAAATGCCTTCAACGCCTACTCGAGTTCCAGACTTCGTCGCGGTCTTCGATTTCGACTTCTAGAACTTGCGATTCAATTCTTTTTTTTATAATAGGAGGAATCGCTTTTCGTGATTTTCAAGGAAAAAGAACGGAAGGGGAAAAATGAAAAGGATCTCACGATGGACCTCGGTTTTATAGGAGAGAACAGGGAACAATTCGTACACAGGCCATTAAATTGTTGTCTCTTAGATTAGGAAGGAGGTAGACACAATTTACAGCTCGAGAAGAAGAAAAAATGAGCTGCACGATTAACTCCTTAGGTCTGCGAAATGAAATAATATAGGTAGGACGGCTGATGGAAAATATTTATTTAATTTTCTTTAAAATATTTTGTGGTCCCTAACTCGAAGTCCCGAACCGCTATTCAACCGTAATGACTGATGTTTTGAACGTTATCCATTATTCTGAATTCAACGGAACGGTTTCTAAAATTTAATTCGACTGTATAGAAGGGATAACAAATTAAATTAACGTTTTAAATTAAATTCGATTTAAAATATAAATCGATCTCAAACCATTAAATTCACCGATAATAAATTATTATTATCGTTCATGTTCAGACATAACTGACACTGATCATTTGAATCATTTCGATTCAGTTTTGATTTCGATTTCAATATATTTCGTATTATGATAATTATATGTATTCGAAATAAATCGTATATCGATTATAAATCGATAATTCAATATAAAAATTCTTTTAAATTATCAACTGAATATTTTAAAACAATATTAAATATTTAAAGTAAACTGACAAAAATCCGGGTTGTTATAAGCTACTTGAATATAAAACTAGATGCCAATTGTTGATTAAGTTACTTTCATTTCCAGCATTGTCAAAAATGAGGTTGACCCTATTGTGGGAGTTTCTGGATAAATATTCCCCCTTTTAATGATTACCTGATTGTTAAAGGATTGAAAATTTGATTGCTGGTTGAAATACCCCACCTCCGTTAAGGTCACTCACAAAGGGAATGCCTTAACTTTGGTGGAGCATTGAAGGTAAAAGACACAGATAATTTACAAGACAGACATATAAGCAGCGGAAAAACGAAATTTATTTCATACGTGGTTCATAACAAAGTCATTACAACAAACTATCTCAAAATAACTTCCAAATCATTACATCAAAATACTTTGTCTTGATTAAAACATAAAGAAGCATAAAACGATAATAAAGTAGCATAATCCCCATTAAGAATGTATCCAAAGCCATATCCCAAGAAGAGAAAGTCCAAGCCATACATCTACTCTCTTCAAGCTTTGCAAAAGATCTGAACTAAGCTGAGGTGTTTCCTCCCTACGGACCGGGGGGGATGGGAGAAAAGAAGACGAAAGAAAAATGGGTTAGACATGAGTCTGGTAAGTCCTGTGATTGTTTAGCATGTAAACAAGAAAAGGATTATGACTTGAATAAACTAAATCTAGGACAACACCCTAGAAATAAGATAATAAGACTGAATATGCTATCACACTCATTTCAACTTCTCTGCACCCCCGTACTAGTGTTTCAACTAGCACCATGTGTTCAAGAAAATGATCCCCTTTTTATTGATCGGCTCCTACTCATGTATGCTTACCACTTGTGTCATTCGGCCCCCGCTTGATTGTAGATACCTGTGCTGGTCCCACCAAGGGGTGTATCAAATCCATGGTGGCAACCCGACACAATTCAAGATGCACAGTGTATAACTACTGATGCCCAGTGCCTGCTTTTTCCACTCCGGAGTACATGCACGCCCGCACTCCGTCGGAACCTACACTGACGCACCACCCGCCGTTGTTTTGACAGATTATAATCAGCCCAGTAATCATGCCCCACCTTGCCTAGTTCAGGGTACCATGATACATCTATATGGGTTACTGCTGAAATGGGTCCCCGTTACTAGGGTTTCCTAATCAACATGTTAAATTGGTTAAGTGTCCAAATTAACCGAACCCTACCCATCAATTTAGTTAACATGTTGTATTGGTTAAGTGTTGCCTTAATTAACTTAACCCTACCATTCCTGACTTAGCTTTAATTCATTCATTAAAGCACCAAGCACTCACATTAGATAGGTATTGTTGCGGTCACTGGATGTGCCGGTCGGGTCCGGGCAGTTTTACACCGCAACTCAGTCTAACCTCGGGTTCTTTTGGGCTTGATGCACTAACCTCTCACATTAGATATATATTGTTACGGTTGCTGGATGTGCCGGGCGTTTCCGGGCAGTCTTACTCCGTAACTCAATCTAACCTTGGGTTAGGCATATTCATTTTTTCTAAATTTACATATTTACCTTTCATATTTATATGTAAATTATTTTCATTCAAGTCATGCCCAATTCCTCTCTAAATCATGTTCACAAATTTAGGTATATAAATTATACCAATTTTTATGCCACTAATCATTCATATATTTATGGGCCAAATTATGCCATTAATATGAATTCAAGGCTTTCCCAACGTTACCCCCGTAATACATTCGCAAAATTCACATAGAATGTTAGGCTCGTAACTTAGCCTAACTTGTATACAAAAGGGGAAAGTAGGGAGCATGTACCATTCACACAACATAAAATAATAAGGAACTAACTAAACATGTGTCATGTAAACGTGGCATAATATAATGAACTTGCATTTTTGGATCCAACTAACATGAGTCTTTAAGCATATGAGATTACCCAAATCCAACTAGGCATGTAAATGTAAACTTTTATTTTGGGTCCAATGAACATAAACCTTAAGCATATAGAATTGCACAAGTTCAACTAGACATGTGAATGTAAACTTTAATTTGGATCCAATAATCATGAATCTTAAACATATGGAATTACACAGGTTTAACAAGGCATGTAAATAGGAACTTTTATCTTGGATCCAACAAACATGAATCTAAACATAATACATGTCTTAGCCTAATAACTTGCATGATTCAATCAACATAGATCTAAATGTAGATCTAAACATAATACATGTCTTAGCCTAACAATTTGCATGATTCAATAAACATTGATCTAAAAGTAGATCTAAACAACTTGCATGATTCAATAAACATAGATCTAAATGTAGATCTAAACAACTTGCATGATTCAATAAACATAGATCTAAATGTAGATCTAAACAACTTGCATGTTACATAACATGAGAAAGTCACCAAATTTACATAATATACGATTGGTTTAACATCAACATAATTGCCACAATAATCTCACAAGCATATACGATAGAATCATTACAAGAATAGGCATAAATCATCATCGTCATTATCTTAAAACTAGGAATTACTCTACTTTTCATTTTATTACAAATCACAACTTTTAATTGTTCACATCTAAATAATAACAGGACTTACAAAGAAAAGAAAGTCTTGTTTTTCTAGGATCTATTTTCTGAATTTGAAAAGCAATCCCTTGAAGAAGACTATCAATTTCTTTAAGTAAGTTTTGATTCGAAGCTTTTGACTCGCTTTCTAATTGAAGAAGAAATGGTGGCTAGGCTAGAACGTTCATTGACAGCATGGTGGCTCCTTAGAATGAATTAGTGTGATTTAGGGTTTGAGGATTAGGGTTGCTTTTATAGAAGTTTAATCTTATGTGAGCCGTTAGATTATTTTATGAGCAATCACAACCGTCCAGACTAGATAAAGTTATCCAAAATTTCCACCTAAGCCCTAGTGACTCAGCAATAGGTCTGAAAAGGCTCAGCAACTAGTCAGCATCGTCACCATTTTAGATCTGGACGAGTGGGGTAGGTCCACCCCTAGGTCGACCCTCTGGTCGACCTGTGTGACCCAGGTCGACACCCAGGTCGACCTGATTTTTGGGCGGGAAATTTCCCGCCCAGCCTGCTTCGGGGTTTGAATTTGAATTTGAACTGTTTTAATTTATTTAAATTCTTGAATCTTTTGACTGTCATAACTCCTCCATATGGAATCCGATTTACACAAACTCAGACTCTATCTCAAGCAGAATTCCGAGACGAACGCAATGGCATAACCCGTTTCCCTTAATTCTCACATTTATAATTAAGTATTCTTTAATTCGTTACTATAATGATTACAGAAAATACAGGGTGTTACATTCTCCCCTCCTTAAAGGATTTCGTCCCCGAAATCTTCGAGTCAAGAAGAACGTATATCCTACCATCCAATCATCCATCTACTCATCCATCAAACACAGGCGTCCATTGTCCTTAAAAAGACTCTAATGCTTCCATGACTGTATGCATAGTGTGTGTACATGTCCTTATCTAATGCAAAATCAGACGGTCTACTGATTCAGTTGAACTCCTTAATGCAAATTATGTCAGTGCCATGAGTCCATTATGTATGCGATTATTCCTAATCATATTTTCTACATGAGTGCACAATCATTCATACAAATGCAATGTCCATATGATAACACATCAAGTTCAATCCATATACAAATACATATATGCATATGCAATATGAAAGTGACTGAGCCGATCTAAAACCTAATGTGTGTGTATACGCATCCACGAGCAACCACTAGCAACCACTTGAAACCACTTGCAGCCATCAATCATAACATGTTTCAAATACATGTTTACATCCATCGGTTTCTACCTAAGGAAAAAGGATAGGACCGAGGAGATATACTAGAAAGATAGATATAAGCATGTATAAACTTAAGGAAAAAGAGATCAAGGATGTGCCCTCAAAAAGATAAGGGTAGGCTGCGCGTATTTTGTCCTCAGCTTCCCAAGTCGCGTCTTCCTCGGTGTCGCTCCATTGAAATTTAGTAAGTCTGACTTCGCGGTTGCGTAGCCTTTTGACTTATGTACCCAAGATACGAGTTGGAACTCTCCTCACAGTCGATTCTCGTTCCACTTCTACTTCCTTCAGTATGATTGGCTCCACAACTTCCGCAGACTCGTATAAGCACTTTCGTAGTTGAGAAACATGAAAAACATTATGAACTCCAGCCAGTCTTTCGGGTAGCTCTACTCTATAAGCCATCTTCCCAATCTTCTCAATGATAGGAAACGACCCTACAAATCTTGGTGCCAACTTTCCTGCGGATCCAAAGCGAACGACGTTCCTTTAAGGAGATACTTTAAGGAAAACCTTGTCTTCAACCTCAATCTCAAGGTCGGTCCTTCTTTTATCTGCATAGGACTTCTGTCTATCTTGGGCAGTCTTCATTCTTCTTCGTATCAAGTCCACTTTCTCTGAAGTTTCTCTAATCATATCTGGTCCAATTATGAGCTTGTCTGTAGACTCCCACCAACAAGTTGGTGATCGGAATGGTCTTCCATATAAAGCTTCGAAGGGTGCCATGCCTCTAGTGGCTTGGTAGCTATTGTTGTAAGCGAAATCCACCAAAGGAAGATGATCTTCCCATGTCCCTCCAAAATCAAGAATGCACAGTCTCAAGAGATCTTCTAATACTCTGTTCACCATTTCCGTCTGACCATCGGTTTGGGGGTGATAGGCCGTGCTTAAGCATAGTCGTGTGCCTACAACCTCTTGCAAGCCCCTCCAAAACTCGCTCGTAAAGATAGGATCTCAGTCACTCATAATGCTGGAGGGTATCCCATGGAGTCGAACTATCTCTTTAAGATAAATGGATGCTAAAGATGAGGCAGTCCTTCTACTTCTAACGGGTATAAAGTGAGTGCTTTTTGTGAGCCTGTCCGCTATTACCCAAATACTGGTATTGCCCCTTCTTAACCTAGGCAGCCCATCAATAAAGTCCATCGAAATGCTATCCCATTTCCACTGTGGGACCTCTAGTGGATAAAGCAAACCACCAGGCTTCTTTTGCTCCGCCTTGACTTGCTGACATATCATGCACTTAGAAACGAATTCAACTACATCCCTTTTCATGCCATTCCAAAAGAAAACCCTTTTATGTCTTTATACATCTTGTTTCCACCTGGGTGTATGGTCAACTTGGAATGGTGTGCCTCTTCGAGAACCTTCTATATCAGATCCCTTGCTTGTGGGACGCATAGCCTTCCATCCCGCCTCAACTAACCCTTGTCATCAATGGAGTATCTATTGAGGTGACTAGAAGTCTCACCCCTAATTAGCTTATCTATCACATCAACTAGCTGAGGGTCTTCACGTTGCGTGGTTCCTATTGAGTCCAAAAGAGTAGGCCGCACCTCTAGCGATGCTAACAAACCAGTCACATGATCGACAGAGAGTCTAAAGTCAAAGTTGGCTATGTACTCCAAGCTTTGCCTTTCTACAAAGAGAGGGCTTAAGGTCAGCTTCTTTCTACTCAAGGCGTATGCTACTACATTGCCCTTTCCAGGGCTATAGGAAATCTCAAAATCATAGGATGCTAAGAACTCCATCCATCTTTGTTGCCTCAAGTTAAGATCTTTCTGCGAGAAAAGGTACTTCAACGATTTATGGTTAGTATATAATTCAAACTTCTCACCTAGGAGATAATGGTGCCAAGACATAAGCGCAAAGACGATTGCAGCCAACTCTAGATTGTGGGTTGGGTAGTTTTTCTCATGTACTTTCAACTGTCTGCCTCCATAAGCTACTACCTTCCCTTCCTGCATCAAGACAGCACCCAGTCCCGTACCACATGCATCCCTGTATACGGTAAACATCTTGCTCCCATCTGGCAGTGTCAGAACTGGGACAGTTGTTAGAGCCCTCTCCAAACGTTGGAAAGCAATATCGCAATTCAAATCCCAATTCAAAGTTAGGTTCTTCTTCGTCAACCTTGTAAGTGGAGCTGAGATTTTCGCAAAGTCTTTGATGAACTTTCGGTAAAAGCCCGCTAGCCTGAGAAAACTTCGGACTTCGGTTACATTCCGTGGTACCTTCCAATCTTGTACCACAACTACTTTTGCGGGGTCCACAGCTATCCCTTCTTTGGATACCACATGTCCAAGAAATCTCACTTCTTTTCTCCAAAAATAACATTTAGAGAATTTGGCTTTCAATTGATGGGCTCGAAGAGTATCCATGACTTCTTTTTAATGCTGAACATGTTCTTCCTCACTCTTCGAGAAAATCAAAATGTCGTCCACGATGACCACCATAAACTTATTAAGGAACTCCCTGAACACCCTGCTCATCAAGTCAACGAAATAAACGGGTGCATTTGTCAAGCTGAAAGGAATGACAAGCCATTCGAAGAAACCATCCGGGGTTCTGAACGCGGTCTTATCGATGCTGTCTTCAGCCACTCTTAGCTGATGAAACCCGGTAGCTAGATCTAGTTGGAAGAAAACCGATGCACCTATAAGCTGATCGAACAAGTCATCTATTCTTGGAAGTGGGTGCCTATTCTTCCTGGTCAGCTTGTTTAGCTCCCTATAATCGACGCATAGGCGAAGCGAACCATCTGCTTTGTTTGCGAATACTACTGGAGCACCCCATTCAGAAATACTCCGCCTTATAAACCCCTTCTCAAGCAACTCTTTAACTTGCTTGCTGAGTTCTTTCCTCTTCCTTGGAGCCATGTGTCTAACGGGTAAAGCAACGGGTTTTGCATTATCAACGAGGTATATGCGGAAGTCTATCTCCCGCTTCGAAGGTAACCTTTTCACCTCTTCAAAGACATCCGAGTATTCACGGACTACTCTAACAGACTGTAAATTCTCAACAGACGCATCAAGAGATACTAGGTAGCTAAGCATAACAGAGTTCATGGGATTACAATAAATTTCGAGAGTGTTACCAAGGCGAGTCATGAGTCTAACCACTCTCTTTTCACAATCGAGGATGGTACCATTACTGGATAGCCAATCCATGCCTAGAATCAACCCATAGCCCGTAAAGCCCAAAACATAGGCATTACATCTAAACCCAACGCATAGAAATTTCCAAATCCAAACAAATCATTGACAAATAAGTGGAGCCCCCAATTGGATTTGAAACAACCAAGGGATCCTCTACTAAACTGGTGTCTAGGTGCAGAAATTCAACTAAAGCAGTAGATATAAAAGAGTGCGATGCGCCAGAATCAAAGAGTGTACGAACAGGATGATCAAAAAGATAAACTAAACTCTCAACAGAAATATTTCTACCTCGTTTTTGCGGAGGTACTGTGAGAGCGTGAACTTGCCCTCCAGAAGAAGGTCTAGCTCTCTACCCTTGCCCTTTCTTTCTTGGGCAGTCCTTAGCCATGTGTCCTGTCTCGCCGCAGTGGAAACAACCACCCATCTTCCTCTTCTTCTTTCTGCAGTCCTTAACCAGATGTCCAGGAATGCCATAAAAATTACACTTCCTCTTTTCACGGGGTTTGTTGTTCTTCCCGCCCTTCTTAGATTCTGTCTTCTTGTTCTGTGATCCTTCCACTTTCTTATCTTGATGTACTTCCACCTTTGTCTCTTTCTTGCCCACCTTGTCCTCTTCTTGTAACAGTGCCATGTCCACCAGTCTCTCATAAGTCGCACCCATAGGTATATGGGACATAGGTACGCTGTGCAGTGGCTTATTCAATCCTTTAACAAAATGGAGAGCCTTCTTATGTGGAGTGTTCACTAACTCCAATCTGAACCTAGCCAGTTGGTTGAATTGGTTAACGTATTCCTTGACCGACATACTTCCCTGTTTGAGAGCTAAGAACTTCTCCATCTGTAGGCTTCGTTCAGCTTGTGAGAGGAATTTCGTTTCAAACCTCATTCTGAAATCCATCCAAGTTTCAACTGGTCTTTCAGCGTTAGTAACTTCCCACCAATAGGAAGCTTCGTCTTTGAGCAACCATAAGGCCAACTGTATCTTCTGCCCATCGTCCACTTCGAAGATAGCAAACAAATCCTCAGTTTCTTTGAGCCAGATCCTAGCTTCCGCGAATGATTCAGTTCCATTAAAGTTCTTTCCACCCATGGCTCGAAAGTCTCTACATATCTTTGAGAAAGTATTTGCACGCGGAGGAGGAGGAACCGCTGCAGCAGGGGGAGGAGGAATGTCTGCTGGGCCTACGACATTAGCCCTAGCTTCTAGGTACCTTTTGAACCAGCCAGGTACCGTCACACCCTCTGGAAGGTTAAGATCCCCAGACATGCTGAAACGAAAAAGGAAAGATTCAAAACAAAGGATAGAAAGATAGTGCATATGGCTTTGGGGGATTATTCCCTTTTTAAAATAAACACAACACTTTTTCTTGAAAAATGCTTCTTTAAATTTTCTTTTTGAAAATTAGTTTTCAAAATTTTTATCTGATCTGGTAAACCTTTGCTCTGATACCAAGTGAAACACCCCACCTCCGTTAAGGTCACTCACAAAGGGAATGCCTTAACTTTGGTGGTGCATTGAAGGTAAAAGACAGAGATAATTTACAAGACCGACATATAAGCAGCGGAAAAACGAAATTTATTTCATACGTGGTTCATAACAAAGTCATTACAACAAACTGTCTCAAAACAACTTCCAAATCATTACATCAAAATACTCTGTCTTGATTAAAACATAAAGAAGCATAAAATGATAATAAAGTATCATAATCCCCATTAAGAGTGTATCCAAAGCCATAGCCCAAGAATAGAAAGTCCAAGCCATATATCTACTCTTTTCAAGCTTTGCAAAAGGTCTGAACTATGCTGAGGTGTTTCCTCCCTGCGGACCTGAGGGGGGGAAACAGAAGAAAAGAAGACGAAAGAAAAATGGGTCAGACATGAGTCTGGTAAGTCCAGCGATTATTTAGCATGTAAACAAGAAAAGGATTATAACTTGAATAAACTAAATCTTGGACAACACCCTAGAAATAAGATAATAAGACTGAATATGCTATCGCACTCATTTCAACTTCTCTGCACCCCCGTACCGGTGTTTCAACTAGCACCATGTGTTCAAGATAAATGGTCCCCTTTTTATCGATCGGCTCCTACTCATGTATGCTTACCACTTGTGTCATTCGGCCCCCGCTTGATTGTAGATACATATGCTGGTCCCACCATGGGGTGCATCAAATCCTATGGTGGCAACCCGACACAATTCAAGATGCACAGTGTATAACTACTTATGCCCAGTACCTGCTTTTTCCACTCCGGAGTACGTGCACGCCCGCACTCCGTCGGAACCTACACTGACGCACCACCCGCCGTTGTTTTGACCGCTTATAATTAGCCCAGTAATCGTGCCCCGCGCTGCCTAGTTCAGAGTACCATGATACATCTATGTGGGTTACTGCTGAAATGGGTCCCTGTTACTAGGGTTTCCTAATCAACATGTTAAATTGGTTAAGTGTCCAAATTAACCTAACCTCACCCACCAGTTTAGTTAACATGTTGTATTGGTTAAGTGTTGCCTTAATTAACTTAACCCTACCATTCCCGACTTAGCTTTAATTCATTCATTAAAGCACCAACCACTCACATTAGACAGGTATTGTTGCGGTCACTGGATGTGCCGGTCGGGTCCGGGCATCTTTACACCGCAACTCAGTCTAACCTCGGGTTCTTTTGGGCTTGATGCACTAACCTCTCACGTTAGATATATATTGTTACGGTTGCTGGATGTGCCGGGCGGTTCTGTGCAGTCTTACACCGTAACTCAATCTAACCTCGGGTTAGACATATTCATCTTTTCTAAATTTACATATTTACCGTTCATATTTATATGTAAATTCAGGAAAATACCCTAAAGGACAAAATGAACAAAAAATTGTTCCATAAGGACAAGAGGCTAAAATTTTGTCCGTAAGGACAAATTTTAGTGTAAATGATGGAATTATAGTGGGCCCCTGAATTCCTCCCTTTACACCAAAATTTTTCCTTATGGAACAATTTTTTGTTCGTTTTGTCCTTGGGGCTAAAAACCCCTTTCTTTTGATGAAATTTTTTTGACTAATAAAAACAATGATAAATATGAAGTTATAATACAATCTATTGATAATAACACAGTTTCAAATAATGAGTCAACAAATACATTAAGGTCACTTTCTCGTATTATAAAAGATCATCCCTAAAATAACGTCATTAGAGATCTAAATACAAGAGTATCTACTCGACATCAACTAAATCAGATGAGTTACATTGCATTCATTTCAAGATTAGAACCTAAAAAATATAAGGGTGCTACTATTCACACCCCGATTTACACTTTTGGCCATCAAATCTAAAAGCACCTCTAATATTTCAAATTTCCTTTGCTGGCCACCGTCTAAATTAATAACCCAAAAATTGAGAGGCCACCAACACCTTTCTCTACACGAACGCATCCTTCCTCACTTGCATCATGCAGTTATGTCTTTTGAGTCATTTGATTGAACATCTTGCATCATATTATCACAATCATCATGTTTATCCTCCAATTTATCATCATTCAAATACATACTCCATCTATCAAATGACAAAAAGGAGTTAATGTATCAATTTGTAAAAGAAGATACAAGTTAAACGGATAAAAGTCCTATAAGTCAAAACTTATATTGTCATTCTCTATTACAACGTCGTCAAATTTAATGTCCTCCAAGCTTGAAATTTCCAACGAAGTAGAAAAAATATCCTAAAACGCAATGGAAAACCCTAACCATTAAAAAAAACCTAACAATATAATAGAAAAAAAATAAAAATCAAGCAATTTTAACATCTTTTTTATCTTCATCTTCCATCTTTATTAGGCAAAAAAAAATCTGCTTTTGTTAGGGGTTAGAGTTTGAAATTGTAGAGAAATACATGTTTTTCTTTGGAGAAGTATGGTGGTTAATAAATAAGTGAACGACCAATAATATGGTGGCCAGATGTATATAAAAATAATCATTTGTATTAAATTTAGAAAAGTGACCGGAAGTGTAATCCGGGGTGTGAATAGTAGCATACAAATTATAAAGAAGCAGCAAATGACAAGTCATGGATTATAGTAATGCAAGAAGAACTTAATTAATTTGAAAGAAATGATTTATGGGAACTTGTTCCATGACCTTCAAATCAATCAGTAATTGGAACAAAATGGGTCTATAAAAATAAAGTAGATGAAAAGGGAAACATCGTTCGAAATAAATCTAGGTTGGTATCTTAAGGTTATAACCAATAAGAGGAAATTGATTATGAAGAAACATTTACTCTTGTAGCTCAACTTGAGGCAATTCGTACGTTACTTTCTTTCGCAAGTCATCTCAAAATTAAACTTTTCCAAATGGATGTTAAAAGTGCTTTTCTTAACGGTTTTATAAAAGAACAAGATTATGTAGAGCGACCACCCTTATTTATACATGAACAATTTCCAAAACATGTATATAAATTAAAGAAAGCATTATACGGTTTAAAACATTTACCTCGTGCTTGGTATGATAGATTAAAATCTCATTTAATTAATTCAAGTTACGAAATTGGTAAAGTTGATGCTACACCCTTTATAAGAAGAATTCAAAATGATATCTTAATTGTTCAAATATATGTCGATGATATAATTTTTGGATCAACTAATGAAAATTTATGTAACGAATTTTCAAGTATTTTGAAAAATGAATTTGAAATGTCTCATATAGGAGAGCTAAATTTCTTTCTAGGACTACAAATTAAACAATTAAAAAATGACAATTTTATATACCAAGAAAAATATTGTCATGATCTTTAAAAACATTTTGAAATGGAAAAAACATCAGAAAAAAACTCCAACGAGCACTACCATCCATTTAGATAAGGATGAAAATGAAAAAGATTTTTATCAAAAATTATATCGTAGCATTATAGATTCCTTATTATATTTAACAGAAAATAGACCTGAATTATGATGAGTGTTTACCTACATGCGAGATTTCAAGCACAACCAAAAGAATCTCACTATACAGCAGTAAAACGAATTTTGAGATACTTAACCAGTACCATGGATTATGGTCTTCTATATCCCAAACGCATCACTTTTAAATTAGTATCATGCAGTAATGTTGATTTCGTAGGTTGCAAAATAGATAGAAAAAGCACAAGTAGCACTTGTCATTTTATTGGTCAATCTCTTGACTTGTGGTTTAATAAAAAGCAAAATTCGGTTTCACTTTCTACATGTGAAGCAGAATACATTTCTATTACATTAGCACGTGTTCAAGTAATCTATATGCAACAAACACTAAAAGATAATGAAAAACAAATACTAAACTCACTAATATATTGTGATAACACGAGCACGATTAATTTATCAAAAAATCCGATAAATCATTTCGAACAAAACATATTATATTCGACACCATTTTCTTCGAGATAATGTCGACAAAGGAAACATAACACTAGAATTTGTTATAGCTGAAAAACAAATTGCAGATATATTTACAAAACTATTATGTGAAACCACCTTTATTAAATTACGTAACGAAATAGGGATATACTCGTTATCTGGATTATAAACATAACAAAAATCTTTGTTACAAAATTTTAAACAATTTTTGGTAATAAGTTTTTATACAACCAATGTCTAAGATAATTTTTCTCCAAACCATATTTACACTCAGATGATTAAAATAGTATCAAACATTCATACCACACAAATTTTTTCTATATATATTAAACAATTTGCTATATATATGTAAAATAAGAGATTCTTTATTACTTGAAAAATAAAAATACAAATTACTAAAACGACGCCTTCTCACGAAATTTCTTTTTCATTTAATATACATTCGTCTAACACAACTCCAACTTCTCCTACTCTTACAACTTCTCACAAGAATCGATGGAGCCTTCCGCCCTTACTTAAGAAACTTAAGAAAGATAAGTCCCCAGCTACGCATGACTCCGTTCACGAAAATTTGGATGAAATATCACATTACCAAAGAGAAATGATGGAACTCCAACATGAAATGTATTATAATAAAAAGGACAAGGAATGCATTTACGGTTTCTCAAAAAAAAGATTATTTCAGATTTGCGGTCATTCACCATAAAAAAATTGCATTCACAAAAAATCGCCCTGTTTTAAAGATACTACTTCACCTTGTGATATTACTCCTAGAAACCTTTGGCAAGAAGTAGGAACATCTCAACAGCGTCCTAGAAGTCCTAAATATTCGCCATTAAAACCAGTCATTCAAAGCAAACCAAACTCATCTGATAGAAAGTCCGATCGTTAAAGTGAATCGTCTAAGTAAATCTAGTATAAGTATGTATTGTATGTCATAAATAAATATGTTATTTTTGTAATAATCTTATGTATTTTATATTTTATAAATAAAATTTTGTTTCAACTTGATTTTCAAACACACAATAGACGTTTGACTACACCCAAAGAGAAATAACAAATCGAATTCATTCAGCACAGACGTCTGTCAAAACATACAGACGTCTGACAAAATCCTTAGGTTTTAATTTTCTCTAATGGAAGACGTTTGTCATCAGAAAACTAGATATCTGTTCAACTGTCCGGGAGATTTTCTTGTAAACATAAACATCTGAGATAAACCTACAGATGTTTGTTAGGGAAATAATTCCCTGAAACCACAAACTCTGCCAATGTTGCTCAGATGTCTATTCCATTAGAAATACTCCTTTTTATTCGTTGTTTATCTTCCAAATTTACTTTTCAAGTTTACTTTTTACATTACCCAATCTCTCTATCAAATCCTAGATTCCAAATCAAAATTAAATTCAATTTCAACACCATGGATCCTAAGAAACCAGTTTACAAGCACAAGAAGACAGTCCAACAAGGAGAATCCTTGGAGACGTAAGTAAGGATATCTTCCCAAGATCAAATCAATGATTGGATGCTAGATAATGATGGAAAAGATAGACTCAAAAAATTGAAGAAGAAGATCATATATGAAGGTCCATTCTACTCTTTAGTTTGTTTAAGAGAATATGACATCCAAGATTTAGTTATCAATGTTGAAATTGGGAATTTGATTATGAATCCAAAAAAGAAGCCATAGACCTATTAGCAATTTATTGGTTCTTTAGTAATCTTTGTCAATTCATGTTTGGAACCCTACCAATCCCGATAATTGGATTTGATCAAGCATTTATGGTCAAATTGTAAAATTCAATATTGAAATGCTTGGTTAAATTTTGCAATGTTCTTACCATCGAACAAGATTACAAGATATTCCGAATATGCATTCTAAGACAAGATATCCTATCACTCATCTTATTTGGGAAGACGAATTTCCTAAAATTACTCCTTTCTTTTTTCATCTAAGAGCACGTTTACTAAATTGAATTTTGGTTAATACCGTTACTCGAGACTTGGCGGTCACGGACAAGTATATGATCACGATCATGAAGAATTGTATGCCATATTCGAAAACCAAGGAATCGCTTTGTATTTATCAAAATGTAAAGAAATTGAAGTCAAATAAAGCAGATTTTTTTTTTGCGTCACTAATGCATATTCCTGAATCAACACCATAAATTATGTCTTTTGAGGATTGGTTATATATCCATGGCCAATCACCACCTTTACAACGACTATGGTGGCAATGACAATGACACCAACCTTCAGCTTATTCTGACCTACTGAACCTACTGAATACTATTCTGATCCAGAAATTTAGGAAGCTCAAGTTATGGCTGAAATGGGAGAAAATATTCGTGATGTTACCTTTCGAAATAAATGATTTTTATCCCTTAATCAAAAGATTTTAGGAAAGAAAGTCACTCATTTAGAACGTTCCTTTTCTACCCGGATGTCCAAAGTTGAGAAGACTCTTGACAAAGTTGCTTCTTCTCTTGGAAAGATTATAAGGAAAGTTCCTAGTCATTCGTCGTCAAGGTCTTCCTCTCACTTTCCTACAACACCACCTCCACCTCCAACTTCTCGTCAATATCCACCAGATCCTAGTACAACCACGGAAAAATTAGAGGAGCATGCACCCGGGAAGGAACCACATGACCCTACAACCGCGCACCAAGAGGAAGAAGAGAGTTCATGACCTCTAGAGGATGCACCCCATTGCGGTCGTTATCGATCGTTTGAAGGCATGTTTACTCAAAAAAACACTAAATACCATGACAAATCACAATGGTCGAACTATGATTACAACGATCAATCTTCTGACTTATGGGAGTACTTCACCAACTCCTAAGTAATCATTCTTATGACTTATCTATAATTTTATCTATATTATTTTCAAACAACTTTAATTTAAATTTGATGGTTTGTAATATTTAATTTGTAACAACTCTATGACACTCATGTCCTGTGTACTGTTATGGCTTGTTTTGGTATTCTATCTCTATATCTATTATGCTTTTTGATAATGCCAAATGGGGAGATAAAATATAGGGATCACTAACTTAGAGGGAGTACTTATGATTGTATAGTTACCATAATCAAAAAGGGGGAGAATGTTAGATTCTCGAATTCATGGTTTCAATGACAACTATACAATCATAGTATACAACATATATACACACATTATCTATCTTTGCAAGAGATATACATATACAAGAACATCATCAAAGATTCGAAGAAATACACAAGGGATATGTACAAGAGCTTTATAGTAAGATAGCATTATGTGTAATAGTAGAAATAAATGTACAAACTCCTTGGTTAAATATATCTTAGATGAAGTTATCAGAATATAGGTCTATGCATATGTCAGACTTCTTTCTATTAAGATCAGATGTCTATCTATAGACTCTGGAAATTTTTCAGACTCAATATAGACGTTTGACCTATAAGGACAGACGTATGTCACTGACTTCGGGAAAATTTACAAAGTAAGAACATATGTTTGTACTCTTAGTCAAACATCTGTCCTGAGTGACGACCTGTTATTCTGAAAGGGTTTCTTCCAAAATGAAAAGTCATACCTCTTTCTTTAGACCCTATTTCTGACTATCAAAGATTACAACTATTCAGTTGGAGAGTTTTCATTCAGAAAGCAATATCTTTTCAATAAATCTCTTCAATCTCTCTCTCTCTCTCTCTCTCTCTCTATATATATATATATATATATTGAAGACAGAAGAGTTTGATTACCGAATCTTTCTGAATCTATCTTATACTATTTTATACTCCCTTGCAATCTATTCATTACTCAAAAGCACACTAATTCTTTTATATACAAAAGCCCTTCAACTCATATATCTACTCAAGAAGATTATAAGAGAATTTTGTAAGCATTCATTCAAAATTAGAGTTGTATAGAACACGATCTTGTCAAAGGAAACTTTGCTTCTATAAACCTATTCCTCCGAGCAAAGAGAGGGTTGTTTTGGTAGTTAGAAAATTGAAGGGGAGCTTCGGGACTGGCCGTAGGATGGGAGGTCCGAACTTGGATAAAATCCGGTGTGATCATTTTTTACTTTACTTATTTTCTGCATTACTAGCTTTTATAATAGTCATACTTGCTTAATTAGTTACACACGATCCATATAAGCACTTTCATGATGTTCCATATTTAATTCATCCATTCATATCACACAAGTTTTAATATTATATAGCTTTTATATTTCATATTATTTATATAACAGTCTTATATATGTTATTACATTAGTTAAATCTTATTAGCAACTTTACATTGATATAGCACTCATATTCAATGTTTATTATATGCTATAACATTTATAGTATAACACATATTGTATGTATGTATGTATGTATGTATGTATGTATGTATATACTTGTGTGTGTGTATTGTTTGATTAGTCAACTTATAATTTATTTCGTTAACTAACCTTCAATTAATTTATTTAATCTTACCCTTAATTAATTAATTTAATTAAACAATTTTAGTTAAAATATATTTGTTCCAAATTTTACCTTGCATACATACATGTATACTTATGTCATTTTTAACATTTAATAAATGACATAATGTATATCGTAATGCATAGTACATGTATACATTTATTAATTAATTAACTTGTTTAGTTAATTTAGTTTTATTAATCTTATTAATAACTTATAAATTTTAGAATTAATATGCAAATGAATTATATTATACTATAACATAAATAATATGTATATACGTTATTTAAACTTATCTTTTAAGTTTAAAATTTTCAAAAAAAATTGAAACTTTTATATTATATTATTATTCTTTTTTGTATTTAACCTTTAATTTTAAAATTTGTTTTTCCAACAATTTTTAAAATTAGCCCAAGGCCAACTCAATTCGGGATTTTTCTATTAGGGGACGTAATTCTTGGATTCATATATTATTCAGGTCAGGCTAGTAGCCAAATAAGGTAGAGTATTTGAAAACCCGATCCTCTATGCTACCTTTTTAGACACCCTATGTAACGACCCGAAATTTTAGCAATATAAATTAATTATTAAATTTGAAAAATAGGAATTTCTGCAAACGATCTCTTATATTCACTGGAAAGATCTTTTCAATACGAACCCAAAAGTTCTGGTTTTAAGAGAATCCGACGGTCGGATCTCCCGTAATATCAATTCGAAGTCAATGGTTGAAATTCGCGAACGGTTGTGGCGCGACGCATTCTATTCAAGCTATTAATATATATATATATATATATATATATATATATTTCAAAACGTATTTTATAAATTCGTTTTAAAAACGATTTCCACTTCCATTCAATTTTAAATCAAAATTGAAAACTCCTTATTATTATAATATTTAAATGATAATATTTTCAAAATATTAGATTTTGAAATCACTTTCTTTTTTATATTCATTATAAAAATGAATAAAATCGATATAAATATCGTTCCCATTAAAATGGCGCATATCTAATCAACACGGCTTCACATACTTTAAGATTTTCATGCCCATCCAAAATCGGACATCAAATTCGCATTTTAATCCATTACTAAATATTATCTTAAAATATTCTTATTTTAAAATATATCCTTATTTTAAAATAGGGTGCGTTTTTTACAGGTCCCTATTAAGTTTTAAAATGTAAAAAAACCTGCTGATAAAAAATATATAAAAGACATCCCTATTTTTGAAAGTGCGCACAAATAATTCCAGTTATACCCTTATGTACTACTAAAACATACGAAACATTGATTCGGCCGCATTTACTAATTCAAACCACTCCTTTAATCTTGCAAACCCTAAATCGACGGTTCTACAAAACCCTAGAATTAAATTTGTGAAAATCGAGCGCCGCCCGTCAACTCTTTTGATCAGGATTATCAAGTTTTGCTCGAATTCGTTGTCGTCTTCATCACTTTATACGATATGGCGAAGAAAAAGGTATTACTCTTATTGAGTTTTTTCATTAGCCGAATGGTTTATATGTAGTAATAAGAATTTTTACATGTTTGTATGATGTTATTAAGAAATAAAGCAAAACCGAATGATGTTTTTTTTGTATTTATCATCTAAGTATTACGTAGAACGGGAATTTGTAAAATATTGTATGATTTCCGGTAAATAAATCTGTATGAAAGTATGTTTAGCAGGCAGTTAATCTGTCTAATTAAGTGTTTGAATGCATATATAAGTAGAAGATTCTCGCTAGAATTTAGTTATCCCTAATACATTCAGAATATTCTGCTTGTAAAACAGATTGTTGCATGTATAAATGCATATTTTGTAAGAAATGCGAGTACATAGATTAACGTATTCTGCAAAAACTAATATGTTGTATAGTATATGAAGAATATTTTAAAGTTTGGTATTTTTTTTATGGAAATAAGAACTTTTTTTGTTATTAAATTTAGGAAATTTATTCGATTATTGATTAATATTAATCAGAAATGCTTTTTGCAATCATTTATTTTTAAACATATTATTGCATTTATGTATGTACTTATGTAGAAAACTTTCATGCTTGTGTGCACATGAAAACATTTTGTTGCATAAGCGTGTGCATTTAAAATTAGTTATTGGTGAAAATTTTGAAAAAATTGTCAATGTAATAATTGTATTTAGTTAGGTAAAGTATTATCAGTAATGTATGCTGTAAAAAAGATAAAAATTCACTTAAATATGCATCAATCAGCATGTAATTGCTTAAGTATATGTTGTTAGAATTAAATTATAGTAAAAACTTGTTATCTTTCATCAATTTTATAAGTGTATGCATGTAAATATATTTGTTTAAGTAAATTATGAAGTTTAGTATAAAAGTTTCATTCAAGTATGCCACAGTAAACATGCAGTTGCACTATTGAATGCGTTTAAATGTTATTGAGCAGTGAAAAATTTTAATTAGCAGCAATTTGATAAGTGTATGATGTAAAATGCATTTGTTTCACAAATTTTTGCAGTTTAACTTTAGTTTTTCAGATAAATATGCAAATATAATTAAGTGTATGAAGAGTATTGTAAAGTTTGATTTTAGTTCAAGGTATTAAGCAGAATTTAATTTTTAATGTATAAATTTATTCGATTATTGAATAATATTAACCAAAATTGCGTATTGCATTCATGCAGTTTTTAACATATACTTGCATTTATGTATGTAGGTAAGTAGAAAAATTTCATGATTATGAGCAATTGTTAACATTTTGTTGCATAAGTCTATGCAGTTAAAATTAGGTAATAGTGAAAATTTGTCAAATATTGTCAAATTAATAAAGGTTGTTGGCTAGAGAAACTTTCAAAGAAATGAATGGTTTAAAGCAGAGAAAAATCATTTAAATGTGCAACAGTTAGCATATAATTGCTTGAGTATTAGTTGTTAAAATTAAATGATGGTGAAAACTTGTTATCTAGCATAAGTTTTATAAAGTGTATGCATTTAAAAATACATGGTTTAGTAAATTATGCAGATACGTTAAAAATTTTCATTAAACTAGGCCACTATACACATGCGGTTGCACCATATAATGCATTCAAATTTTATTGAGTGATGATAGAGTTCAAGTAGCAGCATTTTGATCAGTGTATGTTGTTAAATGTAATTGTTTCAAAAATGTATGCAGTCTAACTTTAGTTTACAGTCAAGTGTGCAAATATAGTTGTATAGTTTCATTATGTTATGCAGGTTTTTGGAATTATTGCATTAAAATGTACAAAAATGTTTTTTCTAATTAAAATTACTATGCATTTAGTATTAATTTTGAATGCAAATGTGAAACTGTCAATTGTGTATGTGTAAACTGGCTAATTGCCCACAACAAGGCCTCACGTAAGAAAAAAAATCTCAGTTAATTTGCATAGAATTTTAGAAATAGTGGCATTGTGTGCAATTCTGTATGAAGTTAATGACAAAATTTGCATAGTTGTTTGCAAGTTACTAGTAGTTCCGTATGAAATGTGAATGCTAGCGTAAAGGTATGTAGATATTGTAAATATTTTCATACATATATGCTTGTATTTGTAGAAATTGTATACTTTTAATAATTCGTAGAAACTGAGAATGAATACGGATATTTAAGCTTGTTATAAAGCACAATAATATAATTGAGATAAAATGATAATGATGTATATATTTATGCAGGGTCGATTGTGGCATGTTTGTTATTAACATGATGAAACAAAGATGTGAGGACGAAGAAATCGTAAGAAATGAAGAAATTTATGGTCAGGAGGCGGTTAGTAAACAACGCGCCGAGCTTGCTCACGATATACTCAATTGCAAGCTTTATAGTTGGACTGAAGAGACTTACCTGACACAGAAATTTTTGAAATCAGAATATAACAAGCGCAGTGAATAAAGTGGAAAAATAGCACTATTTGTTTAGATTTGGAAATGTTGAATGCTGTTTTTATTTTTGAACTACGTGTACATAATTTTGTTGTATGAAAACAGGAATACTCTTTTATTTTGGGAACTCAATGAATATGTTTCAAGTTTAGATGAAAGTATGAAGTCATGGTTACGGATGTTCAGTTATGCATGATATTTTGGTTAGTTATACTTGTGTGTTATATGCAATTATTGCAGTAAACATAGAAATGTTATTCAGCTGACGTGAAGGAATTTTTTGTTTTTAATTTTTTTAGTTAACTTCATGCTGGTTGTATGAGCTATGTATCAAATTGTTTGTAGAATAAATTAATAAATAAATAGTGAAGAAGTAGGCAATTAAAGTAACAAAGTAAAGGATTAAAATGGGAAAAAGTTGACAGGTAAAATAAAAATATGCGTAAACGTTAAATATTACATATTTGGATGCAATTAGTTATAATAATTGCATTCATATATGCGACAAAGAATACTTGTAAACAGTACAGATTTATAACAATATATTTTGTACGTGTATGTAGCTACCAGGAAGGGTTTTAAACATTTACTATTATGTGTAAAATTGAAGCAAAATTGGTACAGTTTTTCAGTAAAAAATGCATACATATATGCAAAAATATGTATTAAATGCATACTTTTATGAAACTATATAGAATAATTGAGTACCTCAAAATTTCATGACAGAAATGATTGTTAATAAAAATAGAAAGAACAGTAAAATAATGAGCTAAACTAAAAGCAACAATTATTAATTCACAACAGAATACAATTTGCTCAAGTTTTATTTTTATTTGTTTCAAAATACACATCTAATCCTCTGCTGAAGAACATGTCCTTTTATTTTGACCCAATTGCACAAACCATCTCTTACATGATATAAGTCAAATGACAACGGACTTAACTCAGTCCATTTACCACAAACAGCATCTTTCACAATAGAAATAGAACTTTCAAAATAAAGGCGAATAGAACAACTATCATTTCCGTACTTCAAAAGAACCAATACACCAATATTTGCAAGACCACTGCTTGAAAAATAAAAATAATAAGAATTAATCAGTTTAATATGCAGTAATCAAAGAAAAGTAAAAAAACAAAATCATATAATTATAACTAGATGCATACGTATATGCAAGAATCAGATATATGTGCATACTTACATGAAAAATTTAAGAACATTTACATGTACTACATCAAAAAATAAGTACATAACACTTGAGCTCTGAATATATCAAAAATATATTCAGTAAACTATGCATCTAATCATCAGGCACGCGTATGAACAGAAATATCAGTATAAATGTATGCATGTATTAAAAAAAATTGTACTCTTATACGCAAATTTGCTGAATACATCCAAACAAACGTACATCTACAAAAAACAGAAAAAAAATATGCTGACTTATTAATTTATACTAATGTAAACACAGCAACATAAATGGAATTATATAAAATAATTCAACTATCCACTGATTAAAAAAAGACAATGCCAGTACTTAATAATTACGAATCAACAAAAATCAATTGAGGAACTGAAATCAGTATACTAAAATTAAAAAAAAATACAAACTGGAATTATACCCGAAGGAAGATACATCCATTTTGTATAAAATAGTTCGATCAAAATGAAATCCCTGGAAAATTGCGTTCAATTTGACTTTTCACGGTAGTGAAAATATGATGCCGAATGTCAGAACATTAAAAATATGATGCAGCCGCCATTAACAAATAAAAATATGTGTAAAAAAAAAGAACGAATACGAAAATATCAGGTGTGATCCGCAAATTAAGCTGGATGAAAAAATTAAGAAACAAGAAAAAAAAACGGACAAAAACCGTAAATAAAGGAAAATTAAAAAAAGGGCAAATCAGTAAAAAAAATGGGGCTAATTCAAAAATAGGGATGAAATTTATATGATTCATTAGGGGAGGATGTGAGCTTAATTAATTTTATTTTTAAGGATGTGAGCCTAATTTTCACTTTAAAATATTTGTTTCTTTTTGAATTGAAATCAGACCCAATCAATTACCATATAGTGTTATTTATATGGATTTCATACAACACATGTATACAACTACAATGATAAACAATAATCCATCATTCAGAGTGAATTCTACACTGTGTAAGCATTAAAATAAATAAATAATGCTTACTATAGTTCGTCAACCAATCGATTGACATACAACTAAACAAATTGGATTAGTGTACGCCAAATATCATTCCAATACCCATGTGGGGTTTCAACCAACAAATACTGAATATTATTTGTGCAATTGGGCGATGTGCAAAATTTATCCTCCCAATCCAAGTTAGTTAAATGGATGTACATAAACAAATTGTCTGATTTGTAAATGAATATTTATTTTCATTTCAGGAGAATTTTATGTTGTTCACATAGAATGTAATTTATTTATATGCCATTATTGCTGATGACCAATGAAAAGATAATTTTCATTTTTCTTTATTGGTATGCAAATTTCTATTTTTAATTTTAACAAATAAAAGAAGTAATTTTATTTGTTTATATTTCCAATGTATAATTTAACACATAAAAATATTTTATTTCAAATGGCTTACAAACTTTAATGTATACATTAACACATTAAAATGTCACTTTTACTTCACTTACAAATTCTAATGTATGTTTTGCAAATAAAGATGATTCTTATATTTGCAATATAAATCCTATTTCAACAAAATGTATAAAATTTGATACATCCATTATGCTGACAATTCTATTTTATCAAAATGAATATTTCTGTTGTAACACAAACCTATTTCACAAAAATGCTATTTGTATTTAACTCTTTTATTTAACAAAAACGTGATTTTTGTTTTATTCCAAATCTAATTAACAAAAATGTGATTTTTGTTTTCAACAATCATATTTTACAAAATGTAATTTTTTGTTTCAACTATTATATTTTGACAAAAATAACTATTTTGGTTCAACTAATCTATTTGTCCAAAAATGTTTATTTTGACCAAAAATGTGTATTTTGGTTCAACTCACCTATTTTGACAGAAGTGTATATTTTGACAAAAATACACGGTTTGCTTTAACTAATCTATTTTGACAAAATGTATATTTTGATTCAACTAACCTATTTCAACAAAACAAATGAGATAATGACTTTGTTTTTTTTGACAAATTTATTTCAACAAAACCATAAGAATGATAACTTTGTTTTGTCGACAATTCTAATTCAACAAAACAAATGAAAGTGACTTGTTTGTTTTGTCGATAATTCTAATTCAACAAAACAAATGAAAGTAACATATTTGTTTTGTCAAATCTAATGTGACAAAAATGATAATGTTTGTTTTAACCATTATAATTTAACAAAAATGGCCAATTTGTTTTAACTATGATAATTTGACAAAAGCGACAAATTGGATTTTAACTTTGATAATTCGACAAAAGTGACAATTTGGTTTCTACTTTTATAATTTGATAAAAGTGACAATTTTAGTTCTAACTTTTATAATTTGATAAAAATGTATATTTTGTTTCAACTAATATAAATTGACAAGTTGAATGTTTTTATTTAACTACACTATATTGACAAAAATGAATATTTTTGTTTAACTACACCATATTGTCAAAAATGAATATTTTTGTTTTTAACTATTTTATAGTGACAAAAATGAGTATTTTTGTTTATATCCTTTTTAATGAACCAAAAATGTATTCATTCTTTCTAATGAACTAAAATGCATTGAAAATGTAATTTTTTTTAATGTTCACTCTTTTTATTGAAAAACAAATGACAATAAAAACATGATTTTTAATTCTACTCTTTTATGACAATAAAAATAAAACTTTTATTCCCTCTAACAGGTTTTAACACAAATGTTAATCTTATTTCAACTAACATGTTCTAATACAAATGTTATTATTATTATAATAATCATGTTTTGACACAAATGTTATTTTTATTACAATAACCATGTTTGACAAAGATGTTTCTTTTATATCAATTCTTTTTATTGTAACTAACTTGACAATAAAAATGTTATTTTAAAACCATTCTTTCTAATGAAAAACATATTACATAAAAAAGGTAATCTTTTAATCCTATTCTTTTTAATGAAAACATATTACATAAAAAGAAATCTTTTAAATTTCAATCTTTTGATTGGAACAGATTATCATTAAAAATGTTATCTTTATTGTTTGATCTTTTTATTGAAAACTAACTACATTAAAAATATAATCTTTTACTTCAACTCTTTTTGTTGTAACAAATTTACAATAAAAATATAATCTTTTATTTCAACTGACATGTTTAGCCAAAAATGTTACTTTTATTTTAATTGACATGTTTTGATAAAATCTGTACTTTTATTTCAATAATCATGTTTTATTTACATTACATGATTTTAAAATAAATGACAATTCTATTTAACAAAGTATGTTTTCTAACATAAACGACAAATTCATTTATAAAATATGTTTTCTACATAAGTGACATATTTATTAATAAATAACATGATCTAACAAAGTGACATTTTAATTTAATATAACATTTTCTAACATAAACGATATTTTAATGTTAATATAACATGATCAAAATAAGAACGATATTTCAATGTTGATATAACATGATCAAATAAGAACGATATCTTATTGTCAATACAACATGATCTAACAAGAACGATATTAATTTTAGATTGGAACCTAACAACATGAGCATCGAAATCAATCACAAACAAATTTCAATCTACAAATCACAGATCTGATTTCATTACATACATACATCAATTTCAAATAGTAAGAAAATAATTAAATTTTAATTAATTATTAAAAAAGAAATCTCACCTTGATTATCTTTATTTAGACGATCCAGATCTAGTATTGCCAGAAATTCTAATTGGCTTCAAATCACTTCTAGTCGGTTCTGAAATGTAGAGTTCGTCACCACGATCCTAACGCAAATGAAATCATTCAATTTCGATTTCACATGAGAAAGATAAGATTTTTACCAATTAAAATGAATTAGCGACGGAATTAAAGTGTTGCAAACCTTTATATTTATATAAGCCGTATGTTTCTCAGTTTTTTTCAAATCTTTGAATCCAGATTTCGGAAGATTGGATGCACGATATTCAGATCGGGTTGCTTGAGGTTGGAGGGCTTGGGGAGGCGCCTGATCGCCGCGGCGGGGCCCAGCTCGGCGGCGCCAGGAAGTGGGGGCGGAGCTTCGAACGACGTGAGTTTCGAGGGTTGGATCTCAGGATTCGAGCGACGATGGGTGATGAGGTGAGTATGGATGTGGAGCTCGAAGGAAATTCTACAAAATCCTCTGAAGGATGGTGTAACAACCCGAAAATCTGGGCAAGTTTAAATTTTTTATTTTGGCAATTTTAGTGAATTTTGCACATTTAAAATAGATTATTTTAAAAAATATTGACGAGAAATTTATTTTGAATATAATTCGACGTATATATTATATACGTCGTCGTTAGATTATAAATAATTATATATATAATTATAAAAGGAAATGAAAATGGCGCGGTAGTTTGATAATTCGATTTTAAACTTCAATTGAATGTACTGGGTGCAAAACAATCCGGATTTTAGTGAAACCAAAAATAATGGGATCTATTTGAGGATATCTTTCCAACGAATCCGAAAAATCAAGATTTCATAGCTGGGATCAAAAGATATGTCCAGTTGAAAATTCTGTATAGTCGCTATGGAATTCAGGCCCTTAAAAATAGCCATTTTGCAAACGACCTCGGATTTCGACGAAACCACTTTTGTTGGGTCCGTGATGTCAAATTATTGTTAGATTCCAAATTTCATAATTTTTCGAATCAATATGTGAGCGTGGCAAAGGAAAACGCGTTTGACCAGTTTCAGTTGATTTTAATCGACTGGAAAATGACCATTTTTCCAACGGTCTCAGAATTTGACGAAACTAGTTTTGTTAGGATCGTATCGTCAATACGAAGCTAGAAAATATTTTTCGGGAATTTTTAGAGTTAGTATGTGACCCCGGTAAATTGAAATGCGCGTTCAAATTCAATATATAGAGTTATATGTGATTTTGACAGAAACTGATCTAAACGGTCGAATCAGCTTACGATACATATCCCATTGTGTTCGGAATGGGGGTAATTAGCTATGGATGACAGGCGGTGGGCCTCGTTTCGAGGTCGAAATAAAAAGTCAACTTTTTGTAAATTAAATAATTAAAATAAAAATAAAAAACCCTCTTCTTTACTCCTCTGCCCCCCCTCTTCAAAGTCGATCTCCAGAAGAAAAAAAAGGGGCGACGGAGGGGGGGGGGGGGGGCGATTCGCCGCCGCTGCCACTCCATCGCGGCCCCAGGTGGCGCGCCGAGCCCCCCCTGCTGCGCCGCTCCCTCTCCTCTTCTTCCCCCTTTCCTTTCTGAAACGCGACGTCCTCTTCTTCCCCAAACCCACCGCCGCCCTTCTCCCCTCGTGCTCCCCCGCCGCTTCTTCCCTCCCTTCTTCCCTCTACCGCGACCTCCTCCACCCCGCTGGCCCCGCCGACAACCCCGACAGCCCTCCACCGAACGCAAAGACCCCTCCTCTCCGTTCGAAAACAATGTAAGTTTTAAATTCAAGTTTTATTTATTTTTCTTAAGTTAAAAACTGTATTTTATTCGATAGGAAAATTAGAGATAGAATTTTTATTCGATAGGAAAGTTAAAGATATGATTTTTTATATGATAAGGAAGTTAAAAATATAATTTTTATCGTATGGAAAGGTTGAAAATATAATTGTCATATTATATAGATAATAAAAATATAATCTTTTATATTGTAGAAGGATGAAAATATGATTTTGACATTATAGAAGTGTTAAAAATTGGATCTTTATATATATAGTGAATCAAAAATATGACCTTTATATAGTAGAAGATATAAAAATACTATTTTTATGTAAGTAGTGTATTGAAAATATAATTTCTATAAAATAGAAAATATAAAATAAAATCTTTATATTTGAAAAGGCGAAATCTTTATGTAGAGAATAACGATGTAAAAATAGAATTTTTATCTATATGGTAGCGATGTAAAAATAGAAATTTTATCTATATAGTAGCGATGTAAAAATAGAATTTTTATCTATATAGTAGCGATGTAAAAATAGAATTTTTATCTATATAGTAGCGATGTAAAAATAGAATTTTTATATACTGAATAGCGAAGTAAAAATACGATTTTTATATATTGAATAGCGAAGTAAAAATTCGATTTTTTTATATATTGAATAGCAAAGTAAAAATTCGATTTTTATATATTGAATAGTAAAGTAAAAATTCGATTTTTAAATATGTAGAGAATACGGGCACTGAAAATTGACAAAAGGGCGAGAACGACGAAGATTTCTACATAAGAAGAGTCGTGGTATTGGATTAGCTTTCGGTGAGAACTTCTCACTCTTCAATTTCTTTTTCTAGTTATATATATATACTAGGATGCAGACGGTGCTTAGTAGCACCCGACACCCGTCATCCACAGACCATGGATGACTTGTTTGTTTGATTGATGTGTTGTGGAAATTGTTTGTGATGTTGATGAGAAATAGATAATAAATGTAGATAGTTGAAATAAATAAATTATCGTTAAAAATATAATTTTTAACGTGAATGTGAATAAATAAATATTTATAAACAAATCGGCTGATTTGTTTATATACACTGATTTGACTGATATTGATTGGGATGATAAATTTTACACATCGCCCAACTGCACAAACAAAAATCTGTGTTTGTTGATTTGAAACCCCACACGGGTGTTGGGATGATATTTGGGGTACACTAATCCCAATTATTTAATTGTATGTCGATCGATTGGTCGACAGGCTGTGTAAGCGTTGATTATTTATATTTGATGCTTATGCAGTTGTGTGGTGCACCTTGGATGATGGTTGATTGTTTATCATTGCTTTTATATACATTTGTTGTATGGAATCCATATAATTAACGTTATATGGTGATTGATTGAGCCTCATTCCAATCGGGAAAATAATGAATGTTATAAAAGAAAATTCATGTGTTCAATATAAAAATAGTCATGTGTTGACGATGTTCATGAGTTGAAACTATTGATGTGTTGAGTGAAATATTTTATACAATAAAATTTACATCTTTATCATATTTAAAATTAGAACTACTTCACGGTGGAGTCTAATTAAAATCAAACGATAGATACCATAGTTATATAAAATATTTTACATAACAAAAATAGTGATGTGTTGACAGTACTCATGTGTTGAGATTAGTCGTGTGTTGAAAGAAATATAGATTCATGTGTTGAATGGAATATATATATTCATTTGTTGAATAGAATAACGAATTTATTGAAATATATATAGCCGTGTTGATTAGAGTTGCGCTATTTTGGGCGTGAACGATATTTATATCGATTTTATTCGTTTTATAATGAATATTGAAAAGTGATTTCAAAATTTAATATTTTGAAATGAAATTCAAATTAAATTAGATTAAAATTCAAATTGAAATTTTATTGAATCAATTTGAAATGAATTCGAATTGAATTGAAATCAAATCGATTTGAAATTGAAGATGAAGTTGAAATTGTTTTTGAAACGAATTTAAAACGATTTATAAAATACGTTTTAAAAGGAAATCGACGAAATATATAGAATATATATATTATATATATAATGGCCTGAATAGAACGCGCCGCGCCGCGGCAGTTCGCGAATTTCGACCATTGACTTCGAATTGACGTTGCGGGAGATCCGACCATCGGATTCTCCTAAATCCGGAACCGTTGGGTTCGTATTGAAAAGAGCTTTCCAATGAATATTAGAAATTTGAAATCTAACGGTTGGATTTGGAATTATGTCCAAATCAAATTTGGAAAAGGTCGCTGTAAGTGCAGTTCGATGGCCATTGATGGAAATCGACTGTACGGGCCTTGATAAAATTATTAAAAATATCTATAATTTGTGTAAAATCATAATATATGAACTGGAAAGGACTGGGATGTAAAATTCCACATTTGAAAGGATAAAAATATATTTTTGTCGAAATGAACTAGTTTTGAACTAGAATTAAAATCAATTTATTTTTGAAATAAATAAATTGAATTTGAAAGTGATTTTAAAAATAATCAATATTCCCAATACGCAGATTGGACTGGAGTTGAATCGAAATTATCTTCGGAATATTTCGATGTTGGATTTCGTGACTATACAGATATTGTTATGGGAATTTGAAAGATATATTTTATATCGTTATTTCCAATACGATATTTGTTGGTTTCAGAATTTGATATTGAATATAAGCCGATATATTTTCTATTCAGAGCCTTGTAATTAATATCAAATGTGATTTGGGTTTATCGTGAATCGTGTTTTAGATGACATTGGTTCTTTAACCCAGTTAAAGGCAAGATGTTGATTTTTGAAAGGATTAAAACTAAGTGGAGTTCTAATGAATCTTTAATTAGATTGAAAAGTGAATTGATAATCTAAATTATCAAATCTGAAAAGTGATCGAGAATGGAGTACCACCAGTTTTGCTCCAATGCGATAGTTAAATCTTTAATTAGATTTGAACGTAAAATGGTAATTAATTTTACCGATAGTACCGTGGTGTTAGATATGGAGTATTACCAGTTTTGCTCCATGGGATAAATAGGTTGGGATTGGGAAATAAAATAAATAATTACTTCGGTGTGGTTCGCTAATCCCGACTAGGTTGAAATGACATCCGAAGGAGGATTAAAGAATAAATTTAGAAGAATTTATCTTGGGTAAAATTAATGGGAACATTTCCCTAAGAATGTGATTTTATGAATAAAAGAATATTCTGAATTGGAATGAGGTGTTCGTTGTGTTTGTGTAACATTTGTTTATTATATACGTGGGTTATTCAGAAAGGCCGGGTTATACCCATTCTGAATAATCGATTTGACGAGATGTCGAAGATGAAGACGGTGGTTGAAGACTGGAAGTCTTCACATCATTTGGGTGATTACTAATGATCTTGATTGGGCTGTAAACCCAAGATGAGGGAATCAGTTGGTGATCTTCCAGACGTACTTGGAGATGGATGGATATGCGAGGAAAGTGCCTCCGGATTCGTTCAGACCCAGAACGAACTTGTAAATGGATTGTGTGTCTGACATTGGATTTTATTCTGTGTTGATTGACCTCTATTAAATATACATCTGTTTGGCGGCAGAGAATTTATTCTCTTGCTTAACGCCCTTCTCTGAGACGTACTAGCTCAGAGGTTGTATATCGATGGACATCAGTCGCATGGAGTGAATTGCCAGTGTGGCACGCGTAAGTGGCAATTGATCAAGGCTTCTGTTGAAAAGCAAAGTCTTGTGGTTGATGATCAAAGCACGGCCTGTGTGGCGTAGCTTTGTGTATAACGTGAATTCGCGAGCCTCACACCTCGGTATGAGTCAAAAACGGGATAGTGACTGCAGGGAGAGCACGACGTTTCTTTCTAGCTAGGGTGGTGTCAGTGACCTACCAGCCCTGACATTTATATACTTTTCACCTGTGTGGTTGTTGGAAGGTGAGGCGCCTCGGATATAGGTCTGTAAGGACCGGGAAACGTGTGTTCAGGAATTGTCAATCCTCAAACGTAAGAGAGGACCGGCCCTGAAGATCCAAGGATCATAGTGGGGTCCTGAGACATTTGCTAGAGTGTCTCGAACGCGGAGAGGAGCTTGCCCCTTGCCTCGACTCATGACGGAAATCCAATTTGCAATACGTGATATTACGGTTTTAATTGTAGAACTAGTATGGCGACATGATATATGGTACCCATGCCGTCTATGATTGATATTTATGATTGAAATTGATTTGACACTATATATCTATAATAGTATCAAATGATTTGTTTTAAACGTATCAAGCATTATTTGGCTATTATAAGGGAAAACCCTATCCTTCGGCTTGTGTTGCATTGTGTGATGGGACCTGGGTCTTATAATAGCTTCATTTTTTCAAAAAGCATTGCGTTGTTTTGTTATACGCACTAGTATTCTTGGGAGGAAACCCGTTCCGTGTTATACGGCGTGGTCCATCTTTAAAGTAAAGTTTTAAATAACTGTTTTAGTTCTCACACCAGTCACATGACTGACCTGGAGTTTATTGTTTTAACCTAAACTCTGGGTGCCCCTATTTTCCACACGGGCAGCTAGTAGTTTTGGTTTTGCAGATTTATATTCACAGGATCCTGATTTACAGCTGGAACGATGCTCGGAAAGCTCTGTATCCGTGCATTACTTCTAGTTGTGCTTTTGTATTATTTTCCGCTGCGATGTATTTAAATGTAATTTAAATCTCTGATATTTGTTGAATGTAATTTATTCATTTATACTCTGTATATTCTTGTATTCTGATGGAATTGTTGTAATAACAATGAAATGTTCTTTCGTCTGTGTTCTATTTTGTCCTGTTCTCAACGCCATCCGTGCTTTCCTTAACGGGGAAGTTCGGGTCGTGTCAGATGGATTGATTTCAGTGAGCGGTTTTGGAGTTATCGACGAGGGAAGAATAGAGTAACGATGGCCATTGAACACGACATACGGTGGCTACAGTATTTGTTAAATTAGGGTTTCGTATACACTACAGTATACGGTGGTATTTATACTATATTTTTATTTATTTTTAATTCGTTTATTTACAAAAAACCCATTACTCCTTAATAACTCCAATTCCAACCCAACGAGAGTTGTTCGCAGGAAAATAAATACCCACATTCCGGACGCAATGGGCTAGGTCCCGTGAGCCAATTCAATTGTTCCGATTGGTTTTTCTTTAAATTTAAATATAAACATTTAATTATTAAATTTAATCGTACATTTAAATTTACCGGGGCCACATACCGACCCTAAAAATTACAGAAAAATTATTTCTAGTTATGTTTTGACGATACAGTCGTAACAAAACTAATTTCATTGAATTCCGAGACCGTTTGAAAAATGACCATTTTCTGGTCGATCCGATTTGACTGAAATTGACAAAACACATTTTCTTTTGCCACACTCACATATTAATTCTAAATATTATGAATATTGAAACTTAGCAATAATTTGACATTCTAGATCCAACAAAAGTGGTTTCATCGAAAATGGAGGTCGTTTGAAAAATGGCTATTTTTAATATTAAAAATTATATATAAATTCTATAGCGACTATTCTGAAATTTAAACTGGGCTTAACTTTTGATTCCCGTTATGAAATTTCGATTTTTTTCAGATTCGTTGGAAAGATATTTTTAAATAGATTTAGATATTTCTGGTATCACTAAAATTCGACTTATTTTGAATCCTGTACAGTCAGTCAAAGTTCAAATTCAAATTTTCAAACTACCGCGCTATTTCTAACTCCTTTTATAATTAAATTAAAATTTTCGTTCTAACTTCAATTTAAAATAAATTTTTAGTTGTTAAAGTTTAAAAAAAATTATTTGAACTACTCAAAATCCATTAAAAATTCTAAAATAAAATTTTTAAATTGGTTCAGAAATTGTGGGTTGTTACACCACATGTCTAAACCTACTGATTGTAAATATATTTTCATTCTACGTGCCCAATATGAATAATTACTACCAATAAATAGTGGTGGTCTAACAGTGGACTGACCCTCTTCAAAAGAATTATTATTACAAGTGTTGGTTGCCTTTTAATAATTTCAAAAATTAGATTATGAACTTTTTAAAAGACCATGCTCTGATACCAATTGTTAGGGAATGCAGAATGGATCGTTAAGGAAAAACTAACACTAGAAAGGGGGTGAATAGTGCTTTCAAGGAACTGAATAAAATCTAAAACTAATATGATCTACTATATGAATCACACAACATAGAGATAATCACAGACACAGAATCAAATATAAACACAAAAATAATAAGAAATAAAATGTAGAAAAGGAAAGAATACACCGGATTTTGTACTGGTGCGGAATACTCCTACGTCCACTCTCATGCAACGCTGGATTGCATAGAGTTTTATTACTATTTCAATATCCAAGTACAACACCCTTGATTTTACGGCCACATGGTTACCACCGTTTCCAAACTCCCATGATCAAGTACAATTCCCTTGATTTCGTGGATACAAGGTTAACACCGCTCCCTTTCCTTGATTTCAAGGCTATAAGGAACACACCTTTTCCCAAACACTTCCCAAACGATTACAACAACCCTATAACTCTTCAATACCACTTCGATTCAGAGAGTAATGAGTAGAGAGTGAGAAGAGAAAAAGTTTTATAAATAGAATTGAAATCGGTAGAGTATAAGTGTAGAAATCATAAAAATATGAAATATTAATAGGGTAATGAAAGGAGATGAAGATAGAGAAGAAGAATGATTTTAAAAAAATCGAAATCATCCCCTATTTATAAGATTAGAAAGGTTGAAAAGCTTCCGGAACATTACAAATGGTGAAAACTCACTTCCTTTAAAAACAGAAAATATAACAGTTACATGTCGACATGGCCACATATGTATGTCGACATACGTTAGTTCAAAATTTTAAATATGAGTATTTTTCAAGTGTTTTAATATATATACAATTATGGAAAATTTTGAATTAAAACATAGTGATATAAATAAGTATTATAAAGAAGAAAATCATATGAAATCATAAATATAAATTATATGAACATATTTATAAAATTATAAAATTTAAAACTATATAAATATATAAGTATATAAAAGCATATGACTATAAATATATATAAACTTATAATCTTTAAAACTCAAGTTTAAAATCAAAAGTAAATAGAAAAACTTAATTAAAATTTGAATGGAATAAAATCAGAATTTGGAAAACAGAATTTGAATTTGAATTTGAACTTGGAGTGTTATTCGGAATCTTACATGAACTAGACTCTATTACTATATTTATTTTGAACTCTTGATTTTTTGATTACTCCTGAGTTTTGAATCTTCTCTGAATTATGAATCTCTTGAATCTCTAGCACTATAAAACTGTACAGTCTTCAGTATTAATTCCTGTATACAAATCCTGCATATATGTGTGTATGTATATATATTCCAGATAGAAATGTTAGTATATATTTTATAATCAATTATAATTTTAATATGGTTGTTGTCATCAAAACTCCATTCTCTAACAGGAGGCAAGAGCTGCAGTGGTTCGAGCGGTTTAGAATCGCTTAAATTAGGGTATAAGTCCGTTACTTTTCTTGGTTTAGTCACAGTTGATTTTGAAGGGGTTTGGTAGCATTAGGCTTCACCTGAGTGGGGCCAGTGGCGCTTGCAATGACATGGGTTTTGATGGTGGTAGTGGCATATGTATTATAGAAAAAGAATTAGAATCCATTTATTTTGCAAATAGTTACAGAATTACATTTTAAAGAATTACATTTTGCAAATAGACCTGATAAATCTTTTATTTTTTCTCACTACAAGAAAAATCACATTTAGCAGCAGCAGTATCCGCTTCTAATCCGTCGCAAAACAGGCCTTAGCGACGGATTTCCTGCATAATGCTGTGGTCGGTAAAAACCATGACGGTATCTGTGTCAGATTTTTGCGACGGAATTTAGTATGAGTTTTCCGATAGTTTTCTGTCATTTTACTAATTATATAATAAAAATATAAATTTATTTATTAATTTAATTTTAATTTTAATTTATTTGCCGACTATTTACTGACGGATAAGTAATTTATAGTAAATTATTATTTACAAATGGCGTTGGTAAACCATTGCTAATTAGCAAGAGATTTGCGACAGAATATATTTTATTTAAAATATTTTTTGCAGGTACTTTGTCGGTAATCCTTTGCAATTTAGTTTTCCATTTTTGTATTATGGCTTTCCTTTTTTACGGTAATTTGTTGTTATTTCCCTTCTGATTTGCCTATATATATATATATATATATATATATACACGTATTCATATATATACGTATGTATGTATGGACATATATTTAACAAACTAATATCATTCAACTGTGAACGCTCAAATAATTAACATATAAAGAAAATCTAGATCTGTAAAAAAAGAAGAAAAAAAACATCCATAATCTTTCTTTTTTTCAATGGCTGTAACAATACAATATTGCATTTCCTGTTGGCTATCACCAAATTGACTCGACATATCAGACTTAACTACAAATTTCTATCCAATTGCATAAAAAGAACTAAAGAAAGCAGAGAAAACAAAGAAAAAGGAGAAAAACTTCACAGCTGCAATGCCAACTCCGGCGTTTCTTGGTTCATTTTTGATGGCTCTTGACCCAACTCTGACGAAATAACAGGTTGATTTTGCCACTACTGCTCGAAACTCGATATTGAATCACTGCCTTTATCATCGAATAAACTGGTCCAAGGCCTCATTTCAAAACCATTTTGGTTTCTACAAGACTGCATGAGATCAGACAATAAATTGGTAGTAGCTTGATCCTACGTAGTTAGTCATAACATATAAAACTTGAAAAATCAAGCTGACGAAACAAAAATTATAGCATAACTATGTATATGACTTTCTAATGCATCTACTTGCATAAGTATATAGCATAATTTCTTAAAAGGCATTTAGGATCACATTATTCATCATGGATATGACATAGATTAGCTCTTGAAGGATCTTCCAGTTTGACCATGAACGCATTATTGATTGAACCATCTGCATTACTATCACTCAAATTAGAATGACGGACAAACCTTAAAAACTTTACATAGTGATAAATAGTGATTAAGGAACTAGAACATATAGGGCCATGTAACCAAACATATTTCAGGAATCTTACCCACATAATGAGGACAATGGCAAGAGGTTAGATCAGTCATAATCTAAACAAAATAAAATTTAAGGTGCGGTACAACAAATTACAATTAAAAAGTGCACTGATTATATTACACAAAGATTATTTCATGCTACTTGTATTGTATTTAATGTTTTTGTAACGACCCGTATTTTTGGCAGGCAAATATTTTATTTTATTTATTATTTTAAATATTTTATTTGGAATATTAATGGATTTTAATATTGAATTCGTTATTTAGAACGAAGTTTGGACGTTATATATTTATATAAGGACAAATTTTCCAATGAGGCTTGTTTTTGAAACAATTTCGTGGTTAAGACTGGTTTGGAAACTTATTACCAAACAGGGCTGATTTCTGCCCAGTCAGCAGCCACGTCACCGCTTGTGTAACTGATTTTTTTTTTTAATATGGGCGCAACTCAAAGTTGCGCCCATATAGTAAGAAAAAAAAAATAAAGGCTACTGCCTTTTAACTTTTGCAATTATATGGGCGCAACTTTGAGTTGCGCCCATATAATATGAAAGAAAATATTAAGGCTGTTCAGCCATTTAAACTTTGCAAAGTAATATGGGCGCAACTTTCAGTTGCGCCCAATAAAAAAACTAAAAAAATAAAAATAGGCGCAACTTTGAGTTGCGCCAAATTCTGGCAGTAACAAAAATCGGTGACGTGGCTGCTGACTGGGCGGAAACCAGCCCTGTTTGATAATAAGTTTTCAAACCAGCCCTAAACGCGAAATTGTTTCAGAAACAAGCCTGATTGGAAAATTTGTCCTTTATATAATTATAAAACGAGCTCGAAATGGCACGATAGTTCGTAAAATGCACTTTTGAACTTTAACTGGATATACATGATCCGATATAAGTCGGATTTTTGTGAAACAAGAAACGTTGGAATCCTGCTGATTATAATTTCCATATGAAAGAGAAAAATTCAGATTTTATGTTATAGATTGTTAGTTATGTCCAATTCAAATTTTAAAATAGTCGTTTTGGAAATCGTTATTAAATAATAACGTTTATTTAATATATTTAAAAGGGTTTTAATATAGTTCGGATACTGTTTAACTCGAAAATGATAATACTGTTATATATTTTATATCTAAAGCTATAATTATATTCTGTTTGGATGTTTACGATAGTAATAATAATTTATTATTTAAATAGAATTGTTTTGAATTTAATTATATTATATTTAAGCCCTTAAAATAGTTTTCTTTTCAAAAAATCTCTGTTTTTGACGAAATGAGTTTTATTGAAAAACGTATAATTATTTATTGCTAGATTTTCAGTTTGGAGCCAATCGGGGTTATTTTATCAGTGTGTGTAATTTAGGGATGAACCAATAAATTAAAATAACGACATTGTGCAAACGGAGTCGGTTTTAAACGAAACGAACTTCATTGAGACCGAAATGTTGAGACGAAGCGGTGTATTTATTTTCTTCGTGGTTGGAGTTATGTGTGGCGGTGCCTATATTGAACAGTTAGCAGTAATGTTTAAAACCGTGTAAACCATAAATGAATAAAATATATAAACTTAATGTCAAAGAAATAGGAGTACTCGTATATTCTAAATATACGTTGCATATCCGAAATACTCGCAGACTACCCAGCGCAAGTTACCGGCACATGATAAGATTATATTATGTTGCACGCCTACTTCAACACATTCGTACTATCTACCGTCTCCCCATCATGTTTCTCCGAGTACAAATGCACATGAAAAACCCCCTTCCTCTCTGAGTTGTAGAGGAGAAAAACAGGCACCTACATGCCTAAATATAAAGGCACAACTACTCTAAAGCATAGTTTTCATGACCATGTCGTGTCTCGAACCGTGATAGCTCAAGGTCGGAGGTTTTGAAGGTCGGATCGTTCGAACCGTAAGAACCGTGCGGACATGAATTTTAACTAAAGCTAGTATATTAATACATGATATTAGGAATTTGGCACGAAAAACAAAAATTTGCTGCCACTCATATAAAACAGTGTCTTAGTGGCGCATTTAATCATAACAAAACAGGCATATACTCTTTTATTTAATTTGCAATTATTACAATTTACTGTTGTCTCTCTTTCTTCCTTCTTCAAAGCAATCTTCCGCCTTTCCAGACATTCTTCTATCTCTTTTTCTTTCGCATCTTCTCTTTCGTCCAAATGGAACCAATCTTTGCAGGATTACAAACCTAAGAACCGCAATTTTCCAACCCTAAGAACCGCGATTCTCAAGGTCGAACCGCGGCTAGCCGTGGTTCGCGACTAAACACGGCTATTCCACTTTCCGGGTCGTCGAAAGTGATGGCTCGAGGTTTTTATGGTCGGACCGAGGGTTGGTCCGGTCATGAAAACTAGGCTCTAAAGATTTAAACAGTTGCAAAATCTATCCAATATCTTTTTCCTTCATCTCGAACTAGTTAACGCGCATGCAGGAAAATAAAAAGGCAGACCACTTGCTACGCCATCACACTGTCTTCTCCATCACTGGCCTCTGCACTTTCACCATCACACTGTTTCTTTCCATCCATCACGCAGAGCCTAAGAAAAAAACATGCAGCTACCTCCTGGCTACCTATGTAGTCTCCATCTCTGAAAGGAAACATGCACAGCCTACCCAAGACCTTTTCTTACCCTATATACCCAGCTATGTGTTTCCCTATCACACTGAATTAATGACAGGAAAATACATAGCATTGCAAACCTCTTTCTTCCAGCTATATATGCCTAAAACAAGACTTCGTTTTTATCTATTTTCCCATCTGTGTATATATGTCATGCGCCTTCGTTATTTCTCTCCCCTGCAAATTACTGAAAACCGAACCTCCTTCCCAAACAGTAAAACGCCAACTTTCCTTCGTCAAAATAAAACCCCAACTTCTGTGTGTGTATATATATATATATATATATATATATATATATATATATATATATATATATATATATATATATATATATATTCAGACATTGCAATAAATTTACTTGTGTTTATATAGATGATGTACTTGTTTTCTCCAAAACAAAAAAAGAACACATCTCACATCTTTATACCATATTAAGGCTATTTGAAACTCATGGCTTAATTATGTCTAAAAAGAAAATAGAACTATTTAAAAATACGATAGATTTTTTAGGAGTAAAAATAGGAAAAGGACAAATAGAATTACAACCCATATATCAAGAAAAATACTAGAATTCCCAGATAAAATAGAAAAACTAAAACAGTTACAATCTTTTCTTGGATTAATAAATTATGCCAGACCATTTATACAAAATTTGTCAAAATACACAGGACCTTTATATAACAAAGCAAGCCCAAAAGGAAAAAGAGAATTTAACGAGGAAGATATAAAACAAGTTCAAAAAATTAAGGAAATAATAAAAGATTTAAAACCTTTAACATTACCCCTTGAATCAGAATATTTAATAATAGAAACAGATGGATCATCTCATGGATGGGGAGGTATCTTATTATCAAAAACCAATAGGTATGACCCTAAATCTACAGAAAAAATATGTAGATATACTTCAGGTACATATCCTTTGAATATATTTGGTTTTATAAATTAATATGTAGAAAAATGAACAAATCCAGAAATAAAAAACTACAACAAATTCAAGATAATCAAGATTACATAAAAACCTCTCTATTAAAAATAGATGAATTTGACATTACTGTAAGAAAACTGACTAAAAAATTCAAGGCGTTAAACCTTAAATGCTTTCCAAACAAAACAGACATCAATTCCCTAAAACAATTAATAGAAGAAAATAAACCAAAAGAAATTGAAACACAATCTAAAGATCTAATACAACAAGTCAAAAATCAATCTGCAATAAACAAACAACACTTTGAAACACAAATACAAAAAATTGAAAAAATGTTACAAGAAATCAAGTATATACAATTAAATTAATATGGGATATGATAATAAATGGTACATAGAAGCTACAAATCATGTCAATATGACATTCAAAAAATCTGATAACATAGCAGGATATAACAGAGACAATTTTACAAGCAGATCAGATAATACATTGTGTTTAATGTGTGATACTATTATTGCAATGATAACCCAAATCCATGATAGGTTAGACCTTATAGAAAGGCAAATTACTAGACTAAATATATCAACCCAAGAAAAAGATAACGATATTAGCCTACTAACAGAAAGATTATCAAACTTAAATATAGGACCATCAGAAGAAGGCCCAAACAAAAATAAGATAACTAAGTTAAGTTTTCTAACTTTTAAAAAATTAGATAACACACAATGAATATAAGACCATTTGCAGGAACATCTAGAACCATCACAAGTACTGATGATAGACCTATTGAAAGTAATAGTCTATCCTCAAATACATGGGTGGACAGTATGCTAAGAAGATCTATTAGCTCACAATCCCAACTAGAAGAAATCATAAATGTAGATAGTGATTTAGAAGTATTTTCAAATAATCAGCTAAATACCCTAAATCCCAGAGAATTATATAGAACAGGAATGTTTACCATAAATACTGGATTATACAGACACCATAGAGAAGAAATATTATCAATTAGTGATGGAAGTCAACAAATAATAAATTTAATGTCAGCAGAAGCAATCAAACAATTAAGAATACAAAAATATAAATTAATTCATTTAGGATTAATAGTTATCGGAATAAGAGGATTAGTAAGACAAAAAATAGGAGCTAAATTACTAATAGTCCTAATAGATGATAGACATAAAGAATTAGAAAAAGGAATTTTTGGAACAATAGAAGTAGACATGAATAACAATATAGGAATTGTTTATGTATCTCCAAACTTTACAATGACATTAGCAGATTTCTATAAACATATAAAAGTGATTATACAAACAAAAGGATTTGAAAATTTTAATGGGAAGAATATATTATTAGATATAACATTTTTAGGAAAATGTATGACGAAATACACACCTAAAATTAAAATAAAACTTGATGAAGTAATAAAAACACTAACTTCAACAGGAATAACATTTTTAAGACCCATGGAAATAGATTCTTCAGTCCTAGCAGGACATGAATGGACAATACAAAATCCAAATGAGAATACACTCACATTAAAACCAAATGACGTGGTAACATATACAAATCCTAATGGATCTATATCTTTAAGGTTTAAAGATTATGGACCATCTAACCAACAAGAAATAGATTCTGATGACGAATCAAATTCAGAATTACAAAGAAATTTATAAATGGATAAAGTACTATATCCAAAAGAACTTGGAATAATATTAGAACCTTATGAAATGTTTGAATTAGAGCATCAACTTAGGAAAAATAATCAAATAGACAATAATACCTTTGTATACACTGATGATGAAAACAATATAAGAATAAAAACCATACCTACATTAGAAGCTTTCTTAGAAGATTCTAATGAATTAATAACTAATCAAAATAATGAAACAATAAAAATAAACAATAATCAGCTTATTAATGAATTAATAAGCGAATATACAGAACACTTGGACTTAATGGAAGCCCAAGGAGAAAGTACTAGTACAATAAACTATCCTCAAAGATCAACAATAACCTATCCCCAAAGATCACCAGAAGAAATGACCTATAGACTAGGACATCCTCCTAGAACAAATGTAAACCCCTACACAAATGAAAACAAAAATTTAAGGACAACTGGAAAAAGATTACCAACAGAAATAACATTCTTTGGAACAAATTCTGTAATACTCAATGTTACTGAATGTCATCCACAACTATTAGATACCTATCTAGAACAATGGACTGCTGCAATAGCTAGAGACTATTCTGCTAAACACCCAAACATACATTCAGGAGAAGAAATGGTAAGAATTGCAGAAAACTATTTAGGTGATGTTGCTAAAGGAATGTGGGAAGCATACAAATCAAATTTCCCAGATGAAGTAGCCTCCCTAGTAGCCCAAGGTGGAAATATTTACAATTTTGCATATTTAATACATAGAATAATAACTGGAAGAGAAGTAAATACAGGATTAACTTTAAGACAACAAGAAGCTATGAGAGATCTAGAACAAATACAGCTATTAGATTGGAAACATATAATAAAATTCTTAAATGAATTCTTATATTATGCAACAACCTCTGGAAATTATTATTCTAAAGAAATAGGAGATAGACTATTTTCTAAATTACCAGGAGATCTAGGTAAAGAAGTACACAATTCATGGAATGAAATGTATCCTAGAGTTCCTAAGACATATGATAATATAGGAATCCGAATAACCCATATTATTTCTGAATTAAAGAAAAAATGTACATACATACAAATACAAAGAGAATTAAAGCAAAAGAATTATGGATTCTGTTCACAAATATATACACCCCAACAATATGGTTCTAAAAATCCTATGGCTAGTAAACCAAAACCAAAGAAACAGTATACAAAGAAATACTACTTAAGAAAATCAATGGCTAAAAAACCATATCTAAATAAAACTAAACATGTCAGAAAATATAATCCTAGAAAAACATATACAAATACTATTACATGTTTTGCATGCAACCAAAAAGGACATCTTTCTTCTGCTTGTCCTAAAAGACATAATTTATTTACTAAAGAATCAAATTTAGTTGACTCTGTAAAGGAAGACTTGGTAGAAATAACTTCAGATGTTTCAGAAACTTCTACAATATATTCTATAATATCACTAGAAGGATTAGAAGAACAAGAACTACCTTCTAGTTCAGACTATTCTTTAATAGAAGAACTAACAAAAAACCAGACAAATCAATTAGATCATTTTGATCAACTATTAAACTTAGTAAACAGAGATGAATGTGAACATGACTTTAAGTACAAAATGGGAACAGATACTACAAAATGTTATTTTTGTCCTTGGTACCCTGCCTTTGACAAAAGATTTAAATGCAAAATATGCACTATAGAGATATGTTACTCCTGTGCAGAAAAACATTTTGAACTGAGTATACCAAATGAAAAGAAAATACAATTTACTGACAAAAATAAAATCAACGAAGATAGAATAAAAATTTTAGAAGAAAGAATGAATAATTTAGAACTAGAATTAGAAGAAATCAAAACAAACTTACATCAAATAGAACAAAATAGAAAAGGAAAAGAAATCATCACAACAAATAATTCTAATCTAAACAATTTAGATATACCCAATATTGAAAACCCCATTGAAAATAACTTAAATAATCTAGACAAACCAATTAGTATACCCTTAATATGTAATACTGAAAAACTAAGGGAACTAAGAATTCTAACCTTGTTAAATATAAAAGGAATAGAAATACAAGTATTAGCATTCATAGATACAGGGGCTACAAGCTCTACAATATGTTCAAAAATAATACCACACCATTTAGTCTCTAAAGCAGAAAAACCAAAACAAAGTACACAATTTGATGGAAAAACAATCATTGTAACAGATGTTGTAAAAAATGTACAAATAAGGTTTAGTACCACCTGTAATGATTGGTCCCAACATTACCCCTTAAAACACCTATGGGTAACAGAATTAAATTTAGGGAGTATAACTTTAATACTTGGATTAGATTTTTTATTAAATGATAACGGACAATTCTCTTTTAATAAAGATTATCTACAAATATCTAAAAAAAACTACGTTAACACCAATTTTATCAGAGTATGCGCTTAAGAAGAGTGGTGGACAGAAAGAAAAAGAAAAACACTGCACTTGTGACACACCTGGACAATGTAAAAAACAAAAAATAATACTACAAGAAGAAAATCTTGCAAAACTGGATGATAATGAAGATAATACAGAATATAATACAGAATTAAATGAATATGAAGACAACTATGAGTATGATAAAAACACAGAACTTAGTATAGAACTGATAAATCCAAACAAATTAAGTAGAATTTTACTAAGTACTGATGATATTGACCAAATAATTAGTAGGTTAGAAAAGATAGAAATAATAGGAGAAAAACCACTAAAATATTGGGAAAACGATTCAATCTACTGTAAACTTGATATAATTAACTCAGATATAACAATAAAAACTAGATCACCAAAATATGACAATTGGATGATAGAAGAATTCAAAATGCATATACAAATACTAAATAAATTAGGAATAATAAGAAAAACAGATTCAAGACATAGAACAGCAGCATTTGTAGTACAAAAAGAATCAGAAAGAAAAAGAGGCCAATCTAGAATGGTAATGGATTATACTAGACTTAATGATAATACAAATGAAGATGGTTATTGTATACCAGACAAAGACATTTTAATTAATAAAATCCAAGATAATTATTGGTTTTCCAAATTTGATCTAAAATCCGGATTCTGGCAAGTAAAAATGCACCCCGAGTCTATACCCTGGACTGCATTCACATGTAGCGAAGGACATTACGAATGGTTAGTAATGCCATTTGGATTAAAAAATGCTCCACAAATATTCCAAAGAAAAATGGATAATATATTCAGACATTGCAATAAATTTACTTGTGTTTATATAGATGATGTACTTGTTTTCTCCAAAACAAAAAAAGAACACATCTCACATCTTTATACCATATTAAGGCTATTTGAAACTCATGGCTTAATTATGTCTAAAAAGAAAATAGAACTATTTAAAAATACGATAGATTTTTTAGGAGTAAAAATAGGAAAAGGACAAATAGAATTACAACCCCATATATCAAGAAAAATACTAGAATTCCCAGATAAAATAGAAAAACTAAAACAGTTACAATCTTTTCTTGGATTAATAAATTATGCCAGACCATTTATACAAAATTTGTCAAAATACACAGGACCTTTATATAACAAAGCAAGCCCAAAAGGAAAAAGAGAATTTAACGAGGAAGATATAAAACAAGTTCAAAAAATTAAGGAAATAATAAAAGATTTAAAACCTTTAACATTACCCCTTGAATCAGAATATTTAATAATAGAAACAGATGGATCATCTCATGGATGGGGAGGTATCTTATTATCAAAAACCAATAGGTATGACCCTAAATCTACAGAAAAAATATGTAGATATACTTCAGGTACATATAAAGAAAAAGGATATATGACATCATTGGATTATGAAATATTAGCTATAATATATTGCATTGAAGCATTTCGTTTATTTATAATATCTCATAAAGAAATTACAATCAGAACTGATTGTGAAGCCATAGTAAAATACGTTGATAAAAGAAAAGAAAAATCTATTATAAATAATAGATGGATAAAATTAAGACACACTATATTAAATTGTGGAACCAAAATTATTTGGGAACACATCAAAGGAAAAACAAATAAACTCCCTGATATTCTCTCAAGACTATTCATATAAACATCTGGTACATATTCCAGGTACTATAAAATTATACAATATTAGAGGATTAATATACATTATTATAAACATATCTACAGACAATGACTTCTCAAGATTGCAAAAAATTCCTAAAGACATACACAAAGAATAGATTTGTGACAAGCATCCCATTAACAGAAGACCAACACCTTGTGCTAGATAACATATGGAATCTACGAACAAATTCTACAGACAACAGCCAGAAAATGAGCATTCTATATACCCTTATAGACATATTCTCTAAAAAAGATAGAAGATTCTCGTACTATTGTTTATTCAATGGCCCAGATGCAGGAATATACACTTCATGGGAAGAAATAGGCACCAAAATAAAATACATAGAACAAAATCCTAAATATGGGATACCTTGGTTCAAAGGATATTACGATAAAGAATCTGCTAAAGAAGCAATAGAAGAAGTACTTGGAAAAGATTATATAATTTCAGAGACTATAGAACAAATCCAAAATATATCCTCTGGAAAGCTGATAAAAGACGAAGTTTCTTCTTCTAGTAATATTCTAAGTCTCAGACCAGGAGCCACATTTTCTGCTATAACCATGAAAGGCAAAGAAAAAATGGTAAATCTTAGCACTCCTCCTCAAGTTCTGGCACTAAAACCACAAAAACCTAAAGAGGAAAATCAGCCTTATTTTCCAGATCAACTACAAAGAGAACTATATTTTCTCCATCACCCGATAGAGCTGAATATCACAGAATACAAAAAAGCATACAAATTCCTCTCAGCCATTTCAGAAAAACAAATAGAAGGAATCCAAATAAAATGGGAAGTAGTCAGAAACAAAAATATATCCTGTACAAACCAATACAAAGACTGTTCAGAATTTATGACTGAATGCAAATGCACAATAATTGCTTCCTATCCGCAGGTAAATGTAAAAATGTCCCAATATAAGTTTCTGATAAATGAAGGCACCACATATGATCCACAATTTCTGCTAAATTATGGATTTATACATAAACTATATCTTGACGCTTGGACACAAACAGAATTGCCTGAACCTATTGGGAATGTAGCAGATTATTTCTCAGAGGTACTAGACACGGAAGTATGCCTAGAAATAACCTCTATACCACCTCATTTTGGTAAAAATGTATTTGATCCTACTAGACATTTAATAAAATTGAAGGCATACAATTTTGATCCAGATTATCCTGAATGGGATAAACATTTTACTCCATATAACTTCTCTACAACAAAAATGTTCGAACAAAGTGCATACGAAAGATATCGTGCATACATAGTTGGAATAAATCAAGGATGGATAGACAACAGAGATTATATCTTAGCCTCCGAAACTCCTGTTATCAAGACATACATTAGTAAAAATATACAGGAATTTAATCCCAGGTTCAAAATGTTTGATATATATCACCCTAAACCAAATATAATTGCCAACTATAAAAAGATACCAAGAGTTAAAGAAGAAGACAGAGCTTCACAATACAGCACTGAAGATTTGAATGATTGAAGACTTGGATGATTGACGTAAAGAGGTGACAAGAAATAAAGAAGCCTATAAAGTAAAATTATTCCCCTAGAATGAATAAAGACAGAAGACATTATGAAGATTCGGCACTAAGGATTTGACACTACCTACCAGATAAATGATAAGTGCTACGTGAGTTGGCAGCTAGTATGTATTATTAAGCCACTTGTAAAAATTATTGTACTATGCTAGTTTGAAAGTGTGCCAGCCTATGTAAATTATCTGTAATGTTTTTCTAAGTGGGAAAATCACCCACACTTGCCGGTAGAAAACTTGCTATGAAGGCTATATAAAGTATGTAAGGCCTTCAAGAAGGGACACGAAAAAAGACGGGAAAAAATCTCATTGTAATTCTCCAGCAAGTATTGTAATAATAATAATTTCCTTTGTGCAAAGCTTTTTAATGGCGTCCTTATATTGCTCAATGTTCTGCAACTAAACTTTCTGGTCAAAGCTAAGGGAGGAAAAGATAAGAATTCTATAGCAATGTAAGATCATTCTGCCAAAACTTTCTCTGGCTAAATTACTTGTTTCTAATGATATATGTGCATGAATACTATCTGTTTACGAATATTGTTAATTTGACACCAGATATTGGGATTATACATCTCTCTTAAAAACTAATCCAAAAGACGTAAGCTCGTTTAATCTGAATAAGTACCTATTTAAATAGTTGGGAAAAAGAAGAGAGCAACAAGGTGAGGATTGTTTTAAGAAAAAGGTATTCTGGTAATAAAAAACAAAACTTTTTAAGCAGATTTTATTTAAGTACAAAGTATCAAAGATTTAAAGCAGCCAGACATGAACTTACTGTTATAGAAATTTATCTGATTACTCCCGAAAGCTTTGATCGTTCCTCTAAAAAGTAAAACAAAGAACCGTTCTAGTTTACTATAAAGAAATTTCCCATTAAAAACCCAAACATTCTCTCAAAAATAAAAATAAATGGAAACATTAGAACAACATTTAGAAGAAAAGTTTTTATCAAAACTATTCTACATAATGAAAAATATGGAAATAAATGAAAAACAACAATATGAAATAGTAACTGTTTTTAAAAATAAATATACTGAAGAATTAATAGACCTAACTGATGATCCCGAAATTGATTTGGATTATGCCATAAACAGCATTAACAGAACTTTTATAATAAACAGCCCAAAAGAAACAAAACCAATAAGTGACAGAACTTTTAAACAATATCTAGAAAAGTACAGAAACATTATGAAAAAACAAATAGAAAATTTTGACAATTTTATGGATTACTTCACTGATAATGAATATTATATGGATATGGATATATATAGGGATTGGTAAAAGAAACACAAAATCAAAATAAAAAATTAGAAGGCTTCCTAATGCATATAATCAGAGTTCCTAATTCTCTATTTTGAAATTTGCTTAGTGCACCCTTGGGATAAAACCTGCAAGCTGCCACTAAGGTTTCTTAATGAATTCAGAGAAAAAATTTATGTCATATATATATATATATATATACTAACTCCGGACAGCGCTTTAAAATGCTACTAAAAAGAGAAACAATAGCATTTGATGCTACTAAAAGGAAAAATAATAGCACTTAAACATAACCAAAAGCTACCTATTAAAAACAACAGCGTTTCTTACCAGAAAAAATTCTTACAAAAATGGACAGCACAGAGTTATATTTGTATTCTATCCTACATATTATTACTGATATTTTAGAACTATTTATAGATATAACGTTATATTTAATTGGTACAATAGAAATTGTAGTAGAAACTCTAGAAATTTTAAATATACCGTTAGATGATATCTCTAAACCTGATTTAGTAGAAGAATTAAATTATATATACCAGGGCCTATGTATAACATATGCCCCCCATATCATTCCACATCATTAATTAAATATACCCCCCTTATATTTGGTATCAGAGCAAATATAAGGGGGGTATATTTAATTAATGATGTGGAATGATATGGGGGGCATATGTTATACATAGGCCCTGGTATATATAATTTAATTCTTCTACTAAATCAGGTTTAGAGATATCATCTAACGGTATATTTAAAATTTCTAGAGTTTCTACTACAATTTCTATTGTACCAATTAAATATAACGTTATATCTATAAATAGTTCTAAAATATCAGTAATAATATGTAGGATAGAATACAAATATAACTCTGTGCTGTCCATTTTTGTAAGAATTTTTTCTGGTAAGAAACGCTGTTGTTTTTAATAGGTAGCTTTTGGTTATGTTCCCATTTTGTACTTAAAGTCATGTTCACATTCATCTCTGTTTACTAAGTTTAATAGTTGATCAAAATGATCTAATTGATTTGTCTGGTTTTTTGTTAGTTCTTCTATTAAAGAATAGTCTGAACTAGAAGGTAGTTCTTGTTCTTCTAATCCTTCTAGTGATATTATAGAATATATTGTAGATTTATTTGTTTAGGATTAATAGTTATCGGAATAAGATAAGAATATAAATTAATTTATATATATATATATATATATATATATATATATATATATGTATGTATTAGCTCGCGTTTTTATTTTTAGGAAAAGGGGATTATGGGAAGATGTGGTGGAGTTAGTTTCGAAATAGTAGATGACAGTGCGAGTATGAGCAGTTGGCCGGAGTGCTGACTGGTGGGGGGGCTGTCGTCAGAATGAGCGGTGGTTCGCATGGGCCACGGCACGTTGAGGAGTGTGTAGGTTGGAGGAATACAAGGAGAGGGGAGTAAAGTTGGCACTTGTTCGAACCGTGAAGAAGAAAAGAAACAGACCAGTGAAGTTGCTGTAAATGGAAAATGACCTGCAACCGTGTGTTTCCGTTTGTATCAAATAGATGGAAAAGAAAGAATCGAAATGGGAGTAGCAGGCAGAAATGGGGAAGTGGAATAAGGCTGCACACGTTTTGACTGGGGAACAAGTGTACTTGCTTGGTGAGTATAGAAAAGAACATAAAAAAATATGAAAATAAAAGGGGGGCGAAGCTCTTAGTTTCGGGTCCATAGAAGAATGCAGATGGAGGGAGAAACTAACGTGAAGCCTTCGAATGGGAAGGAGGAGACTTTGTACGTGTAGGGAACTGTGTTCACGTATGTGTGCATGAAGAAGTAGTGGATGGAGGCAGCGTGCGTGGCATCGGGCGGTGATGGGAAATACTCCAGAGAAAGGGGTAAGTATGGAAGAAAGGTATGGGACGGAGAAAGTATCAGGTGGAAGCATCCATAGGTGAAGGAAGAAAATAGGGGCATGTTGAGTGGGCCGAAATATAGGGTTACAGGTTAGGCCTTGTTTTGGAAAAATATATATCTATACTATACTATGTTATAATTACTGAGTTTGCAGTAGAGAGCTCACAGCGCTTCTCACAATCTGAAGATCAACCGTCTCCCCCAATATATCCACAGCAGAAAAATCACTGCTCCTTCTCTTTTTCGATCTGATCTCTTTTCTTTGTTTCCATTCCAAATCACTTTTTCTCCCTGTTGTTCCAATTCTTTTCCTGCTCTATTCGATCCCACCACGACTTCTCTTCATTTTTCGTTCTCCTCTCTTTCAGCAAATAGGAAACCCTAATTACATTTCTGTTGCCTACAGCAGAAAAATCATTGCTCCTTCCGCTTGAACAATCTACCTCTCAAGCCTACAGCCGTTAAATTATCCAGATCATCCCTTTTTACTTCAGCTTTTGATGTTACTTTCTCCCTCCAACCTAGCCCTAAATCGACGGCGATCAGATTTGCACCCAGCGGATCCGCGCTCCACTGTTGTGAACTTGCTAGCTCTTCTTCCGACGTAAGCACCTATTTACTGCTTATTTTCTGCGCTAGGTTTAGATTAGTTAGGTTTCTCTTATTTTCATATTCTTCTTCGATGAGTGTTGTTGGTTTCTGCTCTCAGAAACAAATTTGTTCGTTTCGTTAGGTCATTTGATTAGGCTTCACGATTTAGGGTTCATTATTTTTTGATCACATAATATTAAGCAGTTGTTAGATATGTATTTAAAAAGAGAAAAAAAAAGGCTTGGTGCATGATATTGGCTCCAATAAATGACCAACAGATGTTCAAGTTATTTATGGAATCTTATTTTTAATAATATCAAAGTTATAGTATGTGTTAACACAAAATATATTATGATTAAAATCCTTTTAACATATTACATTGGTCAGTTATTTTCATATTGAGGTAAATGTCATATTAGATGCTCCTTTTTCAAACAAAAAATATATTTGTTTGTTATTTACTATGCCAAATCATACCAACTGACATGAAAGTTTGTTATATTTGTTTGCTGCTCCATATATTTTAAACTATATGTAATTCTTCTCATTTATTCATATATATATATATATGTGTGTGTGTGTGTGTGTGTGTGTATATATATATATATATATATATATATATGCTATGTTATAATTAGTGAGTATGAAATGCGCAACTCTTAGGCCCTCTCTATATTTAGTAAAACTGAACCGTCAAAACTCAGAACATATGCATCCTGCTGTTTTTTGGCCTTCCCACCCTTTGCTAATCCTAATTTACATTTACAATCAAATTGGTCAGCTTCGAGACAAGCAGCGTCCCTGCTCATGTTTCTCCTACCACTTCCTACTGCCACCGTCTATGGTCTACCTCAGCAGTTTTCCTTCTTTGCCCCCGTAATTCCAAATGGTTTTTGCACCCTTCCTCCAACTGCACTTATGCGATAATCTGGTGATTTAGTGGATTGTCTCAGTTACGCTTTGCATTTATTGAGGTAAAATTCCTAATCTGTTGTTTCACACAATCTAGATTGTTCCGCATCTCTGAACTTAGTTTTGCTAGAAGTTTTCTTTAGTCATTTCCTGTGTACAATTGTGGTTGACAAAGTAAGATTATGCAGTTGGGTTCATTTTCGAATAGTGCTTTTACCTCAATGTATGACTCCTAAATTGACATAAATAAAATAGTAAAAATCTTATTTATATACAAAATAGTATATATCATCGGTATTTGGTTTGTTGTTGCTTTTGACATGCGAAGTGGTAGCCTCTAATGATTTTCAGATGATAGTATAATAGAGAGTGTTTAATCTGCACACACTATTATGATAAATGAACAAAAATTCTTTCGACAGGCCCGTTGAGTTACTGCGGTATGCTGTAAAGTACATGTTACTGATGCTTATATTCATTTCTCAATCTTTAGTTTTATGCTATTTTCATTAATCTAACTGCAAAACTAAATCAAAGTCTAGACTGCATGGTAACTAGAACATTTTGGCCAACTGGTTGTCCATATACAGTACAAAATCAGATAAACATACTCATGGATATATTTTTTATCCAAAAATAATTGTTAATACAGGCTAATATTTGTTGGATAAATTGTTGTTGAGACCCATATCATTAGCATATCCAAATAATCAACTTTAAGGAAAAATTCAGTATTCAGATTAAGATTTCCAGTGTTAAGTATACTAATATTAAATTGCTTAATTTGGAATAGAGTTCTCATAAAGTGTCTTGGATGATAATTTTTTGCATGCTCATTATAGTAAAAAATGTCAAAGTGGTCAGCATATAAATGCAATGCAATCAATGTGTAGCTGACATTCTAACTCATATATGCTCTTTCATGACTTAGTTCGTTATGCTTTATTCACTGATGGCATTTTTAGATAATCTTTTCTGCGATCAACATGTGCCTACAACATATGAGCATACATATTTGAAGACCATGCCTATCAATCTGGACCTTAGATATTTATTGGTATCATCAATGTATTTCAATTTTTCATACAAAAACTCTAAATTTTGAATACAACATATTGATACAAAACCTCTAAATTAAATCTAATTTTTGCTGATTCCCACTAATACTGTCTCCGTGTATGCTTCAACTTTCGGATGCTATTGGGCTAGCTCCAGTTTCTATAATTAATTACAAGTCAAGGTAATTCTATATTTTTTGACCTATTACTGTTAGATTTGTTCGAAATTTAATCTTTGTAGATTTATTTCTATGTTGAAGTTTACTTAAACATACATTATGCAAATTGGTACATTTTACATATATTTAAGGTGATTTATTGCAGATATGTGATCCAATATACAAGTGGTTCTAATTTTTTCTTTTATTTTGGATTAAGATAGCTGTAATCTATGGGGATTGGTTTGTTCATTCTATGAATTCTTACCAGTAGTACATAACACGCACCATATTTGAGCTTTAAGCCACTGCATAAAAAATATTTCTTTCTAAATAAAAGTATAAGAGACGAACTAAGTAGTGCAATAAATGCTTTCGATGAGATCTCTGGAAGTGTTTTTTTTTTCTCGCATTATGCATTTTGGATAATCTTTGGGTTCCTTATAATAGAACCTCAAATTCTTCTAATATATTCACATTGATCTAATATTTTTGATTACTCATTTGGAGTAAGTAATACTGCATTTACATAACATAACAAGAATGTAAAATCCCATATATTTATTGTGAGCATGCAGTAAGTATAATAGCTGTGTTAAATTTCATTCTCATCGCTGCGTCATTCTTTGTGTTTGCATTCTTTTGAAGATTTAAAATTTACCACGGAAGCATGAACACACTATGCTTTACTAACGCTATATTCTTCACTTTTGTAAAAAGATTGTTTACATTTGCAGTATACAATTTGATATGGACACCATATGTCCAACTATTTGTGAAGAATGTTGCTTATCATATATTTTGAAAATGATAGGGACCAGCCTCACGTAGCTTCAAATTATTAAATGGTAATCGGTGGTAATACAATGCCATTGAACTTGACCTTTTTTGTGAATAATGTTTTTCCCAGCTTACTAACATAAAACATATCTACTCTGTTTGAGACAAGCTATTCATTTTTATAAATACTGCATCAATCAGATCCTTAGTTTTCTAGAACTAGATAAACGATTGTATATATGATTTTGCCTTTTAGCTGCCCACATAGTGAAAGGAAAGAACTTTTTAAAATTCACATGTTTTAATTTTATAGTTTATTTAAAAGTTTTGTGCAATTGACCAGTTTTTATTGGAAATTCTTCTTTAATTCCAACAAGAAACTTGCTATTTCAACTTAAATACCTTTTTATTTGTAATTAAACAAGTATATAAACTGAATATTTAGGAAACTATCGAAACTACCAATGGATTTTAGTGACAGATGCAAACTGTACAAGAATTTCATAATATTATATATGGTAAACTTTTCTATGCAAGCATTGTACATGTATTAAGGTCGTCAGTTTTTTTTTAACTAAGCATAATATCCTTTATGTACATACTTCCACATGTAATAAGAAAAACAATCCAAATGAATGAAATGGAAATATTTTGATATTCTTTTAAGATTATTGTACTCATGTTTTTATTTATAAATGACATATCAACTATCGTCTGTGTTTGTTTGATCGCTTTTATATCTATTTGATGGCACATGTTTAATAACCTTTTTTCCATACACAAATGACCTCCTCAACCAAATAAATAAAAAATATCAATGGTTTCAGAGAATTTTCTCAATTTTGCTTAATTGAGATCTACTGTAGATACGGTTGCGGTAACATAATTCTCCTATTGTAAACAAATATCATACTCAAAGTCCAACATGTATTATTGTTTTATTTATAACACATTACCCTCATTATATTTAGTTAAATAATTCTATCCTTTTTTTCACACATGTTTAATATTTTCCAGTAATGCAGATTTTTGTGTTTCCTATAAGGCCATACGTTTGGCTAAGTTGGTCTCCTTTTTCTCACTATAATTTTGTGAGTTAAGTATATATTAGTTGATGATCAAACTTTTCTTTTAATTTTGTCTAAGGTGCTACCAGTTTGCACTCTTTTTTTAGGAATCTGATGTGAGGGTGTACGATTGTTCCATACTTTGCATACACTGTGTTAAGATCTACCCTTTGCACTACAGACTTTTATATAGTAGAAGCTGATGGAATATGTCTTCTTGAATCTCACTAAAAGCAGGGACCTATCACCTCATTCATGGCCAATCGAGCACTATTGAAATATAAGGAAGTCAAGTTAATAGTATAATTTATGTCAAATGTTTAAATCAAATAAAGTTTAATTCCACAAAATTTTCTTTTTATTTGTATATCCATAGAAGAACCTAGATGTTGTTAGTTAAATATTTATTAGAGCAGAGAGGTTTCTTCACACTTTTGACAATTGGGGACAAATTCCAATGAAATATAAAACTAATAATAGGGCAGGTTCTTTGTTCTTTTATTTTTCCTAAGTTCATTTTGGAAGTATGAATTAATGTATAATTTGCCACATTTAATAGGAAACTTCACAATTTTATGGATTTCTTAGCTTGGGAAAATAGTAGATACAGCTGCACTATCGGTTGTTACCTCTTTTGTTTCCTTGGCAATCATTGTTGGTACTATTAGTAGGAGCCTCCATCTCCTGATAAAAATAATATGTACTAACATGTTATCCACACCCATAAAATATTTATCTTGAAATGCAACCGATGTACGAATATATTTAGGTATTTGTATTGATACTCTTACAAATATACCATGAATTCTATATTGATTCAGTATGTTATATAAAATCCAAAAATATATAGAAAACACTATATTTAATTTAATTAAAAAATTTACAAACATAAAGTGCGTGTATATAACTTTTAAGTATATTGATTATGATAATTATTGGTGCAATTACAAATTTGAGCTTTTACCATGTTTCTCATCATTTACTTTTATAATTATAAATTTTCCCATATTTAATTTTTTTTATACATTTTTTTCATAATTGTGTCTTCCTATTCTTTCTATGTACTCTTTTTGTAGTTTTACTTTTTAACCTTTTAACAAATTAAAGAGTTATCAAGTACCCTATAGCAGGAATGAATCATTGTCTTTTTGGTTTATCTACACATGTATTCTTCAAAGTAGTAAAGTGGATTAACCAAAAAAAAGATCCCATTCTTAGGCTACAGGTTTACTCATTCCTTCTTACTAAGATGTAGATAAATGATTTTAAAAGATAGAGATAATATCACTCTAAGACAAGAAAAAAGATAGACACACAGTGAAATGAAATTGTATGCGCATATAGTGCAGTGAAATGAAATTGTAACCAATATCGTTGTCAATCTGTAATGTATAATTATTGCTCTAATTTTCTGGAATATTAATCTTCCACGCAATGCCAAGTTAAAAAATTACTAAAGGTTAAAAGATTAATAAAAGTGTCATTAGTTTATTTTGCTTAATGTAATCCATTTTGGTACTAAAACATGCTCATTTTCACTAATATATTCAATGTTTTTCATTTACTAGACTTCATGCTTGGTCTTCAGTTGATATATTAACAGTTACTTTTTTCCTGTTATAGACTTATCTTTTCTTGGTATTGCATGTGCAAATGTTGAGACCTAGCCCAGGAGGTGTATCATTTATCCAAGGAGTGCATAGTAAAGGAATCAACCCAACCAATGCTTCAAGGGTTAGAACAAACCTGAAAACCATGGAAGCCCAACAGCAAGAACACGATATGTATTTGTATTTATGTTGGTTAGGACATCCACATGATGTGACATAAATACAACTAGCCAAGGTATTACGGTTGTACTTTGCTCCATAGAATTAATGCATGCATGGATGGCTTTTTTTTTCCTAATTAGATTGTATATTCTATTAGGTGCACAGAACTGGTATGGAATCGTCTGTATTATGATAGAATGATGTTGTTTTACTATTACCGAATTATTGACTGTAATTTGCACAGAAATTCTTATTTATCAATTAGCTACCGCTTTTTACATGGATCTCAGCCCAGGGTATGAGATATAAATGTATAAATGGGATGAAACAAGGATAATGATTGAGTATAACGGCCGTGTATGGAAATTGAATTAAGCATTTCCTTCTTGCCGTGATGGTAAACTTACATTGTTATCACTGTTAATATGGTTCTATTAGAATGAAACATATTGCATACATCATTCAACCTATAGCTTCATAATTTATTCATATTCTGTTCACGCAAAACTTGCATGATTATTTGCATTTGGTCAGCATTATATACGTTCATTTGTGTGTATAATTATCTGTATACTTCTGGTATCAATAAATAATCACCCCAATTTTTAATTCATTCATGACACACTAATCTCTTCCTTCATGCTTACCTTTTCTTTTTCATTGTTCAATGTGGTCTGTGAGATAATCTCATGGACCTAACATCGTGCTTCATGCTTGAAAAATTCATTTATCTATTTTTAGTGTTGAATTTATTTTTAGTTTGAACTGGCATGAATTGGAGGTTTTAAGCATGGTTTAGACTAATTTTTAGATGGCACTTGCATTAAGTTTATTAATTCACGTAGGTGATATTTTCTTCATACATTGATACAGTAGAATTTGAGAGAGTGAAGAAAAAACATTTTAGTGTGCAATTGATAACAAACACTGCCTTTTATCATTGTTTGATTTTATCAGAGAAGGATTTTTTTCATTTTATCATAGAAGGATCTAAAGTTTGCAAGGATCTATTGGGAATTGGAATGAAGCAACGACAGGTAATTTCTCTTTCACTATATGTAAGATGTATTAATTTTAGCCTTTAGGGCCTTAATTTTATAGTCTTAGTTCTTTTCTTAAAAAGGTGCAGTTTTGGATTCCAAATGAATTACTGTAGGGATCCATCATTTATCTAAAAAAACGACGAGTGGTACTTTTTGTACAAATTTCTTTTTTTATATGTTTCTTTTAGCTTATGGGGTGCTTTTATTATATATATATATATATATATGTATGTATGTATGTATATATATGTATATATATATATATATATATATATATATATATATATATATATCCTTGGACATTTGTGTGTCATGCACATACACTGTGTTCTTCGTGCATAGTACTTGAACACTTATTTACTATTAAGTGTTTTTATAAATAGCATTTTGACACACAAAAATGTGCTTTAAAATTATTCATATGTAATATCGGTTAAAATGAACTTACAAGATGGCAGGGAATTTTTTTTTTCTTTTTTTTTTTTACTGCATTGGGTTTTCACATGCTAGCCCTTTTTAGCTTTGATTCTAGGTCACTCATTTAACAAGAAAAGAAGTATCAAATAATAAATAAATAATAGCATTAAAATTTCCATTAACAAACTGATCTCAAATGCAATTAAAATTGGCCTTATATGTATAACCATGAGAGACGACCAGGTCCATGCTTTGAGGAAATGGCTTGCTGATTCTACTGCCAGCATTTTGCGATAATGTGAGCCTAAATCTTAGAAATCAAATTATGGGTTTTTTCATACTAGACAAAGCGAAGCTATGAAAAAAAAACAGGGCATCATGCTCAAATGATATCCGATACATATGTACATACCACGTTTCTAAGAGGGTAAGATTGTAAGATTAGCAGTGTGTACATCTTTACTACTAATACTGAGTATTGGTCAGATGTAATAGTCATAATATTTTCCAGACTTTTTTATTACTTTGTTTGCAGATTTGTTGTGAATAAGTTAGCTACACATAGGATGGATGGAGTTACATAAGTGAACATGATGGTCATTATCCCGTGGTAACCAATTTTCTAACAATTATTGATTGTTATACGAGAATTACTAATGCAACATCATTTTTATTCTTAGATCATTAGGCTTTGGGCATGTGTTAAGAGTGAGTGTGCAAATTCCTAATTTCCTTTCGCCAGTCAACTTTAGAAAATACAAGTTACTTTGGTATTTTCTTTGATGGTTCTAATTATGATTAATATATGATGTTATTGCATAATACGAGCTATTACTTATTTAATTAAGCTCAGAGAGGACATGTTCCTTAAACATTTATAATTAAATAAGCTCAGAGAGTCCATTTATTGTGTTCACTTATTTGGCGCTATAGTATTTAGATGATATTCTTGCATTTTATTAATATTCAAAATACTGTCTTGCTTTCTTGACCTATAAAGCAGTTGATGATAATTATAGGTTTCAGATCGCAATGTTATTGACCTAAACGATTAGCGTCTATTTTTTTTACTACAATCCATTTACAGGTTGGGACATTTATAATTGGTATGATCACCTAAGCATTTTCTCTTTATAATTGGTATTATCCTTTTACTATTGTGGAGTTTGACTCGCGTATAAAGAAATAAGCTTTAAACATATCTTAATACTGTCAAAATAAAAAAGTAGAAAATCAATACCAAATTATGTTTTCCATTAATAAAATATTTATTGATTCATGTTTATTTTATTATTGAGGAGAAGTATATGCATGCTTCAATGAGAATTAAGACGTTAGGTCTTTCAATATGCGCATGTATTTTTGAGTGTCACAGGCAATTCATAAGTTCATAACTTTTTGAGTGTCACAGGCAATTCGTAAGTTCATAACAGAACGATTTGAATGGTCACAAACTTAAATTATTTTCATTCATATCTAATTTTTTAGGATATTGTTTGGTTCGGTTCTTTGTTGCTGAAATATACATTTTGAAACCAACGAAGAAAAATTATATATGCCAGTTGTTTCAATTCCTCAAGAATAAATTGATATCATTTCTTAGGATATTGATACTTGAGCGAGTACAAGTTATTTTCATTCATATCTATTTTTTTAGAATATTGTTTTGGTTCCTAAACAATATCCTGTACGTTTTAAACTTCATATTTGGTTTGATTGTTATGTAGCTGTGCCATGTATATAATTTATAATTGGTGAATCGAACTATTTTGAAGACATGTACCATGTTCAAAACATTTGGATAAGAAAAAACAGAAATGTCTTCTGAATTAAATTTTAAGATGAAATTGCATTCACTGATGACCTCCAATTTTCTTCTCATTTTCCTCTTATTTGTTCTTTCTTCATCTTTTATTTTACATCGACCATACCTGCCGATTTATTTGATTTAAAAGACATCAGGCATTCTATTTTCAGTCCTAATATTTATTACATGTAGAAACCTTAGGCATTCTATTTTCAGTCTTATATTTTCTATTTGAACCATTTTCCAAATAGGAATTTGTCCTAAGTCTTGAGATGTTCTACGCCCGATGGTTTCATATTTTCTCTTATCATTAACTAAACATGTTAGTTTCCACTGTAAGCATTGGTTATGCTCATCTAATTTGAAAACTTATGATAATTTTGTTCACATAGTGCACATGTGTAAACTTGCACCATTGATACAATTAACAATTATATGCTTCAGTTGTAGCATCATATATGTTATGTATTTGTTTCAATCCCTCCTTTCACTCTGCTCCAGTATCTTGGACTGTTTCAAATTGGTTTTATTTTCTTTAATGCCATGATTTAGTTCAGACTGACAAAGTACTATCTACGGTTCAGTTGTTGAACATTGTGGTAATCAAACGAATAATACGTCATCAATTGAATGCAAATATAAACGCACGAATTTGGATACCATGTCTGACTCAATGACTTATGTTATATGTTCTCAAATGTTTTGTACAGAAGAATTCCCTGCAATTCTAGGTTGCCTCTTTTTTTCTCTAGGCTTTACCAATATTTTCTTTCCATATTCACACAGTTTATACTTATTATAAATGGATTTTGAAGGATTTACAATAGTCCATGATGCTGAAAATGTGCATGAACGTACACATGGCCTACCTATTTTTAGAGTGCATTGTTGGTTAAATGCATCAATAAGCGCAGCTAAAGTATCTATCAAAAATGAATTATTGTTTTCTATTAATTAACATAATTAACGATTATGGATACATGTTATGGGCTTAAATGTTACATGGATGGCACAATAATTCTTGCAATATGGATGGATGTTTGCGCATGCTGTGGATTTACATCAGGCTTCCATATCTTCTGTAATGATGCTAGGACGTAACAACGGATTTTCATCCATGGTAATTTATCATCAGGGGATTAACCACTTGCTGACTTGACTTAATGTTTCCTAAATAAGGCATTCACCATATGGTTATTCGAATATTTACACTGTTTCTAAGGTCACTTTTATTTTAGTTTGAACGTAAGCATGCTTTCATACAAACTATTGGACTATTTGTTTATATATGAATTTATGTTGGTTTGCCGTCAATCTAAGGAAAATGGTACACTATAATTCGTTTACTACTTCTGTTATGAATACGATATTATTCATATAAGCTTATTGTCCAGTTGAGCTATGTACGAACAGTTTTGTTTGCAGTGCACTAGCATAAACATAGGGTTGTCAATCGATATCTAAAAATTGAGAAATTCGTTCGCATCCGCATTTGAAAAGCAAAAAAAAAATATCTGATATCCGAAAGAACGGATGCGGATCTGAATATAGACGTATACGCATCCGAAAATTATTCGTCGGCTTCTTTTTTATAACTATATATAGTTTAAATTATGCGTATTTTAGTATAATGAAATACATAAATCTATTATTTTGTAAAGTTGAAAGTCTATTAAATGCATGTTAACTACTCCAAATTATATATTATCATCATATTTATTTATTTTTAGCACTTTAGTAGTCAATTGGATTAAAAAAACATCTTATATTAAACTAATAAAACAACCTCAGACCAGAATCAAACATGCAAATGAAGCGCCATTACGAAGAATCCAGTAAGACCTCTGCATCTATTGATTGATTTGTGTTTGAAAGACCTGATTGCGGTACATGATGAAAGAAAGACTGCAGCATAAATTGGAATAGCAAATCATCCATGTCTCTCGATTGCTTTGGGATTACGTTTCAATTTCTTGAGTGTAAAAAAGGGCGGGTAGGTTGGTTTAAATCTAAGGCATAAATAAAGGCATTAAATGATATTTAAATTCAACGCCTACATGATTTTAATGGATGGAATTAAATGTTAGAATGTCAATCCATATAAAACTGCATGATAACAAATACTTAAACTATTTATGTAAAATTGGAGGAAAATAAAAGATCAGTTTTTGTATCCAATATAATTTGATGAGCAAACTTAATTAAGGTAAAATTTATCTACGTAGTTCTTAAATTACTTCTTTCAGTTTTGCTACGTATGCATTACAATGCCACGTGCGTTCTTATTTTAATCCATGCACCTTGAAATGGAATTAGAAGTCAAATTATTTTCCATGTTTAGTAAATTATTTAAAAAGGTACTATTTTGAATAATTTCCCACTACATTTCTGAGACACTATACAATTTGAGATTTTAAAATTTGTTTATTTTTACAATATTACTTATCTAATTTTTGGCGGTAATTTATACCAATTGCGATCATCTTGAACAATTAAATAAAATATATATTTTTGGTATTATATGAGAACTAATTCAATGCATTAGCCTAAAAGGATATAATACTGTGAATGTACTATCATAACATTGGTTTTTAAGAAAAATATGTAATTTAATATTTGATGTTCAAGTTTTGTCATATTTTGAGTTTCCTTTGTTTGTCAAAAATAACTTCCTCCAACAGTTGTTATTAACACGTTAACTTTGCCCATTTTCATGCTACCGTTATTGATGGGTCATCATGTTATATTCTTCACTTGCTTACATATACAATTTTTATTTTTAAATATGATTACTTCTCCATATTAGCTGCATAATTGATAGTCTAATTTAATTATTCTACTTTAAAATATATTGTACACACACAAAAAATAACGTACATAACACAACTATAACTTCGGTTGGATTGATCGAAGAAAAATATTATTTTCTGAGTTTTAGATTTAATAACATGTTATTCTTTTTGGTTAATTACATGAAGCACTGACAGATAATATTCCACACTAATATTGGGCTACTTGCTTGGAAAATGTTAAAGTGTATATAATTATTTAAGTTGCTTTTCGCTGGCACTGATGTTTTCTTATGCTCATAAAAAGGGCCAAGCCATGGCTTTTGTATTTTGTTCATCAGCTATTGTACATGTGCAAAATTCAATTCATTTCTCCGGCCATCTAATTTTATATAGACTACATTCCCTTAATTTTAAACTTGCAAACCATACATAAAAAGAATGGTGCAGTGCCGCTTTAAGTGCTATTATCATCGAGTATTACATCGATTGCTAAATCAATTTTATACTTTTATCTTAGCCTATTTCTAATCATTACAGAGACAAGTAATTTTGCAGACCCGTGTGCGGAGCACGGGTTCGCACTTGTATAAAGAAAAGGGTGGACCGGGTGGTATAGCTGCACCTGATTTTCAGCGTGGGTGAAGGGGTATAGAGCAGTCTGGTTGCGAACAGAAAGAAATAACATGAATAACCTGGTATATATATAAAATATAACAATAAGTAATTTAGTTAATTATGATTTTTATTAAGAGTTAATTAATTTAATTTAAATCATAAGCTTGAAATTTATTATAACGCGTGCATGCAGTATCAGGATTGAACAAAACCAGAAGCAATGGAACGGTATGAACGAAGGCTATAATCTAGAGTTGGTTCGGTCAGAGTAGCAGCTACTGGGATATTTTTAATTAAATTAAACGCCCATTTAATTTAATTAGAACACACCGATCCGACGACGAAATCAAATCAAGATGAGTTAAACTCACTCAGTTCTTCCTAATTATATTTTATAAATTGGGTTTTTAATTTGTTTGTTCTGTTTGCCAATGGTTGACTCTTTGCTAATCATATATTCATTTGTTGATTTAACTAAAGAAATTAAACTGCTGTTTAATTTTAGTAAAATACCAAATCGTTATTTTAACGATTGGATCCAATAGAGGTAACTCACCTTGATTGGTCACACTTATAAATTAAACGTGTTTGAATTGTTTGCATTGCTTGTGAATTGGTTGATGTTAAATGTTCGTTATTTATTGTTATCAGTTAAATGAAATTGAATGATTTGATTTGAGCTAACCAATTTGGATACAGGGAAGAAAAGGTTGGAGGGATCCAACGGGATTCCTCAAATATATTATTTATTTTCATATTATCCTATATGAATTGCCATGATGGGGTGATTGATTGGAATTGTGATCATTGATTGAAATTCAACCTGTATTTTGTTTTAACCAATAGGCAATATTGGTTGAGTAATCGGCAGTAAATAGCCTAAGAATAAATTGTTTTGTTTTATATTGATTTACTGTCTGGTGGATCGATAGAACTGAAGTTATAAAATTTGTTTTATAACTGGAAATAGATTTTGGAAATATATTATTTTGAATTAAAGCTTATAAACAAGAAATAAATATTTATTATTTATTTAGTTAATTTATAATTAATTATTAATTGATTTTATAAAGTAAATTCTGACGTCAATCAGATTTATAAACAAGTAAAGAGAAATTAATCTAACAGTTAATTTGGATAATTGTTTGGTTAAGAAAAATTAAATGGAAGTATTTAAATAAATTATATTATTAATTAATTTAAATTGAGAATTAATTGGAATCGGTTAACGAGATAACCGTGTTTGAGTTGACTAAGTCGACCGCTCTAATTGGGATTAATTATTAAATTAGTTGTTTTGAATATCGTCTAATAAATAGTTTAAAGAATATTTGTTTAATTTTAATAAAATTTTAAAAAGGAATTTACTTCTTATTTTAGTTGATTAAGAAATTAACTAAAGAAATAGCTAATGATTGAAATAAATTATTATTTTTAATTAATAATAATTTAGGAAATTCTTTTAATTGAATTCATTTAAAAAGTAATCGGAGGTGAAATGAAATCCAATTAAACGGTGAAGGAGCTGATAAGCAAGTTTTATTTTAAAACTGGGTTTATAACAAAGTTATAAAAGAAGTTTTAAGCGGATACTATAGCGTAAAATGATTGTTACTTAAATATTTGAATTAAGTGAAAGGAAATTAAGAAAAGGGTTTAAGATAAACCAGGATGATATAAAAGAGGTTTGAGGTGTCATATCATTAATTCTAAATTAATGTTACTAAATAGTGGGTTTTAGCAAAAGTGAGGAATTGAAATAAGATTCCAAAGCGGGAATGGTTAAATGGATTTGAAAAGGAATTGGTGAAAGTGAATTTGGTGAAAGAAGTGGGTCGTAGGATTTTGTAAATAAATCCGAATTATAAATGAGTTTGGTTAAAGAGGCAGAGTTAAGGGTGGTGTTACTTAAGTATTGAATTAGAAAAGAATGGTATATTCGAGAAAGAGATTTTCCAAAGGATAAGAAGGTTGTATGAAACTGTATTTTGAATAGAATGATTAAATGGAATTTGAATTGATATTAGAATGAAATATTGTTTTTTTTTATTTCAACTTGTATTTATCTCCAGATACGAACGTTGTTGATCTAGGTCTGAGAGGTAATTAAAATACCCCAACTTGAATGACATCAGAATTATTTGCGGATGATATTAGTTGAAATGGTAAAAGAGGTTAGTAAATATATATTATTTCCATTAGAGAAATAATAGTGCAACGATTAATGGAAATGTAGGAAATATACAACGAGAGTTCCAAAATAAAAGGAAAATAAGAAGGGGTTGCCGGAAATATAATGATATGTTCGAGTTAGAAGGGAAATGTAGAGTTGAGTTTTATTATATAAGAACAAGTATGGATTTGGTTTCAAGTAATGAATAAAAGATATTTTGTAATGTTTTACGAATAAATAAGTTGAATTGATTTCCCTAATATTAAATAATAATGTGGCTAATGTTTTGAAAATGAAAATAGGAAACTGGATATATAAAAGTGAAATTGTTTCAAGAAAAATCTTAGCAAAGAACTATATTTATAATATCCGGATATTTAAGAGTTTTAAATTTACATTCGCTTTAATTAAAAAGACCAAGTGGTGCTGAATACTGAACCAGTAAACTCAATGGATTTTCATGATTGAATCACTGTTATTTTGATAGTTAAATCATCGACTATCAAATCTGTGCAATACAATTGTTGGTACGGAAAGACCGGGATCGAAGTTATATTCAAAAACCATTTCGATCAACAAATACGTGAAGATATCAGAAGATGATCAAGATGGAGCATTGAAGACCGTGGATTTTCATAAACGGAAGAACCACTAATATTCTCTGCCTTACAAGCAGGGATAACCTGTGATTCTGTCGTGGTTGGAATCTACGGATTGCAAGGACTTCTCCCTACTGATCTATAGGGTGATTCCTGGGATGTAGTAGGAGAGTACCTTCGGTTCATCCTGTTCCTGGATGACTTGTATGGGCGGATGTCTGACAGAGTATTTCCAAAAAGGATTAGGTACGTTGATTTCTTCAAACGTACCATAGTTGGTGGCGGAGAAAAGGCCTTTCTCTTAGATTATCAACTAGAGTATTTTTGTGGACGTCAATTAGTGATATCTGATGGATCTGACGACGTGGCATTCAAAGTGAATGGTGATCAGATGTTTCAAAAATAAATTCTGACCTCAAGCCTCATCAACTGGGAAATGACAAAAATCGGATAGGCAGCATGGTTATATGGGTCGCTCCCATTAGGGTGTATAATCACCTATCTAGAGAAATTCCTTTTCCTTCTTTAATCTATTTCGATGCTGTCCCTTTCGGAAAACGGTGGTTTGAGCCCAACCATTGGTGATATACATTGAATACACTCAAGAGCAATAAGTGGTCGGTCATGTATGATCCGGGTTGCAAGACGTTCTTGTTGAACCAAGTGTATTTGCCTCTAGAGATACACTATCGGCAGACGGTTCCATACCTTGTCATAGTCGGAATCCAATCTCCAATAAGCGCCCGCGGTTTTGATTGTATACTATATATGTGGAGCGTGAGATGCAAGCGTTCCGCTAGATTGATATCTACTTGTATTTAGACACTATTATAATATCAGAAAAGATATTGATTTCGAAAATGTTTTGGGTTATCGAAAGGTAAAAACCGTCCGTATTTACGTATGGATTTTGTAACGACCAGTAGTCTACGCATCATAGGATCGTAGAATATTTATTTCTTTCACATACGAAGTCGTATGGTCATGTAACTTTGGGGGACGACTATTGGGGTCATTTCCCATGTTCATGATTTTTCCCGATTTTTAAATGACCATTTTACCCCTAGTTGGCACTGTTTTGGCCATAACTTTTGACTGGAAAGGAATTTTGACCTGAAACCACTTCCATTGGCTTCGGATGATGGTTTCTCTTTCCGTAGAGTGGTCACATTAGCCAAACGGACTTACCGTTTGGGAGATATGGCTGAAACAAGTTTCAGACGGTGAAAAACAGCTTAATTGGGCTTAACCGGGTGATTAGCAGCTAGGCCCACAGGGGAATTTCGGATTTAGAGGTATAGGAGGACTGATTAGGGTTAGGTTATCACTTTCATTTCAGTTTTGAGCCGCCACAAACCTCCTTGAGACCTTAGTAATGGCCTCCATCCTCTAAAATCACCCCAAAACACATTTTTAGCGAAGATTAAGCCTAAACTACATCAAAACAAGGCCAAATAGCAACAAAGCAAGGTTGGAGCTGCTGCTATACATAGGAATTCGACCCAAGCAGAGAGTATTTCAGATTTGGTGTTTCATTTGTGGCCAAGGTGAGTGATTTGCATAGTTTTTGCACTAATTACGGTAATTAAGGGGTAATTAGTGAAGATTAGCGAATTTATACGTAAATAAATTCTGGAAAAATTCTTAAAATTCTAAAATAATGTTTTAAGGCTCTGTTAGAAATTTGAGATAATTTCGATGTGTTTTGTTAATTGTATGCCTAAACATGATTAAGAGTGCTTAAGGGAAAATATGAAGTTTTAGCTACTTTTGATCCATTTTGATTCATTTGAATTGTTGGTTGTTGTTTGTGGTTGCTATTACATGTTGCTATGACTCGGTGGCATGTTTCATGATTGATTAGAATAGTTAAATTGCTCGAAAACGTCGTCGAATGGCGTAGAAAGCTTGCTGGAAAATTTCAGAAGTGTGCAGGTTCCGAACCGGTTCGGATCGGAGAAAGGGGGTCGGATCGGATTTGTGAACTGACCAAGGGGATTCGAACTGGATTGGAACTTGTCGCTGGAGAAGGCTTGGCAAAAAGGAAGGCTGTTCACTTAGAGTTGGGGTGGACAAGGGGATCGGATCGGAGTAAGCTAGGAAGCGGAGCGGATCGGATCGGGAGAGTGATTGGAGGCCAGATCGGATCGACATGGAGATGCAGGGCTCGGATCGGAAGCAAACACTCGGGAGAAGCAGGAGGGGAAGCCACGCGGATCAGATGGCAAGGAGGGATCGGATCGGAATACGTGAAGAAATAAGCTGGGAATTGGAGCGCTGGAGGGAAGGACACCCGACCCGAACTGGAGGAAGACCCTGACCCGACCCGGAGCGAAGTGCCCGACCCGAATCGAATGAAAGAAGACAAGGAGAAGGATCTGAACCCAGAGGAAGGTGGCACTCCGAACCGAACCGAGCATGGGTGACCGAACCGAACCGAGCATGGGTGACTGAACCGAACCAAATTCTAGAGTTGCTACTGCACGACAACTTTTCTGAAGACCCACTCCAATTCGACCAAACCCGAGATGCAAAGGAAGTCCAAATGAGAAGTTAGAGCTTAAGATTCAGATGGGAATCAACGAGTTCACTTCATGATTGGGCTTTGCTGCGGGACGCGTGCTAAGGAGTTATCGACACCTATAGCTTTGGACCACTATGGTAGGAGGTACGAAGGCGGATTCAGGGCCATTATGGCATTGGTAGAACCAAGGGCTATGACCAATGAAGTGGGTCATTGAAATGTTTGGTCATGACCCCAAGTGTTTGGCTTGGTCACAGCAGGGTTTCTACAAGTCGGGATTCGTCGTTGCCTCAGTTTGTCTAGTGTTCCAAAGTGGTAGACGTCGTACGCTTTAGGCACTGAGTGAGAGGTGTGAGGATGGTTGCTATGGATGATTTGTTGCTATCATTTTGACATGCACACCCCACCCCCGTATTCTTACACCATTTATTATGGCACCTTGGAGTATTGTACGGTATGTGGTACTAACTCTTTGGTTGCAGGTCCAGGTTCAGGTATGGTTTAGTATACCTGTTGTTATTCTGTTTAGATGCTTATCGCTCATACCAGGCTTTATGTCTGACCCAGAGTTTTATGTCTCTTCTTATTACTCTGGGTGCTCACACGAGCAGACTAGAGACAGGTTAGCTGGTGATGCACGGGTAGATGATCCGGAGACGAGCAGGAGGCTTCCACGTAATATATATAGTATTCTCCCTGTGTTGTTGAAGATCACTGCTTGGGCATTGTTGGTGTATCTTCTATTTCAGCTTTCTTTTGTTTAGAGACAGTAAATTTGGAAAATTGTAATAAGCTGTATTTGGATTTCCGCTGCTTTGATGATTGATGTTGATTCTAGTTATCAGCTTATGCACTGTCTCGCCTGTTTTGTGTCAAGTATGTTATTATTATATTTTATTCCATGCGCTGTGAGACATTCTACAGGTTTCTTGATTAGTTCATTCTCTTCTTTCCTTTCTTCTGACGACCGTCTTGTGCTAGTCGGGCATGTGTACAGCGCACTTTTGGAGGAAATTCAGGCTGGTGCGAGGCGGGCCGTCACACTTGGTATCAGAGCTCTAGGTTGCGTAGTTAACCTAGGGAAGTTATCAGGGAGAGATAATATACGTATACGAGAGAGCGTATTTGTGATTATTTGGGTTTTCAAAAGCTATATATACATATATACTATTAGTAGTATAAGGATGAAGTTGTACTGCACTAGCACCACTATGGAGTCGTTAATCATTTCCTTTTTCAGATTGACGATGAGCCGATATGTTAGAGGTACCGGTAGGGGAGCTAATAATGGGAATGCTGCTGACATGAGGACGATGTTTACTGACCTCATGAGAGAGATGCTTAGAGATGTGCAGAGGGCAGCTCCCAATGGTGGAAATGGTGGTGGTCCAATAGTGCAGGCGCCAAGAGTCGACTTCGCCAAGCTGAATAAGGATTATACTAGTCTTGGTGGGAAGTCGTTCCACGGAACGGAGTCGGCCACGGATGTTCAGGATTGGTTGGATAGTTGCGAACGTATCTTCGAGGATTTGGGCATCGAGGATGCGATGAAGAGAAAGCTAGCGTCCCGTCAGCTGCAAGGGCGGGCAATGAATTGGTGGAATGCCATAAAAGCAGCTACTCCCGAAGACCAGATTACTTGGGTCCAGTTCAAGGCTCGCTTTAGCGAGAAGTTCATTCCAGCGGCCCAGAAGTCAGTGTTGTTCAAGAGGTTCTTGGAACTCAAGCAGAATGGAAGGGCAGTTTCTGATTATATGGCTGAATTCGACACTCTGTCAAAGTATGGGTTATCTCTTATTGATACTGCCGAGAAGAAGAATGAAAAATTCATAACTGGGTTAGATCAGTACTTAGGGGAAAGGCTTATTAACCACATCGATGAGACGTTTGAGTCGATTGTGGGGAAAGCATTAAGATCGGAAAGTCTCTACCCTAAGCCGAAGACTGAGGTTGCATCCGCAGATGAGCCAAAGCCACAAGCTAGTGGTGGAGGCAAAGGTGGTTCCCAGAATAAGAGAAAGCAGAATCAGGCTAAGGATGGCCAGAAGAAAAAGAATAAGCAAGATGTGGAGTGCTTCAGCTGTGGTAAGAAGGGCCATTATGCTAGTAATTGTCGGGCCAAGCCAGCGGATAGGAAGTGCTTCAATTGCGGCCAAGTGGGACATCACAAGGACAAGTGTCCACAGCCCCCTAAGGAAAAGCAAATGGTGAAAGCATACGCTCTTAATGCTATTCCTTCTTCGTCGAATGCCCCAACTGCGGCGGAGAAGGGAAAGAATGTCGTCATTCAAGGTATGCTTTCTGTTTATGATGTTCCTGTTAGAGTTTTGTTTGATACCGGAGCTTCCAGTTCTTTCATATCTAGTGACCTGGTAGATAGGTTGGGATTGGAGCCCGAGATTGTCGATAGACCTTTAGTAGTGACGAACCCGATTGGCGGTTCGACTAGCCTTAGCATGATTTGTCGTAATGTGGTCTTATCGAGTCATGGATGCATGTTTGTTTGTGATTGCTTTGTTTTGGGCTTTACTGGGTTTGGCATTATTTTGGGAGTAGATTGGCTCCAAAGATACGGGGTGGTGGTAGACTGTGAGGGCTTGTTGGTGACAGCTAGAGCGGATGATGGGTGGAGGATAGTGTTTGGTGGTCTACCCAGTAAGGGGGTATTGGCTAGTTTTCTAAACTCCCTCGACATTCCGCATAGTGAGTTGTCAGGTTTGCCCGTGGTTGGCCAGTATCCGGATGTTTTCGAAGAAGCGACCGGACTTCCACCACACCGAGAGATTGAGTTCCGTATTGATTTGGTAAAAGATGCCAGACCTATAGTGATGCCACTTCGTCGTATGGCACCAAGAGAGCAGCGTGAGCTCGAGGTGCAAGTCAGCGATCTTTTGAAGAAGGGATTTATCAGAAGGAGTGTTTCTGAATGGGGAGCACCAGTTGTGTTTGCTACCAAGGCGGATGGTTCCCTTCGTTTGTGTGTAGACTACCGCGAGTTGAATAAAGTGACGAGGAAGAACAAGTATCCTCTACCGCGGATAGATGATTTATTCGATCAGTTGAGTGGCGCGAGAGTATTTTCTCAGTTGGATCTCGCGACAGGTTTTCATCAGCTTAGAGTGGAAGCTGAGAGTATAGCTAAAACGGCATTTCGGACGCCGTGTGGATTTTATGAGTGGTTGGTCATGCCATTCGGGCTGACCAATGCCCCAGCATATTTTGTGGATCTTATGAATAGGGTATTCAGAGATCAGTTGAATAAGTTTGTCCTTGTGTTCGTTGATGATATTTTGGTCTATTCGAGGACAGAGGAAGAACACAAGGAACATTTAAGAGTAGCGATGGAGGTGTTGAGAAAACACCAATTGAAAGCCAAGTTTTCTAAGTGTCACTTCTGGAAGAGGGAAGTGAGGTTCTTGGGCCATGTTGTATCAGAAAATGGGATTGCCGTGGACCTGGCGAAGGTGGCTACGGTACAGGATTGGCCTACGCCCAAGAATGCAACAGATGTAAGAAGTTTCTTGGGGTTAGCGGGGTATTATCGTAAGTTTATCCAAAGTTTCTCCAAGATAGCAGCACCATTGACCCAGTTGACCAAGAAGAATCAAGCTTTTGTCTGGGATGAAAGGTGCAGGAATGCATTCAAAAGTTTAAAGGACAAGTTGACAAGCGCACCGGTGTTAGTCATTCCTAAGGGGGATGAAGAGATGACGGTATACACGGATGCCTGTGGTACCGGACTGGGAGCTGTATTGATGCAAGGCGGTAGGGTTGTAGCTTACGCAAGTCGGCAATTGAAACCGCACGAGAGAAGATACCCTACCCATGATTTAGAATTGGCAGCGATCGTGTTCGCGTTAAAAATGTGGAAACACTATCTCTTGGGAGAAAGATTTGAGCTGTTTACAGACCATAAGTCGTTAAAGTATCTCTTCTCTCAGAAAGATCTGAATCTCCGTCAGCAGAGATGGTTAGAGTTCTTAGCTTCCTATGATTTTGACATCGCATACACACCAGGAAAGGGCAATGCGGTGGCTGATGCATTGAGTAGAAGACATGCCAGTTTAGGGGCTATGTTCCTTGAATGGAAGCAACTGGAGTTTGTCGCGGGGTTTGATTTCAGACCAAAGTGCGAATTGGATCCAGAAATGTTAGCAAGTTTGACGATCAGACCCACCTTGATTGAGCGGATCGGCTCTAGTCAGAGGGACGATCCTAACCTATTGGAAATCATCTCCAAGTTAGAGATGGGTATCGATGAGGAGATGAACAAGTATGGGCTTGATCGAGATAGATGGCTTAGGAAGAATGGAAAGCTTGTTGTACCCAATGTCAATGGATTGAGAGATGAAGTGCTTAGAGAATGTCATCACTCAAAGCTGACTATACACCCCGGTGGTAATAAGATGTATCGAGATATGAAGCAGACCTACTACTGGGAAGGAATGAAAAGAGACGTTGGGAAGTTTATATCCAAGTGCATGAATTGCCAGCTAGTTAAAGCCGAGCAAAAGAAGCCTAGTGGGTTGTTACAGCCATTAGAAATTCCCGAATGGAAATGGGAGCAAGTCTCGATGGATTTCATCGATGGTTTACCAAGGACTAGATCGGGATATGACAGCATTTGGGTAATTGTAGATCGACTGACTAAAAGCGCAAGGTTTATACCAGTCAAATCGACCAGAACGGCAGCTAAGCTAGCAGAATTGTATATGAAGTGGGTAGTGAGATTTCATGGAGTACCTAAAAGCATTGTGAGCGACCGAGACCCGTTGTTCATTAGTGGGTTTTGGAAGAGCTTACAAGAGGCTCTAGGGTCAGAGTTACATCTCAGTACCGCATATCATCCTCAGACCGACGGTCAGACGGAGAGGGTGAACCGTATTTTGGAAGATCTCTTGAGAGCATGTATATTGGATTTTGGTGGATCATGGGATGACCATTTGCATCTAGTAGAGTTTGCATATAATAATAGCTACCAATCCAGTATCGGTATGGCTCCGTTTGAAGCCTTGTATGGAAGACCGTGCAACTCACCATCATGTTGGATAGAGACTGGCGAGAAGTTTATGCTTGGACCAGATGTGGTGAGGGAAACTTCAGATAAAATCAAGACCATTCAACAACGAATGAAGGCTGCTCAAGATAGGCAGAAGAGTTACGCTGATAAGAGAAGAAGAGACTTAAAATTCTCCGTTGGCGACTTGGTGTTTGTTAAGATTTCTCCGTTGAAGAGCGTAATACGATTTGGCAGGAGAGGCAAGTTGGCACCAAGATTCGTTGGCCCATTCCCTGTTCTTGAACTAGTCGGGAATTTGGCATATAGAATTGACTTACCGGAGAAGATGGCGGGAGTTCACAACGTATTTCATGTTTCCCAACTAAGGAAGTTCGTTCACGACCCAGACATGACTATTTCACCTGATCAGTTAGAGGACTTCGAAGTAGAACCCGAGGCGGTTGGGAACCGCAAGTCGGCCCGTATTGTCGCGCACGACATGAAGCAACTTCGAAGGAAGGCGGTGAAGCTAGTAAAGGTACAGTGGAGCGAGGACGAGAATGATTGTACTTGGGAAACAGAGGAGGACATAAAGAAGAAGTATCCAGAACTCTTTGCCTGGTAAGATTTTGACCTCGATTTAGCTTTCCGCATGCTAGGATAGGTTTGTTTTGTTTGTTTTGCATGTTTGGTTGATGTATGTGGTTGTTAGGCATGCGGGATCCTTTGTATGTTTTGGGTTAAGGAATTTCGGGGACGAAATTTCTTAAGGGGGGGAGAGTGTAACGACCAGTAGTCTACGCATCATAGGATCGTAGAATATTTATTTCTTTCACATACGAAGTCGTATGGTCATGTAACTTTGGGGGACGACTATTGGGGTCATTTCCCATGTTCATGATTTTTCCCGATTTTTAAATGACCATTTTACCCCTAGTTGGCACTGTTTTGGCCATAACTTTTGACTGGAAAGGAATTTTGACCTGAAACCACTTCCATTGGCTTCGGATGATGGTTTCTCTTTCCGTAGAGTGGTCACATTAGCCAAACGGACTTACCGTTTGGGAGATATGGCTGAAACAAGTTTCAGACGGTGAAAAACAGCTTAATTGGGCTTAACCGGGTGATTAGAAGCTAGGCCCACAGGGGAATTTCGGGTTTAGAGGTATAGGAGGACTGATTAGGGTTAGGTTATCACTTTCATTTCAGTTTTGAGCCGCCACAAACCTCCTTGAGACCTTAGTAATGGCCTCCATCCTCTAAAATCACCCCAAAACACATTTTTAGCGAAGATTAAGCCTAAACTACATCAAAACAAGGCCAAATAGCAACAAAGCAAGGTTGGAGCTGCTGCTATACATAGGAATTCGACCCAAGCAGAGAGTATTTCAGATTTGGTGTTTCATTTGTGGCCAAGGTGAGTGATTTGCATAGTTTTTGCACTAATTACGGTAATTAAGGGGTAATTAGTGAAGATTAGCGAATTTATACGTAAATAAATTCTGGAAAAATTCTTAAAATTCTAAAATAATGTTTTAAGGCTCTGTTAGAAATTTGAGATAATTTCGATGTGTTTTGTTAATTGTATGCCTAAACATGATTAAGAGTGCTTAAGCGAAAATATGAAGTTTTAGCTACTTTTGATCCATTTTGATTCATTTGAATTGTTGGTTGTTGTTTGTGGTTGCTATTACATGTTGCTATGACTCGGTGGCATGTTTCATGATTGATTAGAATAGTTAAATTGCTCGAAAACGTCGTCGAATGGCGTAGAAAGCTTGCTGGAAAATTTCAGAAGTGTGCAGGTTCCGAACCGGTTCGGATCGGAGAAAGGGGGTCGGATCGGATTTGTGAACTGACCAAGGGGATTCGAACTGGATTGGAACTTGTCGCTGGAGAAGGCTTGGCAAAAAGGAAGGCTGTTCACTTAGAGTTGGGGTGGACAAGGGGATCGGATCGGAGTAAGCTAGGAAGCGGAGCGGATCGGATCGGGAGAGTGATTGGAGGCCAGATCGGATCGACATGGAGATGCAGGGCTCGGATCGGAAGCAAACACTCGGGAGAAGCAGGAGGGGAAGCCACGCGGATCAGATGGCAAGGAGGGATCGGATCGGAATACGTGAAGAAATAAGCTGGGAATTGGAGCGCTGGAGGGAAGGACACCCGACCCGAACTGGAGGAAGACCCTGACCCGACCCGGAGCGAAGTGCCCGACCCGAATCGAATGAAAGAAGACAAGGAGAAGGATCCGAACCCAGAGGAAGGTGGCACTCCGAACCGAACCGAGCATGGGTGACCGAACCGAACCGAGCATGGGTGACTGAACCGAACCAAATTCTAGAGTTGCTACTGCACGACAACTTTTCTGAAGACCCACTCCAATTCGACCAAACCCGAGATGCAAAGGAAGTCCAAATGAGAAGTTAGAGCTTAAGATTCAGATGGGAATCAACGAGTTCACTTCATGATTGGGCTTTGCTGCGGGACGCGTGCTAAGGAGTTATCGACACCTATAGCTTTGGACCACTATGGTAGGAGGTACGAAGGCGGATTCAGGGCCATTATGGCATTGGTAGAACCAAGGGCTATGACCAATGAAGTGGGTCATTGAAATGTTTGGTCATGACCCCAAGTGTTTGGCTTGGTCACAGCAGGGTTTCTACAAGTCGGGATTCGTCGTTGCCTCAGTTTGTCTAGTGTTCCAAAGTGGTAGACGTCGTACGCTTTAGGCACTGAGTGAGAGGTGTGAGGATGGTTGCTATGGATGATTTGTTGCTATCATTTTGACATGCACACCCCACCCCCGTATTCTTACACCATTTATTATGGCACCTTGGAGTATTGTACGGTATGTGGTACTAACTCTTTGGTTGCAGGTCCAGGTTCAGGTATGGTTTAGTATACCTGTTGTTATTCTGTTTAGATGCTTATCGCTCATACCAGGCTTTATGTCTGACCCAGAGTTTTATGTCTCTTCTTATTACTCTGGGTGCTCACACGAGCAGACTAGAGACAGGTTAGCTGGTGATGCACGGGTAGATGATCCGGAGACGAGCAGGAGGCTTCCACGTAATATATATAGTATTCTCCCTGTGTTGTTGAAGATCACTGCTTGGGCATTGTTGGTGTATCTTCTATTTCAGCTTTCTTTTGTTTAGAGACAGTAAATTTGGAAAATTGTAATAAGCTGTATTTGGATTTCCGCTGCTTTGATGATTGATGTTGATTCTAGTTATCAGCTTATGCACTGTCTCGCCTGTTTTGTGTCAAGTATGTTATTATTATATTTTATTCCATGCGCTGTGAGACATTCTACAGGTTTCTTGATTAGTTCATTCTCTTCTTTCCTTTCTTCTGACGACCGTCTTGTGCTAGTCGGGCATGTGTACAGCGCACTTTTGGAGGAAATTCAGGCTGGTGCGAGGCGGGCCGTCACAGATTTGGTCTTACGATTATCCTTTTCTTTCAAAAAGATTTCTGAACTTTAAGATCAAGTTGGATGATTTCCCTTTAAAACTTAGTGAATTTTTCTCACTCTGGTTCACCAGACTGACCCGGTGTTTTGTAAATGCTCGGGTTAGACCGAGATGTACAGGTCCAGGTAATCGGATGCTGCGAAGTCCAGAGACGAGCTGGAGGTGTTCAGACGTATAATATTATATAACTACTATTCCGCTGTGGGTTGTATATGAGGACAGGTTATTATAACTGTTCATATGTGTGATGTACTCTGATGATTGTAAGTATTTTTAAATCTCTCAATAAAGATTTATTTCTGTATTATATTTTGTTCCGCTGCGATGTGAGACTCTGTGCTGTGTTGGTTCTTCTTCTTCTATTCTAATATTTCTTTCTTTCTTATCTCACCCTCTAATTTCTTTCTATTAACTATCCAGTGTTTTCGGTGTTGGAAAATCGGCATGAGATATGGTAAATGTATTTATGTCGATTTTCAGGGCCGAAAATCCTTAGGTCATTATAGTTTTGGAGGTTTTGTAGCTTAAGGAAAGCAGTCGAGAGACTCTTCACTTGTCTTTATATCATTTTGCAATCATATGGTACTAATTAATATCACTTTCACACACAATATTGTCATATTCTGTACTGGATTAAGTAGTTAATAGGACTGATATCAAAAGCCGCAACAACTGAAAACATGCACAAAGCAAAAAAAAAACATCTGGCAGTGCACCAAATAGTTCCATGATATCTAAACAGTTCCATAGTGTTCAAAATTATTGACTTATGTAAAAAAAAACTGTTATGATAGAATGCAAGATTGCATACAAAACCTTTACTATATCAAAATCTGTTACTGTAAAAAAACTGTTACTGTAAAAAAAACTGTTACTTCTGTAAAATAGTTTGAAGATATCTAAAACTGTTACTATATCAAATAGCGTTACTGACGTTGGTGAATACATTGATGATGAAGATGGACTGTCCATGTGAAGATTGCAAGAAGATGGCGATTCACTTCGACGTCCAAGTTCAAATTCTACATAGCAAACAAAATAATTAGAGTGAGTGGTGTAGGTAAAGAATCGTTCAATGCATCAATATGTAGATCCCTGCAACATTCTTCAGTTATATACTTAGCTGTAAATTATGTCTACAGCACAACATTTTTTCAACAGTTGGAACACTACCAGATAAAACATATAATGCAACCATCAAATTTGAAGAGCTCTGAAATATTAACCAACTATATTTGTAAACTCATTTTGATACGTTGAAATGAACGTGATAATTTTGCAATTATTGATTAGGTCAACACTTAAAGTGAATGCGATACTATCTCTAAAGGGAAGCGCTCTTATATGTAGCTAAAGTACAAAGCCTACACATTGTCCTAAAGAATAGCCTCTTATATATTTAGAAAAATAAAATGAAGAAGCAGATGATGTTCATAGTTATATGGATATATGATATTTTGTGATTATTTATTTGGTTGAGAATTTGAAGTAGACATGTACATTGACTGCGACGCAATCGACCTAAGAACACATAGACGGTTGGTGCATATACATATATCATGGGTCTTCATTTATGAGATGAGGCAACTTAATGTATGAGATTAGAACACCAAGTATACAGCTAAAGCGGAAAGCTCAACTTGCTGCACATATGTAACATAAATCACATTCTAAACAATAGAATCTTTGATGTTGTCATGCGTGAATAAAGATACAGCATGAACTAGAGCATCATCATTATATAAATTAAATTAACAACTTCAAAGGCAGATCTCTTTGCGGTCTTATCTTAGTTTCCATAGCACTGTAGTTAAACTAGAATTCCAGACTAAAACTGTAGTTAAATTTTTCATAAATGTATTAATCAAATTATGTTTCCTTACTCTTGTTAGCATCAAGCTATAAAAGAATATATAAACAATACCTCAAACAAATCTCCTAATAAGAAGCCAAAATGCTTTAAAAGCCCAATTATATGCCTTGTAATAGAAATCATATGAAACTAGAAACCAGATAACAAAACAAAATTTGACAAATCAACATCACTTCAAATACATGCTTTAATTCAGCATAAATCCAAAAAAATAATATTCATTAGTTCAAACATCCAAATTAAAGGCGGCTATAGGACAGAAAGTAATAGATTAAATAAATAAGGAATGGGTTATGTTTACTGCCAAAGCTATAGCGGTTCCTTCCCAGCCTTTTTAGCGCACAAATGACATCCGTGCAGTGATCTCGAACGGCGTTCCCTCATCTGTAAAATAACATAACATTTGATATTTTGATTCGTAAAGTTAATTTCAACCGAAAGAATAGAAGATTAGATTTGTTATTGTTTATCTACATGAATGCTTGCAGATTTACTGACACCATATATGCGCATTCATTCTCTTTTCATTAGGATACATACATGATTGCCTATGCATACAAGTATTCATCTTTTTATCAATTTTTGTATATGGCTTATCAAGGGCGAGCCATACATTTAAAAACATCAACAACCAGAATGTGTAAGGTTTAAAGCCTAAGTTATTGCTAGATGTTTTGGTTTAAGACACTTGTACTCTCACTATAAGGAAGAACCTTTACTCCAATAGTAAACAGCCGTCAGAGGCCGTTGGGAGCCGTTGGATCTCTAGGCATACATTTCAAAAGAATAATTTCAATAAAGATAATAAAACAAAATATCTGAGCTACAATGTTATTGGATTCACCAAGAGATGAACAACACGAGCTCTTAAAGTAGCTGCTTCCTTTAATCTTGAAATCACATGCACTTTCTGAAAATATCTAGAAAGATCATATAATGTAATTACTAATTACTAAATTTCTGAAATATGCCTGTATAATTTCACTTGCAAAGGTTAAGATAAGTTAAACAGTTTTAAGTACTTTGAGAAAATCATATAAAGTTTTTTGTTTTCATTCTAATCAGATATGTATATAAGAATATATATTACCTTAGCCACCCTCAAGTTACACTAAAGATGCATCAGTTTTTTACTGGAGTTTAACTAATTTAAGTCATGCCAAAGATGATTTGAGTAAAATAGTCAGCTTACTTTGTCTATGCCTCATAGGTATATGTAAAAAAATCATAGGAATTTTCAACATGTTATGACAATCATTTAGAGTTAATCAAATGACTAAAATCAATAAAATAAAATGATAAACATGACAGTGACTTCATAGGATACATGTGCATCTATAAATCGATGGATCTATAAATCCATTTGCATCTCTAAAACATTAAAGCAATACATGTGCACAAAATTTATGCTCAGTATCAAATAAAAACACAAAGTCACGATAGCACATGAACAGGAAAAAATCACCAGCACCTGAATTACCTCAAAAAAATAAAATAAAATAAAATAAAATAAAATAAATAAATAGCCTTACTAGAAACAAAGGATGATTCTGACCAGATCACTAGATCTTCAAAGGATACAAGACACACCAAGTAAACGCAGCCAAACCTCAAACAACTCTAAAGTTCTTAAAACCCATTCCCGAGCCAGCGACGAGAGAGCTGGAACCAACAAACCTCAAATCACCAAATCCTGACCAAGTACGTAGACAATCCGATCTAAACCAACACCAGAACCTCTAACTATAATGCGGTGAGTTGGAGATTTCCGATGACCGGGTGGGGATGGCGATTTTACTGGATGGAAGGGGGCGGCTTCGAGAATTCGTAGATCTAGGGTATTTTTTTTTGAATGAAATATGAATGAATGTGTCGGCTGAGAATAGTAGACTGTTTGTTTTATGAGAAAGTAGGGGTTTTGCTGGTGCGGGTCAGGTATAAAACATTCATCCTATATTCCTGAACGTAACCGACCAATTATTTTTTAATTAAAGTACTTTATTAACTTTCAACACCCAACTTATTAATTCTTTATTAACATTTCAACACCCAAATTATTAATGTTATATCACTGAACATAACGAATGATGAAGCCAAAAATTTCATGCGTTGGAGCCAAAATTTCAGAGTTACCGTTTAAAAAATTGTACTTTACCTTAGTCAGAATTTATAGAAAATTTTAAAATTAGAATATGAAGTATTGTACAATTTAAATTAAACTACTAATGAACCTTTTCAATATTTTAAAGTTTATAAATTTTGGTTATTTCGTGTCAAACAATAATCGGTTTTATAAACTTTATATTCATTTCAAATTTATTCAAGATGATTTCAAATTTTTAAATTTTTTGAAATATAAAATATAATTATCAACTATACTTATAAAATATAAGTATTAACTCTAATGGACAACAATCAAATTCATTTAATAAGTATTAAATTTTATTATTTAGTATTAAATTTTATTATTAATTATTAATTATTAAATAATTATTATAATAAACCGATATGTTCATCTCATGCAGATCTGTCGGAATTCTGCTGTAAAATAGTTTCGATAAATATTCATCTGGATTCTGCTTGGATTTGCAGCGGAAAATAGCAGCAGAAATTTTCTGTCAGTAATTTGACGCAATTTGCGACGGCTTAGCGAGGGATGACAGAAGACGACAGTAAAAATAAAAGAAAAAAAGTTGAAAAAACAAAAAACTATCCCTTGCAGATCACATGGAAATCCGTCACAAATTAGCGACGGAAATTTCCACTTCTAAATATTTGACGTTAAATCATTGTTTTCTTGTAGTGTCTTATTTTTACACTTATTGTTTTATTAGTCTTTGTTTTAGTAACACGATGCAAGATTAAGTACTTTAAGGTGTCAAGATGCCGATAGAATACAAGTATGTAGGATTAATAAGCAATATCATGCGTTTCACTAATGGACAACAATCAACAAGCATCGAATTAAATGAACCAAATCTATTGTGTTATAAGCAAAATTTCATCTTTATTTTCTATAGATTAAGAGTTTGTTTTCATTTATTTTATTTGGGATAATAATATATCTATTAATTTGATAATACAAGTTTGATAGTATATAAATTATCTGAATCATTTTTAATTCGTACACTTTTCTAAATTTAGGAATTTGTAGAAATGACTTTTAAATTTGTGATATGGTTTACAGATCTATTAAATGAATTGGCATCAAAGTCCAATTCATATATGATTTATGAAATGCAAAGGTAGTCCCTTCTCTATATGATCCACAAACACTAAAATGGATTAATGTTGATAAGGTATCAGGTTTTTAAAGCAATGATGTATTTTTGTGTAAAATGTTGTAGATACAATTGTTTTCATATATTGGATTGAATGAGGAGGAGAATATCAACTGTAATTTTTGCTGATAAGGGTGAATAAGAAGGAGACTAGTGTGTTGAAAAGGATTGAGTTTCCATTACAGTTATTTACTGTTATAAGCTAATTTTATTTTTAATACTGAGACTTGTAATATAGTATACTATTATTAAACTTCAACGTAATTTTCCTGTTTTTTTCAACTTATATATCAGTTTACCATTTTGTTGTTTTGGTGATAATTTTTTCTGTTAAACTTAGACATTTAGATGTATCTAATTTTTTTTATGCTTAAACATTAACTTAGTAAACATTGCATTTGGTTGATCCATAATCCAAATAACTTAAACAATAAACTATAGTGTCGGTAAAGCAATGATTTCAATTTACGTATTACATGTTAAGAACATAGATACATCTTAAGCATCAAGTAAGATGGTCAACATGGTGGTAAGTGTACCTAAGCTTTTGAAGAAAAAAACAAAGCAGAGGATTCAAGTGTATATGAGAAGAGTAGAAGTCAGTTTGTCATGTAATGTTATTTTAAGGTAAATGTTTTTATACTCTAATCTTGTATATCTTCATGCTGCATTTCTAATTTTGCATGAGTTTATGATATATTTTTTCCTTGCATGCCACCTTGACTTGCTTGATATATGAAATTTTACGACTCGATGACTAGGTTTCATACTTTCGTGTGTATATGAATGTTGTGCATGTTAGAAATCAATCAATAGGAATGGCAGAAAACCGTTTCTATAAACAGTAACGCTTTCAAGCATTAGCAATATTTTTTCAATGAAGTTGCAATTTGCAACAACAAGGAACAATCACAGTTTTGCAAAAGAATTGTTTAAAACAGTACTATGCAATTAAGAAATTGGGAAAACAAGAGAAATATTACCGATTAATGAATGAGTCCAGCAAAGGATGTTTCCTTGAAACGAAATTGCTTCCTCTATGGCGCGGTTAGTTGTTTGAGCAATCATTTCCCAAGGATGAAATGGTTCTTCTCTGCGATATTGTGCTGTAATCGTAGAGTAACGAGGAACGCAAGGTAGTTTTTCATTGGCAGAATAGACAAATGAGGAAGAAAATACAGAGGAGAGAAATCAAAGTAAAAATTTATTCTGATTTGATTTTCGAGTGCCTATTTATATAGGCTGGAAGGAGACATCTATTCACGAAGAGGTGCTACTGTTTGAATTGCAGCGGCAACGACTGTTGGAAAGGCAACAGACATTTCCGTTGGTATTTGTGTGGCTTTATTCAAAAAATAGTCGTTTCAGCGTAGTAGGCCCAGCGGCAATCAGAGGCCCAATTCATCACAAGACCTCAAGAGCCCTGAAACGACCCGAACTTCCGTACCCTTTGAGTCGACTAATAACACCACACGTCCAACCCAAATTGCACAGAAACACGAATCATTATTAGAAAGAAGTTAGAGGATGAGAAATAGAAAGAAAGAAATATTAGAATAGAAGGAAATGAAGATCACAAACTCGCAGTGGAACGAATAAAATATATTAGATAACATAAACTTTGAAATACAAATCAGTGACTGTATATAAACATACCATTATCATAGCACAATGGTTATCCCTGGAACAGTTATAAACACCTGTTTCCAGATACAACATAGTACACAGCGGAAAATATGATAGTCTATAGCTAAGTGGTGAAGCCTCCTGCTTCAATCTCCTCCAGGTGAAAATCCCGACTACTTGACTGCCCGTACACATTTGGGCACCCAAGAGTTTTGGGAAAACAAACAAAATAAACTCTGGGTCAATCATGGGACAGGTGTGAGTAAACTCCAATCATTTGTTTAACTTTTAAAAATCCTTTCGAAAGAAAAGATAGGCGTAAGACCGATCCACACATAAACACAGATGGTTTTTATCTTACGATAACCCAAAACATTTTGATATCAAAATCTGGTGATATTATAATAGTGTCTACATCAAATAAATAGAATCTAGCGGAACGCTTGCATCTCACGCTCCATATATAATATTAAATCAAAAACCGCAGGGCGCTTATTGGAGATTGGATTCCCAACATGACAAGGTATGGGGCCACCTGCCGATAGTGTATCTCTAGAGGCGAATACACTGGGTTCAACAAGAACTACTTACAACCCGACCCACACATGACCGACCACTCATTTCGCTTGAGTGTATCGAATGTATATCACCAACGGTTGGGATCAGCAACCGTTTCCCGAAAGGGACAGCATCGATAGATTTAAAGAAGCAAGTGAAATTTCCCTAGATAGGTGATTATACATCCTCATGGGAGCGACCCACATAGCCATGCTGCCTGCCCGATTTTTGACAATTCCCGGTTGTGAGGCTTGAGGTCATGACGTACCTTTTAGAACACCTGACCACCATTCACTTTGAATGCCACATCGTCATACCCGCCAAATCACAAATTGATTTCCCCAAAAATATTATGGGTATAAATCTAAGAGAAACGAGTTTCTCCGCCACCAAACGTAAGTACGTTTGAAGAGATCAACTTACGTGATCCGTTAGATATACTCTGTCAGACATTCGTCCATTCACGTTGTCCTGGGACTGGACAGACCAAAGGCAATATCCCGTAAACAGGATAACCCTTGCATAACCCCATCTTCAATTATCTTCATCATATTCGATTGCAATGCTAACGGCCATACAGAGTGGTTTTTCAGATACTGGATCTGATCCCGGTCTCTTCGTATTGACGATGGAAAAATGGTCAAAAACTTTGATAGTCGGTGATTTAACTATCAAAGAAAAATAAGTGTACAACCAACGATATTATTTCCGGGTAGGAATTCGATCGATCAATCATTTATCAACATTGGCCCCTTTAAATCAATTCCTTATTATATTATCATTTACAATCACATTTCTCATCTTTCGTATTCTTTTGAAGTTTGGTTTCCCCTCTTGATTCTTTGAAAAACATTTTCAATACTATAATTCCTTTAATCGAGAAAAAAAATCTCTTATTCCAGTTTGAAACCATTTCTATATATTCATATATTCTTTTACTAATCTGATCTCTAACCACTCCTCACTACCGAACCTTAACCACTCCTCAGTTAATTATGAAGTCAATCAAGTTGGGGTATGATTACCTCTCAGACCTTAACTGAACAACATTCTCAACTTTGAAACAGTCAAAGCTTACCTCTTCAAACAAACCATCGCATACGCGACTTTCGGATTTAATCTAAGAACACACTTCCTTTACAGAAAAATATTGATTATAACGGTAGCGTTATAATCATTGTTTCCAAGTATTTGATTTATAAAACATTGCTTTTAACAACAGTGTTACAATCGCTGTCTAGAGTTATAAAACATTTATTATAGCAATAGCGTTAAGATTGCTGTTAAAACAGTTATTATAACGGCAGCGGTAAAATTTCTATTCAGAATTTTCAAACCATTTATTTAACAACAGCATTAAAATCGCTGTTTAGAATTTACAAACCATCCCTGTTTACATAACGTTATCACACTTCATTTCACATTCCAGATTTTGGAATAAAACTCATCATTTTAATTTTAAATGATTTCCATTTCCTTCCCTTATTCAAATTGCTATTTGGTTTCATATTTCCAATCTAAATTCCTTTTAGATATCTCGTTTGCAAAATATTTGCTTTACCCTATTCACTTTAAATCGTGCGTAACACTTCTTTTTATCAAATCAGTTCATTTGACTTCATTCCTTTGGATAATATTTTAAAAATCCAATTTTTCCTTTATTAACTTCTAATGGTAGAACCATTTACAAAAATTGTTTTTATTATATCCCTTTTATAATCTCGTTTAGAATTTCAGTTATAATTGCTAAGTGCTAAACAAATTTCAAATATCAGTTCAAATCCATTACCAATTCTATAGAAATCCAAATCTTGAATTTATATTTCAATGAATCTAATGATAAATACTTCAATTAATATATATTCTCATTCATACAAAAATCCTTGGTTTATTCGTTTGAAACAGGTTTTCTATTTCCAATTCTATCAAAATTTAAATTTCTATTTTTATGGATATAAATTTTCTTTTAAAATTCCAAACCACTTTTCCCATATTTGAAAATATTTTATGGTATTTAAATACTAAAATTTCTAGGGTCAGTGACAAAATTAATCATAGAATTTATACCACATCATATAATGCAATTATATGAAAAACAATAATATAAATGTTGAGGAACCCAGTTGGGCCCCTCTAACCTGTTTCCCTGCATCCACAGATGTTAATCACATTAATATGAGATATTATAGTAAACAGAACTGATAATCGATCAAAGATATATCTATATCAACTATTTCAACCAATCTTATCAACCATTTCAACCAATCAACCATCACACAGTATAAATAAATTTAAAAACTCATTTATATAAAAATATAAACGAGGCAGAGTTAGTGAGTTTACTCACTTTGTTTTGCAGTTGACGGTTCTGTTTTTGTTTTAATTAAAATGAAACAGACGTCTAATTTTCTACGACGAAGTTCCAGTAGTCCTGATCTCAGCAACGTCAGTTCCAGAATGTCTATTTTCGCGTTACAATTCCAATGTGCTTTGATTCATGAAATTCTATTCACGAATAACCTTGATCCAGTTTAAGCTCAAATATAGGTCATTAGGCCCTTAAGCCATTAATTATCATGACCAAATCGACTTCAGGATTCTACTTGGAAACAGAGAAACTTTGTCTTCCGAATTTTTAAATCCACTGCTTTGCACCACAATATTCGCTCAACACGCCCATTTTGACATCTTTAGCACACCACCACACTCGCATCAACTGATTAAAACGCATCACTAGACTTCTGTTTTTAAACTGAATTTACTAACCTCGTATCTATCCTTAATTCTTTCTTATTCTTTTTTAAACTGAATTTACTAACCTCGTATCTATCCTTAATTCTTTCTTATTCTTTGTTTTCTTCTAAACCCAAAAAAAAAAACAGTAGCTCAAATCGTTCATCCTTTAACCCCTGGTCACTATAACATCACATTTCCATTTCCAGTTTGAAAATATGATTCTTTCCTAGGTAGAAAACAGGCTTTGCCTTCACCTACTTTCCCATTTGCAATTTACACCGCATTTCCCCCTCACTGTTGCGGTCTCCACGTGTACGACATTGGTACACAGTTCATGCAACAAGGATTATCACCACCCTTTGTCACATCTCACGAAATAAAACTCAAGGCTATCATTAGTGTTTAAAAATCTTCATTTGGCTCTCTTAACATTTCTTCCCTCCTGTTAAGCTCACGGCTTTTCATAGCAACAACCCAAAGTTGTGCTCTTCTCTCCTCGCAACTCATCCCATCACCCGTTAATCAAGTTTAGTCGCACACCATTCTCCTCCTTCCCAGACAAAAGAACTGAACCCGATTTTCTCGCCTATCTCCACTATCGCAAAATCGAACCCACTTGAAACCGTCCATCGTCCATCATCACGTACAAAACTCCAAGTCCCCAACCAAACACACACCCAAACACCCATTCAAACTGTTGTATCCCTATATTAAATGCGATTCATGCTTTTACACACACACACACATATATATATATATATATATATATGAAAAAATACGGAACCTGCTTCTCAAAAGATACAACCTGCGACAACTTTTCTCCTGAGACCATACCAGACTTCGCTGACCAGAGCGGCCCATCACCAGAAGCTCAACACAATCTCGACGTCCCCCAATACCCTCTCTACAACACGAGCTCCCCAAAACTGAATATCGATCTAATTGAAAACTGTATAGAGTCCAAGAGAACCGGCCCACTAATCCAAAATATGCGTGTTGGGATTTATACTTGCGGGTTCCGAAATGAGAGGAATGGAAACAAGGATTTTTTTTTAAGTTGTGGCATTTAGTTTTAGAGTTTACACGAAATGGATGGAAGAGATGAGCTTTCAATTTTCAAAACAAATGAGGATGTAAGCTTTTTTTTCCTCTTTCTTTTATAAAGGAGGATATGGCTTGGCTTGCACAGAGAGGAATTTGCCTTGGTACGCACGGTTACGAATTCCTTGTCAAGCACGGAAATGATAACCGTGGAGGACAAGCTGTCCTGGAGCGTACAGTGTAAGGATGTCCATTCCTTAGGTTTGGCAGAAGAATGCATATATAAAACTTGAGGACAGCTCAATGTATGCGATATTAATTTATCACTATGTTCTCAGTGGTATTGAGGTTGGATAAACAAAGCACGTACAATTGCTTAGAAGGATGTAACAATTGTACAATGCTAATGGCACATCACCAAAAAAAATGAAATTAGAATGTTTTAAATTATGGTGTACCTGATTAAATAAAATTTTGTTTGTGCATCTGCCGTTATGGACAGAAATAAGACTACGGTCGTGTTCAGTGAGGTACCACGATCCCAAAAATATAATAATACCGGTAGTTTAACTTATATTATGAAACCCCACAATATTGATATAGGGCGCAAAATACTCCAAATAAAAAGTTGCATATTTAATTAACTAAGAATTACAGTAAAATTCTAAAATTAAATTATAGCTACGCTTCAAAAGAACCTTGTCCAAATTCGTAACCAATATTTAAATATATTCAAATAACTGTTATGGCATATATACGATTCCACAACGACTTTCTGAAAAATTGATTTGGACATAACCTTTTATTCCCGCTATGAAATCTGGATTTTCCACATTCGTTGGGAGGATATTTTCAAACAAATTTAAATATTTCTTGTTTCACTAAAATCTGATTTATTTTGAATCCTGTACATTCATTTGAAATTTGAAATCGATTTTTCAAACTACCGCGCCATTTTGAACTCGTTTTAAATTATATTATAAATTATACATTTAAATATCGTTTTATTAAATAAATTCCTATATATAATTCAAATAAAATATTTAAACCAATTTAAATATTCAGAATTCAACGGCTGAAAATCCGGGTCGTTATATTCCTTCCCCCTTAAAATAATTTCGTCCTCGAAATTGCTAAGGTAGGAAAAGATGCTACATACTCTATTAACTAGGTCAAAAATTCCTTTTTGTTCAATTCTTAACTTCATTTCAACTGGACCAATTTATTTCAAATAAAATATTAATTATTCTCACTAACAAAAATTTCCAAAAATTCTAAAAAATTTCTAATACTTTAAATTTTCGAAAAATTTCGGCAGAGTCTCCCCTGCACGGCTCAATCAGCACAACCACAACTCGCCTTTCTAGGCCTTCTCCAATCCAAAAGAAAATCAAAAAGCCAAGCGGCTTGCCCCATAGGCTCATAAATCCATCAAACCCAAGTAATATTGTAAACATGTACCTTTTTGTCGGGCATAATTCTATCTCCTGCACTCGCTTCCATTCAATATCTGCTCAGCATACTTATATCCGTTCCCAGTTGGTTTCAAATCAATCCAACTTCCAGTTCTTCTAATCAACTTCTGATTAGTTTACTTCCATTCTATCGATCCCATTTTATCTTTATTTCAGAATCAGTCCACTTATTCGGTTTGAGTTCAATTTTGTCACCCTTTAATTCCAAACACAGCATCCAATATATTTTCAATTTGTTTATACATAGGTCGAATTTATATTAATATTTCGAATCTCAACATTTCTCTCCACTTATTCTGCTTGGGCTCAAAATGACTTAACTCCAATTAACGACATCCAACATATATGTATTCAATTTGTTTCGTATAAGTCGAATCTATTTTAAATAGCTCAAACCTCAAATTACCGTATTAAGTCTCAATCGATATTATCTCCATCTAACTCAATTTTATTTAACTTGACACAAGTTAAATTCCAATCTATTTGATTTACTTTCACCATCTCAATTTATTCAACTTATACAAGTTAAATTTAAATTTCAGAATTCAAATTTCCGGGTTCTATTTCAAATTAATTTGAAAATCATATATATATTTATATACATACATTTACAATCAACTCAATTCAAAATATTTGAATTTCTAAAACATCTTGTCCTTTTCAAACCAATTTTTCATTCCCAAATTTCTATGGTAGCAATCCATCACTCAGAAACTTGAAAATGAATACCGATAATGTCGCGACCCATTATCAGTACTATTTTCTCATCACTGAAGTGATTTCAGTGCTTAATCACTTCCAAAAAAAATCATTTAAATCGATTCTATTTCTAAATTCCCTTCAAAGTAATGCTAAATTACCTTTGAAAATAGTTTAGAAAATATTTCTAAATATCCGGGATTTAAATTCTAATTCCGAACAATCCAATTGTAATTCAGTTCATTTGTACATTCCATTCTTATACAAATCTCATTTGATTTCTCAACATTATAATCTTATTTGATTATAACGATAACAACCAATAATTCTAGAAAATTATTTATTTATATCAAAATAATCTTTGGGTAAAATTTATTCCATTTACCTACTTTAAAACAATACTGCATCGAATTGTTCTGTTCGAGAGTTTAGAAACACCTATCGATACAGTTGTACTTCCTGTATCGACCAGAATTCATAAACCACTCAACAAACCCGTCAACACAATATAAAACAATTTTATATCAAATCTACAAATACGCTCTCTCGTATATATATACTCAAACTCAATCTAGGGTATCACTAACCCCATTTCTATTGAGTTATAACACAGAGCCAAGGTTTTCACTCAACCTTCAGCTCTGATACCAAATGAAACGACCCGAACTTCTGTACCCTTTGAGTCGACTAATAAAACAACACGTCCAACCCAAATTGCACAGAAACACGAATCATTATTAGAAAGAAGTTAGAGGATGATAAATAGAAAGAAAAAAATATTAGAATAGAAGGAAACGAAGATCACAAACTCGCAGCGAAACGAATAAAATATATTAGATAACATAAACTTTGAAATACAAATCAGTGACTGTATATAAACATACCATTATCAGAGCACAACGGTTATCCCTGGAACAGTTATAAACACCTGTTTCCAGATACAACATAGTACACAACGGAAAATATGATAGTCTATAGCTAAGTGGTGAAGCCTCCTGCTTCAATCTCCTCCAGGTGAATCTGTAAAATCCCGACTACTTGACTGCCCGTACACATTAGGGAACCCAAGAGTTTAGGGAAAAAAAACAAAATAAACTCTGGGTCAGTCATGGGACTGGTGTGAGTAAACTCCAATCATTTGTTTAACTTTTAAAAATCCTTTCGAAAGAAAAGATAATCGTAAGACCGATCCACACATAAACACGGATGGTTTTTATCTTACGATAACCCAAAACATTTTGATATCAAAATCTGGTGATATTATAATAGTGTCTACATCAAATAAATAGAATCTAGCAGAACGCTTGCATCTCACGCTCCATATATAATATTAAATCAAAAACCGCAGGGCACTTATTAGAGATTGGATTCCCAACATGACAAGGTATGGGGCCACCTGCCGATAGTGTATCTCTAGAGGCGAATACACTGGGTTCAACAAGAACTTCTTACAACCCGGCCCACACATGACCGACCACTCATTTCGCTTGAGTGTATCGAATGTATATCACCAACGGTTGGGATCAGCAACCGTTTCCCGAAAGGGACAATATCGATAGATTTAAAGAAACAAATGAAATTTCCATAGATAGGTGATTATACATCCTCATGGGAGCGACCCACATAGCCATGCTGCCTGCCCGATTTTTGTCAATTCCCGGTTGTGAGGCTTGAGGTCATGACGTACGTTTTAGAACACCTGACCACCATTCACTTTGAATGCCACATTGTCATACCAGCCAAATCACAAATTGATTTCCCCAAAAATATTACGGGTATAAATCTAAGAGAAACGAGTTTCTCCGCCACCAAACGTAAGTACGTTTGAAGAGATCAACTTACGTGATCTGTTAGATATACTCTGTCAAACATTCGTCCATTCACATTGTCCTGGGACTGGACAGACCGAAGGCACTATCTCGTAAACAGGATAGCCCTTGCATAACTCCATCTTCAATTATCTTCATCATATTCGATTGCAACGCTAACGCCCTTATAGAATGGTTTTTCAGATACTGGATCTGATCCCGGTCTCTCCGTATTGACGACGGAAAAATGGTCAAAAACTTTGATAGTCGGCGATTTAACTATCAAAGAAAAATAAGTGTACAACCAACGATCTTATTTCCAAGTAGGAATCCGATCGATCAATCATCAATCAACATTGCCCCCTTTAAATCAATTCCTTATTATATTATCACTTACAATCTCATCTTTCGTATTCTTTTGAAGCTTGGTTTCCCCTCTTGATTCTTTGAAAAACATTTTCAATACTATAATTCCTTTAATCGAGAAAAAAATCTCTTATTCCAGTTTGAAACCATTTCTATATATTCATATATTCTTTTACTAATCTGATCTCTAACCACTCTTCACTACCGAACCTTAACCACTCCTCAGTTAATTATAATGTCAATCAAGTTGGGGTATGATTACCTCTCAGACCTTAACTGAACAACATTCTCAACTTTGAAACAGTCAAAGCTCACCACTTCAAACAAACCATCGCTTACGCGACTTTCGGATTTAATCTAAGAACACACTTCCTTTACAGAAAAATATTGATTATAACGGTAGCGTTATAATTGCTGTTTCCAAGTATTTGATTTATAAAACGTTGCTTTTAACAACAACATTACAATCGCTGTCTAGAGTTATAAAATATTTATTATAGCAATAGCGTTAAGATTGCTGTTAAAACAGTTATTATAACGGCAGCAGTAAAATTTCTATTTAGAATTTTCAAACCATTTATTTAACAACAACGTTAAAATCGTTGTTTAGAATTACAAACCATCCCAGTTTACATAACGTTATCACACTTCATTTCACATTCCAGATTTTGGAATAAAACTCATCATTTCATTTTAAATGATTTCCATTTCCTTCCCTTATTCAAATTCCTATTTGGTTTCATATTTCCAATCTAAATTCCTTTTAGATATCTCGTTTGCAAAATATTTTCTTTACCTTATTCACTTTAAATCGTGCGTAACACTTCTTTTTATAAAATCAGTTCATTTGACTTCATTCCTTTGGATAATATTTTAAAAATCCAATTTTTCCTTTATTAACTTCTAGTGGTAGAACCATTTACAAAAATTGTTTTTATTATATCCCTTTTATAATCTCGTTTAGAATTTCAGTTATAATTGTTAAGTGCTAAACAAATTTCAAATATCAGTTCAAACCCATTACCAATTCTATATAAATCCAAATCTTGAATTTATATTTCAATGAATCTAATGATAAATACTTCAATTAATATATATTCTCATTCATACAAAAATTCTTGATTTATTCATTTGAAACAGGTTTTCTATTTCCAATTCTATCAAAATTTAAATTTCTATTTTTATGGATATAAATTTTCTTTTAAAATTCCAAACCCCTTTTCCCATATTTGACAATATTTTATGGTATTTAAATACTTAAATTTCTAGGGTCAGTGACAAAATCAATCATAGAATACATACCACATCATATAATGCAATTATATGAAAAACAATAATATAAATGTTGAGGAATCCAGTTGGGCCCCTCCAACCTGTTTCCCTACATCCACAGATGTTAATCACATCAATATGAGATATCACAGTAAACAGAACTGATAATCGATCAACGATATATCTATATCAACTATTTCAACCAATCTTATCAACCATTTCAACCAATTAACCATCGTTCATCCTTTAACCCCTGGTCACTATAACATCACATTTCCATTTCCAGTTTGAAAACATGATTCTTTACTAGGTAGAAAACAGGCTTTGCCTTCACCTACTTTCCCATTTGCAATTTACACTGTATTTCCCCCTCACTGTTGCGGTCTCCACGTGCACGACATTGGTACACAGTTCATACAACAAGGATTATCACCACCCTTTTTCACATCTCACGAAATAAAACTCAAGGCTATCATTAGTGTATAAAAATCTTCATTTGGCTCTCTTAACATTTCTTCCCTCCTGTAAAGCTCACGGCTTTTCATAGCAACAACCCAAAGCCGTGCTCTTCTCTCCTCGCAACTCATCCCATCACCCGTTAATCAAGTTTAGTCGCACACCATTCTCCTCCTTCCCAGACAAAAGAATAGAACCCGATTTTCTCGTCTATCTCCACTGTCGCACAATCGAACCCACTTGAAACCGTCCATCATCCATCATCACGTACAAAATTCCAAGTCCCCAAACACACACCAAAACACCCATTCAAACTGTTGTATCGCCAGATTAAATGTGATTCATGCTTTTACATATATATATATATATATATATATATGAGGAGCGATCAAGAGCACCCCAAATAGTCCAGCACCACTTTAGCCCCCTGATTTCCACCACACAATCCTCTTTCTCTCTCCTTCCACTAATTCTCTCTCCCCCCACTAACTTAATAAATAATAAATGAGAGGCCATTATAGAGGTGCAAAAGGGGTGCCAACAAAATGAGGTGTCATATAACCTTCCCCTATATATATATATGAAAAAATACGGAACCTGCTTCTCAAAAGATACAACCCGCGACAACTTTTCTCCTGAGACCGTACCAGACTTCGCTGACCAGAGCGGCCCATCACCAGAAGCTCAACACGATCTCGACATCCCCCAATACCCTCTCTACAACGCGAGCTCCCCAAAACTGAATATCGATCTAATTGAAAATTGTATAGAGTCCAAGAGAACCGGCCCACTAATCCAAAATATGCATGTTCGGATTTATACTTGCGGGTTCCGAAATGAGAAGAATGGAAACAAGGATTTTTTTTTAAGTTGTGGCATTTAGTTTTAGAGTTTACACGAAATGGATGGAAGAGATGAGCTTTCAGTTTTCAGAACAAATGAGGATGTACAGTTTTTTTTCTCTTTCTTTTATAAAGGAGGATATGGCTTGGCTTGCACGGAAAGGAATTTGCCTTGGTACGCACGGTTACGAATTCCTTGCCAAGCACGGAAATGAAAAACGTGGAGGACACGCTGTCCTGGAGCGTACAGTGTAAGGAAGTCCATTCCTTAGGTTTGGCAGAAGAATGCATATATAAAACTTGAGGACAGCTCAATGTATGCGATATTAATTTATCACTATGTTCTCAGTGGTGTTGAGGTTGGATAAACAAAGCACGTACAATTGCTTAGAAGGATGTAACAAATGTACAATGCTAATGGCACATCACGAAAAAAAATGAAATTAGAATGTTTTAAATTATGGTGTACCTGATTAAATAAAATTTTGTTTGTGCATGAGCCGTTATAGACATAAATAAGTGTACGGTCGTGTTCAGTGAGGTACCACGATCCCAAAAATATAATAATACCGGTAGTTTAACTTATATTATGAAACCCCACAATATTGATATAGGGTGCAAAATACTCCAAATAAAAAGTTGCGTATTTAATTAACTAAGAATTACAGTAAAATTCTAAAAATTAAATTATAGCTACGCTTCAAAAGAACCTTGTCCAAATTCGTAACCAATATTTAAATATATTCAAATAACTGTTATGGCATATATACGATTCCACAGCGACTTTCTAAAAATTTGATTTGGACATAACCTTTTATTCCCGTTATGAAATCTGGATTTTCCACATTCGTTGGGAGGATATTTTCAAACAGATTTAAATATTCTTGTTTCACTAAAATCCGATTTATTTTGAATCCTGTACATTCATTTGAAATTTGAAATCGATTTTTCAAACTACCGCGCCATTTTGAACTCGTTTTAAATTATATTATAAATTATACGTTTAAATATCGTTTTATTAAATAAATTCCTATATATAATTCAAATAAAATATTTAAACCAATTTAAATATTCAGAATTCAACGGCTGAAAATCCGTTTATTTACAAGCCCCAACGCCCACTGACCTTATCTTTGACCTTTTTAATTTAATATGAAAAATATTTGTGCTATTTTTCATGCCATTGCCTCTCTCTCCCGTCTCCTCTTTCTTTTGATATAACATATCAAGCCTTAGTATAAGTAGTGGCATAGGTGTTAGTTTTCCCCGATGTGGGACTAATTGATTTCGCCAAATCCACCTATTCATTTCCAACAATCCCCTACATGAATAAGTGGTTATCTAATCTGTTCTAAAAAAATTCAAATCATTTATCATCTCGGTAAAAGTAGCACAAAGGCCTTGAACTTTTCCTCGTGTTTTATCATTATAACTAACCGGCAAATCAGTGGAGTAGACTGTCTTTGAACTGTAAGCCATTTGTGTAAGTCTATAAGGATAACTCCTTGGTTCTCTGTTTGTGTTTGTTTTTTCCATGAACACCGCCTTGGTTTCATGAGTGCTTGAAGAATTCGACCTTACAATTTTTCTTGAAGCGGCACCTTTGCACTCACATGGGTGAATCTATAAAGAGTATCTCGTAATACCCTACTTGGTTCTTTATAATACCACAATATATACATCATTAGAAGCCAAGCTTATCCTATTCTACGATGGTTTTGCACTGACTTATCATGGGAATGGTTTGTATTTAACAGTGCCGTCAAGTTTATCTTAAACTTAGATGTCCCTTTGAACCTGGATCTTGGGATCTCCAGTCAACTAGGTGGGGTTTCCATTTTTAGAAATTTTTAGTTTATAGGTCTTAAGCCCATTCCCATCGATAAGGGTTGAATTTTCTCTCTTGGTAAGCCTTTTTTGTGTGGGACTAATTGATCCGCAATGTATACATATTGGAGTTACTGGTTTTTCCCAATTTGGAATGTCTTCCAAAAACTCCTAAGCCAATCTGCTTCTTTTTCCACGGCTTTAACTAGAGCAATGAACTATGATTCCATTGTTGGCCTTGCTACAAGTCTGTTTGGATGATTTCCATGAGATTGCTCCATTTCCTAATGTAAACAATATCCGTTTGTGGATTTTGTGCCATTTGAGCTAGTTATCCAATTGCCATCACTATATCCTTCTACCACTGAAGGATACTTCTTGTATTGCAACACAATGTTTTGTGTGTACTTTAGATATCCTAGGACCCCGATTATTGCTTTCCAGTGATGTTTACCTGGATTACCGGTATGTCTACTAAACTTTCTTATAGCGTATGCAATATCAAGCCTAGTGCAATTCATAACATACATAATACTTCCTAGTATACAAGTGTATTCAAGCTGATATATTCCATCACCGGTGTTCTTTACCTAATTTTGGTTCACATCCACTGGTGATTTTGCAACGGTTATATTATGCTGCTTGAACCTTTCTAGTAACTTGTCAATGTAATGTGATTGAGATAATGCATATCCTTGTGATGTTTTGATAATTTTTACACCTAAGATTACATCAGCAACTCCTAGGTCTTTCATGTCAAATTTAGAGGATAATATATCCTTTGCAGATTTTATTATGGCCTTATTATTTCCTAGGATTAATAGATCATCAACATAAAGATAAACATTGAAAAAGCCAATATCTGTATATCTTACATATACGCATCTATCTGATTCATTTATTTTGAATCCATTTGATAACATAGTTTCATCAAATATCTCGTGCCATTGTTTCGGTGCTTGTTTAAGGCCATAAAGTGATTTTACTAACTTGCACACATTATTTTCATTTCCTGGGTTAAGAAACCCTTCAGGTTGTTGCATATATATTTCTTCTTCTAGTTCACCATTTAAAAATGCAGTTTTCACATCCATTTGGTGTACTTCCACATTCAATATGGATGCATTGCAATAGGCATCCTAATCAATGTTATTCTAGTTAACGGTGAATACGTATCAAAGTAATCTAGATATTCCTTCTGTCTAAATCCTTTTATTACAAGTCTTACTTTATACTTGTCTATCGGCCGTCCGTTTTAGTTTTTTCCTAAATATCCATTTATATCCTAGTGGTTTTTATCCCTTAGGTAGATCCACTAGTTCCCATGTATGGTTTTGTAAAATGGATTTTATTTCACTGTTGACAGCCTCCTTCCAGTATGGAGCCCCAGGAGATGACATTGCTAGTTAGTAAGTAAGAGGTTCATTTTTTTATCATATATGCATATAAATCGGGTCCAAAGGTTTCAGAAGTCCTTTGACGTTTGCTCCTTCTTGGTTCCTCTTCCTCTGTTTCAACATTTCTTTCATTCGAGTTTTAATTAACATTATCCTCAGGAGTATCTATATCTCTTGATCTCTTTTGAACAATTGTTTCAACAGAGGATTTTAGAGGATAAATGTGTTCAAAGAATCTAGCATTTCATGACTCGAAGATGGTGTTTTCATGAATGTCATCATTTCAGATTTGTACACCAGAAATCGATATGCACTATTATTATGAGCATATCCATTGAATATGCAATCTATAGTCTTCGGTCCAATTTTGACCTTTTTCGGTTTTGGTATTTCTACTTTGTCAAAACATCCCCACACTTTCAAGTATTTATCGGATGGTGGTCTGTTTTTTCAAAGTTCATGTGGAGATTTAGATGTTTTCTTTCGTGGTATTTTAATCAAAATGTGATTTGCCAAAAGAATAGCTTCTCCCAAAAAGTTTTCTGGCAAGCCAGAGCTAATTAATAAGGCCTTCATCATTTCTTTAAGAGTTCTATTTTTTCGTTCGTCTATACCGTTGGATTAAGGTGAATACAAGGATGTAGTTTGATGTATGATTCCATGCTCAATACAGAATTCCTGAAATGGAGACTCGTATTCTCCTCCTCTATCACTTCTTAAATATTTTATTTTCTTATTGAGCTGATTCTCAACTTCTGCCTTATACTATTTAAATATATCCAATGCTTCGTTCTTTCTTCTAAGGAGATACACATGACAATATCTGGTACAATCATCAAAGAATGTGATAAAGTACCTTTTCCACCTTTAGTTTGACACATTTTCAAATCACATACATCAGTATGTATTAACTCTAGAGGTTTGGTCTCTCGTTCAACATGATGAAACGAGGTTCTTGTCGATTTTGCTTCTGCACAAACTTGGCATTTATAGTTGGAATCTATATTGCATTTTGGTATAAAGTCTAGATTAATCAATTTCCGCAATGTATCAAAGTTTACATGCCCTAATCTAGAATGCCATATGTTAGAAGAGTCAACAATATAAGCAGAAGATTCACTTTTATTCATATCACTGTTTGGTACAATAGCGCTTACATTTTGTAACAACCCGGAGAATCAGAACCAATTTAAAATTTTTATTTTGGCAATTTTAATGAATATTGAATATTTAAAATGAATTATCTTAAATAATAACGACTAGAAATTTATTTTGAATAGAATTAGAATGTATATATTTATTTGAATCGAAGTTAGAATATAAATATTTATTTTAATTATAAAAGGAATTGGAAATGACACGGTAGTTTGAAAATTCGATTTCAAATTTCAAATGAATTTACAGGATTCAAAATAAACTGGATTTTAGCGAAACAAAAAATATTAGAATCTATTTGAAAATATCTTTCCAACGAACCCCAAAAATCCAAATTTCATAGCGAGAATAAAAAGTTATGTCCAGTTGAAAATTCAAAATAGTTGCTGTGGAATTGTAGCCCTTAAAAATGGAAATTTTGCAAACGACCTCCGTTTTCGACGAAACCCCTTTTGTTGGATTCGTCATGTCAAGTTATTAGTAGATGCCAATTTTCATAATTTTTGGAAAAAATATGTGAGCGTGGCAGATTTAAACGTGTTTGGTAATTTCAGTTTGAATTTAATCGACTGGAAAATGACCGTTTTTCAAACAGTCTCCAAATTCGACGACATTAGTTTTGTTAGGACTGTATCATCAAAACATAGGCAGATTTATTTTTCTGTAATTTTTGGAGTTCGTATGTGGCTCCAGTAAATTAAAATGTGCGTTTGAATTTAAAATATAATGATTTATATTTTAAATTAGCGGATACTGATCGTAACTGCCGAATTGGCTTGCGAAACATATTCCATTGTGTTTGGAATGGGGGTAGTTAGCTAGGGGCGACAGTTGTTGGGTCTTGTTTGGGGTTAGGATGAAAAATCAACTTTTATGGAATAAATTAATAATATATATATATATATATATTATATAAAATGTTTAAACCTAAATTCACTAAATCAGTTTTCCCCCTTTTTAAAATCGTTTTCCTCGATGGAGGAAAAAGGGCGACGACGCCCACGCCCTCGCCCCGCTCCCTTTCCTCACCACCGACGTCATCCATCGCCACCTCCGCCTTCTCCTCCACTTCGATCCTCCCTCTTCTCTCCGCCCTCTTCTCCATACAGCGAGCCCAAACCCCTTTCCACCCAAAATCTGACGACCTGGCCCACCACCCAACATCCGCCGGACCTCATCGCGGCTTCCCAACCGCACCGCCACCTCCCACGAGCACCGCATGCCCTGCAGCTCCTCCCTTCTCTTTCCCCTTCCCCGTCGCAAGCCTTAACCCCAAGAACCCCAAACAACCACTGACCCCAAATCGAAGAGGACCGCCACCATACCCCAGCGCCGACGCTCCTCAGCACCCTCTCTACCAAATTTGCAATGTAAGAAATTTAAGTTGATTTTTATTTTTTTTATTTTCAGTTTTATTTTATTTATATAGCAAAGAAAGATTCAATTTTTATTTTAAAGAAAGATTCGATCTTTTTTTAGTAGAAAAAAAGAGAATAGATTTTTAATCTCCATAAAGTTTATATTTTTAATCGCTAGAATGATAAGATTTTTTTTGAAACTAGAAAGAAATGATTTTTAAGACTAGAAAGACGAGATTTTTAGAAATAGAAAGATTAGATTTTTGCAATGTTAAAGATTAGATTTTTATGATGTAAAGATAAGATTTGATTTTTAATGATATGAAAATACGATTTTCATATACATAGAGCGATATAAAAATATAATCTTTAGCTAGAATAAAAATCCGATTTTTATATGTGTTGATCTAGAATAAAAATCCGATTTTTGTATGTGTTGATTTGAAATGAAAATCCGATTTTTATATGTGTTGATTTGAAATGAAAATCCGATTTTTGTATGTAAAGATTTGAAATAGAAATATGATTTTTTTATGGATATAAATTCGAAATAAAAATATGATTTCTATATGAAGAGATATGAAATAAACATATGATTTTATTATATATATAGCGAAGTAAAAAATATGATTTTTAGTTAGATAAAAATATATAAACATCATATTGAGAATGTGATTTTCAATATGAACAACGTGGGAAAGACTGCGTTGAATTTCGGGCGAATCCAAGCTATTTAGAAATTCAGAAATGAAATGGAGGAGTGGATCCCAAAGTTGAGAACTTTTCTCTTTAATTTTATTTTCTAGTTAAAATATATACTAGGATGCAGATGGTGCTTAGCAGCACCCGACACCCGTCGTCGACAAACCATGGACGACTTGTTTGATTTGATTGTATTGTGAAAATTGATTGTGGTGCGAAATGGACTGTGTAAATATTAATATGTTGAATAAAAATATTTGAAGGAAAAATATCATTTTTATTATATAAATAATTATAGAAAATATTCATGTGTTCAATAAAATATTTTATCGTTCAAAATATTATTTTTATCGTGTATAAGGATAAAATAAATATTCGTAAACAAATTGGACGATTTGTTTATGTACACACATCTAACTGATATTGATTGGGACAATAAATTTTACAAATCGCCCAACTGCACAAATAAAATTCATTATTTGATTGATTGAAACCCCACACGAGTATTGGGATGATATTGGACATACACTAATCCCAATATTTAGTTGTATGTCAATCGATTGGTTGACAAGCTGTGTAAGCATTGAATATTTATATTTAATGCTTATGCAGTGTAGAACGCACTTTGGATGATGGTTGACTGTGTTTGATTGTTGTTGTGTACATGTGTTGTATGAAATCCATATAAATAACATTATATGATAATTGACTGTGTCTGATTCCAATTCAGAAAGAATGAATATTTTAAAATAACGAATATTTTAAAATAACGAATATTTTAAAGTAATATTCGGAAAAGATAAAAATATGTTTTTGATGTCCGATTTGGGATGGACACGGAAATATTTAAATATATAAAGTTGTGTTGATTAATTAACGCCATTTGAACGTGAACGATATTTATATCGATTTTATTCATTTTTATAATGAATATCGAAAAGGAAGCAATTTCAAAATCTAATGTTTTGAAAATACTAGCACATATATATCGATGATATGGAATATTCAATTTTGATTTGAAATTGAATATGAAGTTGAAATCGTTTTGAAAACGAATTTAAAACGATTTATAAAATACTTTTAAATGGAAATCGATGATATATATATATATATATATATTATATAACGGCCTGAATATAACGCGCCGCGCCGCGGCAGTTCGCGAATTTTGACCATTGACTTCAAACGGACATTATGGGAGATCCAACCGTCGGATTCTCCTAAAAACGAAACGGTTGGGTTTGTATCAAAAGAGCTTTCCGACGAATATAAGGGATTTGAAATCTAATGGTTGGATTTGGAATTATGTCCAAATCAAATTTGGAAAAGGTCGCTGTAAGTGCAGTTCGATGACTGTTTATGGAGATCGACTGTACGATCCTTGATAAAATTATTAAAAATATCAATAATTTGTGTAAATCATAATAAATGATTTAGAAAGAATTGGGATGAAAAATTCCATATTTGAAATGATAAAAATATATTTTATCGAAATGAACTACTTGTGAACTAGAATTATAATCCAATATGTTTAAATAATTAAATTGGATTTGAAATGGTTTTAAAAATAACCAGAATTTCCAATATATGAATTGGAATCGATTTGAATCGAAATTATCTTCGGAATCTTTCGATATTGGATTCCGTGATTATACGGATATTATGGAGGAATTTGGAAGATATATATATCTCGTTATTCCAATACGATATTTGATGGTTTTAGAATTTGATATTGAATATAAGACGATATATTTTCTATTCAGAGCCTTGTATTTAATATCAAATTGGATTTTGGGTTTGTCGTGAATGGTATCTTTAATAATACTGTTCTTAAACCCAATGGAGTTAAGAAAATTAGAAACTAACTGGAGATTAGCTAAGTTGAATGGTTTCCTAGGTGTTGATCTGATGTTGGTTTCGGCCTTCGGGATTAATACTTAGGGAATTGTTCTCTTACTAATTTGCGGTTAGAGACTAATGGAATTTTGGGTTTGTCATGAACTGTGTTTTAAATGACACTGTTCTTAAACCCAGTGTGAAAAGAATAAATCTTTTAACTAAGATTTAAAGAAGAATAAACAATTAATTAACATTTAATTGGACTTGAAAATGGAATGTGAATTGGGTTTATTGTGAACTGTGTTTTTAACAACATTCGTTCTTTAACCCGATTTACGGTGAAATATGATTTGGAATTTATAAATATTTTTATTAAGATTTAACGGGAATTTTCCATAGTAACATTTTCCGATTTAATATATTAAATTGGAATTGAATGGAATTCGATTGATAATAATCGAAATGAACTTCTGTGGAGGAAGACTGTTAATACATATGGAATTTAAAAGGCTTTGCCGTTATTCCATTTATATTATTAGTCGTATACGGAAATTGATATCGATTATATATTGATTTGTTTTTCCGTGAAGATTCCATAATTAACGGAATAAGATTTGGGTTTATTGTGAACGGTGTTTTCAAATGACATTAGTTCTTTAACAAAGTTAAAGACAGGATTACATGTCTATCATTGTATTTCAAACTGTACGGTTAATCTCTGCTAAATATATATCTATTTGGTGGTGGATAATTTATTCTCTTGCTTAACACCCTTCTCTAAGACGTACGAGCTCAGAGGTTATATATCGGCAGAAATCAATAGTACGGTGTAGAATGTCGATGCAGCATGTTTGTGTTTCCAAAGTTAAATAATCATTAACATTGAATTTTGGGAAGATTAAAACTAAGTGGAGTTTTAATGAATCTTTATTTAGATTGAAATGTGAATTGATAATTTAAATTATCAAATTTGGGGAGATGATCGAGAGTGGAGTACCACCAGTTTTGCTCCTAGTGATAGTTAAATCTTTAATTAGATTTGAACGTGGAATGTAATTAATATTTACCGAAAACATCGTGGTGTTAGATATGGAGTATTACCAGTTTTGCTCCATGGGATGAATAGGTTGGGATTGGGAAATAAAATAAATGATTACTTCGGTGTGGTTCGCTAATCCCGACTAGTTTGTAAAACCTTAATATGGTTTGAAATGAAATCCAAAGGGAGATTAAAGAATAAATTTTAAAGAATTTATCTTTAATAAAATTAATGGGAACAAATCCCTAAAGATGTGAATATTTAATAAAAGAATATTCAAAATTGGAATGAGGCATACGTTGTGTTTTTATAGCACTTGTTTATTATATACGTGAGTTATTCGGAAAGGTCGGGTTTATACCCATTCTGAATAACTGATTCGACGATATGTCGACGATGAAGACGGTGGTTGAAGACTGGAGGTCTTCACATCGTTTGGATGATTACTGATGTCTTGATTGGGCTGTACACCCAAGACAAGGTAATAAGTGGTGATCGTCCAGACGTACTTAGAGATCGACCGGATATGCGGGGACCTCTCTCCTGTATTGGACATACGGGATGAGGAATAAGGTACCTCCGGTTTCTTTCAGACCCAGAACGAACTTGTAAATGGATGTGTGTCTGACATTGGATTTTATTCTGTGTTGATTGATTTCTATTAAATATATATCTGTTTAGCGACGGAGAATTTATTCTCTTGCTTAACACCCTTCTCTGAGATGTACGAGCTCAGAGGTTATATATCGATAAACATCAGTTGCATGGCGTGAATTTCCTGTGTGGCATGCTGAGATGCAGTGATCAAGGATTCTGTTGAAAAGAAGAGTCTTGTGGTTGATGATCAAAGCACAGCTTTAATATAGCGCCGCTTTGTGTATAGCGTTAATTCGCGAGCCTCACACCTCGGTATGAGTCAAAAACGGGATAAGAACCGTTGGGAGAACACGACGTTTCTTTTTAGCTTTGGGTGGTGTCAGCGTTTTGCAAGCCCTGACATTGTTATATTTTTTACCTATGTGGTTTTTGGATTGCGAGGCGGCTCGAATATATCGGTCTCTATGGAGCCGATGGATAGGTCCGATAGGACTGGGAAACGTGTGTTCAGGAATTGCCAATCCACTAACGTAAGTGTGGACCGACCCAACCGATCCAAGGTTACCCAGAGTGTGTAGTCCTGAGGCATTTGATAGAGTGTCTCGAAGCGGAGAGGATTATATCCCTTGCCTAGACTCATGACGGAAATCCAATTTCCAATACGTGACATTTCGATTTTGATTGTAGAGCCCAGTATTGGCGACATGATATATGGTACCCATGTCGTCTATGATTGATACATTTATATTTGAAGTTGTTTTATACACTATGCACTTATAATAGTATCAAATGATTTGTTTTAAACGTACCATGCATGTTTGGTTATTATAAGGTAAAACTCTATCCTCTGGCTTGCGTTGCATTATGTGATGGGACCTGAGTCTTATAATAGCTTCATTTTTCAAAAAGCATTGCACTATTTATAACTTTTTATGCACTGGTATTCTTGGGAGGAAACCCGTTCCGTGTTATACAGCATGTTCCCTTGATTTACTTTATTTTTAAAGTAAAGATTTAATAACTGTTTTAGTTCTCACACCAGTCACATGACTGACCTGGAGTTTATTGTTTTAACCTAAACTCTGGGAGCCCCTATTTTCCACACAGGCAGCTAGTAGTTTTGGTTTTGCAGATTTATTTTTACAGGATCCTGGTTTACGGCTGGAATGATATTCGGAAAGCTTTGTATCTGTGTATCTCTTTCAGTTGTGTTATGTATTATTTTTCCGTTGTATTGTAATTTAAATCTCTGATGTAAATTGTTGTAATAGCAACGAAATGTTCTTCTGTTTGCGTTTTGAATCGTCCTGTCCTCAAAGCAATCCGTTCTTTCTCTTCTCTTCGGAGACTGGGGAAGTTCGGGTCATCACACGTTTGCTTTAAACAAACCATCATACGCATATCCTCATCTAACATACACTCAGCAACAAATATCAGTTTGAAACCATGCTTGCTGAGCAACGCTCCTGAAATCAGGTTCTTGCGGATTGTTGGAAGTGGAGCACATCATTCGATTTAAGTTCCTTTCCAGAAGTTAATTTTAGTACAATCTTTCCCTTGCCTTCCACCTTTTATGTGGATGAGTTGCCTATAAATAGTTGTTCGTGATCAGTGGCAGGTTTGTAGGTTGTAAACTTCCACTTGTTGGCACATACTTGACGAGTGGCTCCTGTGTCTAGAAACCACTCTTTGTTATTGCCAACATGGTAGCATTTAGAAACAACCACACATAAATCTATATCTGCAACATCATCTGAATTTTATGTCATATTTTCTTTTGGTTTCTTCTTTTTGGGTGCATGACATACAACTGCTTTGTGGTCTTTCTTTCCACAATTTTGGCAAGATCCTTGAAATTTCTTTTGTTTTTTTGCCTTAGGTCGCGCTTTCTTTTGCTTGTGTTTTCACCCTCAACCACATTATCCTTTGCCTATAATAAACTAGTAGTCTTTTTCTCTGATTTTCTGTTATCATCTTTGATTCATAGATGAACAATTAGATTCACCATGGTCATTTCCTTGCGCTTATGCTTCAAATAGTTTTTGAAATCCTTCCATGACGAAGGCAACTTTTCGATAGCGGCAACCACTTGGAATGACTCACTTAACTACATCATTTCGTCGTGAATTTCATGAATGATTACTTGGAGTTCTTGAATTTGATTGATGAATGTTTTGGAATCGACCATTTTGAAGTCCAGAAACTTCCCGACAATGAATTTCTTCACCCTAACTTCTTCAGTTTTGTACTTCTTTTCAAGAGAAAATTAGAGAACCTTTACAGCCTCAATGGTGCAATATACATTATATAGACTATTTTCTAAAGCATTAAGAATGTAATTCTTACAGATGAAGTCGGAATTCTTCCATGAAGTAAGAGGCTTTTCTTTGACGGCGTCAGGTTCCAGTCCATCAACAACCGGGGGATCCTCAGAAAGGAATTTGGCCAAGCCTAATGTTTTCAGGTAGAAAAGCATCTTTTGCTGCCAACATTTGAAATCATGGCCATTAAATTTCTCTGGTCTTTCGCTATGTGAATATAGGACTGTTGGTGGAACAAGTGGCGGAACCGGTGGCACAGTCTGTGTTGGCACAGATTTGTTATTGCTACTTTGTGACATCGTCCTCTGCAACACAAGGAACAATCACAAAATTTCGTTTTCGAGAATGTTAGAAACCAATCAACAGGAATGACAGAAAACCGTTTCTAAGAACTGTAACAACCCGGAAAATCAGAACCAATTTAAAATTTTATTTTAAGGAAATTTTGTTAGAAAATGAGTCATAATTTAAATTTTTCGTTATTAAATTTAATTACTAAAGTAAAAAAAAGTTAATAAAAAAAATTACATTTTTGTTTTTTATAAGAAATGATGTAAAATGACCATGGTTTGAATAGAAAAGTTTAACAATAAAAATTTACATTTTTATTGCATGTGAGCAATGATGATTAAAATATGTCACATTAAAAATTCACATTTTAATATAAGAATGTTTCAATAAAGAAATTACATTTTAATGTAGAATGATGCATTTAAAAAGTTTCTAGCTTGAAACATGTTAACATTAAAAATGCCTTAGGAACTTTAATGACATTTATTAATCTATTGATTGAAAAAAATGTGTAGGTTATAAAAAAAAATCTGACAATATATATATATATATATATATATATATGTGTGTGTGTGTGTGTGTGTGTGTGTGTGTGTATATGTATATATATGTATACATCTTTGGCTGTCCTCTTAAATATTTCCCCTGTCAATTCAAAATGTAACTTTTACGAATTCAAAACGTAGATTACATGTTCAAAACCTTCATTAATTAGTCAATTTTAAAATGTAAAAAAGTTGCAAACATTCATTTCTAACAATAATATTTAATACTGCAGTGTTAGTTCTAATTTGTAACAAATAGCATTAATCTAGCATTCGTTTTTTTTTTATTTTATCCTCTCTCTTTCATTGTTGTCTACTTTTGAAATTTGAAAAAGAAAGATAAACGTGTCATTATAACGTGTAATCAAAGGGGATTCAAGGAAACATTTATAAAACATAATCTAAACATAAAACATATTTATTCGTAATGCACATGCATGATTTCTGGAATAAAAACAAAACTTTGTCCCACTGTCAAATTTGTAATTGCCTTGTTGTTTGCATGTTGAAAATGGTTGATATACATACTCGCCAAATAATAGACTTGCTGAATTTCTTTGCATAATAAAACATTCTTAAGTATATAAGTTGTCACATAATAGCTTTATATTAAAGCAAATATACACACTATTTAATAAGAAAGATGTAAATGATAAATTTGGAAGATTAAAAAATATTTCAAATATATAAAGGAATAAGAGATTAATTTATCCCTGCTGTGGTTAGACATGGAAAGCAAGTGAAAAGCGTAAACAAGTAATTTAATAAGATATATTAATTAATAAAAGGAAAAAATCAATCAAATATGCATATGGGGGAAAATGAATATAGGCGGAAATTTAATTTGAATAGAATTAGAACGTATATATTTATATATGTCATCGTTAGAAATAAATAATTTATTTATAATTATAAAAGGAATTGAAAATGGCGTGGTAGTTCGATAATTCGATTTCAAAGTTCAAATGAATGTACTAGGTGCAGAATAAACCGGATTTTAGCGAAACCAAAAATATTTGAATTTAATTGAGAATATCTTTCCAACGAATCCGGAAAATTGAAATTTCATAGCGGGGATAAAAAGTTATGCCCAGTTGAAAATTCAGAATAGTCGCTATGAAATTCTGGCCCTTAAAAATGAAAATTTTGCAAACGACCTCGGTTTTCGACGAAACCACTTTTGTTGGATCCGCGATGTCAAATTATTGCTAGGTTTCAAAATTCGTAATTTTTCGAATCAATATGTGAGCGTGGCGAAGTAAAACGCGTTTGACCAGTTTTAGTTGATTTTAACTGACTGGAAAATGGCCATTTTTCAAACAGTCTCAGAATTCGATGAAATTAGTTTTTTTAGGACCATATCGTCAATACGAAGCTAGAAAATATTTTCCGGGAATTTTTTGAGTCGGTATGTGTCCCCGGTAAATTGAAATGTGCGTTAAAATTCAATATATAGATTTATATTTTGATTTAAACGGAAACTGGTCGAATTGATCGAATCAGCTTGCGGGACATATCCCATTGTGTTCGGAATGGGGTTATTTTGCTAGGGGCGACAACCATTGGGTTTGATTTGAAATCCGACGCTAAACAAACAAATAAAAGAATTAAAATATTATTATTATTTATTATATAAGCCCCCTTTTATGGTCAAAACCCTTTCCTCTTCTTCCCGTTGGTCAACGCCACCCAAATTAGCCAACAAACGATTAAAAACCGCTCCTTTCTTCCTCCCCATCTTTCAGCAAATCCCCTCAATGAAAATCGAACCCAATGAGCAAATATTAAGGAGGTTTCCACGCTTTTCTAGATCATAGATGGTTCATCATTTCTGGTTTGGTGGTTTAGGAGAATCACGGGCTAGAAGGCATCGACTTCGGGGTGGATTTGTGGGGCCATGGTTGGTTCGAGTTGACTGAGGAAGGTTGGCGGAGGCGCGACTCGCGTTGGAGGAGGTCGTGGCAGTGGTTAATCGGCGGCGCGAGGCTCCAGACGGCGGCAGGAGGCAACCCTGAGATGGAACAACGTGCGGGCTTTAGCCTGAAGTAAAAACAGAGAAAGATTACGATGGAACCGGCTGGAAGTGAACGGAATAAAATAGAAATTCAGAAATAAAACTGGAGGAGTGGATCCCAAAGGTGAGAACTCCTCACTTTTATTTTTATTTCTAGTTTGAAATATATACTAGGATGCAGACGGTGTTTAGTAGCACCCGACACCCGTCGTCCATAGACCATGGACGGCTTGTATGCTTGTTTGTTTGATTTTGATGTGTAGTTGATTGTGTGATGTGATGTGAAGTGAAATAAAATATTTATGTAGTTAAAAATATTTTATAGTTGAAAATATAATTTTTAACGTGAATGTGAATAAATAAATATAAACAAATAGGACGATTTGTTTATATACACACATTTAACTGATATTGATTGGGATGATAAATTTTAAACACCGCCCAACTGCACAAATAAAAATCTGTGTTTGTTGATTTGAAACCCCACACGGGTATTGGGATGATATTTGATGTACACTAATCCCGATTGTTTAGTTGTATGTCGATCGATTGGTCGACAGACTGTGTAAGCGTTAATTATTTATATTTAATGCTTATGCAGTTGTGTGGTGCACTCTGGATGATGGTTGATTATATATCGTTGTTATTTTATACATGTGTTGTAGAAAATCCATATAATTAACATTATATGGTAATTGATTGGGCCTCATTCCAGTTTTGAAAAAGAAATATTTGAATAGAAATATTTGAACAGAAATATTTGAATAGAAATATTTGAACAGAAATATTTGAATAGAAATATTTGAAATAGAAATATTTGAATAGAAATATTTGAACGGAAATATTTGAATAGAAATATTTGAACAGAAATATTTGAATAGAAATATTTGAATAGAAATATTTGAAAAAGAAATATTTGAAATAGAAATATTTGAAAAAGAAATATTTGAAATAGAATATTTGAAAATAGAAATATATGAAGCCGTGTTGATTAGATTGACGCCATTTTGACGCGAACAATATTTATATCGATTTTATTCATTTTTCAACGAATATTGAATGTGATTTTGAAATTCGAATTAAATTGAATAGATTTGAAATTCTAATTATATTGAAGAGAATTGAAATTCGAATTAAATTGAAAAGAATTGAAATTCGAATTAAATTGAAAAGAATTGAAATTCGAATTAAACTGAATAGAATTGAAATTCGAATTAGATTGAAATAGAATTGAAATCGTTTTGAATTGAATTTAAAATGTATTGAAATTGAACTGAAATTGATTTGAATTGAAACTGATTTGAATTGAAATTGATTTGAATTGAAATCGATTTGAAATGAAATTAAAATGAATTTATATTGAAAAATTCAATTTTGATTTGAATTTGAAAATGAAGTTGAAATCGTTTTGAAAACAAATTTTAAACGATTTATAAAATATGTTTTGAAAGGAAATCGACGAAATATATAATATGTATATATATTATATATAATGGCCTGAATAGAACGCGTCGCGCTGCGGCAGTTCGCGAATTTCGAGACATTGCGGGAGATCCGACCATCGGATTCTCCTAAAACCGGAACCGTTGGGTTCGTATCGAAAAGGGCTTTCTAACAAATATTAGAAATTTGAAATCTAACGGTTGGATTTGGAATTATGTCCAAATAAAATTTTGAAAAGGTCGCTGTAAGTGCAGTTCGATGGCCGTTGATGGAAATCGGCTGTACAGGCCTTGATAAAATTATTAAAAATAGTAATAATTTGTGTAAAATCATAAGAAATGATTTGTGAAGAATTGGGATGAAAAACTCCATATTTGAAAAGATAAAAATAGATTTTTATCGAAATGAACTAGTTTTTAACTAGAGTAATAATTTATTTATTTTTAAAAATAAATAAATTGGATTTGAAATGGTTTTAAAAATAATCAGAATTTCCAATACGTGAATTGGAATGGATTCGAATCGAAATTGTCTTCGAAATATTTCGATGTTGGGTTTTGTGATTATACAGATATTGTTATGGAAATTTGAAAGATATATTTATATCGTTATTTTCAATACGATATTTGTTGGTCGTAGAATTTGATATTGAAAATAAGCCGATATATTTTCTATTCAGAGCCTTGTATTTAATATCAAATGTGATTTGGGTTTGTCGTGAATGGTGTCTTCATTAACACTGTTCTTAAACCCAGTTGAGAAAAAGATTAAATCTTTTTATTTAGATTTAACGAAGTGTACCAATTAAATGGTATTTAATTGGAATTGAATTTGAATTGATTTTTGGGTTTATTGTGAATGGTGTTTTAAATAACACTCGTTCTTTAACCCGATAATTAATGGAATGTGATTTTGGGTTGTCGTGAACGGTATCTTCAATAATACTGTTCTTAGACCCAAATGGAGTTAAGAAAATTAGGAACTAATTGGGAATCAGCTAAGTTGAATGGTTTCTTGGATATTGATCTGATGTTGGTTTCGCCTTCGGGGTTAATATTTAGGGAACTGTTCTCTTACTAATTTACGGTTAGGGACTGATAGAATAGAATGTGATTTTTGGTTTATTGTGAACCGTGTTTTAAGTGACATTGGTTCTTTAACCCAGTTAAAGATTAAAACCAAGTGGAGTTTTAATGAATCTTTATTTAGATTGAAATGATCGAGAATGGAGTATCACCAGTTCTGCTCCAGGCGATAGTTAAATCTTTAATTAGATTTAAACGTGAAATGGTAATTGAATTTACCGATAACACCGTGGTGTTAGATATGAAGTATGAACAGTTTTACTTCAGGGGATGAATAGGTTGGGATGGGAAATTAAAACAAATGATTACTTCGGTAAGGTTCGTTAATCCCGACTAGTTGAATCGATATTCAAAAGAAGTTTAAAGAATAAATTTGAGGAATTTATCTTTGATAAAATTAATGGGAACCTATCCCTAAGAATGTGAAGTTTAGCAACTAACTGAAGATTAGTTAAGATGAATGGTTTCCTGGGTATTGATCTGATGTTGGTTTCGGCCTTTGGGGTTAATATTTGGGGAATTGTTCCCTTTCTAATTTACGGTTAGTGACTGATGAATTGGAATGAGGCGTATGTTGTGTTTGTGTAACACTTGTTTATTATATACGCGAGTTATTCAGAAAGACCGGGTTCATCCCATTTTGAATAACTGATTCGACGTGGTGTCGAAGATGAAGACGGTGGTCGAAGACCGGAGGTCTTCACGTCGTTTGGGTGATTACTGATGATCTTGATTGGGCTGTACACCCAAGAGAAGGGAATCAGTTAGTGATCATCCATACGTACTTGGAGATCGATGGATATGCGGGGTACTAGGTGCCTTCGGTTTCGTTTAGACCCAGAACGAACTTGTAAATGGACTGTGTGTCTGACATTGGATTTTATTTTGTGTGGTTGATTTCTATTAAATATATATCTGTTTAGCGGCGGAGAATTTATTCTCTTGGTTAACGCCCTTCTCTGAGACGTACGAGCTCAGGGGTTATATATTGATGGATATCAAACGCGTGGAGTGAATTGCGTGTGTGGCATGCCTAAGTGGCAATATGATCAAGGCTTCTGTTGAAAAGCAAAGTCTTGTGGGTGATGATCAAAGCACAGCCTATGTAGCACAGCTTTGTGTAACGTGAATTCGCGAGCCTCACACCCTGGTTGTGAACCAGAAACGGGAGAGGACTTCAGGGAGGGCATGCGTTTCCTTCTAGCTAGAAGTGGCGTCAGTGGTTTTACACGCCCTAACGAGTTTGACTTATGTGGTTGTTGTTGTTGCGAGGCGCCTCGGTTATATCGGTCTATTTGGGACCGATGGAGTCATTCGTTGACTCATTGACACCCCATAGGGTGGGGAAACGCAGTGTTCAGGCATTTTAATCCACATGTTAGGTTAAAACAATAAACTCCAGGTCAGTCATGTGACTGGTGTGAGAACTAAAACAGTTATTAATCTTTATTTTAAAGTTAGGTAAATCAAGGGACCACGCCGTATAACACGGAACGGGTTTCCTCCCAAGAACACCAGTGCATAAAACAACAGCGCAATGCTAAATAAAGAAAAATGAAGCTATTATAAGACCCAGGTCCCATCACACAATGCAACACAAACCATAGGATAGGGTTTTACCTTCTAATAGCCAAAGAATGCTTGATACGTTTTAAAACAGATTATTTTGATAGTACTATAAGTGTATAGTGTCTAAACAATTTCAATCATAAGTATCAATCATAGGCGGCATGAATGCCCCATACCACTATGTCGCCATATATAGGTATACAATCAAAACCGCACAGTCACGTATTTGGAAATTGGATTTCCATCTATGAATCGAGGCAAGGGATCGTCCTCCACCGAATTCGAGACGCTCTAGCCCTCCCCTCAGGCAAGCACGCAGGCAAGCCTTTAGATCGTCAGGGCCGGTCCATCGATGTGGATTAAAATGCCTGAACACTGCGTTTCCCCACCCTATGGGGTGTCAATGAGCCAACGAATGACTCCATCGGTCCCGAATCGACCGATATAACCGAGGTGCCTCGCAACAACAACAACCACATAAGTCAAACTCATCAGGGCGTGTAAAACCAGTGACGCCACTTCTAGCTAGAAGGAAACGCATGCCCTCCCTGAAGTCCTCTCCCGTTTCTGGTTCACAACCGGGGTGTGAGGCTCGCGAATTCACGTTACACAAAGCTGTGCCACACAGGCTGTGCTTTGATAATCACCCACAAGACTTTGCTTTTCAACAGGAGCCTTGATCATATTGCCACTTAGGCATGTCACACAGGCAATTCACTCCATGCGTTTGATATCCATCAATATATAACCCCTGAGCTCGTACATCTCAGAGAAGGGCGTTAAGCAAGAGAATAAATTCTCCGCCGCCAAATAGATATACATTTAATAGAAATCAACCACACAAAATAAAATCCAATGTCAGACACACAGTCCATTTACAAGTTCGTTCTGGGTCTGAACGAAACCGGAGGCACCTAGTACCCCGCATATCCATTGATCTCCAAGTACGTCTGGACGATCACTAACTGATTCCCTCCTCTTGGGTGTACGGCCCAATCAAGATCATCAGTAATCACCCAAACGACGTGAAGACCTCCGGTCTTCAACCACCGTCTTCATCTTCGACACCACGTCGAATCAGTTATTCAGAATGGGATGAACCCGGTCTTTCTGAATAACTCGCGTATATAATAAACAAGTGTTACACAAACACAACATACGCCTCATTCCAATTCAGAATATTCTTTTGTTCAAATATTCTTATACTTTGGGACAGGTTCCCATTAATTTTATCAAAGATAAATTCTTTAAATTTATTCTTTAATCTCCTTTGAATATCAATTCAAACTAGTCGGGATTAGCGAACCACACCGAAGTAATCATTTATTTTATTTCCCAATCCCAACCTATTTATCCCATGAAGTAAAACTGGTAATACTTCATATCTAACACCACGGTGTTATCGGTAAATTCAATTACCCTTTCACGTTCAAATCTAATTAAAGATTTAACTATCGCCTGGAGAAAAACTGGTGACACTCCATTCTCGATCTTTTCAATCTAATTAAAGATTCATAAAAACTCCACTTAGTTTTAATCTTTAACTGGGTTAAAGAATTAGTGTCATTTAAAACACGGTTCACGATAAACCCAAAATCACGTTCCATTAATTATCGGGTTAAAGAACAAGTGTTATTTAAAACACTGTTCACGATAAACCCAAAAATCAATACCAATTCAATTTCAATTAAATATCATTTAATTGGTACACTTCATTAAATCTAAATAAAAAGATTTAATCTTTTTCTCAATTGGGTTTAAGAACAGTGTTAATGAAGACACCATTCACGACAAACCCAAATCACATTTGATATTAAATACAAGGCTCTGAATAGAAAATATATCGGCTTATATTCAATATCAAATTCTACGACCAACAAATATCGTATTGGAAATAATGATACATATATATCTTTCAAATTTCCATAACAACATCTGTATAATCACGAAATCCAACATCGACCTATTCCGAAGATGATTTTGATTCAAATCCATTCCAATTCAATTATTGGAAATCCCGGTTATTTTCACAACCATTTCAAATTCAATTTATTTATTTTAAAATTAAACAAATTATTATTCTAGTTCAAAACTAGTTCATTTCGATAAAAATCTATTTTTATCTTTTCAAATATGGAATTTTTCATCCCAATTCTTCACAAATCATTTCTTATGATTTTACACAAATTATTGATATTTTTAATAATTTTATCAAGGCCCGTACAGTCGTTTCCATCAACGGCCATCGAATTGCACTTACAGCGACCTTTTTCAAATTTGATTTGGACATAATTCCAAATCCAACCGTTAGATTTCAAATTTCTAATATTCATTAGAAAGCTCTTTTCGATACGAACCCAACGGTTCCGGTTTTAGGAGAATCCGACGGTGGATCTCCCGCAATGTCCATTCGAAGTCAATGGTCGAAATTCGGGAACTGCCGCGGCGCGGCGCATTCAATTCAGGCCATTATATATATAATATATATATTCTATATATTTCGTCGATTTCCTTTTAAAACGTATTTTTTTAAATCGTTTTAAATTCATTTTCAAAACGGTTTCAACTTCATATTCAATTTCAAATCAAAATTGAATATTCCAATATAAATTCGTTTTAAATTCATTTCAAATCGATTTCAATTCAATTTCAATTCAATTCTTTTCAATTTCAATTCGAATTCAATTCTTTTCAATTTCAATTTGAATTCAATTCTTATCAATATAATTCAAATTCAATTCTTATCAATATAATTCAAATTCAATTCTTATCAATATAATTCAAATTTCGAATTCACTTTCAATATACATTGAAAATTGAATAAAATCGATATAAATATCGTTCACGTCAAAATGGCGTCAATCTAACCAACACGGCTTCATATATTTCTATTTTCAAATATTCTGTTTCAAATATTTCTTTTTCAAATATTTCTATTTCAAAACTGGAATGAGGCCCAGTCAATTACCATATAATGTTGATTATATGGATTTGCTACAACACATGTACAAAATAACAATGCTAAACAATCAACCATCATCCATAGTGCACCACACAACTGCATAAGCATTAAATATAAATAATTAACGCTTACATAGTCTGTCGACCAATCGATCGACATACAGCTAAATAATTGGGATTAGTGTACGCCAAATATCATCCCAATACCCGTGTGGGGTTTCAAACAATCAAACACAGATTTTATTTGTGCAGTTGGGCGATGTGTAAAATTTATCGTCCCAAACAATATCAATCAAATCAGTGTATATAAACAAATCTCCGATTTATTTATAAATATTTATTTTATATACACGTTAAAAATTCTATTTTCAACTATAAAATATTTTTAACTATATGAATATTTTATTTCATTTCACATCACATCACGTAATCAACTACACATCAAAATCAAACAAACAAGCATACAACCCGTCCATGGTCTGTGGACGACGGGTGTCGGGTGCTACTAAACACCGTCTGCATCCTAGTATATATTTTAACTAGAAAATTAAATTAAAGGTGAGAAGTTCTCACCGACTAGCTAAACCAAACTCCATGACTCTTCATATGTAGGAAATCTTCATCGTGCTTTTTATCGAGATCTGTTTCACGCGACATATGTTAAAAGTCACATTTTCGTTTCAAAGCCATATTATAAAAATTCAAATTTTTATATCGCTACTTTATATATATAAAAACTGAATTTTTATATTCTTCATATATATAAAAGTCGAATTTTTATATTCCCTATCTTATAAAAATCGTATTTTTATATGCTCTACTATATAAAAATCATATTTTTATATTCTCTACTATATAAAAATCATATTTTTATATTCGCTACTATATAAAAATCATGTTTTTATATAATTAAAAAAATCACTCGTTTTGTTCGATTAAAAGTCACTTCTTTTGTCGATTAGAAATCACTACTTTTGTCGATTAGAAATTGCTTCTTTTGTCGATTAGAAATCACTACTTTTGTCGATTAGAAATCACTACTTTGTGATGTTAAAAATAAAATCAACTCTTTTTAACTCAATGTTAAATAATTAAAAATCATTCTACTTTTATATATTTTTTCTCTCTAAGTACTTCATATAAAAATTAACAAAGTATTTTTTTCTCTATTTCAAAGTAGATTTTTGTTTCTATGTTTTCTTTTATACTATGTTAATTATATTTTTAAAACTGATTTTTAAACTATGTTACTTATATTTTTAAAACTGATTTTTAAACTATGTTAATTATATTAAAAAAAATGATTTGAAAAATAATGCTGTATTTAAACAAAGACAATCACCTTTGCTAATCAGTTAATCCAGCGTTAAGGGGTTTAAGCCGCGCGTCTTCTTCCTGGATGATTCTTCAACCACCGTCGACTTCAATCCTCACCAACCGCACGCGCTCCGATGCCCTAGCCTCCAACCTGACACCACTGCGACGTAGCCCATAGCGCAGCCCCTCCATAGCCCGAACCAAGTCGAGCTCGAACTACTCCTGGCGGCGCTAGGGTTTGGATGTGGGTTTCTGTAGAGTGAAGGGGAGGAGAGAGAGGCGTCGAAGGGGGCGCGCCTGCCTTGGTAAAGGCGGAGCAGCGTGGTGGCGCAGATCTGAAGGGAGCGACGTCGATGGAAGAAGGGGGGTCGGGTTCTGATTTGAGAGGGCTCGTGGATAATGAGAGAAAAGGAGGGGGCCTATATGTAATTATATATATATATTTTATATTTATTTATTTCTCTTCTAAAGGGCTGACTTTTCATTCGTACCCCAAACGAGACCCAACGACTGTCGCCCCTAGCTAATTACCCCCATTCCAAACACAATGGGATATGCCATGTAGGCCAATTCGATTGTTACGATCAGTTTCCGTTCAAATTAAAATATAAATCTATATATTCTATTTTAAACGTAGATTTCAATTTACTGGGGTCACATACTAACTCGAACAATTCCAGAAAAATGTTTTCTAGCTTCGTATTGACGCTACGGTCCTAACAAAGCTGATTTCGTTAAATTCTGAGACCGTTTGAAAAATGGCCATTTTCCAGTCGATTGAAATCAACTGAAACTGGTCAAATGCGTTTTCCTCAGCCACTCTCACATATTGATTCAAAAAATTACAAATTTTGGAATCTAGCAATAACTTGACATCACGGCACCAAAAAAAGTGGTTTCGTCGAAATCCGAGGTCGTTTGCAAAATTTCCATTTTTAAGGGCCAGAATTCCATAGCGTCTATTGTGAATTTTCAACTAGGCATATCTTTTGATCCCCGCTATGAAATTTTGATTTCCCAGATTCGTTGGAAAGATATTCTCAATTAGATTCAAATATTTTTGGTTTCACTAAAATCCGGTTTATTTTGAATCCTGTACATTCATTTGAATTTTGAAATCGAATTATCGAACTACCACGCCATTTTCAATTCCTTTTATATATATAAATAAATATTTATATTCTAACGACGATGTATATAAATATTCATTCGAACTCTATTCAAAATAAAATTCTCGTCGATATTATTTAAAATAATTCATTTTAAATATTCAAAATTCGCTAAAATTGTAAAAAAAAAAAATTTAAATTGGCTCGGATTTCCGGGTTATTACACTGGGTGCCCTTATTTTGACACGGGCAGCTAGTAGTTTTGATTTTGCAGATTTATATTCACAGGATCCTGATTTACAGCTGGAACGATACTCGGAAAGCTCTGTATCCGTGTATTACTTCTAGTTGTGTTTTGTATTATTTTCCGCTGCTATGTATTTAAATGTAGTTTAAATCTATGATATTTTCTATGTAATATTTATTCATACTCTGTATATTCTTGTATTATGATGGAATTGTTGTAATTAACAATGAAATGTTCTTTTGACTGCGTTCTTTTGTGTGTTGTTCTTGGAGTATCCGTTCTTTCCTTCCCGGGAAAGTTACGGGCTATCACAGTGTTAAAGTCGAATCAAGTTAATCTTGAAAGATTCCAATTTATTTTCTACAAATTGTCATTCACTACCCTTTTTATTCTGAAATTTGGAAAATTAACAATATAATATTATATATTCCCTCATAAAGCAACCCTAATTCATTCTATGCACTAGCCGCCACTATCAACTTCAATGGCTGAAACCGTTCCAAATTGATTCGCCAATAATTCCCAATCCATTTCAAATTAATTCAAATTTCCAAAACCAATTCGTAGAGATTCTTCGTGGCTTCCGATCGGATTCCGGCGTTGTGAGGTGATGGCTGCGGCGGTTTGAAGAGGTCGAAGTTTGGGTTTGGTTATCACAGAAGGGAAGACGATGAATAATAGTAAAGGGCGGTCAACGTATTCTTAAGCAAAGGTTAAGAGAAATATTTAAATTAATTATATAATTAATTCATAAATATAATTAAAATTGCAAACGGCCATAACTCTTTCAAATTGAATCAGAAATGGACGATTTTCATTGTGTTGGATTCGTAGCGATGAGATCTACAACATGGAACAAATTTGGATTGAAAAGGGATCAATCAGAATTTTGGATAAAATTAAACAATGGTTTAATTTTATTAAAACCATCGTTATTAACCGATCAAGGTGAGAAATTCTATGAATTTTTCTTTTTTTTATAATTAAAATTATTTAATCATGATACATATCTAGAACTGATATCATTAAATCATACGCTATAATATTCTGTGAAATTTTCTTACGTGATTTGATTGATGATTGTTGTGTTATGTAGATCTTCAAAAATTAACATTTATGTTAATTTGAAAATTTTAAATAAAATAATCATGTTATGCTTATTCGATGTATTGATTCAAAATTAACATTTATGTTAATTTGAAAAAGTTAAATAAAATAATCATGTTATTCTTATTCGATGTGTTGATTTAAAATTAACATTTATGTTAATTTGAAAAAGTTAAATAAAATAATCATGTTATGCTTATTCGACGTGTTGATTCAAAATTAACATTTATGTTAATTTGAGAAAGTTAAATAAAATAATCATGTTATGCTTATTCGATGTGTTGATTTAAAATTAACATTTATGTTAATTTGAAACAGTTAGATAAAATAATCATGTTATGCTTATTCGATGTGTTGATTCAAAATTAACATTTATGTTAATTTGAAAAAGTTAGATAAAATAATCATGTTATGCTTATTCGATGTGTTGATTCAAAATTAACATTTATGTTAGTTTGAAAAAGTTAAATAAAATAATCATGTTATGCTTATTCGATGTGTTGATTCAAAATTAACATTTATGTTAATTTGAAAAGGTTAAATAAAATAATCATGTTATGCTTATTCGATGTGTCGATTTAAAATTAACATATATGTTTTGAAAAAGTTAAATAAAATAATCATGTTATACTTATTCGATGTGTTGATTCAAAAATAACATTTATGTTAATTTGAAAAAGTTAAATAAAATAATCATGTTATGCTTATTCGATATTTTGATTCAAAATTAACATTTATATTAATTTGAGAAAGTTAAATAAAATAATCATGTTATGCTTATTCGATATGTTAATTCAAAATTAACATTTATGTTAATTTGAAAAAGTTAAATAAAATAATCATGTTATGCTTATTCGATGTGTTGATTTAAAATTAACATTTATGTTAATTTGAAAAAGTTAAATAAAATAATCATGTTATGTTTATTTGATGTGTTGATTTAAAATTAACATTTATGTTAATTAGAAAAAGTGAAATAAATTATCATGTTATGTTAACTAGATTTGTCAATGCAAAAATTAACAACTATGTTAATTAGAAAAAAAAATAGTGAAATAAGTTATCATGTTATGTTCACTAGATTTGTTAATTCAAAAAAATTAACAACTATGTTAATTAGAAATAAAATAGTGAAATAAGTTATCATGATACGTTCACTAGATTTGTTAATCCAAAAATTAACAACTATGTTAATTAGAAAAATAGTGAAATAAGTTATCATGTTATGTTCACTAGATTTGTTAATTCAAAAATTAACAACTATGTTAATTAGAAAAATAGTGAAATAAGTTATCATGTTATGTTCACTAGATTTGTTAATGCAAAAAATTAACAAATATGATTATTAGACAAAGATATACATTTTTGTTCATTATAAAGGATTAGACAAAAATATACCTTTTTGTTCATTATATAGGATTAGACAAAAATATACCTTTTTGTTCATTATGAAGGATTAGACAAAGATATACATTTTTGTTCATTATAAAGGATTAGACAAAGATATGCATTTTTGTTCATTATAAAAGATTAGACAAAGATATGCATTTTTGTTCATTATAAAGGATTAGACAAAAATATATATTTTTGTTAATTAAAAAGGAATAGACAAAAATAAACATTATTGTCAACTAAAATGAGTGAAACAAAAATTAACATTTTTGTTTATAAGATTTGAGTGAAACAAAAAGTAACATTTATGTTAAATAAGATTAGAGTAAACAAAAATTACATTTTTGTTAGACAAAATTTGAGGCAAAATGAAAATACCATTTTAATGTAATTGCATATATTAGAATTTATATGCAAAATGAAGATACCATTTTAATGTAATTGCATATATTCGAATTTATATGCAAAATGAAAATACCATTTTAATGTAATTGCATATATTAGAATCTATATGCAAAATGAAAACACCATTTTAATGTAATTGCATATATTAGAATGTATATGCAAAATTAAAAAACATTTTAATGTAATTGCATATATTAGAATTTATATGCAAAATGAAAATAGCATTTTAATGTAATTGCATATATTAGAATTTATATGCAAAATGAAAATACCATTTTAATGTAATTGCATATATTAGAATGTATATGCAAAATGAAAATACCATTTTAATGCAATTGCATATATTAGAATTTATATGCAAAATGAAAATACCATTTTAATGTAATTGCATATATTAGAATTTATATGCAAAGTGAAAATAGCATTTTAATGTAATTGCATATATTAGAATTTATATGCAAAATGAAAATACCATTTTAATGTAATGGCATATATTAGAATTTATATGCAAAATGAAAATACCATTTTAATGTAATTGCATATATTAGAATTTATATGCAAAATGAAAATACCATTTTAATGTAATTGCATATATTAGAATTTATATGCAAAGTGAAAATACCATTTTAATGTAAATGCATATATTAGAATTTATATGCAAAATGAAAATACCATTTTGATGTAATTGTGTATATTAGAATTTATAATATGCAAAGTGAAAATATCGGTATTTAATGTAAATGCATATATTAGAATTTATATGCAAATTGAAAATGCCATTTTAATGTAAATGCATATATTAGAATTTATATGCAAAATGAAAATATCACTTTATTTTAAATGCATATATTAGAATTTATATGCAAAGTTAAAAAATCATTTTATTGACAATAAAAACATCAGAATTTGTATGAATTATTTTATTTGTCAAAACATGCACTGAAACTATATACAAATAAAAGATTCCTTTTTATTTGTTAAAGTTAAGGATAGAAATACAAATACAATTTTATCTTTTATTTGTCATTAACAAATGTCATGCAAATAAAGATAGGTTATTTGACATTACAAAATATGTTGAAATGGTTAGGGAAATTAAAACATTCTTTTATTTGACGTGTTAGATACGTCAGTGACATCGTCGAGTGGTTTATATTTATATATAAGTATATATATATATGTGTATATATATATATATTAAAATTAAAAGAATCACGCGCGGTAGTTTGCGTTTTGGAATCGTAACTTTAAACGATTATACCGAAAGATCCGACCATCGGATTTTCCCAAAACTGGAACCGTTAGGACCGCTTTGGGAAGATCTTTCTAATGATATAAATCTTGTTAAAATCCAACGTTTAGATTTAGAGATACATGAAAATAAAATTTCGATAAAACGAGCGCCAGGGCCGCCTATTGACCCGAAGCGTCGTTAAATTAAATTGAGCTATTTTTATATAAATAAAAATAGGGATAAATCGTTATAAAATAATATTAATAATATAAAATAGTTTTAAATTATGTATATGCGAGAATTATTTGAAAAGACCGAGTTCAATCTCATTTCAAATAATTATACAACGATTTAAATCGAAGATATTGAACATGGCGATTAAAGACCGGCGATCTTCACATCGAATGGGCGACTACTGATGCCCTGAACTGGGTCACTCCTAGGAAAGGGTTAAAGTGGTAGTGGTCCGGATGTACTTATTGATTGTCCGGATATGCGAGAACCTCTCTTCCGTATTGGACATACGGGACGAGGAATAAGGTGTCTCCGGTTTCGTTCAGACCCAGAACGGACTTGCAAATGGATGTGCGTCTGACATTGGATTTTATTCCATGTAAATTAAATTGATTTCTATTTAATCTATATCTGTGGTGGCGGAGAATTTATTCTCTTGTTTAACACCCTTCTCTGAGACGTACGAGCTCAGAGGTTATATATTGGTAGTTATCGATCGCATGGCATGGATTGTCAATGTGGCACGCCAAGATGCAAATGATCAAGGCTTTTGTTGAAAAGTAGGGCCTTGTAGTTGATGATCAAAGCATAGCTTATTTCGGCATAGCTTTGTGTATAGCGTGACTTCGCGAGCCTCACATCCCGGTAAGAGTCTAAAACGGGACAAGGAAACGCAGGGAGTGCACATGTTTCTTTCTAGCTAGAAGCAGTGTCAGCATTTACAAGCCCTGACATTTTTTACTTATATGGATGATGGATTATGAGGTACCTCGGACTTATTGGCCGATAGTGACCATTTTATAGGTTCTATAGGACCGAAAAGCGTGTGTTCAGGAATTGCCAATCCACTAAAGTATTTGTGGACCGACCCTGCAGGATCCAAGGGTTCGCCAATGTACGAATCCTGAGACATTGCTAGAGTGTCTCGAATCGGTAAGGAGATCTTCCCTAGCCTTGAATAATGACGGAAACCCAATTTCCAATACGACATTACGGTTTTGATTGTAAACCTATATATGGAGACATAGTAGGATGGGGTACTATGCCGTTTAGGATTGATACATTTACTTTGAAGTATTTTAAAACTGATTAGACACTAATAATAATATTAAAATATTATTTTCTACGTATCAAGCATGTTTGATCATAATAAGGTAAAACTCTTGTAATGGCGCGTTTTGTTAGCTGTCGAATAATTAATTTATTTAATGATTTATATATCGATTTGGCGATATCGATAACTTAAAGTACAACGTTCGAACTTATAATTTATAATTATAATTAAAACGAAGCTGAAACGTCGCGGCAGTTCGCAAATTGGCGATTCGAACTTCAACTGAATGTACATGATTCATTTTAAGCCGGATTTCTGTGAAACAAGAAACGTGTGGAGCTGGTGGAGTATATCTTTCTAGTGGAAGAGAATGATCGGGATTTCGTCGTGTAGATTTTGATGTACGTCCAAATCAAATTTTAGAAAAGTCGCTGTGGAATTCCTTTATAATTTGCAACGCTTTATTTACGTTATAAAAGAGTTTTCAATATATTTGAATATCGGGTTCGAATTTAGACAAGGTTCTTTTGGGAAGTAGTGATAATTTAATTTTTAGAATTTTTCAGTAATTTTTAATTAATTAAATAAGCAACTTTTTATTTGGAGTATTTGGCACCATGTATCAACATTTTGAGGTTTCACAATATGAGTCCATCTATCGGTATTATTACATTTTTGGGATCGTGACACATTGTACGACTCACTGGTATTTTCATATCAGTCCGTGAACAAACAGAGTTCCGCATAATGGGTTATTCTCAAGCGTAAAATAATTATCCTAACCCAGTCTTCATTTTGTGGATCAAACAAAGCCACGTTCATCACTCACGTGGACAGCTATGGACCAAATCAAATTCATGGACGTAAGAGGAAAACGTGGCCACTAAATCTCCCCTTAAATCAAAAAGGAAACCCCTATATATAATAACCCTTAAAGTCTTTCTAAACCGAATTCTTGGTTCACTTCGTATCTGCGCCTCCACTCTTTAAATCAAATGAACCGCACTTCTCTTTTCTAGAAAACCAATTCGCCATCTCTATAATCAAAGAAAAATCCTATAAATTAGGATAAGTATATATTAGGATTCATAACTCATTCCTCTTCAACTTGGTGTGCGATTTGTGGAGCTCGACGTCAGTATTTTGGTCATAGGAAAATCACGTTGAAAGCTAGGGTTAAGGTTCGGTTAAGATTTAAACTTGGATTTAGGAAATGGAGTTCGTTTTTGGATATGTGAAGTGAAGAGAGATTTGTCGGCACGATTTTTGTGGTATTCGAACATCATTTTGTTCGATGCTTTACTGGTGCTACGAGCAGATGGTTGCGACGGAAATTCCAGGGGCAAGCATCGAGATTTGCATTTTGGGTAGGAGTGGAAAGAGGTTTCGAAGAGGAGTTAAGTGGTGGTCTCGGTTTGAATTTCGGTGGCAAGAAGGAGAAGAACGAGAAGGAAGAAGGTTTGAGAATGGCCATGATGGTGTACAGGGAGCTTACGGGTTGGTTTGGGAAGAAGGTTGGTGTCGGGTCCGGTTTTGCAAAGGGTATGTGGGCCTTAGGAGAAGGTTAAAGCCCAACAAACTTTTATATATATGTCTTAATTCAATTTAAATAAGTGTTAAACTTGTAATCGCTATATCTCGGTCATATGAAATCAGAATCACGAACCGTCAGTCACGTTGGGATCGTATGGACGGGAGCAACACAATGAGACTGACCGGGAGTGGATCGAAGACAGTTACAATTTATGGTGAAATAAATTGTCTGACGTAGTCAAATAAACGCAAACCGTTATCTAACGATTAACGCGCAACTATGAGTAAATCTCACAAACTCTAAACAGTTTTATTTTCACGTTGTATTCTTAGAACTGTTAAAATATTATCTGTTTGACTGTTTGACTGTGTGTTGACTGTTTGATTGAACTGCTAGTCAGTTAGTAGAGATTTTATATATATATTTACGTATATATATAAACCGTTAAATAGTCATATGTTGATTCTGCTATCAGAATATTTCACAGTGAAGTGAAATCGATGTTGTTGTATTGTCTAACATCTGTGGTGCAGGGAAATAGGTTGGAGGAATCCAACTGGATTCCTCAACAGTTATTTTTACTGTGATGTATATATTGTGACATATAATGTGATGTATATAATCCATTGTGATTATGCGTGTTTGGAAAAATATTCATCGTTGTTAGATGATGTGTTAAAAACCATAAGTTAACCAAAGCGAGTTAGTCGAGTTAAACAAAGAAATTGGTTAGGTTAACCAAAGCAGAGTTAGTCGAGTTAAACAAAGTAATTGGTTAAGTTAACCAAAGCAAAGTTAGTCGAGGTAAACAAAGTAATTGGTTAAGTAAATCAAAGCAAGTTAGTTAAGTTAAACTAAGTGATTAATCGATGTGAATTATTTAAGTTAAACTAAGTGGTTAATCGAAGTGAATTAGTTAAGGTAACTAAGTGGTTAATCGAAGTGAATTAGTTGAGTTAAACTAAGTGAATCGGTTAGAGTTAATCAACGTGAATTAGCTAAGTTAAACTGAGTGGATTTGTTCAGTTAATCAAGACGAGTTAACCAGTTAGGTTAAACCAGTAGAGTTAACCAGTTGAGTTAACCAGTTAGAGTTAACCAGTTAGGTTAAACCAGTTGAGTTGACCAGTTAGAGTTAACCAGTTAGAGTTAATCTGTTAGAGTTAACCAGTTGAGTTAACCAGTTGAGTTAACCAGTTAGAGTTGACCAGTTAGAGTTGATCAGTTAGAGCTATCCAAGTGGAGTTAATCGAGTAGAGTTGTCGAATATCACTTATCCGAAGTAGAGTTATCGAATATAGTGTATTCGAGAGAAGAGTAATCAAATATAGTTTATTCGAGTGGAGAAATCAAATGTTATTTATTTGAGAAGAGTTATCGAATATAGTTTATTCGAGTGGAGAAATCAAATGTTATTCATTTGAGAAGAGTTATCGAATATTATTTATTCGAAAAGTAGTTATCGAATATTAGTTATTCGAAGTTAGTTAATCCGAGGGAGTTAGTCGAAGAGTTAATCCGGAGGAGTTAGTCGAAGAGTTAATCCAAAGGAGTTATTCGAAGTTAGTTAATCCAAAGGAGTTATTCGAAGTTAGTTAATCCGAAGGAGTTAATCGAAGAGTTAATCCGGAGGAGTTAGTCGAAGAGTTAATCCAAAGGAGTTATTCGAAGTTAGTTAATCCAAAGGAGTTATTCGAAGTTAGTTAATCCGAAGGAGTTAATCGAAGAGTTAATCCGAAGGAGTTAGTCGAAGAGTTAATCCAAAGGAGTTATTCGAAGTTAGTTAATCCAAAGGAGTTATTCGAAGTTAGTTAATCCGAAGGAGTTAATCGAAGAGTTAATCCGAAGGAGTTAGTAGAAGAGTTAATCCAAAGGAGTTATTCGAAGTTAGTTAATCCAAAGGAGTTAGTCGAAGAGTTAATCGAATATAGTTATTCGAAAGAAGGTGTTAATCGAATATTGTTATTCGAGTAAAGTTAAAAGAGTTAATCGAATTTAGTTATTCGAAATGAGTTATTCGAATTAGATATTTGAATAGAGTTAAACACATTAGTGTTATTCGAATTAGTTATTCGAATAGAGTTAAACACGTAAGAGTTAATTGAATATTAGTTATTCAATTTGAGTTAATCGAATGTAGTTATTCGAGAAGAGTTAAATCGAATTTAGTTATTCGAAAAGAGTTAATCAATTTGAGTTAAGTTAATCGATTTGAATTAAGTTGAATCGAAATGGAGTAAATCGATTAGAATTAAGTTAATCGAGTTAGAGTAAATCGAATATTGGTTATTCGAAGGTAAGTTATTCGAAGGAGTTAATCAAATGAGTCGATCCAAAGGAGTTAGTCGAATATTAGTTATTCGAATAGAGTTAAAGGAGTTATCGATTTTAGTTTGATCGAAAGGAGTTATCGATTAGTAAATCGAAAGGAGATTTTCGAATATAGCATATTCGAAAGAAAGGGATCGAATATTGTTTATTCGAAAGAGAGAGATTTCGAATATGAGTTATTCGAACAGAGATAATCGAATATAGGTTATTCGAAGAAGAGTTAATCAAATAGAGATTACTCGAAAGAGAGTTATATGTCGAATTCGATTATAGCGAATTCGGGAAAGTACTATTTACTTTCCAGGGTTTAAATCAAGATTAAGTTATTGATTTAGAAATTAGGTGTCTGTTAAATTATTCGAGTTAGGAAATAAAATATATAGGGGTAGGAATTATAACGTTATAGTTATAATCAAACACTGTCATATAAGAAGTGGATTCGTAACCTGAATCCGAGAATTTGCGTAAACAGATGATTGGAAAAAGTGAGTGACGAACTTCATCTATTTCACAGTAAAGGACGTTGTTCAATTAAGGTCTGAGAGGTAACTATACCCCAACTTGATTCACTTCAGAATTGACAAAGGAATAGTTGTGGTTCGATCTAAAAGGTTGATTAGGAATAAAGTTAAGGAATAAGCGATAAATGGATTAAGCGAAACGATGTTTTATACAACGTTCATTGGAAATCCGTAAATGAGTTTTGGAAACGTTTTCCAAATATAGTCAGATATGTTTTCTAAACATAGAAAATGAAATGTTTTCATGATAAGAATTTAAGAAATAGAGTTAAGCAAATTCAGAAACTAACTGGAGAGGGTAAGTTGAAGGGTTTTCTAAGTGACGATCTGATGTTGGTTTCGACCTTCCGGATTGATACTTAGAGAATTGTTCTCATACTAGTTACAGTTAGGGACTGATAGTTGCGAAATAATAGTGATGTGAAAATAAGCTATGGAAATGTTTTCCAATGATTAATAACATATATTTTCTAAATATATGAAATAAGGAAATATGAACATGTGATGATTGATCGATCGAATTTCCATTTGGAAATAAGATCGTTGTTTGTACACCGACATGTTTTCATTTGATAGTTGAATCACAGACTATCAAAGTTTTTACCATTTTAACGTTGTTAATATGGAGAGACCGGTTGGATTATTATCCAAAGAACCACTCTGTATTGGCATAAGCGTTGCGAGCAATATATGCCAAAGATAAATTGAAGACGGAGTAAAGTGCAAGGGCTGTTGTATAAGTCTTAGATAACAGTGACTAAGATGGATATACTGAATAGTGCCTTCGGTTTGTCCAGTCCCAGGACAACGTATATGGAAGAAGGTCTGACAGAGTATATCCAATAGATCGCGTAAGTTGATCTGTTCAAACGTATTCACGTTTGGTGGCGGAGGAATTCGTTTCTCTTAGCTATATACCCGTGTTATTTTTGTAGAAGTCAATTTGTGATTTGGCGGGTATGACGATGTGGCATTCAAAGTGAATGGTGATCAGATGTTCTGAAGATAGACGTAGCTTCTAGCCTCACACCGGGAAGTAACAAAAGTTGGGCTAGGCAGCATGGCTAGTTGGGTCATCCCCAAGCAGGGTGTATTGTCACCGATCTAGGGAATATTCATATTTATACTTCTTTTTGATTCTGTATCTTCGAATGACGGTTTGATGGCCTATAACCGTGGTGGCAATATATTCGCGACACTCAAGCTAAATGAGTAAGCGGTCATGTGTGGCCGGGTTGCAAGACATTCTTGTTGAATCCTGAGTGTATCACCTCTAGAGTACACTATTCAGAAGGTGCTCCCATACCTTGTCTGTTGGAATCCATTCTCCGATAAGCGCCCTGCGGTTTATGATTTTATACTATGTATGTAGAACGTGAGATGCAAGCGTCTCTGCTAGATTGATACCTATTTGTACTTAGACATTATTATAATATCACAATGATATTGCTTGTCAAAGTTGTTCAGATACTCATAAGGGAAAAACCCGTTCTGTATTCACGGCATGGTCTTATGAGATATCCTATACCTGTTTTAAACTATTTTACTCATACCAGTCCCATGACTGACCCGGAGTTTACTTTGTTGTTTTCCCTAAACTCTTGGGTGCCTAAATTTGTACGGGCAGCCAAGTAGTCGGGATTTACAGATATACTTGGAGAGCTTGGAGCAGGAGGCTGCAAGATTTTATAGCTATAGCTATTTCCGCTGTGTTGTAAGTGTTGTACTCTGATAAGTGCTATTGTATATATATAACTGTTTACTTCAAAGTTATGTTATATATTATATGTTATTCGTTCCGCTGTGAGATTCGTGTTACTCTGATGATTCTGATGTTCTTCTTCTTCTTCTATTCTATTAGTTCTATCTTTTCTTTCTCACCTTCTAAATTCTTTCACTAACGTCTCGGAATTTCCGACTCTCGAGGAGTCGGAAATTTCCAGCCGTTACAGTTGGTATCAGAGCTTAAGTTAAGAATTACTTGGCTCTGTGGCGTGACTCAGTAGAGATAGGGTTAGTAATACCCTAGATTGAGTTTGAGTGTATATATACGAGTGCGTAATTGTTATTCAATATAAAATGGTTTTATATTGTGGAGACTCATTGGTTGAGTGGCTTATGAATTCTGGTCGATCAGTTGATCCACTGTATCGATAAGGGTTACTAAACACTCGAATACGATGAACCGTCATGGTATGTTTTGAAAGAGAGTAAATGAAATAATTTTTCCCAAAATATATTTGTTTATAGAAGAAATATATATCTTGAAATTATTATAGTATATTGATTGTGTTGACTGTTATTATAATCGAATAAGATTATAAAAGGGTGAAATGGTTATAAACGACCAATCAGAATTCATATGAATGTAATATATGAAATAGTTTGAATTAAATATGAATTTAAATCAGATTTGGAATTAAAATAAGGAAATTTTAAGTTCCTGGGAGATTTTGAAAATGTTTTTCAAATTGAAAATGATATAGTATTGAACTCACGTCGATAGCTCGAAAATAGATTCTGATGATGAATCTAGACACATCATCAGTGTTCATTTTCGAGTTCTAAGTGACGGATTACTACCAAAGGTTTTGTTTTTAAATTGTTTTGAGAAAACAAGTTGTTTAGAAATTCAAAAGTTTTGAATTGGCATTATGATTTCAAATTGATTTGAAAGAAACCCAGGAACTTAAGTTCTGGAATTAAAATTTAACTAATGAAGTTAAATAAAATAAGATGGTAAAAATAAATTGAAATTTAACTTGAACCGAGTTAAATAAAATTGAATTGGATTAGAGATAATCTAGAATGGAACCAAATTGATAAGTCAATAATTTGGAATTTGATATTAGAGGTCGAATGAGATTCGATTTGGATTTGAGGATATGAACTGATTTGAGACCAATTGGAATGGATAACATTGGTATATGTTGAAGTGGTAGCAGATGCAAGGGATAGAGTTGATATGCCCGACAAAAAGGTACCAGTTTATATTATATATGGATATGAGATTTATAAGCCGAATTGGCAAGCCGCTTGGCTGTTTGATTTTCTTTTGGATTGGAGGAGGCCTAGAGAGGCGAGTTGTGGTTTGACGTATTGAGCCGTACAAAGGAGATTATGGCGAAATTTTTCGAAAATTTAATGGTCAGTTGAAACTGGAGTTGAGAAGTAAACTAAAAGATATTTGAATCTAGTTAGTAAAGTTGGTAGCATTTTCCTAGCTTAGCAATTTCGAGGACGAAATTATTTTAAGGGGGGAAGTCTGTAATGGCGCGTTTTGTTAGCTGTCGAATAATTAATTTATTTAATGATTTATATATCGATTTGGCGATATCGATAACTTAAAGTACAACGTTCGAACTTATAATTTATAATTATAATTAAAACGAAGCTGAAACGTCGCGGCAGTTCGCAAATTGGCGATTCGAACTTCAACTGAATGTACATGATTCATTTTAAGCCGGATTTCTGTGAAACAAGAAACGTGTGGAGCTGGTGGAGTATATCTTTCTAGTGGAAGAGAATGATCGGGATTTCGTCGTGTAGATTTTGATGTACGTCCAAATCAAATTTTAGAAAAGTCGCTGTGGAATTCCTTTATAATTTGCAACGCTTTATTTACGTTATAAAAGAGTTTTCAATATATTTGAATATCGGGTTCGAATTTAGACAAGGTTCTTTTGGGAAGTAGTGATAATTTAATTTTTAGAATTTTTCAGTAATTTTTAATTAATTAAATAAGCAACTTTTTATTAGGAGTATTTGGCACCATGTATCAACATTTTGAGGTTTCACAATATGAGTCCATCTACCGGTATTATTACATTTTTGGGATCGTGACACATTGTACGACTCACTGGTATTTTCATATCAGTCCGTGAACAAACAGAGTTCCGCATAATGGGTTATTCTCAAGCGTAAAATAATTATCCTAACCCAGTCTTCATTTTGTGGATCAAACAAAGCCACGTTCATCACTCACGTGGACAGCTATGGACCAAATCAAATTCATGGACGTAAGAGGAAAACGTGGCCACTAAATCTCCCCTTAAATCAAAAAGGAAACCCCTATATATAATAACCCTTAAAGTCTTTCTAAACCGAATTCTTGGTTCACTTCGTATCTGCGCCTCCACTCTTTAAATCAAATGAACCGCACTTCTCTTTTCTAGAAAACCAATTCGCCATCTCTATAATCAAAGAAAAATCCTATAAATTAGGATAAGTATATATTAGGATTCATAACTCATTCCTCTTCAACTTGGTGTGCAATTTGTGGAGCTCGACGTCAGTATTTTGGTCATAGGAAAATCACGTTGAAAGCTAGGGTTAAGGTTCGGTTAAGATTTAAACTTGGATTTAGGAAATGGAGTTCGTTTTTGGATATGTGAAGTGAAGAGAGATTTGTTGGCACGATTTTTGTGGTATTCGAACATCATTTTGTTCGATGCTTTACTGGTGCTACGAGCAGATGGTTGCGACGGAAATTCCAGGGGCAAGCATCGAGATTTGCATTTTGGGTAGGAGTGGAAAGAGGTTTCGAAGAGGAGTTAAGTGGTGGTCTCGGTTTGAATTTCGGTGGCAAGAAGGAGAAGAACGAGAAGGAAGAAGGTTTGAGAATGGCCATGATGGTGTACAGGGAGCTTACGGGTTGGTTTGGGAAGAAGGTTGGTGTCGGGTCCGGTTTTGCAAAGGGTATGTGGGCCTTAGGAGAAGGTTAAAGCCCAACAAACTTTTATATATATGTCTTAATTCAATTTAAATAAGTGTTAAACTTGTAATCGTTATATCTCGGTCATATGAAATCAGAATCACGAACCGTCAGTCACGTTGGGATCGTATGGACGGGAGCAACACAATGAGACAGACCGGGAGTGGATCGAAGACAGTTACAATTTATGGCGAAATAAATTGTCTGACGTAGTCAAATAAACGCAAACCGTTATCTAACGATTAACGCGCAACTGTGAGTAAATCTCACAAACTCTAAACAGTTTTATTTTCACGTTGTATTCTTAGAACTGTTAAAATATTATCTGTTCGACTGTGTGTTGACTGTTTGATTGAACTGCTAGTCAGTTAGTAGAGATTTTATATATATATTTACGTATATATATAAACCGTTAAATAGTCATATGTTGATTCTGCTATCAGAATATTTCAAGTGAAGTGAAATCGATGTTGTTGTATTGTCTAACATCTGTGGTGCAGGGAAACAGGTTGGAGGAATCCAACTGGATTCCTCAACAGTTATTTTTACTGTGATGTATATATTGTGACATATAATGTGATGTATATAATCCGTTGTGATTATGCGTGTTTGGACAAATATTCATCGTTGTTAGATGATGTGTTAAAAACCATAAGTTAACCAAAGCGAGTTAGTCGAGTTAAACAAAGAAATTGGTTAGGTTAACCAAAGCAGAGTTAGTCGAGTTAAACAAAGTAATTGATTAAGTTAACCAAAGCAAAGTTAGTCGAGGTAAACAAAGTAATTGGTTAAGTAAATCAAAGCAAGTTAGTTAAGTTAAACTAAGTGATTAATCGATGTGAATTATTTAAGTTAAACTAAGTGGTTAATCGAAGTGAATTAGTTAAGGTAACTAAGTGGTTAATCGAAGTGAATTAGTTGAGTTAAACTAAGTGAATCGGTTAGAGTTAATCAACGTGAATTAGCTAAGTTAAACTGAGTGGATTTGTTCAGTTAATCAAGATGAGTTAACCAGTTAGGTTAAACCAGTAGAGTTAACCAGTTGAGTTAACCAGTTAGAGTTAACCAGTTAGGTTAAACCAGTTGAGTTGACCAGTTAGAGTTAACCAGTTAGAGTTAATCTGTTAGAGTTAACCAGTTGAGTTAACCAGTTGAGTTAACCAGTTAGAGTTGACCAGTTAGAGTTGATCAGTTAGAGCTATCCAAGTGGAGTTAATCGAGTAGAGTTGTCGAATATCACTTATCCGAAGTAGAGTTATCGAATATAGTGTATTCGAGAGAAGAGTAATCAAATATAGTTTATTCGAGTGGAGAAATCAAATGTTATTTATTTGAGAAGAGTTATCGAATATAGTTTATTCGAGTGGAGAAATCAAATGTTATTCATTTGAGAAGAGTTATCGAATATTATTTATTCGAAGAGTAGTTATCGAATATTAGTTATTCGAAGTTAGTTAATCCGAAGGTGTTAGTCGAAGAGTTAATCCGGAGGAGTTAGTCGAAGAGTTAATCCAAAGGAGTTATTCGAAGTTAGTTAATCCAAAGGAGTTATTCAAAGTTAGTTAATCCGAAGGAGTTAATCGAAGAGTTAATCCGGAGGAGTTAGTCGAAGAGTTAATCCAAAGGAGTTATTCGAAGTTAGTTAATCCAAAGGAGTTATTCGAAGTTAGTTAATCCGAAGGAGTTAATCGAAGAGTTAATCCGAAGGAGTTAGTCGAAGAGTTAATCCAAAGGAGTTATTCGAAGTTAGTTAATCCAAAGGAGTTATTCGAAGTTAGTTAATCCGAAGGAGTTAATCGAAGAGTTAATCCGAAGGAGTTAGTCGAAGAGTTAATCCAAAGGAGTTATTCGAAGTTAGTTAATCCAAAGGAGTTAGTCGAAGAGTTAATCGAATATAGTTATTCGAAAGAAGGTGTTAATCGAATATTGTTATTCGAGTAAAGTTAAAAGAGTTAATCGAATTTAGTTATTTGAAATGAGTTATTCGAAATAGATATTTGAATAGAGTTAAACACATTAGAGTTATTCGAATTAGTTATTCGAATAGAGTTAAACACGTAAGAGTTAATTGAATATTAGTTATTCAATTTGAGTTAATCGAATGTAGTAATTCGAGAAGAGTTAAATCGAATTTAGTTATTCGAAAAGAGTTAATCAATTTGAGTTAAGTTAATCGATTTGAATTAAGTTGAATCGAAATGGAGTAAATCGATTAGAATTAAGTTAATCGAGTTAGAGTAAATCGAATATTGGTTATTCGAAGGTAAGTTATTCGAAGGAGTTAATCAAATGAGTCGATCCAAAGGAGTTAGTCGAATATTAGTTATTCGAATAGAGTTAAAGGAGTTATCGATTTTAGTTTGATCGAAAGGAGTTATCGATTAGTAAATCGAAAGGAGATTTTCGAATATAGCATATTCGAAAGAAAGGGATCGAATATTGTTTATTCGAAAGAGAGAGATTTCGAATATGAGTTATTCGAACAGAGATAATCGAATATAGGTTATTCGAAGAAGAGTTAATCAAATAGAGATTACTCGAAAGAGAGTTATATGTCGAATTCGATTATAGCGAATTCGGGAAAGTACTATTTACTTTCCAGGGTTTAAATCAAGATTAAGTTATTGATTTAGAAATTAGGTGTCTGTTAAATTATTCGAGTTAGGAAATAAAATATATAGGGGTAGGAATTATAACGTTATAGTTATAATCAAACACTGTCATATAAGAAGTGGATTCGTAACCTGAATCCGAGAATTTGCGTAAACAGATGATTGGAAAAAGTGAGTGACGAACTTCATCTATTTCACAGTAAAGGACGTTGTTCAATTAAGGTCTGAGAGGTAACTATACCCCAACTTGATTCACTTCAGAATTGACAAAGGAATAGTTGTGGTTCGATCTAAAAGGTTGATTAGGAATAAAGTTAAGGAATAAGCGATAAATGGATTAAGCGAAACGATGTTTTATACAACGTTCATTGGAAATCCGTAAATGAGTTTTGGAAACGTTTTCCAAATATAGTCAGATATGTTTTCTAAACATAGAAAATGAAATGTTTTCATGATAAGAATTTAAGAAATAGAGTTAAGCAAATTCAGAAACTAACTGGAGAGGGTAAGTTGAAGGGTTTTCTAAGTGACGATCTGATGTTGGTTTCGACCTTCCGGATTGATACTTAGAGAATTGTTCTCATACTAGTTACAGTTAGGGACTGATAGTTGCGAAATAATAGTGATGTGAAAATAAGCTATGGAAATGTTTTCCAATGATTAATAACATATATTTTCTAAATATATGAAATAAGGAAATATGAACATGTGATGATTGATCGATCGAATTTCCATTTGGAAATAAGATCGTTGTTTGTACACCGACATGTTTTCATTTGATAGTTGAATCACAGACTATCGAAGTTTTTACCATTTTAACGTTGTTAATATGGAGAGACCGGTTGGATTATTATCCAAAGAACCACTCTGTATTGGCATAAGCGTTGCAAGCAATATATGCCAAAGATAAATTGAAGACGGAGTAAAGTGCAAGGGCTGTTGTATAAGTCTTAGATAACAGTGACTAAGATGGATATACTGAATAGTGCCTTCGGTTTGTCCAGTCCCAGGACGACGTATATGGAAGAAGGTCTGACAGAGTATATCCAATAGATCGCGTAAGTTGATCTGTTCAAACGTATTCACGTTTGGTGGCGGAGGAATTCGTTTCTCTTAGCTATATACCCGTGTTATTTTTGTAGAAGTCAATTTGTGATTTGGCGGGTATGACGATGTGGCATTCAAAGTGAATGGTGATCAGATGTTCTGAAGATAGACGTAGCTTCTAGCCACACACCGGGAAGCAACAAAAGTTGGGCTAGGCAGCATGGCTAGTTGGGTCATCCCCAAGCAGGGTGTATTGTCACCGATCTAGGGAATATTCATATTTATACTTCTTTTTGATTCTGTATCTTCGAATGACGGTTTGATGGCCTATAACCGTGGTGGCAATATATTCGCGACACTCAAGCTAAATGAGTGAGCGGTCATGTGTGGCCGGGTTGCAAGACGTTCTAGTTGAACCCTGAGTGTATCACCTCTAGAGTACACTATTCATAAGGTGCTCCCATACCTTGTCTGTTGGAATCCATTCTCCGATAAGCGCCCTGCGGTTTATGATTTTATACTATGTATGTAGAACGTGAGATGCAAGCGTTTCTGCTAGATTGATACCTATTTGTACTTAGACATTATTATAATATCACAATGATATTGCTTGTCAAAGTTGTTCAGATACTCATAAGGGAAAAACCCGTTCCGTATTCATGGGTGGTCTTATGAGATATCCTATACCTGTTTTAAACTATTTTACTCATACCAGTCCCATGACTGACCCGGAGTTTACTTTGTTGTTTTCCCTAAACTCTTGGGTGCCTAAATTTGTACGGGCAGCCAAGTAGTCGGGATTTACAGATATACTTGGAGAGCTTGGAGCAGGAGGCTGCAAGATTTTATAGCTATAGTTATTTCCGCTGTGTTGTAAGTGTTGTACTTTGGTAAGTGTTATTGTATATATATAACTGTTTACTTCAAAGTTATGTTATATATTATATGTTATTCGTTCCGCTGTGAGATTCTTGTTACTCTGATGATTCTGATGTTCTTCTTCTTCTTCTATTCTATTAGTTCTATCTTTTCTTTCTCACCTTCTAAATTCTTTCACTAACGTCTCGGAATTTCCGACTCTCGAGGAGTCGGAAATTTCCAGCCGTTACAACTCTATCCTCCGGTTTGCGTTGCATTGTGTGATGGGACTTGAGTCTTATAATGATTTCATTTTTCTAAAAAGCATTGCGTTGTTTTTGAATAAAAAATTGTTTAATTTATGCACTGGCAATCCAATGGAGTAAATCCATTCCGCATTAGCGGCGTGGTCTTGTGATTAACCATATTGTTAGATAAGTTAGGAAAGATTTCTCATACCAGTCCCATGACTGACCCGTAGTTTGTTTCACTTTGCAAACTCAGGTGCCCTCTTTTCCACACGGGCAGTCGAGTAGCTTATTTTGCAGATGTATTAAGAAGGATTCTGGATCGAAGCTTAAAGCTGTGTCCAGAGCATTGATAGACTTCCGCTGTATCAGATTATTGGTTCCGCTGCACTGTATTAAATTCATTGTAAATTATCTTCCACTGCTTTATTATTATTCCGATGTACTCTGATGTAATATTATTGTGATGTAATAAAAGTCTTCTGTTATTTGTTCTAGTGCGTTGTATGCCCAAAGTTAGCGTATTCGGGTTTTTGAACGGTCTTAGTAGATTTTGCGATCGATTAGGTCCGGGCAAAATCCGAGTCGTTACATGAACAGTAACGCTTTCAAGCGTTAGCAATCTTGTTTCAATGCAGTTGCAATTCGAAACATTAAGGAACAATCATGGTTTTGCAAAAGAATTGTTTGAAATAGTACTATGCAATTAAGAAATCGGGAAAACAGGAGAAATATTACCGATTATTTGACCGATTCCATTAAAGGTTGTTTCCTTGAAAGGAAATTGCTCCCTCTACGGCGCGGTTTGGTTATTTGAGCAATCGTTTCTCAAGGATGAAACAGTTCTTCTATGCGATATTGCACTGCAATCGCAAAGTAACGAGGAACGCAAGGTAATTTTTTATTTGTAGAATAGATAAATGAAGAAGAAGATACATTGGAGAGAAATGAGAGTAAAAACTTATTTTGATTTGATTTTTGGGTGCCTATTTATATGTTGGAAGGAGGCATTTATTCGCGAAGAGGTGCTACTGTTTGAATTACAACGGTAGCGACTATTGGAAAGGTTGCGACTATTTACCAACAGACATTTCCATTGGTATTTGCGTGGCTACATTCAAAAAATAGTTGTTTCAACGTAGCAGACCCGACGGCCCAGAGGCCCAATTCATCATGAGACATCAAGAGCCCCAAGGTCTAAGGCCCTTATCTTTGACTTTTTTAATTTAAAATGAAAGATATGCATGCTGTTGTCCATCCATTTCCTCTCTCTCCCATCTCCTCTTTCTTTTGATAAAACATATCAAGTCATAGTATAATACTAAGTAGTGGCATAGGTGTTAGTTTTTCCCGATGTGGGACTAATTGATTTCGCCAAATCCACTTATTCATTTCCTACAATGCATAGACCTCTTCCTTTTTAACAATATTAATGTCACTGTGGTAATGTTTTCGGCATGTACTCATCCTTTTTTGGTGTGCTCATTTTTCATTTGTTATTACGTGTATAAAGTCCGTATTATACCCTGTGTTATAGTTTCTTGCATGCTTGCATTTTACCTTCCACATGCATTCAGGTATATTATTTGCCTTCACGAATCTATTCGTAATTTTGAAATATAGTCGTCGGGAAGTATAAAATATGTATGCAACTACCATCACATTACATACGTATACAATATTACAGATACTTCAGCGTCATGATCTAAGTTCCAGAAAAATCTACTAAGTATTTTTAATATCCGTTTCTTATAGCACATGCGCTTGCGTCATAGGTTTCCTTCTCCACGCATGCTTTCTTTCTATGTAATTCTCTTTCCTTCTTTTTTTCATTTTCCTTTGACATTATAGTGTTCTTAGGATCATCTTATTGTACAAAGTACAAATTGATGAGTATTTGGGCATTAAAGGAGGAAGAAAGGTACATGACATGTAATAACAGATGTGCATTTCTTTCTTTAATTTTCATTTTAGTTTACTGAGGAAATATTTTTTTCGTCTCTCAAAATTATAAAGGTTGAAGTTGAAAAAGAATGTGCAAGCTCTGGATTAGTTTCACATTATTGTACATATGACTAGTTCCTTAATGGTTATATAGTAGTTTCTTGGAAAAGCATACATGATAAAATAATATTTTAACACTGCACAACAACTGCCAAAAGGATATCTATTTGGTAAATTTATACAACTGTGTAAAAATTAGAAATATGATTCTTTAGGATACATGTATGTATGTGGGTTTTATTCATTTTGGTTTGGGGGCACAATCCTACCTTTCAAACAAATGGCTAAGTTCTACCTTTCAAACTCACAATATTTCCATATGGATTTAGCTAACTGTTATATGTTCAGAGTAACAAAAAAAAGAGAAGAGTTAATCCATATCTTTACAGGTACTGTGTTTTATGGCTATTGTTATTCCAGTTTTGATCTCTATTTCTTGTGGTGCTTTGCTTTGTTCTTTGATTTCAAGATGGGCATTGGATCGTCTCCTTCATGTTTGATGTCATTTTTCCACTGCTTGTCTAGGATGGTGAAGTGTTTCTAAGTTGTTACATCTTCTTTCTTGTCCTTTTGGTTTGTATTAATTAAATATGGAGCTAACATTTAGAAATTCTCTTTGGTTTGTAATAAGTATTTTTAGTATGTAACAAGTATTTTGGATCTTCAATATGCCAGAGTACTTGTTATAAACCGAAAAACTTATAATTGGGAATATGTTCCACTGCTTCTTCCACCGATAATGCGTTATTGTGTATCTCATTTACAACTTCATCTTCACTATGGACATATCTTATTTCATATAATTTCCCCAATTTTTATGATTTCAATCGTCAGTCCAACTAATAGTTTGATCGTGCCAATTCCACAATCCTCGATAAACAAACGGTAATATCATATCGTCTGTGTAATAACTATTTTGCTCCTAAGAACTGAGGTATAACAATCTCCCATCTCCTTTGGTTTAAGTCTCAGTTATAGTTCATCATTTTGATATCACACTATGAAAATACCATTCAAGATTGAAAATTATTCCAAGAATCCCCTTATAATTAATCTAGTGGATTTCTTACTTGCTTGCTTTACTTGATATCATCACTTAATATTTTAAGCGATAACTATTCCAAATATTTATGTCAACCTAATTCAACTTACTTTGTGAAACTGGAATTCGATGTAGCATCGTTACGGAGACTCGAATTTAAATAGCTAACGGAAATTAATTAGCCAAGTTAGTAATTTAAATATATATGCATATGATATATAGATGAATATGTAAAATATAACGTGGCAAGTAGGATAGGTAGAGGAGGTTAAAAGATTTTATAAATTATATAAAAAGGGAATGTAATTTGGAAGAAACCAGAAAAGAAGTGGTGTACACATTATGTTTTATGAATATTATAGTTAAGTTTTTCACTATAAATTATCACGTGAAGGAGGATCATGTGTATAGTGTGAAGCATGGAAATGGTACGGATAAGGTCCTTTAGGAATTAAAAACAGAAAGTGACATTTTTATAAGGGCAAAAATATGGATGCAGGACCACTTTACAATCGAGAGAATTCTTATTTTTCTATAAGGGATAAGATTGGATTTTGCCAAAAATGGAAACCCTAATAGCTGTTATAAAAAGGCTAGTGACCAGTGTAACTAGGCTAGGACATTTTCCATAATATAGCATTCGGAAAAATAGGCTAAATAAAGGTTCGAGCAGATATTTCTCAGGGATAGGGAGAATCAGATATAATAAGGTGAATATTTATCATTATAGAAATGCATTGAGGGCAATAAGACCTATTGCAGGCAGCCAAAGTTATGTGCAGATATTTTGATTAATGAATGTGCATATTGATACATTACTTCAGATTTATTTGATTTATTGGCAGGGTAATATATATATATATATATATATATATATATATATCATTGAGCAGGAATATGAGATTTTATTATGTGATTTTAATAGAAATGCTGTTGTGGAAAAAGGGCTCTGATTAGTTAAGGTGTAAGCAGCACAGACAAGAGGGTTTGTGCTCATGTTTACTCCTTGATTAAAAAGGGAAAATAATACAGATTCATTTCTCAGATTTTACCTTTGAAGAATGAGGACGCCTTATATCTTTACTCATATACTCACAGCACAATATGATGAAAATAGCATGCTCAATGGTATATATATATAAAATACTTTAAAATGCTTAGAAATAAATAGATCATATGTATATGAACACCTGAATGTTAAATGAATTTTTATGTCTTAATGATGTATGTATGGATGAGATGGATGACTTTGCCTGTTACTGATTGATGTGTGTAATTTTGGTGCATATAAGTGCAGCTTATTTGGGGGTATTTATGTCTGGATAATGACATAAGTGCAAGGAAATAAGGGGAAGGCTATATACACATTTATTAAGCCATAGAAATATAAACTTATACATATATGGAAGGGTGACATCCAAAGATGCTTTTGATATGGTTAATCTCAAGGTGTAGAGGTTAAATATATACATGGTATATTATACCCTATAGGCCTGGGTGTTTGGGGGTAACAAGTCGTGGGGTCTCCACACAATGCATACTTAGTGTTAAAATGACAAGTGGGATTAAACCAGTTAAGTGAGGTAATAACCTGGATAAAAGGATGGGTAGGCAAAACTAAAGAATAAGTGAAGATGAATTGATATGTTTGCTACAATATTGAATGCCTTGTTTACATTCAAGTTATGTTTATATGTTATCGAATGATTAGATATAAAACAACACTTTATTCACAAGTGTTATGCATCAGTTTACATGGTATAGTGATGAATATTCACACCAGATTTAATCTGACCTGGTTTGATTGCCTTGCAATCTACTGGGTGTCTCATTGATAATGAGGCAGCTTAGTGATTGATTTCAGGTTGCTTAAGAGTTGCTTGCCGGGGATTATGAGATGAAGATAAAAGGCTTTAATGTTTTAAGTTGCTAAGTAGGATATAATGCTAAGATTAATGGAGTGGTATGGTCTTAATGAAGTATTTTAAATAATGTTCTTTCATTGATGTTTAATATGGTCTGGGAATGTAATTCAGTTTATTAATGATGTACGAACCTATTATGAATGCTTGAAATTGCCTAGTTTAGTTATGAAAATGTTTAGAAATAAGTTTATATAACCTGACTTGTATGTACATATCATATAATCAATATATGACATTGTATATGCAGGGTATAGCTCAGTTTTAAGAGCTAATACATGCATAAAGTCTGAATTCAATAGTTAAGAATACCTACATATGAAATGATATATTTGCAAAGTAAATGGTAATTAGCAGATTATAACGAGTATGTTGTGTACATGTAAATGTGTAGAAAGGATTAACATTGCTGAAGCTATTAATATCCATATAAATTAGTTCAAGTTAGCATATCCGTTTAAATCAAATGCTTTCGTATGTGCAAAGAGAACCACTCAAATTATTCCTGCATGGTATATGCAAAAAATCCGGTGTTTGCACAAGTTTTATAAGTAAGGAAATGAACCAGTTTAGCCCAATCACACTGTACCTATGCACACATTAACTTGGTTGATCACACAAGCACTATGGACATGTATTTGTCGGGCACTTACGCACACATCATCATGATTAGGTGCAAACCACTTGACATATTATCCTATGTTACACTGCATGAATGGATATACTGGTAATCAAACCAATGATTATGTTGACTCTGATTTTATTCCCAATCATATGCAAACAAGAAAGCAAAAGCATAAACACCCTATTTACCATTTAATTATTAGGAAAACTAATTTTAGAAATCAGTTAGCATTTGCATATCATCGAATATATGAATGAATGAACATGTGTATTGTACTGATATGTTTATATTGGTATCTAGGATCTTAGGAAGTGATTTAATTTAAAAAAACTAGCTAAATTCATGTATTAAAATACGTATACGAAAGTGGGTCACCACAATCATTCATAAGTTTCACTGTTTTTTAATTTTACATCTGAATCCTATTTAAAAAATATATTAATTTTATTCATTTTATGTGTAACAGGAACAATCTTGCAATTTGAACCGGTTTTATCACATATTTGGATGTGAAAAGCTTTGATGGTTGTTACCATCATCTTACTTTCTCTAAGCGGGGTTAGTTCACTCTAATGACACAATTTTTTTTAGTTATTTGCCATTCGTTGTAGTGTACTGAATATCTGTATATAGTTGTGAGCTCTAGTATTCAATATTCATGTTGTGAACTCTGGCACATTGAATTCATACTGTGAGTTTTTCTTGTTTGCTGATCCAAGCTATTAGCCAAAAATTCCAATGAATGACATCAAGCAGCTTGGTTTGTAACAAGTATTTTGGATCTTCTCCATTCAAAAATTCCTTTTGGTTTGTAAAAAGTATTTTTGTTTGGAGTGGGAACTCTATATTGATTGCAAAGAAATTTGTGCACACCTTATTCTTATTGTCTCATTTTCTTATGTCGTATGCCTTCCCCATCAAAATACAAAGCTTAAATATTGCCGTAAGAGTAATACTATTGAAAATTGCAATGGCAGGATACTATATTGAGAATGTGTGCAAAGAAGTTGTCATGTAATATGAAGGTGTGCATTGATTGTTAATTTGATGCGTGAATTCTATAATGGTAAGAATTGAACTTACATGCTTATTCTCTACATCCATTCAGCCTAAGAATATAAATAATACACACACACACACAAACACACACACACACACATATATATATATATATATGTATATATATATATATATATATATATATATATATATATATATATATTAGTGCTTGATTTTTTGAAAACTATTTCTGTGAAGTATGATGCACTTATTATTATATCTTATGTTTGAAGTTGAAAATAATTTAAAACAGATGATTTTATTATAGAGATATCTCATAATCCATCTGAAATTATATTGGAAAAAATTTGAATTTTGCAGTATCACTTGCACAAATTCATAAGTACATTTTGATCAATTTAAGTTGTATCCTATGATACGTGACATACGCAAATAGAAGCAATGTCCTAAAATGACTTCACTATAAGTATTACATTTTTGAAAAGATGCAACACATAGGCTCTGTTATATGACACTTAATCTTATCTTCAAATAAATATTCAAGAAGATGTTCGTGGGCTACGATATGTATCTGCTATTGTGAAAATACAACTTTTTTTGGGTTTTCCTATTCTAACGGGTCACTTTTAAGTATAAGTTTTTGTGTTATGATTAAATTTATGATATATGCCATAATGGTCATTAATTCATTGTTTTAGCTTTAAATTTCTAAATAATTTAACCGAATTACCAGAAATCCAAGTTTGAAAATATCGTACTGCTTTTTAAAGTTTTAGTATTTGATATTCAATATTTCAGTCAACATTAACGTTTTAGTTGCTAAAAAATTTATCACATTTTTGTATTGAGAGTTTGCAAAATCTCTGTCTAACTGTTATTTTAAACTTTATTTAGGAAAATCTAATTAGTATTGCAAGCCCACAAAGAGGCAGTGAACTAATTAATTGGAAACGGTTCCGCAAAATTAAGAAAAGTTGCCACTATTATTGCTACTGCCAACTCTACTATAATGAAAGCTACACAAAAGAGAAGCAACAATGAAGATATCTCTAAGAGAAGCTCTTGGGTGTGGTTTCAAACAATGGTAATGAACCTCAGTTAGGTGATCTGACAATAATGAAGGTGCATAAGAAACTAATGATATATTTTTCAGTTGGTAACTACATAGGTGATTCAAATTATTTTGGTACATCAATAAAACCATGCACTCTTAACACATCTATGTTATTTATGGAATTGGATAACTCAATTATTTCAACAATACTCTTCTGAACTTGGAAGATTTCACTGAAAAATGATAATTGGCCAAGATTAAACTCTATTTGGCTTGAATTTGGCATTAAATATATATTAAGTCTTTTACTAATATGTTACATTTTATTTGTTAAGAAGTATGTCAGTTTTTGATACTATTTATTACTCGAGGTAAATATAAAGTGCTATCATTACCAATAGTATAGTATGTCTACTTCTAATGAATGCATGAGATATCAAGTACATCCTATGGGGAAAAGTATCCATATTTTGTGCCGAATAAAATTTCTGTATGAATGACACACTGAAAATAATAAATAAAATCAGTAAAAATAGAACCTGCCCCCACATTAGTTAGGTGTATAAAATTGGGATGCAAATTTTGTAACAACCTGAAAATCTGGGCCAGTTTAAAATTTTTAATTTTGGCAATTTTGATGAATTTTGAATATTTAAAATGAATTAATTTAAATAAAAACGACGAGAAATTTATTTTGAAAAGAATTTGAACGTATATATTTATATACGTCGTCGTTAGAATATAAAAAAATTATTTTAAATTTTAAAAGGAATTGAAAATGGCGCGGTAGTTCGATAATTCGATTTCATATTTCAATTGAACATACCGGGTGCAAAATAAACCGGATTTTAGTGAAACCAAAAATATTTGAATCTAATTGAGAATATCTTTCCAGCGAATCCGAAAAATCGAAATTTCATAGCGGGAATCAAAAGATATGTCCAGTTGAAAATTCAGAATAGTCGTAATGGAATTCTGGCCCTTAAAAATGGCCATTTCGCAAACGACCTCGGATTTCGACGAAACCACTTTTTTTGGATCCGGGATGAAAGGTTATTGCTAGGTTTCAAATTTGGTAATTTTTCGAATCAATATGTGAGCGAGGCAAAGAAAAACGTGTTTGACCAGTTTCAGTTGATTTTAATCGACTGGAAATTGGCCATTTTTCAAACGGTCTCAGAATTCTACGAAACTAGTTTTGTTAGGACCGTATCGTCAATACGAAGCTAGAAAATATTTTTCGAGAATTTTTCTAGTTAGTACGTGACCCCGGTAAATTGAAATGCACGTTCAAATTCAATATATAGAGTTATATGTTGATTTTGATGAAAATTGATCGAAACGATCGAATCAGCCTACGATACATATCCCATTGTGTTCGGAATGGGGGTAATTAGCTATGGACGACAGGCGGTGGGTCTCGTTTCAAGGTCGAAAATAAAAGTTGCTTTTTGAAATTAAATAATTAAATAAATTAAAAATACCCCTCTCTCTCCTCCTATACCCACGATCAGCCCCCCCCCCCCCCCACGTTCATTTCAAATCGATCCAGGAAATAGAAAAAAAAGAAAAATGAAAGGAGGAGGCGGAGGAGCCGTCGCTCCTCCGATGGGTGGCGCCGCCGCCTCTGGCGAGGCTCCCCAGGCCGCCGCAACCTCCCCTATATCTCCTCTCTCCTCTCGTTCTGCGCGAAGACCCTCCGCCCTCCTAAAAAAACCCCACGCGCGCCACCCTGCTGGACCGCCAGTCACCACCTCCTCCCCCCTGCGCACCCGACTCCGTCGTTCCTCCCTCCTCCTCTGAGGCCGACGCAAGCGACAGCCACCCTCCGATCCACGCAGACGATCTCCTCCCCTCCCTCTTGAAACAAATCAATGTAAGCTTTACTTCCAATTTTAAGCAGTTTTTAGATGTTAAAAATATATACATTCCTTTAAATCAGTTTTTGTGGAGTATAGAATAAAAACTGAATTTTTATATATTGAATAGCGAAGTAAAAATATAATCTTTATATAGAGAATAGCGTGATAAAAATATAATCTTTATTATATGAACACCGGTGTAAAAATAGAATTTTTATCCATATGGAGTGATTATAAAAATATGATTTTTAAATTGAAAGTGAACAAATAAAAACGTGATTTTTATTTTAAAGACAGCAGTATAAAAATGTGATTTTTATATATGTAGTGGCTACGGGCAACGAAAGTGACAAAAAGGCGAGAACGACGAAGATTTCTACATATGAAGAATCGTGGCGTTTGGATTAGCTTGGGTGAGAACTTCTCACTTTAAATTTTCTTTTCTAGTTAAAATATATACTAGGATTTAGACGGTGCTTAGTAGCACCCGACACCCATCGTCCACAGACCATGGATGGCATGTATGTTTGATTGTTTGTTGTGGTGAAAATTGATTGTGTGATGTGAAAGGAAATAAAATATTTATATAGTTAAAAATATTTTATCGTTAAAAATATAATTTTTAACGGGTATGTGAATGAATAAAAATCTGTGTTTGTTGATTTGAAACCCCACACGGGTATTGGGATGATATTTCGAATACACTAATCCCAATTATTTAATTGTATGTTGATCGATTGGTCGACAGACTGTGTGAGCGTTAATTATCTATATTTAATGCTTATGCAGTTGTGTGGTGCACTTCGGATGATGGTTGATTATTTATCGTCGCTATTATATACATGTGTTGTATGGAATCCATATAATTAACATTATATGGTAATTGTTTGGGTCTCATTCCAATTGGGAAAATAAAGAATAATCATGTGTTGAAAGAAATATTTTAACAATAAAATTTACATCTTTATCATATTTAAAGTTAGAAACTAACTGGAAAATAGATAAGATGAGTGGTTTCCAGGGTATTGATCTGATATTGGTTCCGGCCTTCGGCATTAATACCTAGGGAATCATTCTCTTACTACTTTACAGTTGGAGTCTGATTTAAAAATCAAACGATAGATACCATAATTTTATAAAGTATATTAAATAATACAAATAGTCATGTGTTGACAGTGCTCATGTGTTGAGAATATTCATGTGTTGAAAGAAATATATATTCATGTGTTGAATAAAATAAATATTCATTTGTTGAATAGAATAACGAATTTATTGAAATATATAAAGTCGTGTTGATTAGAGTTGCGCCATTTTGATGTGAGCGATATTTATATGATTATATTCGTTTTTATAATGAATATAGAAAAAAAAGTGATTTCAAAATATAACGTTTTGAAAATACTATCACTTATATAGAAATGATATGGAATATTCAATTTTGATTCGAAATTGAATAGGAAGTTGAATTTGTTTTGAAAACGAATTTAAAACGATTTATAAAATATGTTTTAAAAAGGAAATCGACGAAATATATGTAATATATATATATATATATTATATATATATAATGGCCTGAATAGAACGCGCCGCGCTGCGGCAGTTCGTGAATTTCGACCATTGACTTCGAATTGACGTTGCGGGAGATCCGACCGTCGGATTCTCCTGAAACCGGAACCGTTGGGTTCGTATCGAAAAGAGCTTTCCAATGGATATTAGAAATTTGAAATCTAATGGTTGGATTTGGAATTATGTCCAAATCAAATTTGGAAAAGGTCGTTGTAAGTGCAGTTCGATGGCCGTTGATGGAAATCGACTGTACGGGCCTTGATAAAATTATTAAAAATATCAATAATTTGTGTAAAATCATAAGAAATGATTTGGGAAAAATTGGGCTGAAAAACTCCATATTTGAAAGGATAAAAATAGATTTTTATCAAAATGAACTAGTTTTGAACTAGAATTAAAATCAATTTATTTTTGAAATAAATAAATTGAATTTGAAAGTGGTTTTAAAAATAATCAAAATTCCCAATACGTGAATTGGACTAGATTTGAATCGAAATTATCTTCGGAATATTTCGATGTTGGATTTCGTGATTATACAGATATTATTGTAGGAGTTTGAAAGATATATTTTATATCGTTATTTCCAGTACGATATTTGTTGGTTTTAGAATTTGATATTGAATATAAGCCGATATATTTTCTATTCAGAGCCTTGTATTTAATATCAAACGTGATTTGGTTTTGTCGTGAATGGTGTCTTCATTAACACCTGTTCTTTAACCTGATTAACAATAGAAGTGATTTTGGGTTTATCGTGAACCGCGTTTTAGATGACATTGGTTCTTTAACCCGGTTAAAGGCAGGATATCGATTTGTTGAAAGATTAAAACTAAGTGGAGTTTTAATGAATCTTTAATTAGATTGAAATGTGAATTGATAATTTAAATTATCAAATCTGAAAGGTAATCGAGAATGGAGTACCACCAGTTTTGCTCCAAAGCGATAGTTAAATCTTTAATTAAATTTGAACGTGAAATGGTAATTAATTTTACCGATAGCACCGTGGTGTTAGATATGGAGTATGATCAGTTTTACTTCACGGGATGAATAGGTTGGGATTGGGAAATAAAATCAATAATTACTTCGGTGTGGTTTGCTAAACCCGACTAGTTTGGAAAACCATAATATGGTTTGAAATGATATCCAAAGGAGGATTAAAGAATAAATTTAGAAGAATTTATCTTTGATAAAATTAATGGGAACCTTTCCCTAAGAATGTGTTTTTGTGAATAAAAGAATATTCTGAATTGAAGTGAGGCGTTTGTTGTGTTTGTGTAACCGTCGTTTATTATATATGTGGGTTATTCAGAAAGGCCGGGTTTATACCCATTCTGAATAACAGATTCGGCGATAAGTCGAAGATGAAGACGGTGGTTGAAGACCGGAAGTCTTCACATCGTTTGGGTGATTACTGATGATCTTGATTGGGCTGTACACCCAAGATGAGGGAATCAGTTGGTGATCGTCCGGACGTACTTGGAGATGGATGGATATGCAAGGAAAGTGCCTCTGGTTTCGTTCAGACCCAGAACGAACTTGTAAATGGACTGTGTGTCTGACATTGGATTTTATTCTATGTTGATTGATCTCTATTAAATATACATCTGTTTGGCGGTGGAGAATTTATTCTCTTGCTTAACGCCCTTCTCTGAGACGTACGAGCTCAGAGGTTGTATATCGATGGACATCAGTCGCATGGAGTGAATTGCCAGTGTGGCACGCGTAAGTGGCAATTGATCAAGGCTTCTGTTGAAAATCAAAGTCTTGTGGTTGATGATCAAAGCACGGCCTGTGTGGCGCGGCTTTGTGTATAACGTGAATTCGCGAGCCTCACACCTCGGTATGAGTCAAAAACGGGGTACGGACCGTTGGGAGAACACGACGTTTCTTTCTAGCTATGGGTGGTGTCAGTGCTTAAACTGGCTGACATTTATATACTTTTCACCTGTGTGGTTGTTGGATGAGGCGCCTCGATATTAGGTCTGTTAGGATCGGGAAACATGTGTTCAGGAATTGCCAATCCTCAAAAGTAAGAGAGGACCCGCCCAACCGATTCCAAGGATCATAGTGGGGTCCTGAGACATTTTCTAGAGTGTCTCGAATGGAGAGGAGCTTGCCCCTTGCCTCGACTCATGACGGAAATCCAATTTCCAATATGTGATATTGCGGTTTTATTTGTAGAACCTAGTATGGCGACATAGTGGTATGGGTCATTCATGCCGCCTATGATTGATATTTATGATTGAAATTGTTGTGACACTATGCACTTATAATAGTATCAAATGATTTGTTTTAAACGTACCAAGCTTGTTTGGCTATTATAAGGGAAAACCCTATCCTCCGGCTTGCGTTGCATTGTGTGATGGGACCTGGGTCTTATTATAGCTTCATTTTTCTAAAAAGCATTGCGCTGTTTATTTATATGCACTGGTGTTCTTGGGAGGAAACCCATTTCGTGTTATACGGCGTGTTCCCTTGAATTACTCTCTTTTAAAATAAAGATTAATAACTGTTTTAGTTCTCACACCAGTCACATGACTGACCTAGAGTTTATTGTTTTAACCTAAACTCTGGGTGCCCTTATTTTCCACACGGGCAGCTAGTAGTTTTGGTTTTGCAGATTTATATTCACAGGATCCTGATTTACAACTGGAACGATGCTCGGAAAGCTCTGTATCCGCGTATTAGTTTCAGTTGTGTTTTGTATTGTTTTTCCGCTGCTATGTAATTTATTGTAATCTCTGATATTTATCGAATGTATAATATTTATCTTTATACTCTATATATTCTTGTATTCTGATGGAATTGTTGTAATTAACAATGAAATGTTCTTCTGTCTGCGTTCTGATTCGTCTTGTCCTCATCTCAATCCGGGCTTTTCTTACCGGGGGAGTTCGGGTCGTGTCAAATTTAGTATAGACGGTTATTTATAAGCAACATTGGAACTTATATCCGTATGTACAGCTTTTGAAGACACAATTCCTACTTAAACTGGTGTATGTGATTTTTAATAAATTAGCAGGTCAACAAAGAATGAAAGAACCGATGCATTTGTTGTCATAGGAATTGGATGTGGTAGCTAAAGGACGTCTTGCAGGGCAAAATATTTGCCATGGTAGAATGATTGTAGATGGACTTGAAGTTGTTTGGATAGAAGATGTGCTTGATCTAAACGAGACACTTTTTGATGCATCTAATAATGATCATCATATATTTTCCGAGTCCATTGATGCTTGTTTTGTGGTTTGGTAGGAGTGTCGCATTCGTTTTTTTAATCTTCTAAATATTTTTTAGTAGTGGAACTTGAAGTTGTAGCAACTAATTTTGTAGAATTTAATATGACTTAATTTAATATGTTTTCTTTTCAATTTGGTAAAATGTTTAGCTTGAAAATTGGTTTCATGTTCGTTATTCCAATAAATTTGAATTTGTATAGCCGAATGAGATATGGTTTCACAGTATCAAAATTGTAATGTTTATAAATACTGGAAAATTATGCATTTGTGAATGTGTGCAGCAATTCCTAACAGTTATAATCGTTAGAAGCACAAAATTTTCCAATGGTTATAACCATTAGTAGATAAAACTCTTCTAATGGTTATAAACGTTGGAAGAGAAAAATCATCCAATGGTTATAACCGTTTGTAAATATGTTACAAAATTTACCACGCACCTTCTACCAATAGTTATAACCATTACGAAATGATAATTCTGGTTTTATGATGACCACCTTGAATGTCTTGGAAATATAGGTCAGTACGTTTGTATTAAAAGTTAATTTTTCTAGAAACGAATTGGGCCTTATAATTAGGATAGCCCTGACTTTGCATAACACTGAATATTGATGGGTTGAATGTATATATACTTTAATAGGCTGCGTGTAATATTATACGTATGTGACGGAATATTCACTTTGAATATTTGATATTATACTTGCGAAAAATCTGTATAGCATTTTGATGACTTACATTAGTAAAAAGTTGTATAATATTATAATGACCATATTTAAAATGTTCCAAAGGGTCTATAGTAGGCACACACACACACACACACACATATATATATATATATATATATATATATATATATATATATATAATTTTATGAACTCTACATTTAACACCTGTATATATATATACATATATATTGAGTTGCCAATGTAAAATACATGTGTTTTGAAATGTATAAATACCACTAATATGACTTGCTGCTTCGGATTATAAAATCCCTTTAAACTAATTATTTATATTAAGTCATGGTGATGTCTTCCAATAAATACACTCATGAATGCCAGAATTAATATATGTAAGTAATGTCAAAGCATTAGTGCACTATTTATTTTGGTTATATGCGATAGAGTAAATGTGATACTCAACTGTATAATTGGGTCTGACTTAACTAGGCTGCCATAACAAGATTATGGGCTTAGAGACAAAGAGCATGAAATATTCAATATTTAAAATGAACAAAATTCTTCATTATGCCATCCAAGAATTATATACGTGACATAGTTGACATAAGATGTTTATCTAAAAGATTGTGTTTTGGGGATTATCCAAAGCTAACTCAAGGCATGATTAGATTAGATATGGATCTTGGACCACTAAGATATAGGTGTACCGATATATATATATATATATATATATAGAGAGAGACATATATATATATATATATATATATATGGATGTTAATTTGAGTGGGAGCGTATTTTAATTTAAATTATGCATTTATATTAATATGCAATGTTCTATATAATTTTGATTGTCAAAATTTGTATATATATTGCAAAATCATTTATCATTGTTTTATTATTTATTTTCTACTACAGATATTTAATGGCAAACAACTCTGATAATATATTACTAAAATTGATCCTTAAGAAGGATAAGCTGAATTAAATTAATTTTCTTGACTAACATCGAAATTTGAGGATTGTCCTCAAGCAAAATTAAAATGTAATTATTTTACAAATATAGAAGATCTAAAAGGGAAAATTGAAGTTTGACTTCAAATAAATAAGGTATAAATGTTATAACTATCTACTTATACATCTCTAGTATTAGGTACTAGATATGGATCTTATATATGTATGTGAATTTGCAGGAATTGCAAAAGGGAGTAGAAATTCAGCAAAAGAAAATTTAACTTACGAGTGGAAATGAAGCAAATGTTGCTGCATTCTCCATACGAAATCGCTTCTTGTTCTAACCACTGACTTAAATGAAGAATTAAAATATTGTTGCTATGAAATTTTCTTACAAAATAAATGTTATTTTGTTTCTTGTTTAGATAAGTTTGAATTTCATTTTTAACAAAAGGACAATTATTGTTCATTTTTTAAATGAAATATCTTATGGAAATGCGCAATTAGTTAACGATTTTTTTAACTTTAATATGCTTGATTCTAACATAAATATTGAGTGGATTAAATCAAATGATCCAATGTACCTTGGCATTGTCGGTTAGGCCATATAAACAAGAAAGGCATCTCAAAACTCCATAATGATGGAATTTTGAGGTTATCTGATTTTGAATCATATGAAAAATGCAAATCTTGTTTATTAGGCAAAATGACCAAAGTACCTTTCACTTGACACCGTGCACGGTTTAGTATGTATTGGGCCTTATACATAGTGAATGGGAGATTGTTAGAGTTTATGCTCTAGAGGCAATCCATTTGATGTGGTTTATAACAATGTTGATGTTATATTTTATTTTGAATAAAAGATTCTATTATGTTACATTTACTGCGTAATATAAATATTAACATAATAGAAGTCCTTAAAATAATAATAATAGAGAATTATATAGTTTCAAGTAAGTGACTTGAACATGAGATTATATATAATATAATAATAAGCATTATTATTCTTAAATGTCCCTAGTCAAGTTTTATTGTATATAAGACAACAATAAATCATTGAGAGTAGTATGTTAATTGACTGATGATCATATCTCATTGATCATTAATATATATGATATTAAAGTATATACATAAATATGTATTAGAGAATAGTGTATTAGGCTGGCCCAACATGAGAAAACTTCATGGAATATAATTAATAGTATCATAAGTGATTCTCATAGTGAATGTGATGTAATGGTCCTTAGACCTGGAATCATTATATTTTTATTTGAGGATATTTGTGTTTTGATATCATCAAAAGTTACTTTTAAACGAGTAGACGATAAAGGTGATTATCGGATACATCTCAAATCGATTGAAAAATATGAATGATCTAGATGGAATTTAACCCTACAATATAAGTAGAGATTTTCATGGGCCTCTTGATTGAGTATGATTGTGAAATGCATGGCCATGCTCAAATATTGATTTGCTTTATATAATCTACTCATTGATCAAGATAAAATGATTAAATTATAAAGATAGTGATAAGTTCCATGCCTCGAGTTTAATCTTGGATATATTGGTTTAAAGGGTTAAATTACATTAAGATAGCAGTAACAAAAATGTTGCATCAAATCATTGATTTTATTATAACTTGGGTAGCAGCGATGTATTACTAGATGTCACTCACTATTTATAATTTTAAATATGATTTAAAATTATTGCCAACGACATAGTAACCTATAGAGTCACACAATCAGAGCATTTGAAAAAATGGAGAACCATTTAAATATGTGTATTGTGGATCAAACGGTTGATTCGTTACATATATTTGAAATGAAAGCCACGTAAAAATTGGGTTCGATTATTACTCTTTAGTTTAATAAAAGGATGTCAACCCTATTCTTCTTGGAGATATCATATATCTGAGAAAAAGAAAGTAATAGGGGAAAATTTGCGTGGTGTATTTGGCTGGTATCTCTGCTCCTCTTCCTCGACATCGTTTGACGAACACTAAGCAGACGTTCGTGGACTCCTCTAGAGGTGCCTTCATCTAGCATTATTCCAAATTCGAACTGATTCAGGGTTCTTCGATTTCGTAAACCCTAAATGGATGAACTTTTGATTTAAAAGTTATGCATAGGTCCTAATTTTATAGATTGTTAAAAATTATTAAATCTAGGTTCCCGATTTGTAACATCCCAGAATTTTAACTAAGTTTGATTTGAATTTTTATTATATAATTTTGAATTTTCTGAATATAAATTGATTTTGATAGGGTTTGAATATGAATTTTAATTTTGAATAAGTATCTTGTTTTATTTTATATGATTTTTGTATAGTGAAAACTTATTTTTAAGAGTTATATTTAATTTATAAGATTTTATGTAAGTAACAATATTTTCTGTTTTGATAATATTGATTTGTAAAATATAAATTTTGTAAAGGATAAGTTATTTTTAAATTTTCACAAGAATGATTTTTATTTTCTTTAGTGATGTTTATAAGATATATTAAGCATTTATTTTAAAACATTTAATACAAATTTTGGTAAAGTATATATAAATATATATATTTGCTGAATAATATAGATAATTTTTTTTTGAATTATAAATAAGTTATATATATATATTATAAATCTTAAGTGATAAGCATTTTTGGTAAACTTTAAGTAATACATAAGTGTTGAAATTTTGGCTACATTAACAAGTGTTGCAAATATGTTACTAAATAAAATAAATTATTTAAGGCTAGGTGTCCTCTTACATGTCCTCATGCATGGAGAAGGATTCAAGGTGTTGCCAAATGTCCATGTAGGTGGAATCCATGCATGTAGTAAGCCTCATACAAAGCCGTGTGTCCCATGATTTAAATGACCAAAACACCCTTAGATTTGCCTATATAAAGAAGGTTAAGCACCCCTTCGCCTCTCACTTCAGCCATTATTCACTTCAAATGCAAATTTCTTCACGTCACTTCCCTTGTCCTTTGTTTTTTTTTCCTGTAAATGAAAAATCCACATTTTCCTCCATCAAAAAAATCCAAAGCTCCCAACCTATTCACATTTAGCCCAAACGATCTGCGAGGAAGTTGTCCATATAGTCATTTCTGATTTTTAGAAATTGACGGATCAGAGTTACGCTGAGTATCGAGAGAGATATCGTCGATTTACAGTAAATTGAAAATTTGTATTGCAAACTTCGAAAAATCATAACTCTCAATCCAGAGAGAATTAATCGATATCGTCTGCGCCATTGCGATCAGCGGGGACGGAAGTATTTTTAATGCAAGTTTGGAGCATTTCCATGTCGATGATTTGAGAAGTTCAAAACTAGGTTTAAGGGTTGCCGGAGAATCGAGCGTCGATTTGCAAGAAGGAGTGTGGAGTTGTGATGAGATTGGGGAAAGCTTCGATTGGACAAAAATTGGCGGGATTCAGTGTTGGAATGGGAGGTGCGACAGTATGGGAGTCACAATTTTTTTTGTGGGTTCCAGGTCTCGGCGTGAGTACGGATTTTGAAGGGAAGGGCCGAACTCGAGGTAAAGGGGTGCAAAGGAATGAGGAGGAGAAAAGAGATGCGATGGTGGTCTCGGATTTATGATCGGTGGATGTTTAGAGGTGTGCATGTGCACACCATAATGGCTTTGTTGGGTTCGGCTTTCGGAAATTGGACATGCGAGAGGAAGAAGAAGGAGAGGGTGAATGTAACAACCCAGAATTTAGGGCCAATTTAAAATTTTCATTTTAGAGATTTTAAAGGTGTTTAAATAGTTGAAATGAATTATTTTAAATAAAAATGACTAGAAATTTATTTTGATTGGATTTAATACAAATATATTTAATTTAATTATAAAAGGAATTAGAAAAAGTACGGTAGTTTGAAAAGTCAAACCTGAACTTTGACTGACTACACAAAATGCAGAATAAACCAGATTTTGGTGAAACGAAAAATATTTAAATCTGTTAATGAATATCTTTCTAACGAATCTGAAAAATCGAGGTTTCATAGTGGGAATCAAAAGCTATGGCCAAATGAATTTTCAGAAAGGTCGCTATAGAGAATATATCGCCCTTGAAAATAGACATTTTGCATACGACCTCGGAATTCGACGAAACACTTTTGTTGGATCCGGGATGTAAAATTATTGCTAGGTTTCAAATTTCATGATTTTTGAGGCTAGTATGTGAGCATGGCAAAAGAAACTGTGTTTTGTCAATTTCGGTCAAAATTAATTGACTGAAAAATAGCCATTTTTCAAACAGTCTCAGAATTCGACGAAATAAATTTTGTTAGGACCGTATCGTCATAAGAAAGCCAAAAATATTTTTTTTGGATTTTTCTGAGTTAATTTGTAGCCCCGGTAAATTTATTTGTACGGTTAAATTAAAATAAATGATTTATAATTTAAAACTGGAAAACGGAGGCCAAGACGATAATTTGGGCCTGCGGGACATAGCCAGATGAGTCCGTACCGGGGGTTAATAGGTAAGAACGACAGTCGCTGGGCCTAATTCTGAGTTAGTGGCCAGACGGGCCTTTATTGGGTAATTAAAATAATAATTAGATTAACCTAATATTATATTATAAAAGGACCGCTACAGTATCTTCTTCTTCCCGTCGTTGCTTCAGCCGCCACTTAACCCATAGCCTTCAAAATTTCAAACACCGATTCCTCCTTCGTTTCTCAACGAAAACCTCCGCCGTTTGTCATGTTTCGAAGAGATTTTAGAGCCCTTCAATTCCATACCAATTTCCCCCGGTCTTATCACCTGTAGCCGACGCCCCGACCACCCGAACCGCCGCCGTCACGCACCAAATCGCGCCACCCACGAGCGTGCGCACCCTTCCCCCTTCCCGGCGCCGATAGCCCTCTCCTAGCTCTCCAATCTCCCGCAAACCGTTCGCAAAACCGTCGACTACAGCTCCCGAATTCTGAATTTGAAGTTTTGAACAAATTAGGAGCTTAAGGTATGAAAAACATTTCAGTTTTTGTCACGCTTATTTCTGTTACAGCAGCAGTTTTGAAAAGCGATTGTTGTTTAAAACATTTATATTTAATTCATACGAACACCAAACTGAAAAAATTCAGATCCGTGTGAAGTGTGACAGCAAATACTTCCTCTTAGAACTGATTGGGACAATTTCTGGATTTATTTGGATTTTAGATTCGCGCAATACCAAGGTGAGATTCTATTTTTAAATTAATTGAAACAGTTAATTAATTATCATATTTGAGATTTATGAATACACGAATATAAGTATGTTTGCGATGTTTGATGTTGGGATTGTAATCTTATATCTTGTATGATGGTATGACATGGAAATGAACCTTATAATTATATGATGTTATGACGTGAATTGAAGCTTACATCTAGCGTTATGTTAACATATCAAAATTTACATTTTTATAATGTAAATAAAAGTATGAATTTACCTTGTAAATGAAAATTACAAATTTTGTATGCAAGTTAAAGTATGAATTTACCTTGTAAATGAAACTTACATTTTGTATGCAAGTTAAGATATGAAAATAAAATTTTCATTTTTAGTTGAACTATGTAACATGAATTTTGTATACAAATAAAAATCACATTTTTATTTGAACTATGACATGAAATTTTGTATACAACTAGAATGGAATTTTACATTTGTATATTTAGAACGATGAAATAAAAATTACATTTTTATATGTAGTTTAGATGTAAATTAGAACGATGAAATAAAAATTACATTTTTATATGTAGTTTAGATGTAAATTAGAACGGTAAAATAAAAATGATTTTTTATATACTATTTAGATGTGAATTAGGACCATAAGATAAAATTACATTTATTTATATATACAATTTCACCATAAGATAAGAATTACATTTTTATATGTAATTTATATATGCATTTGCACTGTATGATAAAAATTTCATTAATTAAAATATGAATTCACATCGTATGTTAAAATTTACCTTTTTATATGTAAATTATATAGGAAATTACTCCGTAGGATGAGAATTACATTTTTCCATGTAATTTAATTGTAAATTAGAACCGTATGATAAAAATTACATTTTTCTATGTAATTAAAATGTGAATTTACACCGTATGATAAAAATTACATTTTTCTATGTAATTAAAATGTGAATTTACACCGTATGTTAAAAATTACAATTTTCTATGTAATTAAAATGTGACTTTACATCGTATGTTAAAAAATACATTTTTCTATGTAATTAAAATGTGAATTTACATTGTATATTAAAAATTACATTTTTCTATGTAATTAAAATGTGAATTTGCACCGTAGGATTAAAATTACATTTTTCTATGTAATTAGAATGAGAGTCCGCATCGAAATTAAAAATTTACATTTTCATAATGTAACATATGATTAGATTTTGCATTGTAATTAAAAATCATATTTTTATAATGTAAATAGAAAGTAGAGTTTGCATTGTAATTAAATTTGCATTTTTATATGTAAATTTAGAATAGAATTCACTGCAAATAAAAGTTACATTTTTTTTATTATGTAATTAAGATGAGAATGTACATTGAAGTTGAAATTTACATTTTTATATGTAGTTTAAAAGTAGGATTTTGCAATGTATCAAAATTTACATTTTTTACATGTAAATGGAAAATAGGAATTTACATAGGAATTAAATTTACATTTTTTTATGTAAATGAAAAGAATGGAATTCACATTTTTAATGTAAGTAAAGAATGACTTTAGGATGCGGTGATATTATCTTCATTTTCAAATGAACTAAAATTTAATAAGGACTGGTAGTGGTTTAGAGCATTGTTTAAATCGAACGACGTTATCACGATTAAACGATTACATATATATAAATATAATTAAAATTAAACGAATGGAGCGCGGTAGTTCGCGTTTTGAAATCGTACCTTCAAACGACTATACGAGAAGATCCGACCGTCGGATTTTCTTGAAAACTGAAACCGTTAGGACCGTCTTGGAAAAATCTTTCCAATGATATATATTACGTTAAGATCCAACGGTTAGATGCTGAGAAATGTAAAAATCAAAATGGGTTGAATGCAGCGCCACAGTCGCCTATTGACTCAAGATGTCGTTACATAAAAATTTAATTATTTTAAATAATTAAAATAGGAAGTAATCATTATAAAGTGATACGAAGGATTATATATATATATATATATATATATATATATATATATATACGAGGATTATTTGGAAAGTACGAGTTCTCTCATTCCAAATAATCAAACGACGTTAATTGAAGTATGAAGATGGCGTATGAAGACCGTAAATCTTCCCTCGAGTGGACAACGATCGAGGCCCTGATTTGATTTGCTCCCAATTCAAGGGTCATGGTCATTGCCCAAACGTACGTGTTGATCTCACGGGTTTGGTTTTCGCTCAGACCCAGAGCATAAGCTAATAAATGGATTGTGTGTCTGACATCGTACTCCATTAAATATCATGTTATTAATCTTCTGTCAAATGTATGGATGTTTGGTGGTGGAGAATTTATTCTCTTGCTTAACACCCATTCATATATTTCGGCAAAGGATTGGTAGTGCGATATGGAGTGATGATGTGGCATGCTAAGATGCATATGATCGAGGCTTTGTTGAAAAGAAGGCCTTGTGGGATGATAATAGCATAGCCTGTTTAGGCATGGCTTTGTGTATAGCGTGACTTCGCGAGCCTCACACACCGGCGGAGTCTAAAACGGGAGAAGGGAACGCAGGGCAAGCAGCACGTTTCTTTCTAGCTAGAAGTGGTGATTGGGCTTTAACACGGCCCGACATTTTACTTATGTGGATGGTGGAATGAGGCGCCTCGGATGATAGGTCCTATAGGACCACGAAACGTGTGTTCAGGAATAACTAATCCGCAACTTGTATGGTGGACCGGCCCTGCAGGATCCAAGGGTTCACTGCGGGGAATCCTGAGATATTAGCTAGAGTGTCTCGAATCGGTAAGGAGCTCCTCCCTAGCCTTAACTCAATATGGAAACCAAAATCCAAATACGACCCAACGAATTTGATTGTACTACTAGTATGGAGGCATAGTAGTATGGTATTTATGATTCCTAGGATTGATACATTTATTTTGAAATGTTTTCCATATATTCTAATAATAATATTAAATTCGTATTTGCCGTATTTAGCATGTTTAATCACCATAAGGTAAAACCCTATCCTCTGGTTTGTGTTGCATTGTGTGATGGGACTTGGGTCTTATGGTGGTTCCATTTTTCCAAAAGCATTGCGTTATTATACGATTTATTTACTGTTGCTATGACACTTTAAATTATGCACGGCAGTCCATTGGAGTAAACCCGTTCCGCGATAGCGGCGTGGTCCTTGGATTTGCCTCATTACTAGTAGTTAAATTAGTTAAGAATTCTCACACCAGTCCCACGACTGACCCGTTGTTTGTTTCCACCTTTTTGCAAACTCGGGTGCCCTCCTTTCTACACGGGCAACCAAGTAAACAGGTTCATTCTTTTCTTTGGAGTTGCTATCTTGGAGTTGCTGTCTTTGGAGCTTTCTTGGTGTTGCTTAGTTGAGGTGATGATTTGGAGCAATGAAGACCATTTATCATTTATTTCCTTTTTCCATCTTTTCTTTTTTGGAGACTTCCAAACTTATTTTATTTCATGTTGTTCTATTTTGAAGTTGAAACTTGTTCCACTTTGCTGAAACTTGATGTAATAATTTAGAATTCTGTGACTGTGGACTTTCTGTGGTTAATGACATTATATTTCCGCTGCTATGATGTTGTTACTCTATGAATTTCCTTTACTATGTTGTATATGTGATCTGTGTTGTTATATTTATGTTGTATTCCAAATGATTATTCCTTACTTTCATTCCGTGGAAGTTTGGGGTTATCACAGTTGGTATCAGAGCTTTGGTTAAACTTAGCTTTGGAATATAACATATTTATAATAATTCGTTTACATAGAATCCCAATATTCTATGGTGAACATTTCATGTGAATACATAATAGTCAGTCATTCTATCATCATCTTTTCATCCGTCCTTTCATCTTTATCATTTCTTCAAATCACCATTATAGTTGTTCTGACTCTTTCCTTGATCGTACAGAACTAACTAGAAATGAGTACCGCTGCTGCCAGAGCTGCTAGAGCTAGGAGAAGGCAAAATACTACCGAAACCGAGGAGCCCACTGTCCAACAACAGCCACCACCACCACCGCCGCAGCCCTTTGTTTTGGATAAGGTAGTGAAGAAGTTCAAAAACTTAGGAGGAGTACCATTCAAAGGTACTGAAACTGTGACACAGTGTAACAACCCGGAAAATGCGAGCCAATTTGAAATTTTTATTTTGGCAATTTTAGCGAATTTTGAATATTTAAAATAGAATATTTTAAACAAAATCGACGAGAAATTTAATTTGAATAGATTCGACGTATATATTTATATACGTCATCGTTCAAATATAAATATTTATTTTAAATTTTAAAAGGAATTAAAAATGGCGCGGTAGTTCGATAATTCGATTTCAAATTTCAATTGAACATACCGGGTGCAAAATAAACCGGATTTTAGTGAAACCAAAAATATTTGAATCTAATTGAGAATATCTTTCCAACGAATCCGAAAGATTGGAATTTCATACCGGGAATCAAAAGATATGTCCAGTTGAATTTTCAGAATAGTCGCTACGGAATTTCGGCCCTTAGAAAATAGCCATTTTGCAAACGACCTCGGAATTCGACGAAACCAATTTTGTTGGATCCGCGATATCAAGTTATTGCTAGATTCCAATTTTCATAATTTTTCGATTCAATATGTGAGCGTGGCAAAGGAAAATGCGTTTGACCAGTTTTAGTTGATTTTAATCGACTGGAAAATGGTCATTTTTCATACGGTCTCAAAATTCGGCGAAACTAGTTTTGTTTGGACCGTATAGTCAATACGAAGCTAGAAAATATTTTTATGGAATTTTTCTAGTTAGTGTGTGGCCCCGGTAAATTGAAATGTGCGTTCAAGTTCAATATATAGAGTTATATTTTGATTTTGACGAAAACTGATCGAAACAGTCGAATCAGCCTATGATACATATCCCATTGTGTTCGGAATGGGGGTAATTAGCTATGGACGACAGGCGGTGGGCCTCGTTTAGAGGTCAAATGAAAAAGTTGCTTTTTGAAGTTAATTAAATAAAATAATATATATGTTTTTCCTATAACCCCCCTCAATCCTTTCTCACCCTCCTCTTCAGTTCAGAATTGAAAAAAAAGAAGAAGAAGAAAACGCGCCCTCCCCCAGGCGATTGCCGCGCCGCCAACACCCCTCTGACCTCCGCCTGCCGTCGCCCCCCTCCCCTAGTGCTCCTCCGCCCCCTCTCTTCCTTCTCCTTCCTCCTCCGAACCCAAACCACGCCCTGAAGCCCCAACCCGCGATGAACAACCCACCGCAACCACCACCACCCCCCTCTCGCCTCCGACCTCCTTTGCGCCCTAGCAGCCCCTCCGACTCCCTCTTCTTCTCGTTCTCCTCTAAATCCCCCAACCGAAACCGCGACAACCCTCGCGAGCACGAGACCCAAACGCCCCCACCAGCGCGCCTCAGCCTCCACCGACCATCGAGCACCTCCGGTAAGTTTTAATTTCGATTTTGATTCGTTCATGCAGTTAAACATAGGATTTTTATATTAGTTAAGAAAAGTATAAAAGATTAGATTTTTATTGACAAAGAGATTATATTTTAAAATAGAAAGGCGATATTTTTATTAGATGTGAAGATTTAAAAATATGATTTTTATATCATAGAAAGGATAAAAATATGATTTTTATATCATAGAAAGGATAAAGATAAGATTTTTATATCATAAAAAGGATAAAGATAAGATTTTTATATCATAGGAAGATTAAAAATATGATTTTTACTTGTGTAGGGTATTAAAAATATGACCTTTATATAGTAGAAGATATAAAAATACTATTTTTATATAAGTAGTGTATTGAAAATAAAATTTCTATATAATAGAGAATATAAAAATATAATCTTTATTATATGAACATTGTTGTAAAAATAGAATTTTTATCTATATAGTAGCGTTGTAAAAATAGAATTTTTATCTATATAGTAGCAGTGTAAAAATAGAATTTTTATCTATATAGTAGCGTTGTAAAAATAGAATTTTTTCTATATAGTAACGATGTAAAAATAGAATTTTTATCTATATAGTAGCGTTGTAAAAATAGAATTTTTTTTCTATATAGTAACGATGTAAAAATAGAATTTTTATCTATATAGTAGCGTTGTAAAAATAGAATTTTTATCTATATAGTAGCGGTGTAAAAATAGAAGTTTTATCTATATAGTTGCGTTGTAAAAATAGAAGTTTTTTCTATATAGTAACGATGTAAAAATAGAATTTTTATCTATGTAGTAGCATTGTAAAAATAGAATTTTTATCTATATAGTAGCGGTGTAAAAATAGAATTTTTATCTATATAGTAGCGTAGTAAAAATAGAATTTTTATCTATATAGTAGCGGTGTAAAAATAGAATTTTTATCCATATAGAGTGATAATAAAAATGTGATTTTTATATACGTAGCAACAATATAAAAATGTGATTTTCATATATGTAGTGGCTACGGGCAACGAAAGTGACAAAAGGCGAGAACGACGAAGATTTCTACATAAGAAGAGCCGTGGCATTTGGATAGCTTTGGTGAGAACTTCTCACTTTAAATCTTCTTTTCTAGTTAAAAATATATACTAGGATGCAGACGGTGTTTAGTAGCACCCGACACCCGTCGTCCACAGACCATGGATGGCTTGTATGTTTGATTGTTTAGTGTGGTGAAAATTGATTGTGTGATGTGAAATGAAATAAAATATTTATATAGTTAAAAATATTTTATCATTAAAAATATAATTTTTAACGGGTATGTGAATGAATAAAAATCTGTGTTTGTTGATTTGAAACCCCATACGAGTATTGGGATGATATTTGGCGTGCACGCATCCCGATTGATTAGTTATATGTCAATCGATTGATTGACAGGCTGTTATAAGCGTTAATTATTTATATTTAATGCTTATGCAGTTGTGTGGGGCACTTTGGATGATGATTGATTTTTTATCGTTGTGATTATATACATGTGTTGTATGGAAACCATATAATTAACATTATATGGTGATTGATTGGGCCTCATTCTAATTGGGAAAATAAAGAATATAAATAGTCATGTGTTGACGATAATCATGTGTTGAAAATTATCATGTGTTGAAAGAAATATTTTAAACAATAAAATTTACATCTTTATCATATTTAAAGTTAGAAACTAACTGGAAAATAGATAAGATGAGTGGTTTTCTGGGTATTGATCTGATATTGGTTTCGGCCTTCGGCGTTAATATTTAGGGAATCATTCTCTTACTACTTTACAGTTGGAGTCTGATTTAAAAAAAATTAAACGATAGATACCATAATTTTATAAAATATATTAAATAACAAAAATAGTCATGTGTTGACGGTGCTCATGTGTTGAGAATATTCATGTGTTGAAAGAAATATAGATTCATGTGTTGAATAGAATAAATATTCATTTGTTGAATAGAATAACGAATTTATTGAAATATATATAAAGTCGTGTTGATTAGAGATGCGCCATTTTGACGTGAGCGATATTTATATCGATTATATTCGTATTTATAATGAATATAGAAAAGGAAGTGATTTCAAAATATAACGATTTGAAAATATTATCATTTATATAGTAATGATATAAAATATTCAATTTCGATTTGAAATTGAATATAGTGTTGAAATGTTTTTGAAAACGAATTTAAAACGATTTATAAAATACGTTTTAAAAGGAAATCGACGAAATATATATAATATATGTATATTATATATATAATGGCCTGAATAGAATGCGCCGCGCCGCGGCAGTTCGTGAATTTCGACCATTGACTTCGAATTGAAGTTGCGGGAGATCCGACCGTCGGATTCTCCTGAAACCGGAACCGTTGGGTTCGGATCGAAAAGTGCTTTCCAATGAATATTAGAAATTTGAAATCTAACGGATGGATTTGGAATTATGTCCAAATCAAATTTGGAAAAGGTCACTGTAAGTGCAGTTCGATGGCCGTTGATGAAAATCGACTGTACGGGCCTTGATAAAATTATTAAAAATATCAATAATTTGTGTAAAATCATAAGAAATGATTTGGGAAAAACTGGGATGAAAAACTCCACATTTGAAAAGATAAAAATAGATTTTTATCGAAATGAACTAGTTTTGAACTAGAATTAAAATCAAATTATTTTTGAAATAAATAAATTGAATTTGAAAGTGGTTTTAAAAATAATCAAAATTCCCAATACATGAAATGGGAATGGATTTCAATCGAAATTATCTTCGGAATATTTCGATGTTGGATTTTGTGATTATATAGATATGGTTGTGGGAATTTGAAAGATATATTCATATCGTTATTTCCAATACGATATTTGTTGGTTTCAGAATTTGATATTGAATATAAGCCGGTATATTTTCTACTCAGAGCCTTGTATTTAATATCAAACGTGATTTGATTTTGTCGTGAATCGTGTTTTAGATGACATTGGTTCTTTAACCCAGTTAAAGACAGGATATTGATTTTTGAAAAGATTAAAACTAAGTGGAGTTTTAATGAATCTTTAATTAGATTGAAATGTGAATTGATTATTTAAATTATTAAATCTGAAAAGTGATCGAGAATGGAGTATCACCAGTTTTGCTCCAAAGCGATAGTTAAATCTTTAATTAGATTTGAACGTGAAATGGTAATTAATTTTACCGATTACACCGTGGTGTTAGAGATGGGGTATTACCGGTTCTGCTCCATAGGATATATAGGATGGAATTGGGAAATAAAATAAATAATTACTTCGGTGTGGTTCGCTAATCCCGACTAGTTTGAAATGATATCCAAAGGAGGATTAAAGAATAAATTTAGAAGAATTTATCTTTGATAAAATTAATGGGAACCTTTCCCTGAGAATGTGATTTTGTGAATAAAAGAATATTCTGAATTGAAGTGAGGCGTTTGTTGTGTTTGTGTTACCTTCGTTTGTTATATACGTGGGTTATTCAGAAAGGCCGGGTTTATGCCCATTCTGAATAACCGATTCAACGATATGTCGAAGATGAAGACGGTGGTTGAAGACCGGAAGTCTTCACATCGTTTGGGTGATTACTGATGATCTTGATTGGGCTATACACCCAAGAGGAGGGAAACAGTTGGTGATTGTCCAGACGTACTTGGAGATCGATGCATATGCGAGGAAAGTACCTCCGGTATCGTTCAGACCCAGAACGAACTTGTAAATGGACTGTGTGTCTGACATTGGATTTTATTCTGTGTTGATTGATCTCTATTAAATATACATCTGTTTGGCGGCGGAGAATTTATTCTCTTGCTTAACGCCCTTCTCTGAGACGTACGAGCTCAGAGGTTGTATATCGATAGACATCAGTCGCATGGAGTGAATTGCCAGTGTGACATGCGTAAGTGGCAATTGATCAAGGCTTATGTTGAAAAGCAAAGTCTTGTGGTTGATGATCAAAGCACGGCCTGTGTGGCGCAGCTTTGTGTATGACGTGAATTCGCGAGCCTTACACCTCGGTATGAGTCAAAAACGGGATACGGACCATTGGGAGAACACGACGTTTCTTTCTAGCTATGGGTGGTGTCAGTGCTTAAACTGGCTGACATTTATATACTTTTCACCTGTGTGGTTGTTGGATGAGGCGCCTTGATATTAGGTCTGTTAGGACCGGGAAACGTGTGTTCAGGAATTGCCAATCCTCAAAAGTAAGAGAGGACCGGCCCAACCGATTCCAAGGATCATAGTGGGGTCCTGAGACATTTTCTAGAGTGTCTCGAACGGAGAGGAGCTTGCCCCTTGCCTCGACTCATGACGGAAATCCAATTTCCAATACGCGATATTGCGGTTTTATTTGTAGAACCTAGTATGGCGACATAGTGGTATGGGTCATTCATGCCGCCTATGATTGATATTTATGATTGAAATTGTTGTGACACTATACACTTATAATAGTATCAAATGATTTGTTTTAAACGTACCAAGCATGTTTGGCTATTTTAAGGGAAAACCCTATCCTCCGGCTTGCGTTGCATTGTGTGATAGGACCTGGGTCTTATAATAGCTTCATTTTTCTAAAAAGCATTGCGCTGTTTATTTATATGCACTGGTGTTCTTGGGAGGAAACCCGTTCCGTGTTATACGGCGTGGTCCCTTGAATTACTCTCTTTTAAAATAAAGATTAATAACTGTTTTAGTTCTCACACCAGTCACATGACTGACCTGGAGTTTATTGTTTTAACCTAAACTCTGGGTGCCCCAATTTTCCACACGGGCAGCTAGTAGTTTTGGTTTTGCAGATTTATATTCACTAGATCCTGATTTACAACTGGAACGATGCTCGGAAAGCTCTGTATCCGTGTATTACTTTCAGTTGTGTTTTGTATTGTTTTTCCGCTGCTATGTAATTTATTGTAATCTCCGATATTTGTCGAATGTATATTTATTCATACTCTGTATATTCTTGTATTCTGATGGAATTGTTGTAATAAACAATGAAATGTTCTTCTGTCTGCGTTCTGATGTGTCTTGTCCTCATCTCAATCCGTTCTTTCCTTACCGGGGGAGCTCGGGTTGTTATACACAGGCTCAAGCTTGGATGAGGAATTGCGAAAAGATTTTTGGAGGATTGGAGCTGGAGGATCAGAGGAAAAGATTAGTGGCTTCATGGCTGCTACAGGAGGAAGCTCAAAATTGGTGGGACACAGTCACGGTTGGTGGGATTGAAGACAATATGACTTGGGCGAGGTTTAAGGAGCTTTTCAATGACAAATACATTCCAAGACAGGAGGTAGAAAGACTGCATGACGAGTTCGCCAATCTGAAGCAAGGCGACAAGACCATCTCAGAATATGTACGAAGATTTGAGGACCTCTCCCGCTATGCCCCTGAATTGATTCAGGATGACTTTCAAAAGAACAAGAGGTTCATAAATGGGCTTGCAAGGAAATATATTGATAGAGTCGCTGCCCACATCGACCTTTCTTTCAATAGGCTGGTGGAGTTTGCTTGTCGATATGAGGAGAATGATAAAAAGAATTCCCAACAAGACAGAGAAAGGAGCTTGGCCAACAATAAAAGGAAGCAAACCGAGAAGAAGACTGAAGGAAACGGTTCTGGAGCTGCTAAAACCCATGATAAGTCAAAGGTGCAATGCTACAACTGCCAGAAGTTTGGACACTACAACAAGGAATGCAGAAATCCGAAGAAGGCCAGAAGTGACGACACGAAAGAATGCTATAACTGCCACAAGAAGGGTCATATCAAGCCTAATTGTCCGCTGTTGAAAGGAGCGCAGATTGCACATGTGTATGAGGGGGCAAGTGCACCATCTTCCTCCGCACCTACTTCTTCTGAAGGAGCAGGTAAGCCTGATGTTTTAGATGGTACCATTTCGGTTAAAAACATTCCTGTTACCGCTTTGTTTGATATGGGTGCATCAAGAAGTTTTATCTCGAGCAACGCAGTTAAGAAATTGAAATTAAAACAAATAAGTCTTAAAGAGCCAATTAATGTTCATAATCCTGTAGGAGGTTCTATCGCTCTTGATTTATACTGTAGGGTGCCTATTTCTTACTCTTACTTTCAATTCCCTTTTAACTTGACCATTATGAATTTTTCCGAGTTTGATATCATCCTTGGTCTTGATTGGCTAACAAAATTTGAGGCCAAAGTAAGATGTGCAGAGAGAATAGTTGAAATCAAAACAAAATTTGGAGATGTTATTTCTATACCTTGTCATGGCTCAAAATCTGATAGAAAGGCATTTTGGTCTTCCCTCGAGATCACTCCTGTTTCTTTAGAGAATATTTCCGCGGTCAAAAGTTACGCGGATGTATTTGAAGAAGTAGACAGCTTACCGCCACGAAGGGAAATCGATTTCAGGATTGATCTCACTCCAAATGCAAGACCTGTAGTCCATGCTATTCGAAGGATGACCCCTAAAGAAAAAGAAGAGTTGCAAACCCAAACTAAGCAGCTCTTGTGGAAAGGACTCATCCGACCTAGCTTTTCTAATTGGGGTGCAGCTGTGGTGTTTGTCCCCAAATCCGACGGTACTCTAAGACTCTGTGTTGATTACCGCGATCTTAACAAGCAAACATTGAAGAACAAATACCCCTTGTCCCGCATAGATGATTTAATGGACCAATTAAATGGAGCCAAGGTGTTTTCAAAGATGGACTTGGCCACAGGTTTTCACTAACTCTGCATAGCCGAAGAATGCATACCTTTGACCGCCTTCAGAGGTCCTGACATATTCTACGAATGGTTAGTGATCCCGTTCGGCCTATGCAATGCTCCAACCTACTTGTTGACTTGATGAATAGGGTCTTCCATGAGGTCCTAAATAAATCCGTTCTAGTCTTCATTGATGATATTCTAATTTATTCTAAAACTAAGGAGGAGCATGAAGGGCATTTAAGGGAAGTGTTGGAGATTCTACGAAGAAATGTTCTAAAAGCAAAATTTTCCAAATGCACATTTTGGCAAGGGGAAGTAAAATTCTTGGGCCATGTTGTGTCAAAAGAAGGAATTGCTGTTGACCCAAGTAAAATTGCCGCCATTCGAGATTGGAAGCAGCCCAGTACACCCACTGAAGTAAGAAGCTTCCTAGGATTGGTCGGATATTACAGGAAATTTGTCAAAGATTTCGCCAAGCTGTCTAGCCCATTAACAAAGCTCACCAAGAAGCATACCAAGTTCAATTGGACATCGGATTGTGAGGAGGCATTCCAAAAGCTAAAAGTGAGTTTGACCACTGCACCCGTACTAACCATCATCGATGGCAACCAAGACTTAAAAGTTTATACGGATGGTTCTCAAAGTGGTGGTCTTGGTGCGGTACTGATGCAAAGAGGCAAAGTTGTCGCATATGCAAGTCGTCAATTAATGCCGCATGAGAAAAATTATCGTGTCCATGACTTAGAGTTGTTAGCCGTAGTCTTTGCTTTAAAAATTTGGAGACATTATCTTTTAGGTGAAAATTTTTAATTATTCACAGACCATCAATCTTTGAAATATCTCTTTGACCAAAAAGATTTAAATTTAAGGCAACAACGGTGGCTAGAATTTCTTGCGACATACGATCTTGACATCTTATATAAGCCAGGGAAAGCCAATGTTGTGCCAGACGCGCTTAGTAGAAAGGATGTCATTGTCGCAAGCCTCATCATTACTCCTTCTTTGATTGATAAAATTTCTGCTCTTTAAAAGGAGGATAAGTTTATTCGAAGAATGATTAAGAGTATTCAAGAAGGTGAAAGCATGAGCTTCCAAATGGATCGAAAGGGAGTCCTTAGATTGCAAGGGCGGATCTGTGTTCCAAGTATCCCAGAGCTTATAAGGGAAGTTTTAGATGAAGGGCACAAATCAAAGCTTTGCATCCACCCAGGCGTGAGCAAGATGTATCAAGATCTAAAGCGCACGTTTTGGTGGAGAAATATGAAGAGGGATATATCCATTTATGTGAGTAGATGTCCTACATGCCAGCAAGTAAAGAGTGATCAACAAAAGCTTGCGGGATTGTTGCAACCATTGGAAGTTCCAGATTTGAAGTGGGACCAAATCTCCATGGATTTTATAGATGGTCTTCCTCGTACTAGGAAAGGAAATGACAACATATGGGTGATCGTGGATCGCTTCACAAAGTCCGCTCATTTCATACCTGTCAAGTCCACTAGAACTGCTCAAAGTCTGGCACAAATGTATTTCAAAGAAATCGTCAGGTTACATGGGTAATGAAACTAAACCTTTCCTTTTCATCATAATCTAAATGAAAATTTTCATTTTCAAATTAAATGTTGATCTTTTGTTTTAAATAGAGTTCCTAGTAGCATTGTTAGCGACCGTGATCCTATCTTTGCTAGCAAATTTTGGGAAGCATTCCAAAATGAGTTGGGAACGAAGTTAAATCTCAGTACTGCATATCACCCTCAGACTGACGGCCAAACTGAGCAGGTGAATCACGTTCTTGAAGATCTATTGCAAGCTTGCATACTCGATTTTGGAGGTTCTTGGGAGGATCACTTGCATTTAGTTGAATTCTCATATAACAATAGCTATCAAGCAAGTTTGAAAATGTCTCCATTTGAAGCCTTATATGGTAGGCCATGTAAATCACCAGCATGTTGGGTTAAAAAAGGAAATCGTCTTGTATTGGGTCCAGACATGGTCTGAGAAGCTTCAGACAAAGTTGATTTTATTAAGAAGCGACTATTGGCTGCCCAAAGCAGACAAAAGAGCTATGCAGATGTAAGAAGGAGAGAGTTGGCTTTTGAAGTGGGTGACTATGTCTATTTGAAAGTCGCTCCAATGCGAGGTGTAATCCGTTTTGGAAAGACAGGGAAACTAGCACCTAAATTCATCGGCCCATTCCCTATTCTCGAAAAGATTGGCACCCTAGCCTACATAATTCAGATGCCCGACTGGTTGCCTGGAGTGCACGATGTATTCCATGTATCTCAACTTCGAAGGCATGTCCATGATCCGGATCTAGTTGTGGAGGAAGCTGCAAAGCAAGATTTGGAGATTACCCCAAGCCTTGCAGTGAGAAGGGAACCACTGAAAATTATTGGCAAGGAGACTAGGAAGCTGAGAAATAAAAGTATCAACCTAGTCAAGGTGCAATGGAGCGGTGATCCTAGAGACTGCACTTGGGAAACCGAGGAGAGTATCAAACAAGCCTATCCCAAATGCAGAGTGGATATCTTTGATTAGATTTTATTTTGAGGTACGCTTAAAATATTTCACATTCTCTAAGTTGGTTCCTACTCTTCTATTCTTCCCTTTTTCTTTTCGAGGACGAAAAGTTCTTAAGCGGGGGAGATTGTAACAACCCAGAATTTAGGGCCAATTTAAAATTTTCAATTTAGAGATTTTAAAGGTGTTTAAATAGTTGAAATGAATTATTTTAAATAAAAGTGACTAGAAATTTATTTTGATTGGATTTAATACAAATATATTTAATTTAATTATAAAAGGAATTAGAAAAAGTACGGTAGTTTGAAAAGTCAAACCTGAACTTTGACTGACAACACAGAATGCAGAATAAAGCGGATTTTGGTGAAATGAAAAATATTAAAATCTGTTAATGAATATCTTTCTAACGAATCTGAAAAATCGAAGTTTCATAGCGGGAATCAAAAGCTATGGCCAAATGAATTTTCAGAAAGGTCGTTATAGAGAATATATCGCCCTTGAAAATAGACATTTTGCATACGACCTCGGAATTCGACGAAACCACTTTTGTTGGATCCGGGATGTAAAATTATTGCTAGGTTTCAAATTTCAAGATTTTTGAAGCTAGTATGTGAGCGTGGCAAAAGAAACTGTGTTTTGTCAATTTCGGTCAAAATTAATTGACTGAAAAATAGCCATTTTTCAAACAGTCTTAGAATTCGACGAAATAAATTTTGTCAGGACCGTATCGTCATAAGAAAGCCAAAAATAATTTTTTTGGATTTTTCTGAGTTAATTTGTAGCCCCGGTAAATTTATTTGTACGGTTAAATTAAAATAAATGATTTATAATTTAAAACTGGAAAACGGAGGCCAAGACGATAATTTGGGCCTACGGGACATAGCCAGATGAGTCCAGAACGGGGGTTAATAGGTAAGAACGACAGTCGCTGGGCCTAATTCTGAGTTAGTGGCCAAACGGGCCTTTATTGGGTAACTAAAATAATAATTAGATTAACCTAATATTATATTATAAAAGGACCGATACATTATCTTCTTCTTCCCGTCGTTGCTTCAGCCGCCACTTAACCCATAGCCTTCAAAATTTCAAACACCGATTCCTCCTTCGTTTCTCAACGAAAACCTCCGCCGTTTGTCACGTTTCGAAGAGATTTCAAAGCTCTTCGATTCCGTACCAATTTCCCCCGGTCTTGTCACCTGTAGCCGCCGCCCCGACCACCCGAACCGCCGCCGTCACGCACTAAACCGCGTCACCCACGAGCGTGCGCACTCTTGCCCCTTCCTGGCGCCATAGCCCTCTCCTAGCTCTCCAATCTCCCACAAACCGTTCGCAAAACCGTCGACTACAGCTCCCGAATTCTAAATTTGAAGTTTTGAACAAATTAGGAGCTTAAGGTATGAAAAACATTTCAGATTTTGTCACGCTTAATTCTGTTACAGCAGCAGTTGTGAAAAGCGATTGTTGTTTAAAAAATTTATATCTAATTCATACGAACACCAAACTGAAAAATTTCAGATCCGTGTGAAGCGTGACAACAAATACTTCCTCTTAGAACTGATTGGGACAATTTCGGGATTTATTTGGATTTTAGATTCGTGCAATACCAAGGTGAGATTCTATTTTTAAATTAATTGAAACGGTTAATTAATTATCATATTTGAGATTTATGAATACAAGAATATAAGTATGTTTGCGATGTTTGATGTTGGGATTGTAATCTTATATCTTGTATGATGGTATGACATGGAAATGAACCTTATAATTGTATGATGTTATGACGTGAATTGAAGCTTACATCTAGCGTTATGTTAACATATCGAAATTTACATTTTTATAATGTAAATAAAAGTATGAATTTACCTTGTAAATGAAAATTACAAATTTTGTATGCAAGTTAAAGTATGAATTTACCTTGTAAATGAAACTTACATTTTGTATGCAAGTTAAGATATGAAAATAAAAATTTTATTTTTAGTTGAACTATGTAACATGAATTTTGTATACAAATAAAAATCACATTTTTATTTGAACTATGACATGAAATTTTGTATACAACTAGAATGGAATTTTACATTTGTAAATTTAGAACGATGAAATAAAAATTACATTTTTATATGTAGTTTAGATGTAAATTAGAACGATGAAATAAAAATTACATTTTTATATGTAGTTTAGATGTAAATTAGACCGGTAAAATAAAAATGATCTTTTTATATACTATTTAGATGTGAATTAGGATCGTAAGATAAAATTACATTTATTTATATATACAATTTCACCATAAGATAAGAATTACATTTTTATATGTAATTTATATATGCATTTGCACTGCATGATAAAAATTTCATTAATTAAAACATGAATTTACATCGTATGTAAAAATTTACCTTTTTATATGTAAATTGTATAGGAAATTACACCGTAGGACGAGAAATACATTTTTCCATGTAATTTAATTGAAAATTAGAACCGTATGATAAAAATTACATTTTTCTATGTAATTAAAATGTGAGTTTACACCGTATGATAAAAATTACATTTTTCTATGTAATTAAAATATGAATTTACACCGTATGTTAAAAATTACATTTTTCTATGTAATTAAAATGTGAATTTACATCGTATGTTAAAAATTACATTTTTCTATGTAATTAAAATGTGAATTTACATCGTATGTTAAAAATTACATTTTTCCATGTAATTAAAATGTGAATTTACACCGTAGGATTAAAATTACATTTTTCTATGTAATTAGAATGAGGGTTCGCATTGAAATTAAAAAATTTACATTTTCATAATGTAACATATGATTAGATTTTGCATTGTAGTTAAAAATCATATTTTTATAATGTAAATAGAAAGTAGAGTTTGCATTGTAATTAAATTTGCATTTTTATATGTAAATTTAGAATAGAATTCACTGCAAATAAAATTTACATTTTTTTATTATGTAATTAAGATGAGAATGTACATTGAAGTTGAAATTCACATTTTTATATATAGTTTAAAAGTAGGATTTTGCAATGTATCAAAATTTACATTTTTTACATGTAAATGGAAAATAGGAATTTACATAGGAATTAAATTTACATTTTTTTTATGTAAATGAAAAGAATCGAATTCACATTTTTAATGTAAGTAAAGAATGACTTTAGGATGCGGTGATATTATCTTCATTTTCAAATGAACTAAAATTTAATAAGGACCGGTAGTGGTTTAGAGCATTGTTTAAATCGAACGACGTCATCATGATTAAACGATTATATATATATATATATAATTAAAATTAAACGAATGGAGCGCGGTAGTTCGCGTTTTGAAATTGTACCTTCAAACGACTATACAAGAAGATCCGACCGTCGGATTTTCTTGAAAACTGAAACCGTTAGGACCATCTTGGAAAAATCTTTCCAACGATATATATTACGTTAAGATCCAATGGTTAGATGCTAAGAAATGTAAAAATCAAAATTGGTTGAATGCAGCGCCATAGTCGCCTATTGACTCAAGATGTCGTTACATAAAAATATAATTATTTTAAATAATTAAAATAGGAAGTAATCATTATAAAGTGATACGAAGGATTTTAAATATATATATATATATACGAGGATTATTTGGAAAGTCCGAGTTCTCTCATTCCAAATAATCAAACGACGTTAATTGAAGTATGAAGATGCCGTATGAAGGCCGTAAATCTTCCCTCGAATGGACAACGATCGAGGCCCTGATTTGACTTGCTCCCAATTCAAGGGTCATGGTCATTGCCCAAACGTACGTGTTGATTTCACGGGTTTGGTTTTCGCTCAGACCCAGAGCATAAGCTAATAAATGGATTGTGTGTCTGACATCGTACTCCATTAAATATCATGTTATTAATCTTCTGTCAAATGTATGGATGTTTGGTGGCGGAGAATTTATTCTCTTGCTTAACACCCGTTCATATATTTCGGCAAAGGATTGATAGTGCGATATGGAGTGATGATGTGGCATGCTAAGATGCATATGATCGAGGCTTTGTTGAAAAGCAGGCCTTGTGGGATGATCAAAGCATAGCATGTTTAGGCATGGCTTTGTGTGATGGGACTTGGGTCTTGTGGTGGTTCCATTTTTTCAAAAGCATTGCGTTATTATACGATTTATTTACTGTTGCTATGACACTTTAAATTATGCACGACAGTCCATTGGAGTAAACCCGTTCCGCGATAGCGGCGTGGTCCTTGGATTTGCATCATTACTAGTAGTTAAATTAGTTAAGAATTCTCACACCAGTCCCACGACTGACCCGTTATTTGTTTCCACCTTTTTGTAAACTCGGGTGCCCTCCTTTCTACACGAGCAGCCAAGTAAACTGGTTCATTCTTTTCTTTGGAGTTGCTATCTTGGAGTTGCTGTCTTTGGAGCTTTCTTGGTGATGCTTAGTTGAGGTGATGATTTGGAGCAATGAAGACCATTTATCATTTATTTCCTTTTTCCATCTTTTCTTTTTTGGAGACTTCCAAACTTATTTTATTTCACGTTGTTCTATTTTGAAGTTGAAACTTGTTCCACTTTGCTGAAACTTGATGTAATAATTTAGAATTATGTGACTATGGACTTTCTGTGGTTGATGACATTATATTTCCGCTGCTATGATGTTGTTACTCTATGAATTTCCTTTACTATGTTGTATCTGTGATCTGTGTTGTTATATTTATGTTGTATTCCAAATGATTATTCCTTACTTTCATTCCGTGGAAGTTTGGGGTTATCACAGTGAAGCGGGCCGGTTGTAGTGACCCGTAACTTCCCCGGTAAGGAAAGCACGGATTACCTTGAGAACACGACATAATAGAACGTAAACAGAAGAGCATTTCATTGTTTATTACAATAATTCCATCAGAATACAAGAATATACGGAGTATGAATAAATATACATTCGATAAATATCAGAGATTACAATAAGTTACAAAGCATCGGAAAATAATACGAAACACAACTGAAAGTAATACACGGATACAGAGCTTTCCGAGCATCGTTCCAGTTGTAAATCAGGATCCTGTGAATATAAATTTGCAAAACCAAAACTACTAGTTGCCCGTGTGGAAAATAGGGGCACCCAGAGTTTAGGTTAAAGCAATAAACTCCAAGTCAGTCATGTGACTGGTGTGAGAACTAAAATAGTTACTATTTTAACTTTAAAAGAGAGTAATTCAAGGGGCCACGCCGTATAACACGGAACGGGTTTCCTCCCAAGAATACCAGTGCATATATCAAAACAGCGCAATGCTTTTTGGAAAAATGAAGCTATTATAAGACCCAGGTCCCATCACACAATGCAACACAAGCCGGAGGATAGGGTTTTCCCTTATAATAGCCTAACATGCTTGGTACGTTTAAAACAAATCATTTGATACTATTATAAGTGTATAGTGTCAAAACAATTTCAATCATAAATATCAATCATAGATGGCATGGGTACCATATATCATGTCGCCATACTAGTTCTACAAATAAAACCGCAATATCACGTATTGGAAATTGGATTTCCGTCATGAGTCGAGGCAAGGGGCAAGCTCCTCTCCGATTCGAGACACTCTAGCAAATGTCTTAGAACCACACACAGCAATCCTTGGATCTTCAAGGCCGGTCCTCTCTTACTTTTGAGGATTAGCAATTCCTGAGCACACGTTTCCCGGTCCTAACAGACCTATATCCGAGGCGCCTCGTATCCAACAACCTAACAGGTGAAAAGTATATAAATGTCAGCCAGTTTAAGCACTGACACCACCCATAGCTAGAAAGAAACGTCGTGCTCTCCCTGTAGTCATTATCCCGTTTTTGACTCATACCGAGGTGTGAGGCTCGCGAATTCACGTTATACACAAAGTTGCGCCACACAGGTCGTGCTTTGATCATCAACCACAAGACTTTGCTTTTCAACAGAAGCCTTGATCAATTGCCACTTACGCGTGCCACACTGGCAATTCACTCCATGCGACTGATGTCCATCGATATACAACCTCTGAGCTCGTACGTCTCAGAGAAGGGCGTTAAGCAAGAGAATAAATTCTCCGCTGCCAAACAGATGTATATTTAATAGAGATCAATCAACACAGAATAAAATCCAATGTCAGACACAAAGTCCATTTACAAGTTCGTTTTGGGTCTGAACGAAACCGGAGGCACTTTCCTCGCATATCCATCCATCTCCAAGTACATCTGGACGATCACCAACTGATTCCCTCATCTTGGGTGTACAGGCCAATCAAGATCATCAGTAATCACCCAAACGATGTGAAGACTTCCGGTCTTCAACCACCGTCATCATCTTCGACTTATCGCCGAATCGGTTATTCAGAATGGGTATAAACCTGGCCTTTCTGAATAACCCACGTATATAATAAATAAATGTTACACATACACAACAAACGCCTCACTCCAATTCAGAAAATTCTTTTATTCACGAAATCACATTCTTAGGGGAAAGGTTCCCATTAATTTTATCAAAGATAAATTCTTCTAAATTTATTCTTTAATCTTCCTTTGGATATCATTTCAAACTAGTCGGGATTAGCGAACCACACCGAAGTAATTTTTTATTTTATTTCCCAATCCCAACCTATTCATCCCATGAAGTAAAACTGGTGATACTCCATATCTAACACCACGGTGTTATCGGTAAAATATTAATTACCATTTCACGTTCAAATCTAATTAAAGATTTAACTATCGCTTTGGAGCAAAACTGGTGATACTCCATTCTCGATCACTTTTCAGATTTGATAATTTAAATTATCAATTCACATTTCAATCTAATTAAAGATTCATTAAAACTCCACTTAGTTTTAATCTTTTCAAAAATCAATATCCTGTCTTTAACTGGGTTAAAGAACCAATGTCATCTAAAACACGGTTCACGATAAACCCAAAATCATATTCAATTTCAATTCCAATTAAACATTATTTAATTGGTACACTTCATTAAATCTAAATAGAAAGATTTAATATTTTCCTCCATTGGGCTTAAGAACAGTGTTAATGAACACACCATTCACGACAATCCCAAATCACATTTGATATTAAATACAAGGCTCTGAATAGAAAATATATCGTCTTATATTCAATATCAAATTCTACGACCAACAAATATTGTATTGGAAATAACGATATAAATATATCTTTCAAATTCCCATAACAATATCTATATAATCACGAAATCCAACATCGAAATATTCCAAAGACAATTTCGAATCAAATCCATTTCCACTTCAATTATTGGAAATTCTGATTATTTTTAAAACCACTTTCAAATTCAATTTATTTATTTTAAAAATAAATTGATTTTCATTATAGTTCAAAACTAGTTCATTTTGATAAAAATATATTTTTATCTTTTCAAATATGGAGTTTTTTCATCCCGATTTTTCCCAAATCATTTCTTATGATTTTACACAAATTATTATTATTTTTAATAATTTTATCAAGGCCCGTACAGTCGATTTCCACCAATGGCTATCGAACTGCACCTACAGCGACCTTTTTCAAATTTGATTTGGACATAATTCCAAATCCAACCGTTAGATTTCAAATTTCTAATATTCATTGGAAAGCTATTTTCGATACGAACCCAACGGTTCCGGTTTCAGGAGAATCCGACGGTCGGATCTCCCGCAACGTCAATTCGAAATCAATGGTCGAAATTCACGAACTACCGCGGCGCGGCGCGTTCTATTCAGGCCATTATATATATATAATATATATATAAATATATCATATTTATTTCATCGATCTCCTTTCAAAATGTATTTTATAAATCTTTTTAAATTCGTTTTCGAAACGATTTCAACTACACATTCAATTTCGAATCGAAATTGAATATTCCACATCATCGTATACAAATGATAATATTTTCAAAACGTTATATTTTAAAAATCACTTCTTTTTCTATATTCATTTTAAAAACGAATATAATCGATATAAATATAGTTCACGTCAAAATAGCGCAACTCTAATCAACACAGCTTTATATATTTCAATAAATTCGTTATCCCATTCAACAAATGAATATTTATTCTATTCAACACATGAATATATATTTCTTTCAACACATGAATATTCTCAACACATGAGCACTATCAACACACGACTATTTATATTATTTAATATATTTTATAAAATTATGGTATCTATCGTTTGATTTTTAAATCAGACTCCAACTGTAAAGCAGTAAGAGAATGATTCCCTAGATATTAACCCCGAAGGCCGAAACCAATATCAAATCAATACCCCGGAAACCACTCATCTTATCTATTTTCCAGTTAGTTTCTAACTTTTAATATGATAAAGATGTAAATTTTATTGTTAAAATATTTCTTTCAACACATGACTATATATTTTATTTTATTCTCTATTTTCCCAATTGGAATGAGGCCCAATTAATTACCATATAATGTTAATTATATGGTTTCCACACAACATAGATATATAATAGCACTGACAAATAATCAACCATCATCCAAAGTGCACTACACTGTATAAGCATCAAATATAAATATCTAATGCTTATAACAGCCTGTCAATCAATCAATCGACATACAACTAATTATTGGGATTAGTGTATGGCGTATTTTATCCCAATACCCGTGTGGGGTTTCAAATCAACAAACATAGATTTTTATTTATTCACATACCCGTTAAAAATTATATTTTTAACGATAAAATATTTTTTTAACTATATAAATATTTTATTTCATTTCACATCACACAATCAATTTTCAAAACACATCAAACAATCAAACATACAAGCCATCCATGGTCTGTGGACGACGGGTGTCGGGTGCTGCTAAGCACCGTCTGCATCCTAGTATATATTTTAACTAGAAAAGAAAATTTAACGTGAGGAGTTCTCACCAGCTAGCTAATCCAAACGCCACGACTCTTCTTATGTAGAAGTCATCGCTGTTCTTGCCTTTTGTCACTTTCGTTGCCCGTAGCCACTACATATATAAAAATTACATTTTTATATTGTTCCTATGTATATAAAAATCACATTTTTATACTACTACTATATAGATAAAAATTCTATTTTTACAACGGTGTTCATATAATAAAGATTATATTTTTATCATGCTATTCTCTACATAAAGATTTCGCCTTTTCAAATATAAAGATTTCGCATTTTCAAATATAATGATTTCGCCTTTTCAAATATAAAGATTTCGCCTTTTCAAATATAAAGATTTAATTTTTATTATCTATATAATATAAAAATCATATCTTTAATACTTCTACTTTATAAAAATCATATTTTCCGTAAAAAAATTAAATCTTTTTCCCTTTATGAACAAAAATCATATTTTTCTTTCTGAAATAAAAATCACAACTTTACATTGTAAAAATCCAATCTTTACGGTTTGAAAAATCTGAACTTTGTCATGTTAAAAATCTTATATTTATTTCAAACACTATATATAAAAATCGAAGCTTTACGTTGTTTATATATAAAAATCACAACTTCCCTTAGCAACAAATCAATTTTTTACCGCATAAAAATCCAAGCCTTTATCGTATAAAAATCTAAGCTCCCACCTTTTTTTCTTTTCCATTTCATAGTAAAATAAAATAAAAACTTCACATTAAAAATAATGCTTTGAATTTTAAAACAAGATTACTCACATTTTGAAGAGGAGGAGGGGGAAGTTCACCAGCGTTCGGAGGAGGGAGCTGATGGCGTCGGCGTCGGGTGCTGTGGGATTAGGGCTCGTGCGGATTTGGTTCGGGTTTAGGGTTTGTGGGTTAGGGGTTTCGAACGGAGGGGCTTGCGTGGAAGGGGAGGGGATCGGAGGGTGAAGGGGGAGAGTGCGGTGGTGGCGGGATAGAGGGCGGCGGGTTTTCTGGGCAGAGGGGAGGGAAATCGAGGAGGAGAGAAGAAGAAGGGGAAGGCGGGGGTGTGCGAGAGGAGGAGGGAGGCGCGCTCGACGGCGGTGCCCCTCCCCCCTTGGCGGCGCGATGGATGGTGGGGCGGCGCTCCGCCCCCCCCCCCCTTTTTTTTAATTTCCTTCAGATCCGATAATGACGGGTTAGGGTAGAGATAAAGTGGCGTTGACTTATAATAATAACATATATATTTAATTTAATTTAAATCCAAAAAGTAACTTTTTCTTTCGAACCCGAAATCGAACCCGCCGCCTGTCATCCATAGCTAATTACCCCCATTCCGAACACAATGGGCATGCATCGTAGGCTGATTCGATTGTTTCGACCAGTTTTCATCAAAATCAAAGCATAACTCTATATATTGAATTTTAAACATACATTTCAATTTACTACGGCCTCATACTAACCCAAAAAATTCCTGAAAAATATTTTCTAGCTTCGTATCGATGATACGATCCTAACAAAACTAGTTTCGTCAAATTCTGAGACCGTTTGAAAAATGGCCATTTTCCAGTCGATTAAAATCAACTGAAACTGGTCAAACGCGTTTTCCTTTGCCACGCTCACATATTGATTTGAAAAATTACGAAATTTGGAATTTAGCAATAACTTGACATCGCGGATCCAACATAAGTGGTTTCGTCGAAATTCGAGGTCGTTTGCAAAATGGCTATTTTCGAGGGCCGAAATTCCATAGCGACTATTCTGAAATTTCAACTGGGCATGTCTTTTGATTCCCGCTATGAAATTTCGATTTTTCGGATTCGTTGGAAAGATATTCTCAATTAGATTCTAATATTTTTGGTTTCACTAAAATCCGGTTTATTTTGCACCCGGTATGTTCAATTGAAATTTGAAATCGAATTTTCGAACTATCGCGCCATTTTTAATTTCTTTTATAATTATTTATATTCTAACGACGTCGTATATAAATATATACGTTCGAATTCAATTCAAAATAAATTTCTCGTCGATTTTATTTAAAATAATCATTTTAAATATTCAAAAATCGCTAAATTCGCTGTAATAAATTTTTTAAACTGGCTCAGATTTTCCGGGTTGTTACAATCTCCCCCACTTAAAACTTTTTGTCCCCGAAGAGGAACGAAGCCGAAAGTTGTTTAACTAATCAACTCAACTCCCATTATTCCCTATACGGCTTAAGTTCTTCAACTTTACAGTTTCTAAGAACCTTTCAAATTTTTCAAAAATTTGGCTAACAGCCTAAATTTTCGAAAAATTTCGCCATAACCTCCCCTGCACCGAGGACTTCGGGATATTTCATATAGCCTCCCATGGCCTTCTTCAATCCAAAATAAAACGAAAAAGCCAATCGGCTCATAAAATCATCATCACCCAAACAAAACTGTAAATTATGGTAAACATGTACCTATTTGTCGGGCAAACAATTTTATTCTTCTGCTCTAGCCTCCTTGCTATGACTTGTTCAATGTAAGTACATGTACATGCAAGCAAATGCGACCAATTTTCAATACAATTCAATATTTGATTCAATTAGGCTAAACGGTTCATATTTCAAACAAATAGAAAAACAACACAGCCATCAATCAATTAGTGAATTATCGTTTCAAATTCATAATTTTGATACATATACAGAAAATCATGTTTTGATGCCAATTCACAACAAATAATCCTAGGTAAATTTTGGTTCTCACACCAGTCTAATGGAAATATATAGATATCACACCTTCGAAACACGAACATAAATATTGATGATGCCATGGTCATTATCAACATCATCTCCGGGCGACTAGAGTGTGATTCTATATCTATCCAGTATATTAAAACTTCGAATATACGTTCATGACGCGTATATGCAAAACCTTTATATACTAGATTGTCCTAATCAATATAAATAAATTATTCAAATACGTATAATCTAGTTTAAACTTTCAAAACAAAATTTGTTTTATTTTAAAAATATACTCTTCACACTCATTCTAGGACTCTACAGATCCTATCTCTAACGAGTCATTCTAATTGGATATTACTAATCCAATATCTGATGAATTCTTTCGTTCGGTTCTAATGTGTCTTGTTCTCGAGCGCTGTAAACCAAAGCTCTGATACCAACTGTAGTGACCCATAACTTCCCCGGTAAGGAAAGCACGGATTACCTTGAGAACACGACATAATAGAACGCAAACAGAAAAGCATTTCATTGTTTATTACAACAATTCCATCAGAATACAAGAATATACAGAGTATGAATAAATATACATTTGATAAATATCAGAGATTACAATAAGTTACAAAGCAGCGGAAAATAATACAAAACACAACTGAAAGTAATACACGGATACAGAGCTTTCCGAGCATCGTTCCAGCTGTAAACCAGGATCCTATGAATATAAATCTTCAAAACCAAAATTACTAGCTGCCCGTGTGGAAAATAGGGGCACCCAGAGTTTAGGTTAAAGCAATAAACTCCAGGTCAGTCATGTGACTGGTGTGAGAATTAAAACAGTTACTATTTTAACTTTAAAAGAGAGTAATTCAAGGGACCACACCGTATAACACGGAACGGGTTTCCTCCCAAGAATACCAGTGCATATATTAAAATAGCGCAATGCTTTTTGGAAAAATGAAGCTATTATAAGACCCAGGTCCCATCACACAATGCAACGCAAGCCGGAGGATAGGGTTTTCCCTTATAATAGCCTAACATGCTTGGTACGTTTAAAACAAATCATTTGATACTATTATAAGTGTATAGTGTCAAAACAATTTCAATCATAAATATCAATCATAGACGGCATGGGTACCATATATCATGTCGCCATACTAGTTCTACAAATAAAACCGCAATATCACGTATTGGAAATTGGATTTCCATCATGAGTCGAGGCAAGGGGCAAGCTCCTCTGCGATTCGAGACACTCTAGCAAATGTCCCACGACCGCACACTGCAATCCTTGGATCTTCAGGGCCGGTCCTCTCTTACTTTTGAGGATTGGCAATTTCCGAGCACACGTTTCCTGAACCTAACAGACCTATATCCGAGGCGCCTCGTATCCAACTACCACACAGATGAAAAGTATATAAATATCAGCCAGTTTAAGCACTGACACCACCCATAGCTAAAAAGAAACGTTGTGCTCTCCCTGCAGTCACTATCCCGTTTTTGACTCATACCGAGGTGTGAGGCTCGCGAATTCACGTTATACACAAAGCTGCGCCACACAGGCCGTGCTTTGATCATCAACCACAAGACTTTGCTTTTCAACAGAAGCCTTGATCAATTGCCACTTACGCGTGCCACATTGGCAATTCACTCCATGCGACTGATGTCCATCGGTAAACAACCTCTGAGCTCGTACGTCTCAGAGAAGGGCGTTAAGCAAGAGAATAAATTCTCCACCGCCAAACAGATGTATATTTAATAGAGATCAATCAACACAGAATAAAATCCAATATCAGACACACAGTCCATTTAAAAGTTCGTTCTGGGTCTGAACGAAACCGGAGGCACTTTCCTCACTCCATCCATCTCCAAGTACGTCAGGACGATCACCAACTGATTCCCTCATCTTGGGTGTATAGCCCAATCAAGATCATCAGTAATCACCCAAACGATGTGAAGACTTCCGGTCTTTAACCACCGTCTTCATCTTCGACTTATCGCTGAATCGGTTATTCAGAATGGGTATAAACCCGGCCTTTCTAAATAACCCACGTATATAATAAACAAACGTTACACATACACAACAAACGCCTCACTCCAATTCAGAATATTCTTTTATTCACAAAATCACATTCTTAGGGGAAAGGTTCCCATTAATTTTATCAAAGATAAATTCTTCTAAATTTATTCTTTAATCTTCCTTTGGATATCATTTCAAACTAGTCGGGATTAGTGAACCACGCCGAAGTAATTATTTATTTTATTTCCCAATCCCAACCTATTCATCCCATGAAGTAAAACTGGTGATACTCCATATCTAACACCACGGTGTTATCGGTAAAATATTAATTACCATTTCACGTTCAAATCTAATTAAAGATTTAACTATCGCTTTGGAGCAAAATTGGTGATACTCCATTCTCGATCACTTTTCAGATTTGATAATTTAAATTATCAATTCACATTTCAATCTAATTAAAGATTCATTGAAACTCTACGTAGTTTTAATCTTTTCAAAAAGCAATATCCTGTCTTTAACTGGGTTAAAGAACCAATGTCATCTAAAACCCGGTTCACGATAAAACCAAAATCATATTCAATTTCAATTCCAATTAAACATTATTTAATTGGTACACTTCATTAAATCTAAATAGAAAGATTTAATCTTTTCCTCCATTGGGCTTAAGAACAGTGTTAACGAAAACACCATTCACGACAATCCCAAATCACATTTGATATTAAATACAAGGCTCTGAATAGAAAATATATCGGCTTATATTCAATATCAAATTCTACGACCAACAAATATCGTATTGGAAATAACGATATAAATATATCTTTCAAATTCCCATAACAATATCTGTATAATCACGAAATCCAACATCGAAATATTCTAAAGACAATTTCGATTCAAATCCATTTCCACTTCAATTATTGGAAATTCGGATTATTTTTAAAACCACTTTCAAATTCAATTTATTTATTTCAAAAATAAATTGATTTTCATTATAGTTCAAAACTAGTTCATTTTGATAAAAATATATTTTTATCTTTTCAAATATGGAGTTTTTTCATCCCGATTTTTCCCAAATCATTTCTTATGATTTTACACAAATTATTATTATTATTATTAATTTTATCAAGGCCCGTACAGTCGATTTCCACCAATGGCCATCGAACTGCACCTACAACGACCTTTTTCAAATTTGATTTGGACATAATTCCAAATCCAACAGTTAGATTTCAAATTTCTAATATTCATTGGAAAGCTATTTTCAATACGAACCCAACGGTTCCGGTTTCAGGAGAATCCGATGGTCGGATCTCCCGCAACGTCAATTCGAAGTCAATGGTCGAAATTCACGAACTGCCGCGGCGCGGCGCGTTCTATTCAGGCTACTATATATATAATATATATATATATATATTATATATATCTCATCGATTTCCTTTCAAAACATATTTTATAAATCATTTTAAATTCGTTTTCGTAATGATTTCAACTTCACATTCAATTTCGAATCGAAATTGAATATTCCACATCATCGTATACAAATGATAATATTTTCAAAACGTTATATTTTGAAAATCACTTCTTTTTCTATATTCATTTTAAAAACGAATATAATCGATATAAATATCGTTCACGTCAAAATAGCGCAACTCTAATCAACATGGCTTTATATATTTCAATAAATTCGTTATCCCATTCAACAAATGAATATTTATTCTATTCAACACATGAATATATATATTTCTTTCAACACATGAATATTCTCAACACATGAGCACGGTCAACACACGACTATTTATATTATTTAATATATTTTATAAAATTATGGTATCTATCGTTTGATTTTTAAATCAGACTCGAACTGTAAAGCAGTAAGAGAATGATTCCCTAGATATTAACCCCGAAGGCCGAAACCAATATCAAATCAATACCCCGGAAACCACTCATCTTATCTATTTTCCAGTTAGTTTCTAACTTTAAATATGATAAAGATGTAAATTTTATTGTTAAAATATTTCTTTCAACACATGATAATTTTCAACACATGACTATATATTTTATTCTATTCTCTATTTTCCCAATTGGAATGAGGCCCAATCAATTACCATATAATGTTAATTATATGGTTTCCACACAACACAGATATATAATAGCACTGACAAATAATCAACCATCATCCAAAGTGCACTACACCGTGTAAGCATCAAATATAAATATCTAACGCTTATAACAGCCTGTCAATCAATCGATCGACATACAACTAATTATTGGGATTAGTGTATGCCGTATTTTATCCCAATACCTGTGTGGGGTTTCAAATCAACAAACATAGATTTTTATTTATTCACATACCCATTAAAAATTATATTTTTAACGATAAAATATTTTTTAACTATATAAATATTTTATTTCATTTCACATCACACAATCAATTTTCAAAACACATCAAACAATCAAACATACAAGCCATCCATGGTCTGTGGACGACGGGTGTCGGGTGCTGCTAAGCACCGTCTGCATCCTAGTATATATTTTAACTAGAAAAGAAAATTTAAAGTGAGGATTTCTCCCCAGCTAGCTAATCCAAATGCCACGACTCTTCTTATGTAGAAGTCATCGCTGTTCTCGCCTTTTGTCACTTTTGTTGCCCGTAGCCACTACATATATAAAAATTACATTTTTATATTGTTCCTACGTATATAAAAATCACATTTTTATACTACTACTATATAGATAAAAATTCTATTTTTACAACGGTGTTCATATAACAAAGATTATGTTTTTATCATGCTATTCTCTACATAAAGATTTCGCGTTTTCAAATATAAAGATTTCGCATTTTCAAATATAATGATTTCGCCTTTTCAAATATAAAGATTTCGCCTTTTCAAATATAAAGATTTCGCCTTTTCAAATATAAAGATTTCATTTTTATTATCTATATAATATAAAAATCATATCTTTAATACTTCTACTTTATAAAAATCATATTTTTCCGTAAAAAAATTAAATCTTTTCCCCTTTATGAATAAAAATCATATTTCTCTTTCTGAAATAAAAATCACAACTTTACATTGTAAAAATCCACTTTACGGTTTGAAAAATCTAAACTTTGTCATGTTAAAAATCTTATATTTATTTCAAACACTATATATAAAAATCGAAGCTTTACGTTGTTTATATATAAAAATCACAACTTCCCTTAGCTACAAATCAAATTTTTACCACATAAAAATCCAAGCCTTTATCCTATAAAAATCTAAGCTCCCCTTTTTTTTCTTTTCCATTTCATAGTAAAATAAAATAAAAACTTCACATTAAAAATAATGCTTTGAATTTTAAAACAAGATTACTCATATTTTGAAGAGGAGGAGAGGGAAGTTCACCAGCGTTCGGAGGAGGGAGCTGATGGCGTCGGCGTCGGGTGATGTGGGATTGGGGCTCGCGCGGATTTGGTTCGGGTTTAGGGTTTGTGGGTTGGGGGTTTCGAACGTAGGGGCTTGCGTGGAAGGGGAGGGGACCGGAGGGCGAAGGGGGAGAGTGCGGTGGTGGCGGGATAGAGGGCGGCGGGTTTTCTGGTCAGAGGGGAGGGAAATCGATGAGGAGAGAAGAAGAAGGGGAAGGCAGGGGTGTGCGAGAGGAGGAGGGAGGCGCGCTCGACGGCGGTGCCCCTCCCCCCTTGGCGGCGCGATGGATGGTGGGGCGGCGCTCCGCCCTCCCCCTTTTTCTTTTTTTTAATTTCCTTTAGATCCGATAATGACGGGGGTAGGGGAGAGATAAAGTGGCGTTGACTTATAATAATAACATATATATTTAATTTAATTTAAATCCAAAAAGTAACCTTTTCTTTCGAACCCGAAATCAAACCCACCGCCTGTCGTCCATAGCTAATTACCCCCATTCCGAACACAATGGGATATGCATCGTAGGCTGATTCGATTGTTTCGACCAGTTTTCATCAAAATCAAAGCATAACTCTATATATTGAATTTTAAACATACATTTTAATTTACTGGGGCCTCATACTAACCCGAAAAATTCCTGAATTTTTTTTTCAAGCTTCGTATCGACGATACGGTCCTAACAAAACTAGTTTCGTCAGATTCTGAGACCGTTTGAAAAATGGTCATTTTCCAGTCGATTAAAATCAACTGAAACTGGTCAAACGCGTTTTCCTTTGCCACGCTCACATATTGATTCGAAAAATTACGAAATTTGGAACTTAGCAATAACTTGACATCGCGGATCCAACAAAAGTGGTTTCGTCGAAATCCGAGGTCGTTTGCAAAATGGCTATTTTCGAGGGCCGAAATTCCATAGCGACTATTCTGAAATTTCAACTGGGCATATCTTTTGATGTCCGCTATGAAATTTCGATTTTTCGGATTCGTTGGAAAGATATTCTCAATTAGATTCTATTATTTTTGGTTTCACTAAAATCCGGTTTATTTTGCACCCGGTATGTTCAATATAAATTTGAAATCGAATTTTCGAACTACCGCGCCATTTTCAATTTCTTTTATAATTATATATAATTATTTATATTCTAATGACGACGTATATAAATATATACGTTCGAATTCAATTCAAAATAAATTTCTCGTCGATTTTACTTAAAATAATCATTTTAAATATTCAAAATTCGCAAAATTCGCCGAAATAAAAAATTTAAACTGGCTCAGATTTTCCGGGTTGTTACACCGGTGTTGGGCAATTGGGCTTGGGCCAGATTGGTTTGATTTAATTTGTTGTTTATATTTAATTTAGTTCTGAACTTTAAAACCTAATAACTCACTCGTTTTAAACCCGATTCGCTCGCCGTCAGAAGCATTAGAATCATATTTGGAAAGAACGCTGTGGTATATAGTATTGGAAATTTTGTTAAGTATAAATTTACAATAAAATAAATATAAATTTACAATAAAATAAAAATAAATGGCCTTATATATATGTAATGAACATCGTCATTTATTTAATTCCGATATATAAATTAGCAGAAAATCATCAACCGCTAATCAAAAATGGATCGAGGACAGTACGAGCAGCGGTGGCAGTGTTCGTTGGTCTGTTTGCCTTGGTAATAAAGACGTTGGAGCTATTATAGTGAGAACTTTTAATTTAAATTATTTGTTTAAATTAGTTAATTATAATTAGCTGAGATGAATTATAATTTGTTGATGATGATTGTGTGATGGATGGTGATGTTTGAATGGTTGTTTATGAATTAGATAATACACTGAACACTGATAAGCGTTATTGTCTGTAACGCTTGTGCACAATTAAAATGTTGTTTGTGATGAATGAATTTGTATCCATCTGATCGTATGATTCATTTGGGTAAATATGATTGCATTGCGTGATATTATACTCACACACACCGTGGCTGTGGAAATATATGGGTGATCGATTTAGAATCTCCTTCCTATATACGATTTTATTTAATTATTAAATAATATTTAAAAATGTTAGTTTTGAATTAAATATCAACTTTTTAAATATTGAATTAGGATTGGAAATGATTTGAATTATGTATTGATTTTTGTATAATGATCTTTATATCTATCTGAAACTTATTTTGGTAAAAATATATTATTTTAAATTTAAATTAAAAATGAGATTTAAAAAAAATGAATATAGTTTTATATATATTATAATAATGATATAATATACACCAGAACGTTCTAGGATGACAGAGAAGATAGTGTCTAGGCTTGGGTTTGGAAATCCCATCTCCACTACGAGCCATACGATTTTTGATTTGTGTGTGTATATATATATATATGTATATGTATATGGCGACATAATATTATGGGTATTATGCCATCTAGGATTAATACATTTAGCTGCGAAATTGTTGTCCGCACTATATGATAATAATAAAAGAGAATTTTCACGTATGAAAGCATATTGGTTATCATAAGATAAAACTCACCTATCTGGTGTGCTCTTGCATTGTGTGATGTGGGATGAGCGTATGATAGCTTCATTTTCAAAAGTCATAGCGAATTTCTATGGACGGGAATTCATATGGAGTTAACCCATTCTGCATTAGTGGCGTGGTCCGTTGAATTACCCAACTTTAAATGAACCCTAAATAACTGTTTTTGAGTTCTCACACCAGTCCCACGACTGACCTGGAGCTTATTGTTCCTCTCTAAACTCTGGGTGCCCATTAATTTCCAAACGGGCAGCCAGTAGTTTAGTTTTGCAGTTTTAGTTCGTTTGAGCAAGGTTTGGAGTGCTTTCTAAGTTGGAGTTCGTGATAGAGTTGAAGCTTCCGCTGTGTTTGTTCTTCCGCTGAGAGTATATTTTCTTTTCTTCCGCTGTATGTGTTGTAACTCTGATATTCTATGTAACTCTGATGTAACATTGTATTTTGCAATGAAAAGTTCGATTATTTTGTTCAATATATGTATGTACCTATAACAATTCGTCTTTATGAACGGTTTGAGTCGGTTTAATTACCGGCAAGGACTGGGCTAAAAGGCGGGTCGTTACAAGTTGGTATCAGAGCTTTGGTTATACAAAGCTATAGGGTACGTACATATTTGGACAAAAGAATAGGACTCCTCAGAGTTATATTATCTCATTAAGAGATAGGGTTAGAAATACCCTAGAATGAGATTTTGGAGTACTATGACGAGAGAGCGTATTTTTGAAACCTATATAAGGTATTTTTGAACAAGTAAATCATTTGAAATGGTGATTATTTGATATATATTTTGAAATATAATTGGAAATAAGAATTTCAAGTATTTTATTCGACGTCACGATTGGACTATCGAGTATGTAAGAGATTTAAATATACGTCTGATCAACGTATATGCGAAGCCAATATATACTAGATAGATATAGAGTCACACTCTAGTCGCCCGGGGATGATCTGATGATGATTGCAACATCATCAGTACTCATTTTCGAGTTTCGAAAGTGGGATGACTATATGACTCCAGTTAAGACGACAAGGGATACTTGAATCATTTCGATAGGTTGGAACTATTAAGAGGGAATTTAATATGTTATAAATACAAATTAAACTATTTTAATAACCAGAACGATTTTGAGGTAAATCCACTTTAAGATTTGGAAGTTAATGTGGGGAAATAAGATAATACATTAAGAAATCATATCAAAAACAACACCCATACTTCAAGTAAAACAAGTCATAACAGATGTTTGAATATGATCTAATGAGTTGTAATCAGAAAAGATATTATATTTCTCAAAGAATGTTAATATGTTAATGTAAGCAATAGATTGGATAAATCCTTAACATGAATTGTAAATGAGAATATCCAAGAATATCTTAGCTATCAGAACCCCTTAAGAAATCTGTAGATGATTTAGACTTAAATTAAGAATTTGTTTAAAGAGATGATTTTGACTTAAGAATGAGTTTAAAGAGTTAGTTTAAATCGTAACAAACATCAAAGTGGGAAAATTTTGATCTTGAAATATTAAATTTGAAGAAGTGAGTTCTGAAAATGTTAAGATTAATATTTGAAACAACCCTAGCTTGAACATGTATACACATAATCAGAGTGCCCAGAAGAAGCATGATGGTATTTCAAATAAAACTGTTTAAGAGATTTTCCGGCTAATTGATTAAGAAAATTTTCTAAACAAGATTTGATATTTAAACAAGAATGAGAAAGAGTTATATACACATTTTGAATTTAAAGTGGATTTAGAGAAAGTGTTATTCGATTAAGTGAATATGACAACTAAAATATAAATAATAATGAGAACAAATTTAACTTATAAATGGGTTAATATGTGATTATATTGGAAATGATTGGAATAAAAAAAATTGAAATAGAATGAGTGTTTCGGAAATACAATTCTATCCCTTCCCTTTTCACTGGGTTTTGCTCGACCCATTGTCATCTTTTGAATATCACCCCGATTAGTCGTGCTTGAAATTTAACTGTCCAACTTTATTTCTGAATTCTTCCTTTTGCCCTGCTCTGATAAAGCCATGGACAAGTGAATTAATTTGACTTGAAACCAGTATTTTGAATTACCTCTTAAATTGAACTTGAATATGTATTAAGGCAATAGAATTTCTAATACTGAATTTAGCCAAGATGGTATTTTGCAGGATAATTGAATGATTTGGGAAAGGATTATTTGAGAATTTAGATTTAAATTTCTTATTTAAACGCTTGGTCTTATAATTGATGAGAAAATCATGGGTTCCGTAAGAGTAAGTTAGAATGATAATTTCCAAACTTTAAGATTTTCTTTGGGTCATAGACCTCTAAGTACTAGACAGATCTATCCTAGTTTCTCCTTAGTAGTAGTGGTAGCAGCTCTGAGTCTAACTCAGAGAATTCAATTATAAACAAGACCCGTGATGACCCCAGTAATTACGAGATCACAGAAGTTTCCTTAGACTCTACCTTTAGTAAGAATCAGATAGAGTACCCTGAGAATAATATGGACCTTGGTTCTGATCATTACATTCCCGATATGTTAGGAGAGAAATAGGAATTTAAAATTGGATAAGGAGTTTAAATTTACTCGACTTCCTTTTCGAGGACGAAAAGTTTCTAAGGGAGGGTGAATGTAACATCCCAGAATTTTAACTAAGTTTGATTTGAATTTTTATTATATAATTTTGAATTTTCTGAAATTGATTTTGATAGGGTTTGAATATGAATTTTATTTTTGAATAAGTATCTTGTTTTATTTTATATGATTTTTGTATAAGGAAAACTTATTTTTAAGAGTTATATTTAATTTATAAGATTTTATGTAAGTAACAATATTTTCTGTTTTGATAATATTGATTTGTAAAATATAAATTTTGTAAAGGATAAGTTATTTTTAAATTTTCACAAGAATGATTTTTATTTTCTTTAGTGATGTTTATAAGATATATTAAGCAATTATTTTAAAACATTTAATACAAATTTTGGTAAAGTATATATAAATATATATTTGCTAAATAATATAGATAAATAATTTTTTTTTTGAATTATAAATAAGTTATATATATATATATATATATTATATAAATCTTAAGTGATAAGCATTTTTGGTAAACTTTAAGTAATACATAAGTGTTGAAATTTTGGCTACATTAACAAGTGTTGCAAATATGTTACTAAATAAAATAAATTATTTAAGGCTAGGTGTCCTCTTACATGTCCTTATGCATGGAGAAGGATTCAAGGTGTAGCCAAATGTCCATGTAGGTGGAATCCATGCATGTAGTAAGCCTCATGCAAAGCCATGTGTCCCATGATTTAAATGACCAAAACACCCTTAGATTTGCCTATATAAAGAAGGTTAAGCACCCCTTCCCCTCTCACTTCAGCCATTATTCACTTCAAATGCAAATTTCTTCACGTCACTTCCCTTGTCCTTTATTATTTCCTGTAAATGAAAAATCCACATTTTCCTCCATAAAAAAAAATCCAAAGCTCCCAACCTATTCACATTTAGCCCAAACGATTTGCGAGGAAGTTGTCCATATAGTCATTTCTGATTTTTAGAAATTGACGGATCAGAGTTTCGCTGAGTATCGAGAGAGATATCGTCGATTTACAATAAACAGAAAATTTGTATTGCAAACTTCGAAAAATCATAACTCTCAGTCCAGAGAGAATTAATCGATATCGTCTGCGCCATTGCAATCAGCGGGGATGAAAGTATTTTTCATGCAAGTTTGGAGCATTTCCGTGTCGATGATTTGAGAAGTTCAAAACTAGGTTTAAGGGTTGCCGGAGAATCGAGTGTCGATTTGCAAGAAGGAGTGCGGCGTTTTGATGAGATTGGGGAAAGCTTCGATTGGACAAAAATTGGTGGATTCGGTGTTGGAATGGGAGGTGCGACAGTATGGGAGTCGCAATTTTTTGTGTGGGTTCCAGGTCTCGGCGTGAGTACGAATTTTGAAGGGAAGGGCCGAACTCGAGGTAAAGGGGTGCAAAGGAATGAGGAGGAGAAAAGAGATGCGATGGTGGTCTCGGATTTATGATCGGTGGATGTTTGGAGGTGTGCATGTGCACACCGTAATGGCTTTGTTGGGTTCGGCTTTCAGAAATTGGACATGCGAGAGGAAGGAGAGGGTGAAGCGGGCCGGTGTTGGGCAATTGGGCTTGGGCCAGATTGGTATGATTTAATTTGTTGTTTATATTTAATTTAGTTCTGAACTTTAAAACCTAATAACTCACTTGTTTTAAACCCGATTCGCTCGCTGTCAGAAGCATTAGAATCGTATTTGGAAATAGAACGCTGTGGTATATAGTATTGGAAATTTTGTTAAGTATAAATTTACAATAAAATAAAAATAAATGGCCTTATATATATATGTAATTAACATCATCATTTATTTAATTCCGATATATAAATTAGCAAAAAATCATCAACTGCTAATCAAAAATGGATTGAGGACAGTACGAGCAGCAGTGGCAGTGTTCGTTGGTCTGTTCGTCTTGGTAATAAAGACGTTGGAGCTATTATGGTGAGAACTTTTAATTTAAATTATTTGTTTATTAGTTAATTATAATTAGCTGGGATCAATTATAATTTGTTGATGATGTTTGTGTGATGGATGGTGATGTTTGAATGGTTGTTCATGAATTAGATAATACACTGAACACTGATAAGCGTTATTGTCTGTAACACTTGTGCACAATTAAAATGTTGTTTGTGATGAATGAATTCGTATCCATCTGATCGTATGATTCATTTGGATAATTATGATTGCATTGCATGATATTACACTCACACACACCGTGGCTGTGGAAATATATAGGTGATCGATTTAGAATCTTCTTCCTATATACGATTTTATTTAATTATTAAATAATATTTAAAAATGTTAGTTTTGAATTAAATATCAAATTTTTAAATATTGAATTAGGATTGGGAATGATTTGAATTATGTATTGATTTTTGTATAATGATCTTTATATCTATCTAAAACTAGTTTTGGTAAAAATATATTATTTTAAATTTAAATTAAAAATGAGATTTAAAAAAATTGAATATAGTTTTATATATATTATAATAATGATATAATATACACCAGAACGTTCTAGATGATAGAGAAGATAGTGTCTAGGCTTGGGTTTGGAAATTCAGTTTCCTGCTCTCCCTGGCTATCCCTAACTGGTCCGACAACGGGATGGTAAATTCGAAATTTAATTTGAAACTGGTTTTCAAATGATTTGGAAATATAATTAAAATTGAAAAGGACGTGAAAATTTATAATCATTATATAGTTTAAATAGAACGCACTATGATTCGTAAATATCGATTTCAAACTTTGAATGGCTATGACTTGATTATTTTAAATTGACTTGACTTAAAATAAGGCGAGTTGGATTTCAAATAATAATAGTATTTGAATAGAAAGAAAAATTTCGACTTTTAACATATGATTTTCGAGTTATACTCAAAACAAAATTGAAATATGTGTAGTTGCCGACCATAACGGAAATCGAATAAAACAAGCTTATTAAGTTGGAGAAATTAATGATTAGAATTGGAATACTTGAATTTCGAATAATTTTTAAAATCTATTTGATTTAAAAGGGCTAGTTTTTAATAGCAGTACTTTGGTAACATTTCCAAATGCTATTATTGGTTCGAAATTTAAAGCGGGAACTATTATTTGACTATAAGGATGATTATAAAATAGTTCGAAGGTTATTAAAGTATTGGAAATATTTATATGGAATTGAAATGCGTTTTCCAATTTTAAAATTTGAGTATGGTTGGAGATAAATCTTCGGATGTTTGATATTAACTCGATGGATGAAAACTCTAATTATTTGAGGAATTTATAAGGTAATTTACCGTTATTCCACTTATAATATAAGTTGGATACGGAGATTAATATTGAAGATAAGTTGATGTTATTTCTATCCAGATCAATTATCAAAGAGTTGAATAAATCTTTTAATTAAGATATGGGTCCTCCACCTGATTGAAATAAGAGATAGAAATAATCTTCGATATTTGGTATAAAATTCCATGGTGTAAATGAATACTATCTGGGGAATTTGAAAGATATTATTATATCGCTATTCCACTTATAGTATTCGTTGATTATGAGAATTTATATCGAATATAAGTGAATAAAATTTCTGTGTAATTTATGATTCAATATCGATTAATTTGGATTTTGTCGTGAATCGTATCTTTAATAATATCATTCTTGAAACCCGATGAGTTTGAATGGTGGAAATTCATATCGTAATTGGGATTTAATCAAATCTTTGATTTGAGGGAATTAAAAGTAAGAAATTGAATCAAAGGTATAATCTTTGGTTTCAAAAGAAGAGTTTAAGATGATAACGAGATGAATGAAATTAAAGTAATTCAATCTTGAGTCGTAAATGAGTTGATAAATATTTGGGCGGAGATTTGAATCGAAAAGCCTGTGTAAACCATAGCTACTATTTAAAGTACGCTTATTACTTGGAAAGACCGGGATCAAATATATTTTCGAAAACCATTCCATGTAATAATACGACATTATGAAGCAATTCAAGAAAAAGGGCGAATGAAGACCACGAATATTTGAATTTGTTTAGATTGACTGTTGATTGATGTCTCGATCAGGTAGGCCAACGATACGAGGTATGAGTTACATGAGACCTGGACATATTTATGTATTTTCGGGTTATTGTTCCGTTCAGTCCCAGAATGGATTTGTTTGGATGGTGTGTCTGACGTTGAAATTGACCGCATAACACTGATTTTCGTTAATGTATATCGGATTTGTGGCAATATATTATCCTCATCTCTAAGTCATATGAACTTAGAGGGTATGCATTGATTTAAATCAGTGATATGTCGTGAATTGTCAATGTGGCATACCCGAGTTATGAAACAAGCTAGTGATGATCAAAGAATGGCTTATCGAAGCAACGCTTTGTGTATAACGTGACATCGACAAACCTCACACCTCGGATTTGATGAGAAACTGGCGGTTAGGTTTTATAACAATATATGAATTGATGATGAAGCTGTGCAGCAGTGGGAAACCACTTATGAACCTATGGAAGTTGGTATGTTCGGGGGGCCGTGTCTGGTCGAAAACCGTTGATCTGCCCTGACGATGTGTAGTTGGTGTCCGCATGATGGATGAAAAAGTCGTGAGGCACTTCATTTTGTATCCCTGATTGATCTTTCGTGCCAGGAATCATCAAGTTGGAAATCCCGTCTCCACTACGAGCCATACGTTTTTTGATTTGTATATATATATGGCGTCATAATATTATGGGTATTATGCCGTCTAGGATTAATACATTTAGCTGCGAAATTGTTGTCCGCAATATATGATAATATTAAAAGAGAATTTTCACGTATGAAAGAATATTGGTTATCATAAGATAAAACTCGCCCATCTGGTGTGCGCTTGCATTGTGTGATGTGAGACGAGCTTATGATAGCTTCATTTTCAAAAGTCATAGCGAATTTCTATGCACGGGAATTCATATGGAGTTAACCTGTTCCGCATTGGTGGCGTGGTCCGTTGAATTACCCAACTTTAAAATGAAACCTAAATAACTGTTTTTGAGTTCTCACACCAGTCCCACGACTGACCTAGAGTTTATTGTTCCTTTCTAAACTCTGGGTGCCCATTAATTTCCATACGGGCAGTCAGTAGTTTAGTTTTGCAGTTTTGGTTCGTTGGAGCAAGGTTTGGAGTGCTTTCTAAGTTGGAGTCCGCGATAGAGTCGAAGCTTCCGCTGTGTTTGTTCTTCTGCTGAGAGTATATTTTCTTTTCTTCCGCTGTATGTGTTGTAACTCTGATATTCTATGTAACTCTGATGTAACATTGTATTTTGCAATGAAAAGTTCGATTATTTTGTTCAATATATGTATGTACCCATAGCAATTCGTCTTTATGAACGGTTTGAGTCGGTTTAATTACCGGCAAGGACTGGGCTAAAAGGCGGGTCGTTACACGATTAGATCCATGAAACCTAACAGAAAGTCTACTAAATGCATGCTAATTGCTCAGAATTAAATAGTGCAGTCATGTTTATTTATTTTTAGCATTTTAGTAATCAATTAGGTTAAAAAATCTTTAAATTAAATAAAAAAATTCAATAACGTTTACTGATTCATGGACCACTGGAGGAGCGGATAATTATCTAATATCTGTCAATATCAACATATGTGGATATCCAATATCAGAAAATGATTTCTGATGCGGATACGTGGCATAATCAGCATCCAAAAGAATCCGTTTACAATCCTAAAAACGTTATAGGGGTTCTTTCAAAGGAGGAGACTATAAGGAATAGTTGGAGCTGTTGGAATGCATACCAATGACCAGGAACTAATGTTGGGATATGAGGAGTTGGAGTGGAGCAAACTGAAATGATGTAAGCATAAATTGTATCATTCGATACCGACCCAAGTTCTCTCATACTCGGCGACAATGCCAGTAAGATTTTTAGGATGTTGAGAACAGATAATGTTGAAGCTACAAATGCAAATTAGAAAGCAAGTGCACAACAAAACGGAAGAATATATGCCAAAATTTCTCATAGGATCGGATAATGGTATTAAACATGAAGAGCAAGTCAAAATGCACGATTAGAGGAGTATGTACTAAAGTACATGCTGGAGTTCCTCATAGGAATAGGAGTAGGTTGTAACTTTTGATAAAAGATTATTATTGAATGACAACAATTGGATGGCTGATATGATCAGATAGATAATTAGAGGTAGAGCTCCAGATCAGACTTTGGAGGACGTAAACAAGAATCCCTTCGCTTCTAACATAGGAAATGCGAGGAATCCTACTGATTTCAAGCTGATGGGGAGATAAACCAGACAATTTATCTAATGTGATGCACCACTACACCATAGTAGTCAATTTGCATCACATATTTTTTTAAACTATAGCGATTTTTTTGGTGATAAATTAACAACCGCTATCTCTGTTTTTGATGTTGCAATAGGTATCACCATGATAAAATGCAACAATTTTGTAAATAAATTAAACTATCGTTGGGAGATTTGTAATTTATCCATCTTAATCATATTGTCCTTTCCCTCGCATCCTTTCTCAATCTACAGTTTATTCCCTACCCCATCTCTTGTTTGGTTTCATTCTCTGCCTCATCTCGATCTCAACATCTCACATGACCTTTCATTTTCGGTTACTTTTGCGATACTTGAATTCAAAATTGTTGCAGCTAATTAGTTTATTGCAATTTATTTATCTATTTTCTATCTCATTTAATTGTTGGGACTTTGAGTTCTAGAATTTATTTTGAATTCTATGTTCGGTTGTAGATGTTTATATGTGCAATTTTGATTCAAATCCTTTTTAGCTTATAATCTGTTGAATTCGATTTAAGGTTTTAGGTAACTATTAGGATAGGTCATGTAACGTCCTGTAATTTTTACGGTGTTATAATTAATTTATTTAATTATTTATATAGTAATTTAGAGATTTATATGGTCGTTTAATTAAATTATATTGAATATTTAATTAATATAATAGTTAAATAATATATTTAATTCTGAAATAATCAGAATTGGCTGAAATGGCGATATGGTGTGAATTGGGGAATTCAAAATATATAATTTAGTTTGGAATTTGATTTGAATATCAAAAATATTATATAAACGACAATTTGAATGTAGAATTATAATATAATTATAATCGAGCTCGAAATGGCGCGACAGTTCGTAATTTGGCGATTCGAAATTTAAACGAATATACAAAAGTCGTTTTAAATCGGATTTCTGTTAAACAAGAAACGTTAGGAGCTGGTGAAGTATATATTTCTAGTGGAAGAGAAAAATCGGGATTTCGTCGTGTAGATTTTGATTTATGTCCAAATCAAATTTCAGAAAAGTCGCTATGGAATTCTTTTATAATTTATAACGATTTAATTATATTTATAAAAGGAATTTCATTATAAATCGAATATCGATTTAATCGGGATTCGAAATATCGAGTTAGAAATGCATATAGGAATATTCTAGAGCTGTATGGTATTCCACTGTGAATATATATACGATAATATTTATATATAAATATTAAATTTGATTATTTTTAAATATATTTATATATTTAAAAAGGTTATTTAGAGCTTTAAAAATAGCTAGTTTTGCAAACGACCTCAGAATTTGACAAAACTAATTTTGTTGGATCAGCAATATTAAATTATTGTTAGATTTCAATTTCTGTGATTTTTGAAGTCAGTATGTGTCCATATGGGATTTTAATGTGAAAAACAGTCAAAATTTTGACAGTTAAAAATACGCTGTGTGAGCAAACGGAGTCGGAATTCGATGAAACCAGTTTCGTTGGGTCCGTAATGTCGAACTCTTACTGCATGTCCAGTTTTGTGATTTTTAGATATCGTGTGTGTTCGTAGGAATTTTTAGAGTGCAGAAACAAATATAAATAAATATAAAAACTAAAATATGTGGACCTAAACAAGGCCACCCAAGCATCGTTTCAGCCACACAAAAAAAGTATGATCCCGTATATAATCTCTTTTTTCACCGTCACTTAAGTTTCCACAACCAAATATCGTGAACTTTCATAAATCAAAAGAAAATCAATTCAAAGGCTAAAAATCGTAAATTATATATCATTGAAATCACCAAGCCGTGCTCTTCATTCTCATATAAATTTTGGGAGGTTCGAATCATGTTTTGGTCGCTGCCATTTTGCACATCGAGTTCGACAGTGCCTAGGGCACCAATTTTCATGAAATCGAAGCAGCAACTCTCGAATTTGATGTTGCTTTTGGATTCAGTGGGGTGTTTAGCATCTGTTTGAGGTTTTTGAGCGAGTTCGGTGTCGAAACCCTTCGGTGTTTCACTGTAGTGGACGGAGGAGGATGCTCGACGCATTTTGGAGGGAGGGACCGAGCTTGAAGTAATTGGTATGGGGAGGTGTAGAATTTGAAGAGGAGTTTAATGGCGATTTTAGTTTGAATTTCCGTTGAGCAAGCAAAGGGGAAGAGGCGGCTATGGTGAGTGTTGTATATGAGGCCACGGCATGTGTATTTGGGGAAGATGGATAGATACAGGTGCGGGTCAGGATTTAGATGGGCGAAGCTAAAGGTTAAAGCCCAATGAGAAAATAGAAATTCAAGTTTTATTTTAAATTAAGTGTATTAACTCGTTTACGCGATATCTAGCACATACGGAATCGAAATCAGGAACCGGCAGTTGCGTTGGGATCGTATGGACGGACACTACGCATTGGAACTGACTAGGAGTGGATCGGAGCTTGTTACAATTTATAGCAAAATAAATTGTCTGTCTGAATCAAGCGATGTTATCGTTATTAACGATGATAGTCCAATGTGAGTAAAACTCACCAACTCTGAACAGTTATATTTTATAACGTATTCTTAGAACTGATAATTATCTGTTGATTGTTGTGTGTTAACTGTTTGGTTGAATTGCTTGTGTATTGGTCGAAATCATAGATAACGATATATATAAATCATTAATCAAATATTGATTCTGTTTAACAGAATATTTCATATTGAAATGAAATCGATGTTAATAATATTGTTTAACATCTGTGATGCAGGGAAACAGGTTGGAGGAATCCAACTGGATTCCTCAACATTTATTTGACTGTTTTTCATATATTGTAATATATGATGTGATATATAATCTATTGATGATTATGTGTGTTTGGATGATATCGATCACCGTTGTTTGGTATTTTAAATACCATAAGAAATACTATGATGTAAAAAGGGAATTTCAAAGTGAATATTGAAAATAGACTATTTATAAAATCAAAGGATTTTATAAAAGAGAAATTATTTATAAAATAAATAGAAGATTTTATAAAAGAAATATTTATAAAGGAATATTTATTTAGGAAATAAATAGAATAAAGGAATATTTATTCAGAAAATAAATAGAATAAAGGAATATTTATTTAAGAAATAAATAGAATAAAGGAATATTTATTTAGAAAATAAATAGAATAAAGGAATATTTATTGGGAAAATAAATAGAGTTAATGAAAAGGAGTTAATCGAATTTAGTATTTGAAGTTGTTAATCGAATTTAATTATTCGAAACGAGTTAGTCGAACATGGTTAGTCGATCCGAATTAATCGATTATAATTAATCGAAAGGGGTTAATCGAACATAGTTAATCAAAACGGAGTTAAACAAAAATTAGAAACTGACTAGAGATTAATAAGTTGAATGTTTTTCTGAGCATCGATCTGATGTTGGTTTCGGCCTTCGGGGTTTATACTTAGGAAGTTGTTCTCTTGTTAGTTTATAGTTAGAGTCTGATAGATGTGGAAGAATAGTGATACGTAATTAAGCCGTGGAAATGTTTTCCAGTGTTAATAACGTATATTTTCTAAACATAGAAATGTGAAGATATATATATATATATATATATATATGTTTGATGTTTGGATCGATAATTTCATTTGGAAATAAGATCATTGTGTGTACACAAACATGTTTTCATTTGATAGTTAAATCACCGACTATCAAAGTTTTGACCATTTTATCGTTGTTAATATGGAGAAACCGGTTGGATTATTATCCGAAGAACCACTTAGTATTGGCATAAGCGTTGCGAATCAAGTATGCTGGATATATTGAAGACAGAGTAAAGTGCAAGGGCTGTTGTATAAATCTTAGATAATAATTGCCTAAGATGGTTGTACTGAATAGTGCCTTTGGTTTGTCCAATCCCAGGACAACTTGTATGGATGAATGTCTGACAGGGTATATTTAATAAATCGCATAAGTTGATCTCTTCAAAGGTATTTACGTTTGGTGGCGAAGGAATTCGTTTCTCTTAGCTATATACCCATGGTATTTTTGGGGAAATCAATTTGTGATTTGGCGGGTATGACGATGTGACATTCAAAGTGAATAAATGTGTGATCTGTCAGAGATAAGCATGGCCTCTAGCCTCACAACCGGGAAATGACAAAAATCGGAGACGCAGTATGGCTATGTAGGTCGCACCTATTAGGGTGTATAATCACCTGATCTAGAGTTTCATTCACTTCTAAAAATCTATTGTCGATGTTGTCCCATTCGCGAAACAGTGGTTGATCCCAACCGTTGGTGATATACATTCGATACATTCAAGCGAAATGAGTGGTCGGTCATGTGTGGCCGGGTTGCAAGATGTTCTTGTTGAACCCAGTGTATTCCTTTCTAGAGGTACACTAGCGAAAGGTGGTTCCATACCTTGTCATAGTTGGAAATCCATTACCCAATACGTGCTTGCGGTTTTGATTGTATACTATATATGTAGAATGTGAGATGAAAGTGTTTCTGCTAGATGATTATTATATTGTGGTTGATAGACATTATTATAATATCAAAAGGTTTTTGATACAAAGATAATTTGGATTCTCATAAGGGAAAAACCCGTTCCGTTATACGGCGTAGTCTTATGAGATATCCTTTACTTGTTCAAACTGTTTTAAACTGTTTTACTCATACCAGTCCCATGAATGACCCAGAGTTTATCTTGTTTTGTTTTCCCTAAACTCTTAGGTGGCCAATTTTGTATGGGCAATCAAGTAGTCGGGATTTACAGATATACTGGAAGAGCTTGGAGCAGGAGGCTTCAGGATTATATAGTTATAGTTATTTCCGCTGTGTTGTAAGTGTTGTACTTTGATAATGTTATTGTATACATATACTGATTTTATTTCAAGGATATGTTATCTACTATATGTTGTTCGTTCCGCTGTGAGATTCGTGATACTCTGATGTTGTATCTTCTTCTTCATCTATTCTAAGTTTTTAACTTATCTATTCTCACCCTCTAATTTCTTTCTATTAGTTTTCTGATTTCCAGTGTAATGTGGGTTGGACTTGTGTTATTTAGTCAGCTCAAATTTGACCGGAATTTCGGGACACTACAGTTGGTATCAGAGCATAAGGTTAAGTATTACCTTGGCTCTGTGGCATGACTCAGTAGAGATGGGGTTAGTAATACCCTAGATTTAGTTTGAGTGTATATATACGAGAGCGTATTTGTTATTCAATATAAGACTGTTTTATATTGCGGAGATTTATTGGTTGAGTTGTTTATAAGTTCTGGTCGATCAGTTTGATCCACTGTATCGGTCGGGGTTTATAAACATTCGAATACGATGAACCGACACAGTATGTTTTGAAAAAGGGTAAATGAAATAATTTTAACCTATTACATTTTGATATAAAGGATTTATATTGGAATTATTGTAATATATTGAATATATTAGTTGTTAATATAATCGAATGAGATTATAACACGAGAAAAGGTTATGTAAATAACCAATCAGAATTCATATGAGTGAAATATATGAAAGCAGATGGATTAAATTTGAATTTAGAATCAAAATTGGAATTAAAAGTTGGAGAAGAGTTTGTAAATGGAATTGAACTAAGAATATGGGAATTTTAAGATCCTGGGAGATTTTAAATTGTTTACAAGCATTGTGAAGGATATTTTGAAAATGATTTCAAAATGGAAATGTCTAAATATGAGTTTTAAAAATTGATATAGTATTGAACTCACTTCGATCGCTGGAAAATAGATTCCGATGATGATCGGACATCATCAGTGTTCATTTTCGAGTTTCTAAGTGACGGATTACTACCAAAGATATTGATTTCGAATTGTTTTGGCAAAACAAGTTGTTTTAAATCCTGAAAAGGGAAGTTTGACTTTTGAGAAAAGCAAAGCTGTTTAAAACTCCCAGGAAGCGACTGTTTGAATTAAAAACAAATTTAAATAAAAATTTATGGAAATAAATTGGAATTGAATTGAAATCCAGTTAAGTGGAAATTGAATTGAAATTTGCAAAAGCAAATTGTAGTTGAAATGGGATTAGAAGGATATCGAAAAATTGGATTTGTGAGATTTGAATTTGAAATGTCATTGGATAATGGAGTTAAGAATTTGAAATCGAGAATGGAACTCGAATTTGAAATGGAATTTGACTTGGGATAAGTGGATGATTGGTTTGAGGGTAAAATTGATTGGAATTTGATTGGGATGACATTGGTATATCCTGAGTTGATAGCAGATGGAAATGATATAAAGATATGCCCGACAAAAGTTACAAGTTTATATTTGGTATAAGCATGAGATTTATGAGCCAAATTGGCAAGCCGGTTGGCTGTTTGATTTTCTTTTGGGTTGGAGATGGCCCAGAGAGGCGAGTTGTAATTGTATCGATTGACCAGTATAAATGTAACAACATGGAAAATCTGAAATAGTTTAAAATTTTTAATTTGGCTATTTTAGTGGATTTTAAATATTTAAAATAAATTATTTTAAATAATAACGACGAAAAGTATGTTTGAATTGATGTTTGAAAATAAATATATTTACTTTGAAATTAAAACAAGGCCTAAAATGGCGCGGTAGTTTCAAAATTGGAATTCAAAATTTGACTGACTGTACCGGGTGCAAAATAAAACAGATTTTAGTGAAACCAAAAATATTTAAATCTGTTGATGAATATCTTTCTAATGAATCTGAAAAATCGAAGTTTCGTAGCGGGAATCAAAAGTTATGGCCAAATGAATTTTCATAAAGGTCGCTATAGAGAATATAGCCCTTGAAAATAGACATTTTGCAAACGACCTCAGAATTCAATGAAACCACTTTTGTTGGATCCGGGATGTCAAATTATTGCGAGGTTTCAAATTCCATAATTTTTGAAGTTAATATGTGAGCGTGGCGAAGGAAAATGTGTTGGTCAATTTCTGTTAAATTGGATCGACCAGAAAAGGGCCATTTTTCAAATGGCTTCAGAATTCGACGAAACTAGTTTTGTTGGGACCGTATCGTCAAAACATAGCTAGATTTATTTTTCTAGAATTTTTGGGATCGGTATGTGGCCCTGACAAATTGAAATGTACGTTCAAATCAAATATTAAATGTTTTATATTTTAATTTGAAGAGAAACTGACTGAAACAGTCGAATGGGCCTACGAAACATATCCCATTGTGTTCAGAATGGGGGTATTTAGCTAGGGATGACAGTCGTTGGGTTTGGATTGGGGTTTGTTTGGACAAAACCCTATTTTCGAATTTATATAAATATCGGCCAATAGGAAAATTTCATTCATTAATTAAAAATATAAAAAAAATCCGTAAACCCTCGTTATCTCCCTCGACTGACAGCGGAAAGCTGTTCAAAGCTTCCCGATCATTTTCCAACCACTCCGTTCACCAAAACCTCCTGCTCCTGTGGAACATTTTAAAGTGCACGACTTCCTCTTCAAATCAACACCGACCTCATCTCCTGTCATCGCCCCACCGTCGAGATCGACCCCCTCGAAGTCGGCGTCTTCAAAACGCCGCCACGAACGGGATCCACCACCGAACTGAGCGTCCCACACCTCGTTCTGCGCGCCTCTCCTTCCTCTTCCAAGTGGCAGTGGCCGATTGTCCTATCGTGCAACGGTTTAGGTGTAAGATCAAAACCTAGTTGGGAACCAAATCGGAAAGGTAATGGTTTATTTTATCTTAAATAGTTTATAGCACTTTAAAACGCTACGGTTTATGATTTCACTGTAAAAATCATATCTTTCTCGTTTGTTGACGAAATCCAGTGAAACAAGAGACAATGGACACGTGCGGATGTCTTCTACATTCTAGAAGAGACCGGATATTTTTCTGATCCTTCTACAATTTTTGATGGAGTGGAACCCAATGTGAGATTTCTAATTTATAAACGATATGGAAAACAACGATGTATAAATTATATAGTCGATGTATGAGTTATATAAGCGTTGTACACCTCACGTATAAGCGTTGTATAAGTTGTATGTTCGATGTATAAGTTATATATGCGTTGTAAAAGTGATATATGCGTTGAAATAAATTGAAATGATATTGAAATGAAATCGAAATATAGTTATATACGTATATATATACTCCCCTCGTCCACAGACCATGGACGATATATATTGGTTGTGATATTGTTTGGATTATTGGTTGATGTGAAATTTGGTGAATATCATGAATGGTTGATTTGAAATGATTGATTGTGGTTGAAATCCCAATAGGATTAGTATATGGGAAAATTCTTCTATGTACAAACTAGACATTGAAAATCCCCATTGTCAAAAGCTGCGAGGCTTTAAGGTAGAGCGAGGAGCCGTACTCAGGACGGTGCCGGTTTTAACTACCCTGCCGTTATGCTGCTGAAATTTTCAAAAATATTCATGTGTTGAAACTATATTCATGTGTTGAATAGAAATTCGTGTGTCGAATAGAAAGTCATGTGTTGAACAAAGTTCATGTGTTGAATAAATTCTTTGAAATATAAAAATAACATTTTTATTATATGTATAAACCATATAAAATATTAGTATTTTAAATAAATTGTTTTAACACCAAAAATAACATTTTTACCTTATGTATGAACTATATAAAATAATCGTGTTTTGAAATAAAAAAATTTAACAATAAAAATCACATTTTTATTATATATATAAACTATATAAAACATTCATGTGTTGAATAAAGGACTAGAACGATAAAAATCATATTTTTATCGTATGTGTGAAATCGAAAACATTCATGTGTTGAATATATAGATTGAACAATAAAATCTGCATTTTTATTGTGAATATGAAGTGCTAAAAATATTCATGTGTTGAATAAATATTTTTGATGATAAAAATATCATTTTTATCATATAAACGACTCGCTAAAAATACACAAGTGTTGAAATAAATATTTGTTTGCTATGAATATTATTTTTAACATGTGTATCAACTAAATAATGTAGTCATGCGTAGAAAGATATTTTGTTCGCTAAAAATATCCTTTTTATACGAAATATGAAGTGTTACGAATGGTGATGTGTTGAAATAAATATCTGTTGGATAAAAATGTCATTTTTATCAAATATATGAAGTGAATATGATTTTGAAATCGAAGAATGAATTATATTTATATATATATATATAATTAAAATAATCGAATAACGAAGCTGCAGTTCGTATTTTGAGACCATGATTTCAAACGATTAGTGCGGGAGATCCGACCATCGGATTTTCCCGAAACCGAAACCGTTGGGTTCGCTTTGGAAATATCTTTCCAACGACACCCACTTTGTGAAGATCCAATGGTTGGATTGTCTGGAATGTTTAATTCAAATCTGAAGAAAAACAGTGCCAGAATCGATTATATATATATAATTAAATAAAATCGAATAACGATGCTGCAGTTCGTATTTTGAAATCGTAACTTCAAACGATTGTACCGGGAGATCCGACCGTCAGATTTTCCCAAGACTGAAATCGTTGGATTCGTTTTGAAAAGATCTTTCTAATGATATAAAATTTGTGAAGATCCAACGGCTAGATTTTCAGATATGTGTAAATCAAATCTGAAGAAAAACAGCGCCACGGCCGCGTTAAGGCCTGAAGCGTCATTTGAGTGAATTGGCTATTTTTAAATAAATAAAAATAGCGATAAATCGTGATAAAATATTATAAACGATATGAAATGGAAATAAACCGAATTTGCTCGGTTTATGTGATATTTGATGGTTGAATGTGTTTGGTGTGAAAATTACATTAAAGAACAGAATTAGTGATATCGAATAATTTAACCATTGAAACGAATTGTTTTGAAATTCTAAATATACGCGAATTATTTGAAAAGGCCGAGTTAATTCTCATTTCAAATAATTGATCGACAATAAAGGTCGAAGATATTAAGACGGTGCAAGACCGATGATCTTCACGTCGAATGGAGGGGTGTTATTGATGCTCATGATAGGACTAGCTATCTTGAAGGGGCTGAAGTAGTAGTCGTCCGGATGTAATTGTTGATTGTACGGATGTGCGAGGTATTAAGTGCCTCCGGTTTCGTTCAGACCCAGAACGAACTTGTAAATGGACTGTGTGTCTGACATTGGATTTTTTTCTATGCTTATTGATCTCTATTAAATATATATTTGTTTGGCGGCGGAGAATTTATTCTCTTGCTTAACGCCCTTCTCTGAGACGTACGAGCTCAGAGGTTATATATCGATAGAAATCAGTCGCATGGAGGGGATTGCCTGTGTGGCACGCCTAAGTGGCAGATGATCAAGGCTTCTGTTGAAAAGCAAAGTCTTGTGGTTGATGATCAAAGTGCGGCCTGTGTGGCATAGCTTTGTGTATAGTGTTGTTTCGCAAGCCTCACACCCTGGTATGAGCCAGAAACGGGAGAGGACATCAGGAAGGACATGCGTTTCCTTCTGGCTAGGAGTGGTGCTTTGGGTTTTACATGCCCGGGTATTTTACTTATGTGGATGATGGAAAGCGAGGCCTCGGTTGCTTCGGTCTCTTCGGAGCCGATGGTGTGGTCGGATATGACTAGTGACGCCCCATAGGGCAGGGAAACGCAGTATTCAGGAATTTTTAATCCACATCGACGGACCGGCCCTGACGATCCAAGGGCCCACCTGAGTCTGGGTTCTGAGGGGCGGGCTAGAGCGTCTCGAATTTGGTAAGGACGATCCCTTGCCTTGGTTCATGACGGAAATCCAATTTCCAAATACGACATCGTGCGGTTTTGATTGTGTGTGTGTATATATATATATATGGCGACATGATATTTGATACCCATGCCGTCTATGATTGATGGTTATGATTGAAATTTGTTTTTGAAACATATAATTACTAGTAATAATATCAAATGCTTTTGTTTTATTCGTATCAAGCATATTTTGGCCATTATAAGGTAAAACTCTATCCTCCGGTTTGTGTTGCATTGTGTGATGGGAACTGAGTCTTATAATGGTTTCATTTTTATAAAAAGCATTGCGATGTTTAAAAGATTTACTTGTTTTGAAGCACTGGCAATCCAATGGAGTAAATCCATTCCGCGAAAGTGGCGTGGTCCTGTGATTAGCCATATTGAAAAATATGTTAAGTAGATTTCTCATAACAGTCCCTTGACTGACTCGTAGTTTGTTTCACTTGCAAACTCGGGTGCCCCTTTTTCTACACGGGCAGCCTTGTATTCAGGTTTTAGTAGGCTCTTTCTGGATAGCTGGGGCTAAAGATGGATTCTATCATTTATCTCTTTTTATGTTGTTCAACTCCTGTTGTACATATTATGTTTTGTTTTCCGCTGTAGACATTTACGTATAGCTGAACTGTATTTTGTACTAAGTATGATCCTGTATACTGTGTAACTCTGATGATTATGTTTATCCAGTGTATTCTATGGTACATTATTTGGTGTATTTAATTATTTATGTTCTGCTATTATCTGTTTATGTGTTATATTCCAAAGATTACCCTGGCCACCGTCGTACGGGGTTTGGGGTCGTCACAAACGTGGTATCAGAGCTTTGGTTAAGCTTAGTTCTGGAATATAACATATTAACGAACTCATCAGAAATAGAACCAATAGTGTTCTAGGACGAGTAACTCATTACAGATAGGATCAGTAATATCCTAGTATGAGAATAGCAGAATGAAATACACCTCGATAGACACATTTACGTTCAAGTATATGTTTCTTTGCTTTAAAATATCTTTTCTGTTGACCTGACACTTGGTCTGCTATTTGCAGAAGTACTAGAAAATGAGTGTCAGAAATAGAAGGAATCCAGAACCAGATCTAGAGGCTCTATTAAAGAGATATCGGAATCTGGGTGGAGCACAATTCTCGAGCAATGAATCCATTATTCATACTCAAGCTTGGATGAGTTCTGCAGAAAGAATTTTTGAACGTTCCCAGCTGAGAGATGATCAGAAAAGATTAGTGGCATCTTGGGCACTCAAAGAAGAAGCGTTAATCTGGTGGGAAACAATTATTAAAGATAATCCAGAAGGTGATATCACCTGGGATAGATTCAAAGAGATTTTCATAGAAAGATTTACTCCTCCAGAAGCAACTGAGCGGTTATGTGATGAATTCTACTATTTGATACAAGGAGATATGAATATCCCAGAATATCATAAGAGATTCAATGAACTTTCACATTTTTCCCCTCATCTAATTCAAAATCCGAAGAGGAAGAATCTGAGGTTTATTAATGGTCTTCAAAGAAAATACCAGAATAGTGTAATGGGGCATGTGAAGCTTCCTTTTTCTGAAATGATATACATGACTTATCAGTATGAAGATCTTGATAAGCGAGGTCTTTTGGAAGACGAAGAAGAAGTCAGCACTAGCAGCAAAAGAAAATTCGAAACTGATAGCCCAGAGACAAGTACACAGCCTGAGACTAGTACAACGTCTGGGGCTAGAAAGAAGCCTAGAGTCCATAGGAAAAAGGTTAACTCCGAGGAGGGACCAAGAACGGCTGCCACATGCTCGAGCTGCAATAGACAAGGACATTTGGCGGTAAATTGCAAATCTTGGAACAAACGAAAGAAGGGTAAATCGGAATCCAAGAACAAACTTCTAGAGAATAGGGGATGCTATAAGTGCCACCAAGCCAGTCACCTTTCTAAAAATTGCCGACTATCAAAGAAATCTGAAGTGGTTTAGGTAAATAAAGTAGCAGAAACTTCTGAACCCTCGGCTAGTCAGGAAAGGCCAGATGTTTTAGAAGGCACGCTTACTGTCAAAAACATTCCAGTTAAAGTACTATTTGATACAGGCGCGTCGCGAAGCTTTGTTGCAAAGAATGCGGTTAAGAAACTGGATTTGAATTTGAAAAAGCTCAAAGAATCCATGACTGTCCATAATTCGGTTGGGGGTTCTCTCGATCTTAGTTGGGTTTGCGGAGTGCCTGTTTCTTTTTCCTGCTATCGATTCCCTGCTATCGCGATCGTCATGAATTTTACAGAGTTTGATCTTATTCTAGGAATGGATTGGTTAACCAAATATGAAGCTGAGGTTAAATGCGGCGACAGAGTCGTAAGGGCGAAGATTAAATCAGGTAATTATATAACCATTCCATGTGAAGGTCTGAATTCTGATAGAAAAGACTTCTGGGCAGCTTTAGATGTTTCTCCTGCTCAAATAGAACCTGTTCCTATCGTTCCGGAGAATATTTCGGTCGACAATGAAAATATTCCTGTTGTCAAGAACTATGCGGATGTGTTCGAAGAAGTTGTTAGCTTACCTCCGCAGAGAGAAATTGATTTTAAAATCTCTTTAGTTCCGAATGCAAGGCCAGTAGTTCACGCTATTCAAAGAATGACCTTGAAAGAGAAAGAAGAGTTAGACAATCAAACTCGACAGCTTGTATGGAAAGGTCTAATCAGGCCTAGTTTCTCTGATTGGGGAGCAACAGTGGTATTTGTCCCGAAGTCAGACGGTACTCTCAGACTATGTGTAGATTATCGTGACTTGAATAAGCAAACGCTGAAAAACAAATATCCATTGCCGCGGATTGATGATTTGTTGGATCGATTGAATGGCGCACAAGTGTTTTCATGGATGGACCTAGCACAGGTTTCCATTAGCTTCGTATTGCCGAAGAGTGTGTTCCTTTGACAGCATTCAGAGGTCCAAACTTATTCTACGAGTGGTTAGTAATGCCGTTCGGCTTATGTAATGCTCCAGCTTATTTTGGCGATCTGATGAACCGGGTGTTCAGAGAAGTATTGAATAAATTTGTTCTGGTTTTCATTGATGATATATTGATCTTCTCTAAATCAGAAAGCGAACATGAAAAACATTTGGAACAAGTGTTAGAAATTCTGAGAAAGAATGTTTTGAAAGCAAAGTTTTCCAAATGTATATTCTCGCAAGAAGAAGTCAAATTTCTGGGCCACGTCGTGTCAAAGCAAGGAATTTCAGTGGATCCCAGTAAAATCACTGCTATTCAGAATTGGAAACAGCCTCGTACGCCTACAGAAGTCAGAAGTTTTCTCGGATTGGCCAGTTATTATCGGAAATTCATTAAGGATTTTGCGAAGACATCCAGTCCCTTAACAAAGCTTACTAAGAAACATTCAAGGTTCAACTGGACTCCCGAATGTGAGGCAGCTTTCCAAAAGCTGAAGTTAAAATTGACAACTACTCCAGTGCTAACAATTATTGATGGCAACCAAGACTTGAAAGTCTGGAACGATGCTTCTAAAGAAGGCCTTGGTGCAGTGCTAATGCAAAGAGGCTAAGTAGTTGCTTATGCTAGCCGACAATTGAAGCCACATGAAAAGAATTATGCAACTCACGATCTTGAATTGTTATCCATCGTGTTTGCTATGAAAATCATGAGGCATTATCTATTGGGTGAGAAGTTTGAATTGTACACCGATCATCAATCGTTGAAATATTTATTCACCCAGAAGGATCTGAATATGAGATAGCAGCGTTGGTTAGAATTTCTCGTGGCATATGATCTTAATATCTTATATACTCCGGGGAAAGCTAATGTTGTGACTGATGTGCTTAGCAGAAAGAATGTAATTATCGCCAGTCTTATCATCACGCCTTCATTGATTGATAACATATCTGCTCTTCAAAAGGATGATCACTTCATTCAGAAGATCAGAGAGAGAATCCAGAAAGGCGAGCCCTCAAGTTTTCAGATCGATAACGATGGGATTCTGAGGTTAAAGGGTCGGATTTGTGTTCCGAACATTTCTGAACTCCGGAGAGAAGTATTAGATGAATGTCACAAAGCCAAGCTTAGTATCCATCCAGGGGTGAGAAAAATGTATAATGACATCAAACGCACTTTCTGGTGGAAATCTATGAAACGAGACATTTCTTTATATGTTAGCCGGTGTCCTACTTGTCAACAAGTCAAAAGCGATCAGCAGAAGCTCGCTGGATTGTTGCAACCTTTGGAAATTCCAGGTGGGAAGTGGGAACAAATTTCTATGGATTTCATAGATGGTTTGCCCAGAACCAGGAAAGGAAATGACAGTATTTGGGTGATCGTAGATCGTTTCACGAAGACCGCCCATTTCATACTTGTCAGATCGAACAGAACTGCTTAGAGTCTGGCGCAGATTTATTTCAAGGAAATAGTTAGACTGCACGGAGTTCCCATGAGCATCGTTAGTGATCATGACCGGATTTTGCTAGTAAATTCTGGGAAGCATTCCAAGCAGAATTGGGAACAAAACTGAACTTGAGAACCGCATATCATCCTCAAACAGATGGTCAAACTGAGAGGGTGAATCGTATTCTAGAAGATTTATTGCGGGCTTGTGTTATTGATTTTGGCGGGTCATGGGAAGACTATTTGCATTTGGCTGAGTTCTCATACAACAACAGCTACCAAGCGAGCCTGACAATGTCACCATTCGAAGCATTGTATGGTAGACCGTGCCGATCTCCAGCTTGTTGTGTAGAACCTGGTAATAGACTTGTATTGGGACCCGATATGATTCGCGAAGCTGCAGACAAAGTCAATTTCGTTAAGAAACGATTACTCGTTGCTCAAAGCCTACAGAAAAGCTATGCAGATAAGAGAAGAAGAGATATATCATTTGCTGTTGGTGACTATGGGTATTTGAAGGTATCTCCGATGAGAGGAGTAATCCGGTTCAGTAAAATAGGGAAATTAGCGCCTAAATTTATTGGTCCTTTTCCTATTCTGGAACGGGTTGGAACTCTAGCTTATAGGGTTCAATTACCATATTGGTTGCCTGGAGTACATAATGTGTTTCATGTATCTCAACTTCGAAAGCTTGTTCATGATCCAGACTTGATCGTGGAAGAAGCAGCGCAATGGGATATAGAAATTACTCTAGAATTGGCTGTGAGAAGAGAGCCGCTAAAGATTATTGGCAAGGAAACCAAAGAACTGAGGAACAAGAAGGTTCACTTAGTCAAAGTGCAAAGGAGTGGAGATCCGCGAGATTGTACTTGGGAAACAGAGGAAAGCATTAGAAAGCCTATCCTAAGTGCAGGGTGGATATCTCTGATTGACTCTGGTGCAAGGTACATTTACCATACTTTGCATTACCATTTCGTTCTCTAATTTGCTGTTGTTTTCTTTTCATGCATGTAAACTTCTTAATTATATAGTCTGAATGTTTTCAAAAGAGTATATGAATTATTTGGTATGTTTTTGAAAAGTTAAAAACAAATCGATTGTTGGTTGCGTTATGTGATTGTGGATTTGATTAATTGAATTATTAGAATGATAGTTAATTTAATCAATAAGAGAATGAAGTTAAATGTATGTAATTGAACAAGTATTGAACTGATTTAGAAACAGATAGAAATATATGCATGTGCATTATATATGTGTGAACAGGTTATGGATAAACAGCTAAGCAGAGGAATAAAATTGTTTGCCCCACAAATAGGTACATGTTTATTGTATTTCTTGGGATTTGATGATTTTATGAGCCGATTGGCTTTTCCTTTTTCTTTTGGATTGGTGAGGGCCATGGGAGGCTATTTGAATATCCTGAAGCTCCCCGTACAAAGGAGGTTATGGCGAAATTTTTCGAAAATTTAGGGTGTTAGCCAAATTTTTGAAGAATTTGAAAATTCTTAGAAACTGAAAAGTTGGAGAATGGAAGCCAGATGGAAAGTTGAGTTGGTTAATTAAGCGACTTTCAACTTCGTTCCTTTTCGGGGATGAAAAGTTTTAAGTGGGGGAGATTGTAACAACCCAGAAAATCTGAACCAATTTAAAATTTTTAATTCGGCTATTTTAGTGGATTTTAAATATTTAAAATAAATTATTTTAAATAACAACGACGAAAAGTAAGTTTGAATCGATGTTTGAAAATAAATATATTTATTTTGAAATTAAAACAAGGCCTGAAATGGAGCGGCAGTTTCAAAATTGGAATTCAAACTTTGACTGACTGTACCACATGCAAAATAAAACGGATTTTAATGAAACAAAAAATATTTAAATCTGTTTATGAATATCTTTCTAACGAATCTGAAAAATCGAAGTTTCATAGCGGGAATCAAAAGTTATGGCCAAACGAATTTTCAGAAAGGTCGCTATAGAGAATATAGCCCTTGAAAATAGACATTTTACAAACGACCTCAGAATTCGACGAAACCGCTTTTGTTGGATTCGGGATGTCAAATTACTGCTAGGTTTCAAATTCCATAATTTTTGAAGTTAATATGTGAGCGTGGCGAAGGAAAATGTGTTTGGTCAATTTCTGTTAAATTGGATCGACCAGAAAAGGGCCATTTTTCAAACGGCTTCAGAATTCAACGAAACTAGTTTTGTTGGGACCGTATCGTCAAAACATAGCTAGATTTCTTTTTTTGGAATTTTGGGATCAATATGTGGCCCCGGCAAATTGAAATGTACGTTCAAATCAAATTTTGAATGTTTTATATTTTAATTTGAAGAGAAACTAACTGAAACAGTCAAATGGCCTACGAAACATATCCCATTGTGTTCGGAATAGTTGTATTTAGCTAGTGACGACAGTCGTTGGGTTTGGATTGGGGTTTGTTTGGAGAAAACCCTATTTTCGAATTTATATAAATATCGGCCAATAGGAAAATTTCATTCATTAATTAAAAATATAAAAAAAATCCGTAAACCCTCGTTATCTCCCTCGACTGACGGCGGAAAGCTGGTCAAAGCTTCCCGATCATTTTCCAGCCACTCCGTTCACCAAAACCTCCTGCTCCTGTGGAACTTTTTAGAGTGCTCGCCTTCCTCTTCAAATCGACATCGACCTCATCTCCTGTCATCGCCCCACCGTCGAGATCGACCCCCTCGAAGTCGGCGTCTTCAAACCGCCGCCATGAACAGGATTCACCACCGAACTGAGCGTCCTACACCTCATTCTGCGTGGCTCTCCTTCCTCATCCAAGTGGCAATGGCCGATTGTCCTATCGTGCAACGGTTTAGGTGTAAGATCAAAACCTAGTTGGGAACCAAATCAGAAAGGTAACGGTTTATTTTATTTTAAATAGTTTATAGCACTTTAAAATGCTACGGTTTATGATTTCACTGTAAAAATCATATCTTTCTCGTTTGTTGACGAAATCCAGTGAAACAAGAGACAGTGGACACGTACGGACGTCTTCTACATTCTAGAAGAGACCAGATATTTTTCTGATCCTTCTACATTTTTTGGTGGAGTGGAACCCAATGTGAGATTTCTAATTTATAAACGATATGGAAAACAACGATGTAAAAATTATATAGTCGATGTATGAGTTATATAAGCGTTGTACACCTCATGTATAAGCGTTGTATAAGTTGTATGTTCGATGTATAAGTTATATATGTGTTGTAAAAGTGATATATGCGTTGAAATAAATTGAAATGATATTGAAATGAAATCGAAATATCGTTATATACGTATATATATATATATATATATATATATATACTCCCCTCGTCCACAGACCATGGACGATATATATTGGTTGTGATATTGTTTGGATTATTGGTTGATGTGAAATTTGGTGAATATCATGAATGGTTGATTTGAAATGATTGATTGTGATTGAAATCCCAATAGGATTAGTATATGGGAAAATTCGTCTACGTACGAACTAGATATTGAAAATCCCCATTGTCAAAAGCTGTGAGGCTTTAAGGTAGAGCGAGGAGCCGTACTCGGGACGGTGCCTGTTTTAACTACCCTGCTGTTATGCTGTCGAAATTTTCAAAAATATTCATGTGCTGAAACTATATTCATGTGTTGAATAGAAATTCGTGTGTCGAATAGAAATTCATGTGTTGAATGAAGTTCGTGTGTTGAATAAATTCTTTGAAAGATAAAAATAACATTTTTATTATATGTATAGACTATATAAAATATTAGTATTTTAAATAAATTGTTTTAACACCAAAAATAACATTTTTACCTTACGTATGAACTATATAAAATAACCGTGTTTTGAAATAAATTGTTTTAACAATAAAAATCACATTTTTATTATATATATAAACTATAGAAAACATTTATGTGTTAAATAAAGGACTAGAACGATAAAAATCATATTTTTATTGTATTTGTGAAATCGAAAACTTTCATGTGTTGAATATATAGATTGAACAATGAAATCTACATTTTTATTGTGAATATGAAGTGCTAAAAATATTCATGTGTTGAACAAATATTTTTGATGATAAAAATATCATTTTTATCATATAAACGACTCGCTAAAAATACACAAGTGTTGAAATAAATATTTGTTTGCTATGAATATTATTTTTAACATGTGTATGAACTAAATAATGTAGTCATGCATAGAAAGATATTTTGTTCGCTAAAAATATCATTTTTATACGAAATATGAAGTGTTAAAAATGGTGATGTGCTGAAATAAATATCTGCTGGATAAAAATATCTTTTTTATGAAATATATGAAGTGAATATGGTTTTGAAATCGAAGAATGAATTATATTTATATACATATATATATAATTAAAATAATCGAATAACGAAGCTGCAGTTCGTATTTTGAAACCGTGATTTCAAACGATTAGTGCGGGAGATCCGACCATCGGATTTTCCCGAAACCGAAACTGCTAGGTTTGCTTTGGAAATATCTTTCCAACGACACCCACTTTGTGAAGATCCAATGGTTGGATTGTCTGGAATGTTTAATTCAAATCTAAAGAAAAACAGTGCCAGAATTGATTATATTTTTATATATATAAATATAATTAAATTAAATCGAAAAACGATGCTACAATTCGTATTTTGAAATCGTAACTTCAAACGATTGTACCGGGAGATCTGACCATCGGATTTTTCCCAAAACTGAAACTGTTGGATTCGTTTTGAAAAGATCTTTCTAATGATATAAAATTTGTGAAGATCTAATGGTTAGATTTTCATATATGTGTAAATCAAATCTGAAGAAAAACAGCGCCACGGCCGCGTTAAGACCTGAAGCGTCGTTTGCGTGAATTGGCTATTTTTAAATAAATAAAAATAGCGATAAATCATGATAAAATATTATAAAGGATACGGAATGGAAATAAACTGAATTTGCTTGGTTTATGTGATATTTGATGGTTGAACGTGTTTGGCGTGAAAATTACATTAAAGAACAGAATTCGTGATATCGAATAATTTAACCATTGAAATGAATTGATTTGAAATTCTAAATATATGTGAGTTATTTGAAAAGGCCGAGTTAATTCTCATTTCAAATAATTGATCCACGATTAAAGGTCGAAGATATGAAGACGGTGCAAGACCGATGATCTTCACGTCGAATGGAGGGGTGCTACTGATGCTCATGATAGGAGTAGCTACCTTGAAGGGGCTGAAGTAGTAGGCGTCCGGACGTACTTGTTGATTGCACGGATGTGCGAGGTATTAAGTGCCTCCGGTTTCGTTCAGACCCAGAACGAACTTGTAAATGGACTGTGTGTCTGACGTTGGATTTTGTTCTGTGTCGATTGATCTCTATTAAATATATATCTGTTTGGCGGCGAAGAATTTATTCTCTTGCTTAACGCCCTTCTCTGAGACGTACGAGCTCAGAGGTTATATATCGATAGAAATCAGTCGCATGGTGGGGATTGCCTGTGTGGCACGCCTAAGTGGCAGATGATCAAGGCTTCTGTTGAAAAGCAAAGTCTTGTGGTTGATGATCAAAGCGCGGCCTGTGTGGCATAGCTTTGTGTATAGCGTTGTTTCGTGACCCTCACACCCCGGTATGAGCCAGAAACGGGAGAGGACATCAGGGAGGACATGTGTTTCCTTCTAGCTAGGAGTGGTGCTTTGGGTTTTGCTCGCCCGGGTATTTTACTTATGTGGATGATGGAAAGCAAGGCCTCGGTTGCTTCGATCTCTTCGGAGCCGATGGTGTGGTCGGATATGACCAGTGACGCCCCATAGGGCGGGAAAATGCAGTGTTCAGGGATTTTTAATCCACATTGGTGGACCGGCCCTGACGATCCAAGGGCCTACCTGAGTCTGGGTCCTGAGGGGCGGCCTAGAGCGCCTTGAATTCGGTAAGGACGATCCCTTGCCATGGTTCATGACGGAAATCCAATTTCCAAATATGACATCACGCAGTTTTGATTGTGTGTGTATATATATATATATATATATATATATATATATATATATGGTGACATGATATATGGTACCCATGCCGTCTATGATTGATAGTTATGATTGAAATTTGTTTTTGAAACATATAAACACTAGTAATAATATCAAATGCTTTTTTTTATTCATATCAAGCATATTTTGGCCATTATAAGGTAAAACTCTATCCTCCGGTTTGTGTTGCATTGTGTGATGGGAACTGAGTCTTATATTGGCTTCATTTTTATAAAAAGCATTGCGATGTTTAAAAGATTTACTTGTTTTGAAGCACTGTAAATCCAATGGAGTAAACCCGTTCCGCGAAAGTGGCGTGGTCCTGTGATTAGCCATATTGAAAAATATGTTAAGTAGATTTCTCATACCAATCCCATGACTGACTCATAGTTTATTTCACTTGCAAACTCGGGTGCCCCTTTTTCTACACGGGCAGCCTTGTATTCAGGTTTTAGCAGGCTCTTTCTGGATAGCTGGGGCTGAAGATGAATTCTATCATTTATCTCTTTTTATGTTGTTCAACTCCTATTGTACATATTATGTTTTGTTTTCCGCTGTAGACATTTACGTATAGCTGAACTGTATTTTGTACTAAATATGATCCTGTATACTGTGTAACTCTGATGATTATGTTTATCCAGTGTATTCTATTGTACATTATCTAGTGTATTTAATTATTTTTGTTCTACTGTTATCTGTTTATGTGTTATATTCCAAAGATTACCCTTGCCACCGTCGTACGGGGTTTGGGGTCGTCACAACAAAGGAGGTGCTGGCGAAATTTTTCGAAAAGATAAGGTGTTAGAAATATTTTAGAATTTTTGAAAATTTTCGTTGATAAGAATTAATTAATTAATATTTAATTGAAATTAAATTGGCTCAGTTGAAACTGAAGTTAAGAAGTGAACAAATAAGTTCTAACCAGTCAATAGGGTTGTTTTCTACCTTAGCAATTTCAAGGACGAAATTATTTTAAGTGGGGAAGAATGTAATGTCCCATAATTTTTACGGTGTTATAATTAATTTATTTAATTATTTATATAATAATTTAGAGATTTATATGGTCATTTAATTAAATTATATTGAATATTTAATTAATATAATAGTTAAATAATATATTTAATTCTGAAATAATCAGAATTGGCGGAAATGGCGATATGGTGTGAATTGGGGAATTCAAAATATATAATTCAGTTTGGAATTTGATTTGAATAACGAAAATATTATATAAACGACAGTTTGAACGTAGAATTATAATATAATTATAATCGAGCTCGAAATGGCGCGTCAGTTCGTAATTTGGCGATTTGAACTTTAAACGAATATACAGAAGCCATTTTAAATGGGATTTCTGTGAAACAAGAAACGTTAGGAGCTGGTGAAGTATATTTTTCTAGTGGAAGAGAAAAATCGGGATTTCGTCGTGTAGATTTTGATTTATGTCCAAATCAAATTTTAGAAAAGTCGCTATGGAATTCCTTTATAATTTATAACGATTTAATTATATTTATAAAAGGAATTTCATTATAAATCGAATATCGATTTAATCGGGATTCGAAATATTGAGTTAGAAATGCATATAGGAATATTCTAGAGCTGTATGGTATTCCACTATAAATATATATACGATAATATTTATTTATAAATATTAAATTTGATTATTTTTAAATACATTTATATATTTAAAAGGGTTATTTAGAGCTTTAAAAATAGCCAGTTTTGCAAATGACCTTAGAATTCGATGAAACTAATTTTGTTGGATCCGCAATATTAAATTATTGTTAGATTTCAATTTCCGTGATTTTTGAAGTAGTATGTGGCCGTATGGGATTTTAATGTGAAAAACAGTCGAAATTTTGACAGTTAAAAATACGCTGTGTGAGCAAACGAAGTCGGAATTCGATGAAACCAGTTTCGTTGGGTCCGTAATGTTGAACTCTAGCTGCATGTCCAGTTTCGTGATTTTTAGATATCGTGTGTGTTCGTAGGAATTTTTAGAGTGAAAAAACAAATACAAATAAATATAAAAACTAAAATATGTGGACCTAAACAAGGCCACCCAAGCATCGTTTCAGCCGCACAAAAAAAGTATGATCCCGTATATAATCTCTTTTGCCGCCGTCACTTAAGTTTCCACAACCAAATATCGTGAACTTTCATAAATCAAAAGAAAATCAATTCTAATGCTAAAAATCATAAATTATATATCATTGAAATCACCAAGCCGCGCTCTTCATTCTCATATAAATTTTGGGAGGTTCGAATCATGTTTTGGTCGGTGCCATTTTGCACAGCGAGTTCGACAGTGCCTAGGGGACCAATTTTCATGAAATCGAAGCAATAACTCTCAAATTTGATGTTGTTTTTGGATTCAGTGGGGTGTTTAGCATCTGTCGGAGGTTTTTGAGCGAGTTCGGTGTCGAAACCCTTCGGTGTTTCACTGTAGCGGACGGAGGAGGATGCTCGACGCATTTTGGAGGGTAGGACTGAGCTTGAAGTAATTGGTATGGGGAGGTGTAGAATTTGAAGAGGAGTTTAATGGCGATTTTAGTTTGAATTTCCGTTGAGCAAGCAAAGGGGAAGAGGCGGCTATGGTGAGTGTTGTACAGTAGGCCACGACATGTATATTTGGGGAAGATGGATACATACGGGTGCGGGTCAGAATTTAGACGGGCCAAGCTAAAGGTTAAAGCCCAATGAGAAAATAGAAATTCAAGTTTTATATAAAATTAAATGTATTAACTTGTTTACGCGATATCTAGCTCATACGGAATCAAAATCGAGAACCGGTAGTTGCGTTGGGATCATATGGATGTACACTACGCAATGGAATTGACTAAGAGTGGAATGGAGCTCGTTACAATTTATAGCAAAATAAACTGTCCGTCTGAATCAAGCGATGGTTATCGTTATTAACGATGATCGTCCAATGTGAATAAAACGCACCAACTCTGAACAGTTATATTTTATAACGTATTCTTAGAACTGATAATTATCCGTTGATTGATGTGTGTTAACTGTTTGGTTGAATTGCTTGTGTATTGGTCGAAATTATAGATAATGGTATATATATAAATCGTTAATCAAATATTGATTCTGTTTAGCAGAATATTTCATATTGAAATGAAATTGATGTTAATTATACTGTTTAACATCTATGATGCAGGGAAACAGGTTGGAGGAATCCAACTGGATTCCTCAACATTTATTTTACTGTTTTTCATATATTGTAATATATGATGTGATATATAATCTGTTGATGATTATGTGTGTTTGGATGATATCGATCACCGTTGTTTGGTATTTTAAATACCATAAGAAATACTGGGATGTAAAAAGGGAATTTCAAAGTGAATATTGAAAATAAAATATTTATAAAATCAAAGGATTTTATAAAAGATAAATTATTTATAAAATAAGTAGAAGATTTTATAAAAGGAAATATTTATAAAGGAATATTTATTTAGGAAATAAAGAGAATAAAGGAATATTTATTTAGGAAATAAATAGAATAAAGGAATATTTATTTAGAAAATAAATAGAATAAAAGAATATTTACTTAGGAAATAAATAGAATAAAGGAATATTTATTTAGAAAATAAATAGAATAAAGGAATATTTATGGGAAAATAAATAGAGTTAATGAAAAGGAGTTAATCGAATTTAGTATTCGAAGGAGTTAATCGAATTTAGTTATTCGAAATGAGTTAGTCAAACATGGTTAGTCGAGTCGAATTAATCGATTATAATTAATCGAAAGGAGTTAATCGAACACAGTTAATCAAAACGGAGTTAAACAAAAATTAGAAACTGACTAGAGATTTATAAGTTGAATGGTTTCCTGAGCATCGATCTGATGTTGGTTTCGGCCTTCGCAGTTTATACTTAGGAAGTTGTTCTCTTGTTAGTTTATAGTTAGAGTCTGATAGATGTAGAAGAATAGTGATACGTATTTAAGCCATGGAAATGTCTTCCAGTGTTAATAACGTATATTTTCTAAACATAGAAATGAGGATATATATATATATGTTTGATGATTAGATCGATAATTCCATTTGGAAATAAGATCATTGTGTGTACACAGACATGTTTTCATTTGATAGTTAAATCACCGACTATCAAAGTTTTGACCATTTTAACGTTGTTAATATGGAGAGACCGGTTGGATTATTATCCGAAGAACCACTCCGTATTGGCATAAGCTTTGCAAAATAAGTATAATGGATATATTGAAGACGGAGTAAAGTGCAAGGGCTGTTGTATAAATCTTAGATAACAATTTCTTAAGATGGTTGTAGTGAATAGTGCCTTCGGTTTGTCCAGTCCCAGGACAACTTGTATGGACGAATGTCTGACAGGGTATATTTAATAGATCGCATAAGTTGATCTCTTCAAAAGTATTTACGTTTGGTGGCGGAGGAATTCGTTTCTCTTAGCTGTATACCTGTGGTATTTTTGGCCAAATCAATTTGTGATTTGGCAGGTATGATGAAGTGACATTCCAAGTGAATAAATGTGTGATCTGTCAGAGATAAGCGTGGCCTCTAGCCTCACAACCGGGAAATGGCAAAAATCGGGCAGGCAGTATGGCTATGTAGGTCGCACCTATTAGGGTGTATAATCACCTGATCTAGAGTTTCATTTACTTCTAAAAATCTATTGTCGATGCTGTTCCATTTGGGAAACGGTTGTTGATCCCAACCGTTGGTGATATACATTTGATACACTCAAGCGAAATGAGTGGTCGGTTATGTGTGGCCGGTTGCAAGATGTTCTTGTTGAACCCAGTGTATTCCTCTCTAGAGGTACACTAGCGAAAGTTGGTTCCATACCTTGTCATAGTTGGAAATCCATTACCCAATACATGCTTGCGGTTTTGATTGTATACCATATATGTAGAACGTGAGATGAAAGCGTTTCTGCTGGATAATTATTATATTGTGGTTGATAGATATTATTATAATATCAAAAGGTTTTTGATACAAAGATAATTTGGATTCTCGTAAGGGAAAAACCCGTTCCATTATACGGCGTGGTCTTATGAGATATCGTTTACTTGTTCAAACTGTTTTAAACTATTTTACTCATACCAGTCCCATGACTGACCCAGATTTTATCTTGTTTTGTTTTCCCTAAACTCTTGGGTGCCCAATTTTGTACGGGCAGTCAAGTAGTCGGGATTTACAGATATAGTGGAAAAGCTTGGAGCAGGAGGCTTCAGGATTATATAGCTATAGTTATTTCCCCTGTGTTGTAAGTGTTGTACTCTGATAATGTTATTGTATACAAATACTGATTTTATTTCATGGATATGTTATCTATTATATGTTGTTCGTTCAGCTGTGAGATTCGTGTTACTCTGATATTGTATCTTCTTCTTCTTCTATTCTAAGTTTCTATCTTGTCTATTCTCACCCTCTAATTTCTTTCTATTAGTTTTCTGATTTCCAGTGTAATGTGGGTTGGACTTGTGTTATTTAGTCAGCTCAAATTGGACCGGAATTTCGGGACACTACAAGTCGTCTCTTACCTCTAAATGCATTCTTCAAAAGCTTCTTACTATTTTAATTATTTAATTCAGATGTTCTGAACTGCACGACAAATTCGATAATTTTAAAGGAGAAAATAAATATGGCTACCACCATACACCATCAGTGCATGTATAACCCAATAACGCGCTGTATTAGCACCCGATCAATATAAAATGGTTATGAAGAGGAAAAAATAAGAGAAATAAAGAGAAAGGAAAAGGAGAATAAGAAAAGAAAAAGGAGAAGAAAATATAAAATATAATCACATAACTTGTCATATATCTCGTTATGGATAACATATAATAGTAACAGTTACAAGTATAAAACAGACGAGACAATAATAAATTAATAAACCATATAATCAAAATATATAGGCTCATATAGTTATACATAAAAGTAATAGAGTTCATACAAGAGATAAATAAACCTAAGTGATAAACAGTCTCTAATGAGAATGATAACATTGTTGTTAACCATAAAAATGGTCAACACCCCAAATTGATGAACTTCCAGGTAAGCACCAAAAGCAAGACCTTTCGTGTCGGCTGAAAGATCAATTCTCTTCGTTTGAAAAGGTTTCGTAGTCATCAAGCGATATAAATGATTATCCGGCAAGAGAAATGTAACTCTTTCAGGTTAGAGTTGTCAAAAAAGGAAGTAAACAATCTATTGGCAAGAACAACATTTTCCTTAAATACTCTAGTTTTTCTATTTATTGGTCATTCTAATAAGTAGAAGTACTTCGAAATTGAAATTGAAAAAAAACAAATTGATTTAGAAATTAGGGTTTACACTTCAGAACTTGAGTATAAGAGTATAGAATGAGAAAACTCAATCCGAATTCTGAACTTTTGAGGTCGTGTTTATAGGTGCAGGTTGACCCTTCCGTCTTAATACCTTTGCTCTCTAGCCTTTGGTGGAATCTAAGTGGGTGTCAGATATCAAAGGTCCTTGAGATTTGACTTTTGAGCTGATTGGATACATTGTAAGAAATAGTGTGGGGTAAGTCGTTAAGGCAGCTTCAAATGGACTTTCGACACTGTCGATGAATAGTTGTGATCTTTTGTGGATGATTGTTGTTTCTATTAATTAATATTTGAGCATAAGTAGAGAAAGTCTTCCCCGGAGGCTATTCCTTGGAAGTTTTCTTCATGCCGATCTTCATGGTGTTGATCCTTAGTTAAATGACTATTGCTGAGTGTGACAACTCGAATTCCAACAGACCGAATTTTTTTCAAGATTCTAATCTATCGAAACTGATGTTGGTCTGCTCTGGTATCCTGCAGAAAAGACAGAGACACAAAATATGTTAGAGCTCAGAAAATATCTCACAGCGGAAATGGATAAAGTATAACATAATCAAAGTAGAGCCTTACCGTAATAATAATACTGCCTAACAAGTATCCAAAGCTATCATGTCTTTGCCACAAATCTAACCTGCGAGTATGTTACGAGGAGGGGGTCAGAACACAAATTCCGGTGACTCGATTTAAACTATTCATTTTGGATAATTCTACATATACCGTTCAATCACATTTTCTTATTTATTAGGTTACTTAAGGTTAACACCACTCAAGGCTTAAACACACGTCGTACTCGTTTACTTCCCAATGGATTAACCTAATACAGTATATATGAAGGTATCCCCAATATTAAGGTACACCCCATGGTACCCACTCGCACGTTCTCCACCGTAATACCACCAAAATATACGCAGCCCCTCATCCTACGCCGGAGTGATGTACGAATCTCTATATAACAATGTTACGTACACCGAAATATACGCAGTCCCAATATTAAGGCATACATTGACATGGTTGATCACACAAGCACTATGGACATGTATTAGCCGGCCACTTACGCACACATAATCATGATTAGGTGCAAACCCCTGAACATATTATCCTTTGTTACACTGTATGAATGGATATACTGATAATCAAACCAATGATAGTGTTAACTCTGATTTTATTCCCAATCATATGCAAACAAGAAAGCAAAAGCACAAACACCCTGTTTACCACTTAATTATTAGGAAAACTAATTTTAGAAATCAGTTAGCATTTTCATATCATCTAATATGTGAATGAATGAACATGTGTATTGTACTGATATGTTTATATTGGTATCCAGGATCTTAGGAAGTGATTAAATTAAAAAAAACTAGCTAAATTCATGTATCAAAATACGTATATGAAAATGGGTCACCACAATCATTCCTAAGTTTCATTGCTTTTTTAATTTTACATCTGAATCTTATTTAAAAAAATATTAATTTTATTCATTTTATGTGTAACAGGAACAATCTTGCAATTTGAACCAGTTTTATCACATATTTGGATGTGAAAAGCTTTGATGGTTGTTACCATCATCTTACTTTCTCTAAGCTGGGTTAGTTCACTCTAATAACACAATTTTTTTTAGTTACTTGTCATTCATTGTAGTGTACAGAATATCTGTATATAGTTGTGAGCTCTAGTATTCAATATTCACAGTTGTGAACTCTGGCACATTGAATTCATACTGTGAGTTTTTCTTCTTTGTTGATCCAAGCTATTAGCCAAAAATTCCAATGAATGACATCAAGCAGCTTGGTTTGTAACAAGTATTTTGGATCTTCTCCATTCAAAAATTCCTTTTGGTTTATAAAAAGTATTTTTGTTTGGAGTGGGAACTCTATACTGACTACCAAGAAATTTGTGCACACGTTATTCTTATTTTCTCAGTCTCTTATGTCGTATGCCTTCCCCATCAAAATACAAAGCTTAATTACTACCGTAAGAGTAATAATATTGAAAATTGCAATGGCAGGATACTATATTGAGAATGTGTGCAAAGAAGTTGGCATATAATATGAAGGTGTGCATTGATTGTTAATTTGATGCGTGTATTCTATAATGGTAAGAATTGAACTTACTATGCTTATTCTCTACATCCATTCAGCCTATGAATATAAATAATATATATATATACACACACACACACATATAACAGTGCTTGATTTTTCGAAAACTATTTCTGTGAAGTATGATGCACTTATTATTATATACTATGTTTGAAGTTGAAAATAATTTTAAACAGATGATTTTATTATAGAGATATCTCATAATCCATCTGAAATTATATCGGAAAAAATTTGAACTTTGCAGTATCACTTGCACAAACTCATAAGTACATTTTGATCAATTTAAGCTGTATCCTATGATACGCGACTTACACAAATAGAAGCAATGTCCTAAAATGACTTCCCTATAAGTATTACATTTTTGAAAATATGCAACACATAGGCTCTGTTATATGACACTTAATCTTATCTTCAAATAAATATTCAAGAAGATGTTCGTGGGCTACGATATGTATCTGCTATTGTGAAAATACAACTTTTTTTGGGTTTTCCTATTCTAACAGGTTGCTTTTAAGTATAAGTTTTTGTGTTATGATTAAATTTATGATATATTCCATAATGGTCATTAATTCATTGTTTTAGCTTTAAATTTCTAAATAATTTAACTGAATTACCAGAAAGCCAAGTTTGAAAATATTGTACTGCTTTTTAAAGTTTTAGTATTTGATATTCTATATTTCAGTCAACATTAATGTTTTAGTTGCTAAAAAATTTATCACATTTTTGTATCGAGAGTTTGCAAAATATTTGTCTAACTATTATTTTCAACTTTATTTAGCGAAATCTAATTAGTATTGCAAGCCCACAAAGAGGCAGTGAACTAATTAACTGGAAACGGTTCCGCAAAATTAAGAAAAGTTGCCACTATTATTGCTACTGCCAACTCTACTATAATGAAAGCTACAAAAAAGAGAAGCAACAATGAAGAAATCTCTAAGAGAAGCTCTTGGGTATGGTTTCAAACAATGGTAATGAACCTCGATTAGGTCATCTGACAATAATGAAGGTGCATAAGAAACTAATGATATATTTTTCAGTTGGTAACTGCATAGGTGATTCAAATTATTTTGGTATATCAATAAAACCATGCACTCTTAACACATCTATGTTATTTATGGAATTGGATAACTCAATTATTTCAACAATACTCCTCTGAACTTGGAAGAATTCATTGAAAAATGATAATTGGCCAAGATTAAACCCTATTTGGCTTGAATGTGGCATTAAATATATATTAAGTCTTTTACTAATATGTTAAATTTTATTTATTAAGAAGTATTTCAGTTTTTGATACTACTTACTATTCGGGGTAAATATAAAGTGCTATCATTACCAATAGTATAGTAGGTCTGCTTCTAATGAATGCATGAAATATCAACTACATCCTATGGGGAAAAGTATCCATATTTTGTCCGGAATAAAATTTCTGTATGAATGGCACACTGAAAATAATAAATAAAATCAGTAAAAATAGAACCTGCCCCACACTAGTTAGGTGTATAAAATTGGGATGCAAATTTAGTATAGACGGTTATTTATAAGCAACATTGGAACTTATATCCGTATGTACATCTTTTGAAGACACAATTCCTGCTTAAACTGGTGTATGTGATTTTTAATAAATTAGCAGATCAACAAAGAATGAAAGAACCGATGCATTTGTTATCATAGGAATTGGATGTGGTAGCTAAAGGACGTCTTGTAGTGCAAAAGATTTTCCATGGTAGAATGATTGTAGACGGACTTGAAGTTGTTTGGATAGAAGATGTTCTTGATCTAAACGAGATACTTTTTGATGCATTTAATAATGATCATCATATGTTGTCCAAGTCCATTGATGCTTGTTTTATGGTTTGGTAGGAGTGTCACATTCATTTTTTTAAGCTTCTAAATATTTTGTAATAGTGGAACTTGAAGTTGTAGCAACTAACTTTGTAGAATTTAATATGACTTAATTTAATATGTTTTCTTTTCAATTTGGTAAACTGTTTAGTTTGAAATTTGGTTTCATGTTCGTTATTGCAGTAAATGTGAATTTGTATAGCCGAATGAGATATGGTTTCATAGTATCAAAATTGTAATGTTTATAAATGCTGGAAAATTTTGCATTTGTATATGTGTGCAGGAATTCCTAACAGTTATAACCGTTAGAAGCACAATATTTTCCAATGGTTATAACCATTAGTAGAGAAAACTCTTCTAATGGTTATAAACGTTGGAAGAGAAAAATCTTCCAATAGTTATAACCATTTGTAAATACGTTACAAAATTTACCACGCACCTTCTACCAATAGTTATAACCATTACGAAATGATAATTCTGGTTTTATGATTACCACCTTGAATGTCTTGGAAATATAGGTCAGTGCGTTTGTATTTAAAGTTAATTTTTCTAGAAACTAATTGGGCCTTATAATTAGGATAGCCCTGACTTTGTATAACACCGAATATTGATGGGTTAAATATTTATCTACTTTAATAGGCTGCGTGTGATATTATATATATGTAACGGAATATTCACTTTGAATATTTGATATGATACTTGCGAAAAATCTGTATAGCATTTTGATGACTTACATGAGTAAAAAGTTGTATAATATTATAATGATCATATTTAAAATGTTCCAAAGGGTATATAGTAGGCACACATATATATAATTTTATGAACTCTACATTTAACACATATAAATATACATATATATTGAGTTGCCAATGTAAAATATATGTGTTTTGAAATGTATAAATACCACTAATATGACTTGCTGCTTTGGATTATAAAATCCCTTTAAACTAATTATTTATATTAAGTCATGGTGATGTCTTCCAATAAATACACTCATGAATGCCAGAATTAATATATGTAAGTAATGTCAAAGCATTAGTGCACTATTTATTTTGGTTATATGCGATAGAGTAAATGTGATACTCAACTATATAATTGGGTCTGACTTAACTAGGCTGCCATAATAAGATTATGGGCTTAGAGACAAAGAGCATGAAATATTCAATATTTAAAATGAACAAAATTCTTCATTATGCCATCCAAGAATTATATACGTGGCATAGTTGACATAAGATGTTTACCTAAAAGGTTGTGTTTTGGGGATTAGCCAAAGCTAACTCAAGGCATGATTAGATTAGATATGGATCTTGGACCACTAAGATATAGGTGTACCGATGTATGTATGTATATGTATATATATATATATATGTAGATGTTAATTTGAGTGGGAGCGTATTTTAATTTAAATTATGCATTTATATTAATGTGCAATGTTCTATATAATTTTGATTGTCAAAATTTGTATATATATTGTAAAATCATTTATCATTGTTTCATTATTTATTTTCTACTACAAATATTTAATGGCAAACAACTCTGATAATATATTACTAAAATTGATCCTTAAGAAGGATAAGCTGAATTAATTTAATTTTCTTGACTAACATCGAAATTTGAGGATTGTCCTCAAGCAAAATTAAAACGTAATTGTTTTACAAATATAGAAGATCTAAAAGGGAAAATTGAAGTATGACTTCAAATAAATAAGGTATAAATGTTATAACTATCTACTTGTACATCTCTAGTATTAGATACTAGATATGGATCTTATATATGTATGTGAATTTGCAGGAATTGCAAAAGGGAGTAGAAATTTAGCAAAAGAAAATTTGACTTACGGGTGGAAATGAAGCAAATGTTGTTGCATTATCCATAGGAAACCGCTTCTTTTTCTAACCACTGACTTAATTGAAGAATTAAAATATTGTTGCTATGAAATTTTCTTATAAAATAAATGTTGTTTTGTTTCTTGTTTAGAAAAGTTTGAATTTCATTTGTAATAAAAGGACAATTATTGTTCATTTTTTAAATGAAATATCTTATGGAAATGCACAATTAGTTAACGATTTTTTTAACTTTAATATGCTTGATTATAACATAAATATTTAGCGGATTAAATACAATGATCCAACGTACCTTGGCATTGTCGATTAGGCCATATAAATAAGAAAGGCATCTCAAAACTCCATAATGATGGAATTTTGAGGTTATTTGATTTTGAGTCATATGAAAAACGCAAATCTTGTTTATTAGGCAAAATGACCAAAGTACCTTTCACTTGACACAGTGCACAGTTTAGTATGTATTGGGCCTTATACATAGTGAATGGTAGATTGTTAGAGTTTATGCCCTAGAGGCAATCCATTTGATGTGGTTTATTACACTGTTGATGTTATATTTTATTTTGAATAAAAGATTCTGTTATGTTACATTTACTGCGTAATATAAATATTGACATAATAGAAGTCCTTAAAATAGTAATAATAGAGAATTATATAGTTTCAAGTAAGTGACTTGAACATGAGATTATATATAATTTAATAATAAGCATATTATTCATAAATATTCCTAGTCAAGTTTTATTGTATATAAGACAACAATAAATCATTAAGAGTAGTATGTTAACTAACTGATGATCATATCTCATTGATCATTAATATATATGATATTAAAGTATATACATAAATATGTATTAGAGAATAGTGTATTAGGCTGACCCAACATGAGAAAACTTCATGGAATATAATTAATAGTATCATAAGTGATTCTCATAGTGAATGTGATGTAATGGTCCTTAGACCTGGAATCATTATATTTTTATTTGAGGATATTTGTGTTTTGATATCATCAAAAGTTACTTTTAACCGAGTAGACGATAAAGGTGATTATCGGGTACATCTCAAATCGATTGAAAAATATGAATGATCTAGATGGAATTTAACCCAACAATATAAGTAGAGATATCCATGGGCCTCTTGATTGAGTATGATTGTGAAATGCATGGCCATGCTCAAATATTGATTTGCTTTATATAATCTACTCATTGATCAAGATAAAATGATTAAATTATAAAGATAATGATAAGTTCCATGCCTCGAGTTTAATCTTGGATATATTGGTTAAAAGGGTTAAATTACATTAAGATAGCAGTAACAAAAATGTTGCATCAAATCATTGATTTTATTATAACTTGGGTAGCAGCGATGTATTACTAGATGTCACTCACTATTTATAATTTTAAATATGATTTAAAATTATTAACAACGACATAGTAACATATAGAGTCACACAATCAGAGCATTTGAAAAAAGGGAGAACCATTTAAATATGTGTATTGTGGATCAAACGGTTGATTCGTTACATATATTTGAAATGAAAGCCACGTAAAAATTGGGTTCGATTATTACTCTTTAGTTTAATAAAAGGATGCCAACCCTATTCTTCTTGGAGATATCATATATCTGAGGAAAAGAAAGTAATAGGGGAAAATTTGTGTGGTGTATTTGCTAGTATCTCTGCTCCTCTTCCTCGACATCGTTTGACGGACACTAAGCAGACGTTCGTGGACTCCTCTAGAGGTGCCTTCATCTAGCATTATTCCAAATTCGAACTAATTCGGGGTTCTTCGATTTCGTAAACCCTAAATGGATGAACTTTTGATTTAAAAGTTATGCATAGGTCCTAATTTTATAGATTGTAAAAAATTATTAAATCAAGGTTCCCGATTAGATCCATGAAACCTAACAGAAAGTCTACTAAATGCATGCTAATTGCTCAGAATTAAATATTACAGTCATGTTTATTTATTTTTAGCATTTTAGTAATCAATTGGGTTAAAAGATCTTTAAATTAAATAAAAAAATTCAATAACGTTTACTGATTTATGGACCACTGGAGGAGCGGATAACTATCTAATATCTGTCCATATCGACAGATGTGGATATCCAATATCAGAAAATGATTTCAGATGCGGATACGTGGCATAATCAGCATCCAAAAGCATCCGTTTACAATTCTAAAAACGTTATAGGGGTTCTTTCAAAGGAGGATACTGTAAGGAATAGTTGGAGCTGTTGGAATGCAAACCAAAGACCAGGAACTAATATTGGGATATGAGGAGTTGGAGTGGAGCCAACTGAAATGATGTACGCATAAATTGTATCATTCGATACCAACCCAAGTTCTCTCATACTCGGCGACAATGCCAGTAAGATTTTTAGGATGTTGAGAATTGATAATGTTGAAGCTACAAATGCAAATTAGAATGCAAGTGCACAACAAAACGGAAGAATATATGCCAAAATTTCTTATAGGAACGAATAATGGTATTAAACATGAAGAGCAAGTCAGAATGCACGATTAGAGGAGTATGTACTAAAGTACATGCTGGAGTTCCTCATAGGAATAGGAGTAGGTTGTAACTTTTGATAAAAGATTATTATTGAATGACAACAATCGGATGGCTGATATGATCAGATAGATAATTAGAGGTAGAACCCCAGATCAGACTTTGCAGGACGTAAACAAGAATCTGTTCGCTTCTAACATAGGAAATACGAGGAATCCTACTGATTTCAAGCTGATGGGGAGATGGACCAGACAATTTATCTAATGTGATGATGCACCACAACACCATAATATTCAATTTGCATCACATATTTTTTTAAACTATAGCGATTTTTTTGGTGATAAATTAACAACCGCTATCTCTGTTTTTAATGTTGCAATAGGTATCACCCTGATAAAATGCAATAATTTTGTAAATAAATTAAACTATCGTGGGGAGATTTGTAATTTATCCATCTTAATCATATTTTCCTTTCCCTCGTATCCTTTCTCAATCTAGGTTTACTCCCTACCCCCATCTCTTATTTGGTTTCATTCTCTGCCTCATCTCGATCTTAACATTTCACATGACCTTTCATTTTCGGTTACTTTTGTGATACTTGAATTCAAAATTGTTGCATCTAATTAAATTGCTGCAATTTATTTATCTATTTTCTATCTCATTTAATTGTTGGAACTTTGAGTTCTAGAATTTATTTTGAGTTCTATGTTCGGTTGTAGATGTTTATATGTGCAATTTTGATTCAAATCCTTTTTAGCTTAGAATCTGTTGAATTTGATTTAAGGTTTTAGGTAACTATTAGGATAGGTCGTTTCTTACCTCTAAATGCATTCTTCAAAAGCTTCTTACTATTTTAGTTATTTAATTCAGATATTCTGAACTGTATGACAAATTCGATAATTTTAAAGGAGAAAAAAATATGGCTACCGCCATACACCATCAGTGCATGTATAACCCAATAACGCGCTGTATTAGCACTCGGTCAATATAAAATGGTTATGAAGAGGAAAAAATAAGAGAAATAAAGAGAAATGAAAAGGATAATAAGAAAATAAAAGGGAGAAGAAGATATAAAATATAATCACATAACTTGTCATATATCTCGCTATGCATTTGATAACATATAATAGTAACAGTTACAAGTATAAATCAGATGGGACAATAATAACTAAATAAACTATATAATCAAAATATATACGCTCATATATTATACATAAAAGTAATAGAGTTCATACAAGAGATAAATAAACCTAAGTGATAAACGGTCTCTAATGAGAATGATAACATTGTTGTTAACCATAAAAATGGTCAACACCCCAAATTGAAGAACTTCCAGGTAAGCTCCAAAAGCAAGACCTTTCGTGTCAGCTGAAAGACCAGTTCGCTTCATTTGAAAAGGTTTCATAGTCATCAAGCGATATAAATGATTATCCGATAAGAGAAATGTGACTCTTTCAGGTTAGAGTTGTCAAAAAAGGAAGTAAACAAGCTATTGGCAAGAACAACATTTTCCTTGAATACTCTAGTTTTTCTATTTATTGGTCATTCTAATAAGTAGAAGTACTTCGAAATTGAAATTGAAAAAAAATGATTTAGAAATTAGAGTTTACACTTCAGAACTTGAGTATAAGAGTATAGAATGAGAAAACTCAATCCGAATTCTGGACTTTTGAGGTCGTATTTATAGGTGCAGGTTGACCCCTTCCGTCTTGATACCTTTGCTCTCTAGCCTTTGGTGGAATCTAAGTGGGTGTTGGATAGCAAAGGTTCTTGATATTTGACTTTTGAGCTGATTGGCTTCATTGTATGAAATAGTGTAGGGTAAGCCGTTAAGGCAGCTTCAAATGGACTTTCGACTCTATCGATGAATACTCGTGATCTTTTGTGGATGATTGTTTTTTCTATTAATTAACATTTGAGCATGAGTAGAGAAAGTCTTCCCCGGAGGCTGTTCCTTTTCATGCCGATCTTCATGGTGTTGATCCTTAGTTAAATGACTATTGCTGAGTGTGACAACCCAAATTACAACAGACCGATTTTTTTTCAAAATTCTAATCTATCGAAACTCATGTTGGTTTGCTCTGGTATCCTGCAGGAAAGACAGAGACATAAAATATGTCAGAGCTCAAAAAATATCTCACAGCGGAAATGGATAAAATATAACATAATCAAAGTATAGCTTTACCGTATTAATAATACTGCCTAACAAGTATCCAAAGCTATCATGTCTCTTCCACAAATCTAACCTGCGAATATGTTACGAGGAGGGGGTCAGAACACAAGTTCTGGTGACTGGATTTAAACTACTCACTTTGGATAATTCTACATATATCGTTTAATCACATTTTCTTATTTATTAGGTTACTTGAGTTAACATTACTCAAGGCTTAAACACACATCATACACGTTTACTTCCCAGTGGATTAACCTAATACAGTATATATGAAGCTATGCCCAATATTAAGGTATGCCCCATGGTACCACACTCGCACGGTCTCCAATGTAATACCACCGAAATATACGCAGTCCCTCATCCTACGCCAGAGTGATGTACGAATCTCTATATAACAATGTTATGTTCTGCATATATCTGTCAATTTTGTGCTACGTAAGCGTACGGACTGCCACATTCGATCGAATCAGATTCCATACCAAAGTAATGCCCTCAAGTCTACGATACACCACCCAAAGCAGACATGCATATATTTAGACTTTCCCATATATGTATCGTCAATTGTATCTCGATGCCTTAACCACACATCCTCTAATGTGCACCGAGTTCCGTGGCAGGGCGATACAAGAAATACGGAACTCGGTCGGGAGCTTTTCCATATCTGTACAGGTCTTCCATTAAGATCCTCAAAATACAGATACTCCTAGGATCTGTTTTTCATGGTGGCTATGGCCCCACCTCGGCTCCTCCCTCATCTAGTAAAGACTACAAGAGCTAAGCGACATGACCCTAACAACAAACAATATAGACATCCAGTTGGTGTCTCCCCTCAACCATCGTACCTCGATAGTGAAAGGTGAATGGTCTATTGGGTTTAGCTCTAGTCTTTTCGCATCCCATTGGCTACCGATGACGGATATCCGACGATCTACTATCCTTGTTGGTCGTGACCCTCTGCCTCCCCGTTGAGGCGACCGCCGAATCACCCTAGTGTCACCTCGTCACAGCATTCTGATTGCAAAGCTACTTTTGTAGTCAAGGCCTGCCCAACTAGTAGTTACGCGCAGACCCAACCTCTGAGAACACAGCCTAAACATCTGCCACCACACAAAGGCTACAAGGAGCACCTTGCGTACCTCAGGAAGCCGCGTGCTTCCCCTTCTAGTCCTTCAGAGCCGACAGAATAATCAGATGAACGTGCGCTCCCCTCGTGCCTTATGACACCACGATGATCTATCCCATTGGGTTATTCTCCCTCAAACGTGCGGACTGGTCCAAACGCCTCACTTTAATATGTTATTAGACCCTATGTCTAAACATTCTTTTATGCGCTTGCTTTATCCATCGAATTTCCATTTAACTTGGTTATCATCTTAATTTTTTATTCAGGTTACCAAGTTCTTTCTATCCCCTTATAACTCTAAGGAATGGCCCCTCTAGCTTATTAATTTCGATCATATAACAGCCCATTTAAGTCTATTAATAAGCCCACAACATGTTTGCAATAACCCGGAAATCTGAGCCAATTTAAAAATTTTATTTTGGCAATTTTAGTGAATTTTGAATATTTAAAATGAATTATTTTAAATAATAATGACGAGAAATTTATTTTTAATAGAATTAGAATGTATATATTTTTATAGATCGTCGTTAGAATATGAATAATTATTTATAATTATAAAAGGAATTGAAAATGGCGCGGTAGTTCGAAAATTCGATTTCAAAGTTCAAATGAATGTACAGGATTCAAAATAAACCGGATTTTAGCAAAACCAAAAATATTATAATCTATTTGAAAATATCTTTCCAACGAATCCGAAAAATCAAAATTTCATAGCGGGGATAAAAAGTTATGCCCAGTTGAAAATTCAGAAGAGTCGCTATGGAATTCTGGCCCTTAAAAAATGGAAATTTTGCAAACGACCTTCATTTTCGAAGAAACCACTTTTATTGGATCCGTGATGTCAAGTTATTACTAGATTCCAAAATTCATAATTTTCTGAATTAATATGTGAGCATGGCGAAGTAAAACGTGTTTTGACAGTTTCAGTCAATTTCAATCGACCAGAAAATGGCCATTTTTCAAACGGTCTCAGAATTTGACGAAATTACATTTGTTAGAACTGTATCGTCAATACGAAGCTAAAAAATATTTTTCGAGAATTTTTAGAGTCCGTGTGTAGCCCCAGTAAATTGATATGCGCGTTCAAATTTAATATATAGATTCATATTTTGATTTTGACGAAAACTGAATGAAACAGCCGAATTGGCTTACGAAACATATCCCATTGTGTTCGGAATGGAGGTAATTAGCTATGGACGACAGTTGTCGGATCTCGTTTGGAGTTTGGAATAAAAGTCAATTTTTTGGAATTAAAAATAATATAAAATAAAACCTTATCCCTTTTCCCTCTCTCCCCCAATCATTCAACAGAACCCGATTAGAAAAAGAAAAAAAAACCGACGAAGCCTCCTCCTCCCCATCGTCGATCGCTCCACCGCGCCTCCCTATGACCGCCGCTCCCCAACCCCTTATCGCCGTCGTCAGCCTCCCACCGTCCTTTTCTCTCTCTCCAGCTTCAAACACACCCAACCTTAAAGCCGCTGCCAAACCCGACGTCGACTTCCCCAAGACACCACTGCCGGAGTCCCTTCCCTCGGCCGCCGACGTCAGAATCGCCACCCCTTAGCCATCACCGCCTCCCCCCCCCCCATTTCTTCGATTTAAAACTTCTCCACATCTGAAAAACCACCTCCTCCACCTCTTAGGGCCCACTGCCGCCACTGCAGCGCCGCCACCATCGCTTTCGCCTCACCGGACTCCAGCATAATCCCACCATGAGCGTTCACTTTATTTTTATTTAGTCTTGTTGGTAAAAATTTGGTTTTTTGTTGTTTACATAATTAAAAATGCAATTTTTTATAATAAATATCATATATAAAAATATGAATTTCATTTATATGGTAGCAACAAGAAAGATTAGATTTTTAGATTTAAAAAGATTTGTTTTTTTATAGACAGAAAATTTTGATTTGTATATGAGGAGATTTGAAATATAAAGTTATGATTTTTAAGTATGTAAAATTATGATCTTTAGTAGTATAAAAATATAATTTTTAACGAAATAAAAATATAATCTTTTCTATGTAGAAGCGAATAAAAATGTGATCTTTATGCTAATAAAGATATGATTTTTATGATTTAAAACATGAAAAGAATTGATCTTTAGAACATAAAAAGAAAAGATTTTTAGTTATGTAAAAATACGATTTTTATCGTGTAAAGGAAATATTTTTAGTAAGTTAAAAATATGATTTTTAACTAGAGTATGACATGAAAATATTTTAAGAAAGGTAAAAATAGGATTTTTAGCCTATGTACACTTTTAATAAAATAGTCATGTTATGGAATAACTTTTAATTCGATAAAAAAAATATGATTTTCAGACTATATATATACGAGGAATAAATCAAGGCGAAGATTTTCTACATATGAAGAGTCGTGGCATTTGGTTTAGCTTCTCGGTGAGAACTCCTCACTTTTATTTTATTTTCTAATTGAAATATATGCTAGGATGCAGACGGTGCTTAGTAGCAGCCGACACTTGTCGTCCACAGACCATGGACAACTTGTTTAATTTTGTTATGTGGTGAAAATTGATTGTGATGTGAAATGAATGGAAATATATTCATGTGTTGAAATAAATTATTTATCGTTAAAAATATAAATTTAACGTGAATGTGAACAAATAAATATTCATTTACAAATCGAACGATTTGTTTATGTACACCCATTTGAAGGATATTGATTCGGATAATAAATTTTACACAATGCCCAACTGCACAAATAAAAATCTGTGTTTGTTGACTGAAACCCCACACGGGCGTTGGGATGATATTGACGTACACTAATCCCAATTTTTTAGTAGTATGTCGACCGATGGGTTGACAGACTGTGTAAGCGTTAATTAGTTATCTTTAATGCTTATGCAGTTGTGTAGTGCACTCTGGATGATGGTTGATGATTTATCGTTGCTATTATATACATGTGTTGTAGGGAATCCATATAATTAACATTATATGGTAATTAATTGGGCATCATTCCAAGTTGGAAAATAAAATATATATTCATGTGTTGAATAGAAGAAAATTCATGTGTTGAATAAATTATATATTCATGTGTTGAATAGAAGAAAATTCATGTGTTGAATAAAAGAAAATTCAAGTGTTGTAGAAAATATTCATTTGTTGAATAGAATATCGAAGTTATTGAAATATATCAAGCCGTGTTGATTAGATATGCGCCATTTTGACGTGAACGATATCTATATCGATTTTATTCATTTTTATAATGAATATCGAAAAGGAATTGATTTCAAAATCTAATGTTTTGAAAATATTATCATTTATATATCGATGATATGGAATATTCAATTTTGATTAGAAATTGAATATAAAGTTGAAATTGTTTTGAAAACGAATTTAAAACGATTTATAAAATATGTTTAGAATTGAAATCGACGAAGTATATATAATATATATATATCATATATATAATGGCCTGAATAGAACGCGTCGCGCTGCGGTAGTTCGTGAATTTCGACCATTGTCTTCGAATGGATATTACGGGAGATTCGACCGTCGGATTCTCCAAAAACTGGAACCGTTGGGTTCGTATCGAAAAGAGCTTTCTAACGAATATTAGAGATTTGAAATCTAACGGCTGGATTTGGAAAAATGTCCAAATAAAATTTGGAAAAGGTCGTTGTAAGTGTAGTTCGATGGCCGTTTATGGAAATCGACTATACGGGCCTTGATAAAATTATTAAAAATAGTAATAATTTGTGTAAAATCATAAGAAATGATTTGGAAAGAATTGGGATGAAAAACTCCATATTTGAAAAGATAAAAATAGATTTTTATCGAAATGAACTAGTTTTGAACTAGAATTATAATCCATTTATTTTTGAAATAAATAAATTGGATTTAAAAGGGTTTTAAAAGTAACCAAAATTTCCAATAATTGAATTTAAATTGATTTTTTGGGTTTATCGTGAACGGTGTTTTAAATAACACTCGTTCTTTAACCTGATTTATAGTGAAATGGGATTTAGAATTTATAAATCTTTTTGATAAGATTTAAAGGAGATTTTCCAAAGTAAAGTTTTCCAATTTAATAAAATAAATTGGAATGGAATGGAATTCGATTTGGTAATAATTAAAGTGAATTTCTATGGAGGAAGACAACTAACATATCTGGAATTTAAAAGGCTTTGTCGTTATTCCATTTATATTATTAGTCGGATATGGAAGTTTATATCGATTATATATATCGATTTGTTTTCCATGAAGATTCCATTGTAAATGGAATGTGATTTTGGGTTGTCGTGAATGGTATCTTTAATAATACTGTTCTTAGACCCAACGGAGTTAAGAAAATCAGAAAACTAACTAGAGATTAGTTAAGTTAAATGGTTTCTTGAGTATTGATCTGATGTTGGTTTCGGCCTTCGGGGTTATTACTTAGGGAATTGTTCACTTGCTAATTTACGGTTAAAGGCTGATAGAATGGAATGTGATTTTGGGTTCATCGTGAACCGTATTTTAAATGACATTGGTCCTTTAACCCAGTTAAAGGTAGGATATGATTTCCCAAGTTAAACAATCATTAATAATGATTTTTGGGACGATTAAAACCAAGTGGAGTTTTAATGAATCTTTAATTAGATTGAAAAGTGAATTTGATAATTAAAATTATCAAATTCAAGAAATGATCGAGAATGGAGTACCATTAGTTTTACTCCAGACGATAGTTAAATCTATAATTAGATATGAACGTGAAAAGGTAATTGAGATTACCGATAACACTGTGGTGTTAGATATGAAGTATTACCAGTTTTACTTCTTGGGATGAATAGGTTGGGGTTGGGAAATTTAACAATTGATTACTTCGGTAAGGTTCGTTAATCCCGACTAGTTTGGATAAACCATAATTTGGTTTGAATTGATATTCAAAAGAGGATTAAAGAATAAATTTAAGGAATTTATCTTTGATAAAATTAATGGGAACCTCTCCCTAAGAATGTGAAATTTAGCAACTAACTGAAGATTAGTTAAGATGAATGGTTTCCAAGGTATTGATCTGATGTTGGTTTTGGCCTTCGGGGTTAATATTTGGGGAATTGTTCACTTACTAATTTACGGTTAGTGACTGATGAATTGGAATGAGGCGTATGTTGTGTTTGTGTAACACTTGTTTATTATATACGCGAGTTATTCGGAAAGACCAGGTTTATCCCATTCTGAATAACTGATACGACGATAAGTCGAAGGTGAAGACGGTGGTTGAAGACCAGAGTTCTTCACATCGTTTGGATGATTCCTGATGATCATGATTGGGCCATACACCCAAAAGGAGGGAATAAGTTAGTGATCATCCAGACGTACTTGGAGATCGATGGATATGCGAGGTACAAGGTGCCTCCGGTTTCATTCAGACCCAGAACAGACTTGTAAATGGACTGTGTGTCTGACATTGGATATCATTCTGTGTGATTGATGGATATCGGTTGCATGGAGTGGTTTGCCTGTGAGGCATGCTAAGGTGCAAATGATCAAGGCTTCTGTTGAAAAGCAGAGTCTTGTGGTTGATTATCAAAGCACGGCCTTTGTGGCATAGCTTTGTGTAGCGTTAATTCGTGAGCCTCACACCCCGGTGTGAACCAGAAACGGGAGAGGACCTCAGGGAGGGCATGCGTTTCCTTCTAGCTAGAAGTGTCGTCAGTGGTTTGACATGCCCTGACGAGTTTGACTTATGTGGTTGTTGGGTTGCGAGGCGCCTCGGATATATCGGTGACTATGAGGAGCTGATGGAGTCATTTGGCTCATTGACGCCCTAAAGGGCGGGAAAACGCAGTGTTCAGGCATTTTAATCCACATCGATGGACTGGCCCTGATGATCTAAAGGCTTGACTGAGTACTTGCCTGAGGGGCGGGCTAGAGCGTCTCGAATTCGGTAAGGACTATCTTTTGCCTTGGTTCATGATGGAAATCCAACTTCCAATACACGACTTTGCGGTTTTAGTTGTAACCCTATATATGGCGACATAGTGGTATAGGGTACTTATGTCGTCTATGATTGATACTTATGATTGAAATTTTTTTGACACTATACACTTATAGTAATAATAAAACATGAAATTTAGCGTATCAAGCATGCTTTGGCTATTATATGGTAAAACCCTATCCTCCGGCTTGTGTTGCATTGTGTGATGGGACCTGGGTCTTATAATAGCTTCATTGTTCTTAACTTAGCATTGCAATGTTTTATGCAGTGGTATTCTTGGGAAGAAACCCGTTCCGTGTTATACGGCGTGGTCCTTTGATTTACCTAACTTTAAAATCAGATTAATAACTGTTTTAGTTCTCACACCAGTCACATGACTGACCTGGAGTTTATTGTTTTATCCTAAACTCCGGGTGCCCTTATTTTGACACGGACAGCTAATAGTTTTGGTTTTGCAGATTTATATTCATAGGAACCTGATTTACAGCTGGAATGATACCAAAAAGCTCTGTATCCATATATCTCGTTCAGTTGTGTATTGTATTATTTTTCCGCTGCGGTAATGAATTTAATTCTCTGATATTTCTCTGATGTATACTATTTATTCATACTCTGTATATTCTTGTATTATGATGGAATTGTTGTAATAAATAATGAAATGTTCTTCTGTTTGCGTTCCGATGTGGCTTGTCCTCAAAGCAATCCGGGCTTTCCCTCACGGGGAAGTTCGGGTCGTTATAGCTTGGTATCAGAGCTTTGGTTTATAGAGCTCGGAGAACAAGACACGTTAGAACCTAACGAAAGAATTCGTCGAAGATTGGATTAGTAATATCCAATGAGAATGACTCGTTAGAGATAGGATCAGCAGTATCCTAGAACGAGTGTGAAGAGTATATTTTTAAATTGAAAACAATTTTTGTTTTGAAAATTTTAATCGTATTATACGTATTTGAATATTTATTTTAAATTGATTTGGACAATCGAGTATATAGAGATTTTAATATACGTCTGATCCACGTGTGTTAGAAGCCTCAAATATATTTGATAGATATAGAATCACACTCTAGTCGCCCAGAGATGATTTTGATGATGGACTCCATCATCAGGATTTATGTTCGTGTTTCGAAAGTGAGATATCTATATATTTCCATTAGACTGGTGTGAGAACCAAAACTTACATAGGATTATTTGTTGTGATTTGGCTTCAAAAAACTGATTTTTGGACTATGTATCAAAATTATGAATTTGAAACGTTAATCAACTAATTGATTGTTGATTGTGTTGTTTGATTATTGGTTGATTAATTAAAATTTGGACCATTTAGCCAAGTTGTATCAAATAGTGAATTGTATTGAAAATTAGTCGCATTTGCATGCATGTACATGTACTTACATTGAACAGGTCATAGCAAGGAGGCTAGAGAAGAGGAATAAAATTGTTTGCCCGACAAATAGGTACATGTTAATTGTATTTCTTGGGTTTTTGATGATTTTATGAGCCGATTGGTTAGCGGATTGGCTGTTTCTTTTTCTTTTTGGATTGGTGTGGGCCATGGGAGGCTATTTGAAATATCCCGAAGCTCCCAGAGTAGGGGAGGTTATGGCGAAACTTTTCGAAAATTTAGGGTGTTAGCCAAATTTTTGAAAAATTTGAAAAGTTCTTAGAAACTGAAAAGTTGAAGAACTTAAGCCGTAATGAAAATAATGAAAGTTGAGTTGATTTGTTAAACAACTTTCAGCTTCGTTCCTTTTCGGGGACGAAAAGTTTTAAGTGGGGGAGATTGTAATAACCCGTAAATCTGAGCCAATTTAAAATTTTTATTTTGGCAATTTTAGTGAATTTTGAATATTCAAAATGAATTATTTTATATAATAACGACGAGAAATTTATTTTTAATAGAATTAGAACGTATATATTTTTATAGATCGTCGTTAGAATATGAATAATTATTTATAATTATAAAAGGAATTGAAAATGGCGCGGTAGTTCGAAAATTCGATTTCAAAGTTCAAATGAATGTACAGGATTCAAAATAAATCGGATTTTAGCGAAACCAAAAATATTAGAATCTATTTGAAAATATCTTTCCAACGAATCCGAAAAATCAAAATTTCGTAACGGGGATAAAAAGTTATGCCCAGTTGAAAATTTAGAATAGTCGCTATGGAATTCTAGCCCTTAAAAAATGGAAATTTTGCAAACGACCTTTGTTTTTGATGAAACCACTTTTGTTGGATCCGTGATGTCAATTTATTGCTAGATTCCAAAATTCATAATTTTCTGAATCAATATGTGAGCGTGGCGAAGTAAAATGTGTTTTGACAGTTTCAATCAATTTCAATCGACCAGAAAATGGCCATTTTTCAAACGGTCTCAGAATTTGACGAAATTAGTTTTGTTAGAACCGTATCGTCAATACGAAGCTAGAAAGTATTTTTCGAGAATTTTTAGAGTCCGTGTGTGGCCCCGGTAAATTAAAATGCGCGTTCAAATTTAATATATAGATTCTTATTTTGATTTTGACGAAAACTGAACGAAACAGCCGAATTGGCTTACGATACATATCCTATTGTGTTCGGAATGGGGGTAATTAGCTATGGACGACAGTCGTCGGGTCTCGTTTGGAGTTTGGAATAAAAGTCAATTTTTTTGGAAATAAAAATAATATAAAATAAAACCTTATCCCTTTTCCCTCTCTCCCCCAATCATTCAACAGAACCCGATTAGAAAAAGAAAAAAAAAACCGACGGAGCCTCCTCCCCACCCCCCCTCCATCGTCGATCGCTCCCCCGCGCCTCCCCATGACCGCTGCACCCCAACCCCTCATCGTCGTCGTCAGCCTCCCACCGTCCTTTTCTCTCTCTCCATCTTTAAACACACCCAACCCTAAAGCCGCTGCCAAACCCGACGTTGCCCTCCCCTAGACACCACTGCTGGAGCCCCTTCCCTTGGCCGCCGACGTCATAATCGCCACCTCCTAGCCATCACCTCCTCCCCCTTCCCTTTTCTTCGATTTAAAACCTCTCCACATCTGAAAAACCACCTCCTCCACCTTTTAGGGCCCACTGCTGCCACTGCAGCGCTGCCACTGCAGCGCTGCCACTGCAGCGCTGCCACCATCGCTTGCGCCTCACCGGACTCCAGCATAACGCCACTGTGAGCGTTTACTTTATTTTTATTTAGTCTTGTTGGTAAAAAATTTGGTTTTTAGTTGTTTACATAATTAAAAATGCGATTTTTTATTATAAATATCGTATATAAAAATATGAATTTCATTTATATGGTAGCAACAAGAAAGATTAGATTTTTAGATTTAAAAAGGTTTTTTTTATAGATAGAAAAATTTGATTTGTATATGAAGAGATTTGAAATATAAAGTTATGATTTTTAAGTATGTAAAAATATGATCTTTAGTAGTATAAAAATATAATTTTTAGTGAAATAAAAATATAATCTTTTCTATGTAGAAGAAAATAAAAATGTGATCTTTATGCTAATAAAGATATGATTTTTGTGATTTAAAACATGAAAAGAATTGATCTTTAGAACATAAAAAGATTAGATTTTTAGTTATGTAAAAATACGATTTTTATCGTGTAAAGGAAATATTTTTAGTAAGTTAAAAATATGATTTTTAACTAGAGTATGACATGAAAATATTTTTAGAAAGGTAAAAATAGGATTTTTAGCCTATGTACACTATTAATAAAATAGTCATGTTATGGAATAACTTTTAATTCGATAAAAAAATATGATTTTTAGATTATATATATACAAGGAATAAAACACGGCGAAGATTTTCAACATATAAAGAGTCGTGGCGTTTGGTTTAGCTTCTCGGTGAGAACTCCTCACTTTTATTTTATTTTCTAGTTGAAATATATACTAGGATGTAGACGGTGCTTAGTAGCACCCGACACCGGTCGTCCACAGACCATGGACGACTTGTTTGATTTTGTTGTATGGTGAAAATTGATTGTGATGTGAAATGAATGGAAATATATTCATGTGTTGAAATCAATTACTTATCGTTAAAAATATAAATTTAACGTGAACGTGAAAAATTAATATTCATTTACAAATCGAACGATTTGTTTATGTACACCCATTTAAAGGATATTGATTGGGATGATAAATTTTACACATCGCCCAACTGCACAAATAAAAATCTGTGTTTGTTGACTGAAACCCCACACGGGTGTTGGGATGATATTGACGTACACTGATCCCAATTGTTTAGTAGTATGTCGACCGATGGGTTGACAGACTGTGTAAGCGTTAATTAGTTATCTTTAATGCTTATGCAGTTGTGTGGTGCACTCTGGATGATGATTGATGATTTATCGTTGCTATTATATACATGTGTTGTAGGGAATCCATATAATTAACATTATATGGTAATTGATTGAGCCTCATTCCAAGTTGGAAAAGAAAATATATATTCATGTGTTGAATAGAAGAAAATTCATGTGTTGAATAAAATTATATATTCATGTGTTGAATAGAAGAAAATTCATGTGTTGAATAAAATATATATTCATGTGTTGAATAAAAGAAAATTCATGTGTTGAAGAAAATATTCATTTGTTGAAAAGAATAACGTAGTTATTGAAATATATCAAGCCGTGTTGATTAGATGTGCGCCATTTTGACGTGAACGATATCTATATCGATTTTATTCATTTTATAATGAATATCGAAAAGGAATTGATTTCAAAATCTAATGTTTTGAAAATATTATCATTTATATATCGATGATATGGAATATTCAATTTTGATTAGAAATTGAATATGAAGTTGAAATTGTTTTGAAAACGAATTTAAAACGATTTATAGAATACGTTTAGAATTGAAATCGATGAAGTATATATAATATACATATTATATATAATGGCCTGAGTAGAACGCGTCGCGCCGTGACAGTTCGAGAATTTCAGCCATTATCTTCGAATGGATATTACAGGAGATCTGACTGTCGGATTCTCCTAAAACCGGAACCGTTGGGTTCGTATCGAAAAGAGCTTTCTAACGAATATTAGAGATTTGAAATCTAACGGTTGGATTTGGAATTATGTCCAAATAAAATTTGGAAAAGGTCGTTGTAAGTGCAGTTCGATGGCCGTTTATGGAAATCGACTGTACAGGCCTTGATAAAATTATTAAAAATAGTAATAATTTGTGTAAAATCATAAGAAATGATTTGAAAAGAATTGGGATTAAAACCTCCATATTTGAAAAGATAAAAATAGATTTTTATCGAAATGAACTAGTTTTGAACTAGAATTATAATCCATTTATTTTTGAACTAAATAAATTGGATTTGAAAGGGTTTTAAAAGTAACCAGAATTTCCAATAATTGAATTCGAATTGATTTTTTGGGTTTATCGTGAACGGTGTTTTAAATAACACTCGTTCTTTAACCCGGTTTACAGTGAAATGGGATTTAGAATTTATAAATCTTTTTGATAAGATTTAAAGGGGGTTTTCCAAAGTAAAGTTTTCTAATTTAATAAAATAAATTGGAATGGAATTCGATATGGTAATAATCGAAGTGAATTACTGTGGAGGAAGACATACGATTATATATATATCGATTTGTTTTCCATGAAGATTCCATAGTAAATGGAATGTGATTTTGGGTTGTCGTGAATGGTATCTTTAATAATACTGTTCTTAGACCCAACGGAGTTAATAAAATCAGAAAACTAACTAGAGATTAGTTAAGTTAAATGGTTTCGTGGGTATTGATCTGATGTTGGTTTCGGCCTTCGGGGTTATTACTTAGGGAATTGTTCACTAGCTAATTTACGGTTAAAGGCTGATAGAATGGAATGTGATTTTAGGTTTATCGTGAACCGTGTTTTAAATGACATTGGTTCTTTAACCCAGTTAAAGACAGGATATGATTTCCCAAGTTAAACAATCATTAATAATGATTTTTGGGAAGATTAAACCCAAGTGGATTTTTAATGAATCTTTAATTAGATTGAAAAGTGAATTTGATAATTAAAATTATCAAATTCAAGAAATGATCGAGAATGGAGTACCACTAGTTTTACTCTAGACGATAGTTAAATCTTTAATTAGATTTGAACGTGAAATGGTAATTGAGATTACCGATAACATCGTGGTGTTAGATATGAAGTATTACCAGTTTTACTTCATGGGATGAATAGGTTGGTGTTGGGAAATTTAACAATTAATTACTTCGGTAAGGTTCGTTAATCCTGACTAGTTTGGATAAACCATAATTTGGTTTGAATTGATATTCAAAAGAAGATTAAAGAATAAATTTAAGGAATTTATCTTTGATAAAATTAATGGGAACCTCTCCCTAAGAATGTGAAATTTAGCAACTAAATGAAGATTAGTTAAGATGAATGGTTTCCTGGGTATTGATCTGATGTTGGTTTCGGCCTTCGGGGTTAATACTTGGGGAATTGTTCTCTTACTAATTTACGGTTAGTGACTGATGAATTGGAATGAGGCGTATGTTGTGTTTGTGTAACACTTGTTTATTATATACGCGAGTTATTCGGAAAAACCAGGTTTATCCCATTCTAAATAACTGATACGACGATAAGTCGAAGGTGAAGACGGTGGTTGAAGACCAGAGGTCTTTACATCGTTCGGATGATTCCTGATGATCTTGATTGGGTTATACACCCAAAAGGAGGCAATAAGTTGGTGATCATCCAGACGTACTTGGAGATCGATGGATATGCGAGGTACAAGGTGCCTCCAGTTTCGTTCAGACCCAGAACGGACTTGTAAATGGACTATGTGCCTGACATTGGATATCATTCTGTGTGATTGATGGATATTGGTTGCATGGACTGCTTTGCCTGTGTGGCATGCTAAGATGCAAATGATCAAGGCTTCTGTTGAAAAGCAGAGTCTTGTGGTTGATGATCAAAGCACGGCCTTTGTGGCGTAGCTTTGTGTAGCGTTAATTCGTGAGGCTTACACCCCTGTGTGAACCAGAAACGACAGAGGACCTCAGGGAGGGTATGCGTTTCCTTCTAGCTAAAAGTGGCGTCAGTGGTTTGACACGCCCTGACGAGTTTGACTTATGTGGTTGTTGGGTTGCGAGGCGCCTCAGATATATCGGTGACTATGTGGAGCCGATGGAGTCATTTGGCTCATTGACGCCCCAAAGGGTAGGGAAACGCAGTGTTCAGGTATTTTAATCCACATCGGTGGACCGGTCGTGACGATCCAAAGGCTTGACTGAGTACTTGCCTGAGGGGCGGGCTAGAGCGTCTCGAATTCGGTAAGGACTATCTTTTGCCTTGGTTCACGACGGAAATCCAACTTCCAATACGCGACTTTGCGGTTTTAGTTGTAACCCTATATATGGCGACATAGTGGTATGGGGCACTTATGCCGTCTATGATTGATACTTATGATTGAAATTGTTTTGACACTATACACTTATAGTAATAATAAAACATGAAATTTAGCGTATCAAGCATGCTTTGGCTATTATAAGGTAAAACCTTATCCTTTGGCTTGTGTTGCATTGTGTGATGGGGCCTGGGTCTTATAATAGCTTCATTGTTCTTTATTTAGCATTGAGTTGTTGTTTTATGCACTGGTATTTTTGGGAAGAAACCCGTTCCGTGTTATACGGCGTGGTCCCTTGATTTACCTAACTTTAAAATCAGATTAATAACTGTTTTAGTTCTCACACCAGTCACATGACTGACCTGGAGTTTATTGTTTTAAACTAAACTCTGGGTGCCCTTATTTTGACACGTGCAGCTAGTAGTTCTGGTTTTGCAGATTTATATTCACAAGAACCTGGTTTACAGCTGGAATGATATCCGGAAAGCTCTGTATCCGTATATCTCTTTCAGTTGTGTATTGTATTATTTTTCCGCTACAGTAATGAATTTAATTCTCTGATATTTCTCTGATGTATAATATTTATTCATACTCTGTATATTCTTGTATTCTGATGGAATTGTTGTAATAAACAATGAAACTTTCTTCTGTTTGCGTTCCGATGTGGCTTGTCCTCAAAGCAATCCGGGCTTTCCCTCACGGGGAAGTTCGGGTCGTTATAATGTTGTTATCTAGATTGTGATCCAAGGTCTGTAATCCACAATCCCTCTATATTCTTGTTTGATTCAAGTTTACAATAACATGTTCTACTTAATACGTAATTAAATATATCTCAATTTACATGTTTTCTGTCTAACGTGTCACTTATAATTTATGATTAAATATAACTTATTTCATTTCATAAGTATGCCTCATTCTTTCCTATTTAATCATAATTCCATCTTACATTGTCACTACAACTTATCGTTGTTTACTTATTAACTTAGTTCTCTTAACTAAGGTTCACTGATAAGTCTCATTTCCATTTATTATAACCTATGTTATAATTTCCTCTTGTCCCTAAGACAATCCTAAACATGTTATTCTTATCAGCAGATTTCAGAATTCCAAGTTTACATATTACTCAATTTATAATTAAGTACAACTTCTTACATTTCATAAATTTCCCCCTTTTCTTTACTTATTACTTAGGCTTCCCCGTTTACTAATTACTTAATTTACAATTAAGTGCCACTTATCTGATTCCACCAGTTATCTCATTTCCTTACTAGTTTATTATAACCTAAGTTATAATCTTCACTTGTCCCTAGGATAAGTCTACCTATTATATAACATTCTCATTAATGTAATTTATTTATAATATGTTATTATCATTCCCCTTTCATTCTCATTTCCTTTTACTGTTGTAATTATCTTTCATTCAGTTCCATTCATTTTCATTAATTTCAATTAATGTCATTTATCAATCCTGCCATATACGTATATTTATGTTGGATAATAGGGAGAAGGACAAAGTTAGCAAAAAAATTAGTCAAAAGTATAGCAAGTTTTAAAATTGGGGAGAAGGACAAGTTGTAGGGTAAATGTGAAAATGGGAGTGGGCCCCCTGAATTCCACTTTTGCATAAGTTTTGTCCTTCTCACCAATTTCAAAACTTTGTATATTTTTGGCTAAAAAATTTGGTAAGTTTGTCCTTTAAAAGAAATTTCTCTATATTTATATATATGTTTATGCACTAGACCTCTCACATTAAGCCTACGCTTGTGGATGCTGGATTTGCCGGGAGGTTTCGGGCAGACTTCTTCTACAAGTTGACTTAACCTCGTGTCTTAGCACCGTTACATGTTTTATTTATGCACTTAGATCTCACACATTAGATTTACCACTTGTGGATGCTGGATATGTCGGGCGGTTCTGGGAAGACTTCTACCACAAGTGTAATCTAACCTCGTGTCTAAGCACGGTTACTGTAAATCTTCTATATAATCTAGGCATGTCTATTTTTTCAAATTTCCACTGTAATATATATATTACATGTCATCATATTATGCCTATTTTATGTCATATGTTCTTTCTAACATATAATCAATTCTATTCTAACATGTAATTTTCTAAATTTCTACCGTTAATGGTACAGGTACATAAATGTCCCAAGTTAACATGGAATTGAAACAACAGTAACCGCTACACATATTTTGACAAGTTTATCTTTCAACATATAAATTTTCCCATATATTAGTATCTTAGCATATTAATATTCCAACATGTCATATTTGTCACTTTAATCCTTTTAAGATATGTTTAAACATTCCAACATATCATATTTAAACATGTCATAATAACATTTCAGTAATTTCAATTATTCTAGCAAATTCACATTATACGATAACGGGGAATGTTAAACGATAATATATCATTATCAAAAGTGATATAACTTAAATCCGCTCACCTTGATATGCTGATCTAGAAAAGAATCTCTTTGGATTGGTTGCAGATGGAGAGTCATGAGTTTGTACTGTTGTTGCAGTTGAAAACGCCTTATTTTTTGGATTTTTCATTATTGACGATAAAATTTCTTTTCATTAATCTTCATTTAGATAGTGCCCAATATTATAATTAATAATTTTATTCAGAAATTATATGGAGAAAGAAGAAGAGAGTGAAGAAACAGCAAATGAGAATGAAAAGCTATATGGTCCTTTATATAAGAAGCTTAAATCGATGCTAACCGTCTATTTTCGCTGATGAAATCTACTCTCTCCATGTCATATAGCCAATAGGAAGTCGCCACATCAACAAAAATTTTGAATTGGACCAATAGAATAAAGCCAACAAGGCGTGCATTGTCACTTCCTACCAATTAAATGTGTCAATTAGGCGCAAAATTTCGAATTTCGAATGTTAGAATTGTTTTGGCATAGAAATTTGATTTTCGAATGTTCGAATTTTTTGGAATTTATTTAACAGTTATATTCACATGAAATTTTCTTATATGTATACAATTCTTCTAACCATCATTTTACGCGTATATATACGCACAATTTTCGTTTCGTTTTCAAAATTCAAATGGTGTTGCACCGTTATTTGATTCTTGCCATATTTCGTTGACTATAGCCTTATCTTGAATTTTATGTTTTGTATACATATGTTTCTGCACACACATATATATATATATATATATATATATATTCTCATATATATACATATATTTTCTTTATTTTCTTATATGTACTTTTTTATATATTAAAATTTTTGAATTTGTATCCATACATATATTTGTATGTTCAGTTGGCCCTCTCTAAAACAAAGATAAAAATTATGTCGTCGTCGGGGTTCGAACCCTCGACATCTATGTTGCATATCCAATGCCTTAACCAACTGAGCTATGTTGCCTTTTGCTAATAAGTTTAGAAACAATCGTAGTCATTGTTCTTCTTCTTTTACCTTATTTTCGTGTTTCACTACCACACTTCATTTAAAGGTATCTATTTCATCTTAAATCAGTTTTATGTAATTCATAGGTCTAAATTGACCAGAAATCGCCACGAACACAATGACGCTAATCCCATGGCCAAATTTTGGAAGCTCTTCAAATATTTCTTTTTTAAATATTCATAATCAGTGCATTCAACATATTTACACTGCATGCAACCTATCCTTTTTTTTTTCTTTTTCTATGCATACATTACATTTTTATTTTCATTAATACTTTCTTCTTTTAAATACATATATCAATGCATATATATATATATATACACATATACATTATTTAATTATTTAATTGTTACAAAATGCAGGGTGTTACATTCTCCCACCCTTTGGTAATTTCGTCCCCGAAATTTGATAAGGGTAAAAGAAATCAAATAACCCCTCACATAGTGTACATCCATCTTGTGTGCATCCAACTTTTGCAAATATTGTGCACTTGTGCAAAGTAAAATACAACATAATAATTCATGTATGCCTAAGCGATACCTCCTATATGTATGCAAATTTTCAAAAATCCTTTAATAACATGATGCTCACATCCTAAATATCACTACACCATAATGGTCATTTGGTGACCCTTTTTTTGTCCAATCGCCAACACTTATTTGTGTTGTAGTGCAATAACAAGAATAAGCGTTGCTGTATTAAAAAAGTGTTGCAAAAAATACATAATTGTATTTTTTTTATTGCCAACGCTTATTAGGGTCTTTAAGGGTGGGTTCGGGGGGTAAAAACGTAAACTCTGCAGTGTAAACCTATTTCCCCTTTCACGTTGCTTTCTCCCAACGCTTTCACAATTTCGGCCGCCTAAATCAGTAATCCCATATCCCACGATCCTAAAGAAGAAGAAAAAAACTAAGAAAAAAAAACATCCGAGCATGGCGCTATCTGATTTTAGGGGTGGCTTCAGGTTTCAACTCGCTTTCGCATTCGATTTTGGGGATTTTGTTCGATTTGTGCTTGCATTCGCTCACAGTTAGGTATAAATTTAATTCTCATCTTTATCGATTTGTGAAGCCGAGTGTTGCGATGTAATTTGCTGCGATTTTTGGGGATTTTAGACTCTCAAGGCTTCCTAGATTATGTTGAGAGATATGTTAAATCAGAAGAAAATAGCCACAATCTTCTTGATAAATTACAAGATGCAACTGGGAGGGGTCAGAGCCCGTTCACAATCTTTCCTCCATCGGAAGAACCTGAAATCATAACTATAACAGAACCTGACACAGGACTTGCAGGTTTCTTTTCATGCTTTTATACACCAAACTCTGTTCTTTCATATTCAGTTAACTTTCAGAGATTTTTCCAGACAAGAAATTTTATATTATAGCACGCAACCTGTCATCTGAGTTGGGTTAATTTTGTTAATTTCCAAGTAAATTGTGGGGTTCCTGGCTATATAATTATTTAGCGCATATTGCCTAGTAAATTATTTTTTGATCTAAATTGAGATCTGGTTAGATTGCTTCTTTGATTCTTTAGTGGTACATTGGGTAGTTTTACACTGGACCGTGGTTTCCCAGTTATGAAATTGGTCAGTGTTATTTTGTCACTTAACATGGTCCATATTATTGTGTTGAGGATATTTCTTTTGAATTTGTGCTCAGATACTCGCTACCAGTACAAGCAGTTTCCTTTAAATATTAGAACTGTAGAGCAGGAAGAAAAGTGCAGGTCAATCTTAGCATCAATAAGTGGAAGCATTTCAGGAAGACATATGAGGTACAAGTGTTGGACTACATCCGTGAAACTATAAAATACTTCCAAGGTTCCACATTGTTGCTGTTGTGTAACTAACCATCAATACTCATATTATTTAGATCGCCTTCTTTTATGGACCCGGAATCAAAAGCTGAAAGCTTGAGTCCCAGAGAAAGATCTGTAAGTAGTTTAAATCATGGTATTGATTACATTATCATGTTTTCATTGCACGTATGATGATATAAAATTATAATTTCTCATATGACACTGTAAAATCAAATAGATGATATTTGACAGATTTATTTTTGTAGAAGTGGATATTTCTAATTTTATATTTTTCTTCCATTTAGTTTTGAAGACACAGCGTACTGGACAAATGTTCTTTAAACATAATTGTGAAAGACATTATTATTTATTTATCTATCAAGGTAGCAAATTTTAATTTATTCAAAACCCTAGGTTTTTTTTTGAATTTTTGAAAAACTTAAAATGGTCATCAAATTGAGAAAAATAGTAGAAGCATATAGACAAGTTTCTACTTAGAGATTAGAGTTCAGTAGTAGAGTGTTAGGTTGTGTCCTTATTTTATATATAAAAAGCGAAATGATAGGTTATTTAATCATATAGTTTTTGAGTTATCGTCCTTGAATTCGAATCTTATCAGTTGCATTCTGATTATTGCATTTGAGATATTTGATGAACTAATATCACATTGGAACAAAAAAAGTCTGTTTCAGCTTTTTGTTTCCATCACTTTCTCTGTCTCATTGTATTTCTTAATCTGAAATTATTTATAACCAACTCTAATTTCTATTTGTTTTCACAACCTTAAGATACAAAAAGTTTTAATTTTTTAGTGTTATTAGTTATTACAGTATCCATGTCTGCTTTTTAGAGATCTATTTGAGACATAAAGCTACTGATGAAATGCTATACTTTTATTAGTTCTAATTTTCTACTTTATAACCTGTTCAACACCTGAGGTGACTCTGTGTTTTGTTTTGCCAGGGATTGTGGTTGCGTCTTCTCAGACTTAGCGCTACTGAGGATCCTCTTTCTTCATTTGAATATGGAACAATTTTTGGTATCAATTTTAAATATCTCACTAGAAGCGTGTTCTTCCTTGAGAACTTTGTTTTGTTATGCTTCGTCTTTCTTATTCTTTAACATATTTCTAATCAAATTCAAAATTATTATGCAGCTCTAATTGAGTCTGATGCAGATGGTATTGGTGGCACTGGATTTGTCGAGTGTATTGGTGAGCACATCCATTCGGTATTTTTCAGATAACTTCCATTTTTGGTTCTATTTTTTTTTGAATACTATCTGTTTTTCAGGGATGGCAATGTCGTTTAACCGATGAACAGTTTATTGCTGTGAAGGAGCTGGTGAGTCAGTCTTATGAATATTTTAAAACTTAAATATCATTAGATATACTGATCTTAGTTATGCTATATATATCAAATGGAGATGGTCTTGACCTTTTCATTACACCATATGAATATCTTTTTCATTTGATGCCCTGCAAGCACAGAATTGCATTTCTATAGATTGTTTCCCATTTTCTCTCCCACTATCTCTTACCCCTCTCTCCCACCTCTTTTGAATTATTAGCATTTAATTGTTTACCTGCGATTGAGTTTGGTTGCAATTTAATACTACTATTGTAAGTTTGTGATTCATTTTTTTGCAATGTGAATATGACAGCTCAAGACAGCAATTAGTCTTGCTACCACACGCAATGACATGTAAACTATAAGAACTACATTTGAAGTAGCTGATGTGCTGTACCGGAATGATTCAAATTGTGTTCCGGATTATATTCAACGACATCTTCCACTTCCCGCTTGGGAAGAATTAAGGTTTGCGATTCTTAGATTAAGAACATATATAACTTGCGTGAACACGTATCTAATATGCATACGTTGGATTAAGAATATATAGCATGAACATAGATGTGTCATTAGTTTGACAACAGTGCTATTTACATTTTCTTGTTGGCAATTATCTACTGTTATGTTTACATTTTTTTGTAAGTGAGATTAAGTTTACTGTTCGCTGCGAAAGCGAACAGCAACTGTTCGCTGCGAAAGCGAACAGCAGCTGTTCGCGAACAGCTGCCTGTCCGCGAACAGCTGCCTGTCCGCGAACAGCTGCCTGTCCGCGAACAGCAGCTGTTTGCGAAAAGGCTTCTATTCGCTGCGGGAGCGAACAGTAAAAGCGAGCAGCAACTGTTCGCAGAAAGCGAATAGCAGCTGTTCGCGAACATGCTGTTGTTCGCTGCCGGAGAGAGCAGCTGCTGTTCGCGAACAGCTGTTGTTCGCTGCGATAGTGAACAGTAGCTGTTCACTGCGAAAGCGAACAGCTGCGTGGCAACGAACAACAGCTGTTTGTTGCCACGCAGTTGTTCGCTATCGTTTGAGAAAGAGTTCGAGTTATTCCACTCCTCAAAAAATGCTACTGTTTGCTTTTGTGGGTTAGAGCTTCTCCGCCTAGAGAAGAATATCCTTGTATTTGTTACTTAATTTTTTTAACATATAGCATTATGTTAGGTATAATATGAAGATTGTGCATGTTAGAATAGTATGTCTCCTTGACTTTTCTTCTGTGCCACATTTGATGAAGATAATTCTGGTGAGTGATTTCAGTTTTTAATGGCTATTTTTGTTGTCTTTGTTTTTCTATTTTGAGTTGCTGAACGATATCACTATTATTTCTACAGAAAGCGAAGACCAAGTAATCACCTTAAATACAGGTGGTACTTTATACTATTATTTCTCAGTCTACAAAGCCACATACTCCTCCACTTGAAGCCCAGCTTCCCACGCTTGAACTACTAAAAGTAAGATTTACTTATTCCGCCATGTTATGTTATTCATGGATATGATATATCTATACTAAGGAATGGCCTTTTATGTTCGTCTAAGATTTCTTTTTCATTCAGATAGTTTCTGTTTCAAACTTGAGCAATTATGACATGGGTATATGGTTTTCTTTACCACTTTTACTAGGAATGATATTAAATAGCTGCATGTCATAATAATCCATCATTACAAACACTCATAATAAGTCATCATTACAAAACCTTGTATCAGTTACGGTGAACTTCGAATCTATTTTAATTTTAATTTTTGTTAAGCAAACTTTTGTTCCAAACAGATCAATTCTTTGACAACTCAATTAAGTATGTCCATTAAACACAACTCTATACTAAAATATCTTTCTTAATAGACTCTTATAAATTATTTATTCTGGTAATTTCCCGTGCTTCTTTTGTTCTAAACAAGTATAATAGTCAGTAAAAGATAATGATTGTTGATATTTAACCCATTGCCCATTTTATAACTCAACTCTCAAATTCAGTTGCAGACTTTCAATATGGATCCGAAGTCTCGGAAGATTCTGCAGCTCCTTCGTCTAAGACAGGTTAGCGTTTCAAGTCCAAACTAGTATAGAACACTTGTATTTCCCTGCTTTGGGTATGTGCAGTTTGTGTACATGGTAGTGAAAATGCTTTGGGTATGTACATGTAGTGAAAAGCATGTTGTGTACATGGTAGTGAAAATGATCAGTGAACTTAAAAGGAACAAAACTGAGCCTGTCTCAGTTTCGGATTCGAAACTGAGTTGTAAAGGCGCAGTTTCTAAACTGAGCCACTCAGTTTTAGATTCGAAACCGAGCTGGAAAGGCTTAGTTAAACTGAGCCGGGCTCAGTTTAGAAACCGAGCCAGGCTCAGTTTTGAACTGAGCCTTTCCGCCTTGGTTTCGAATCGAAACCGAGCCAAGCTCAGTTTAACTGAGTTTGCAAACTGAGTTTCCAAACTCAGTTTCTAACTGAGATAAACTCAGTTTTGATGTGGTCACATTGATAGATACATTATAGTTCAATGCCTTAAAAAAAATTAGTTAACTTAACCAACAAAAACACAAATAAATGCCAAGCCAAATAATTGGTATTAAAATTATCTTTTGTAAATTGTTTATAGAATGTTATATTAATTATTGTTGTCAACTTTGATCTTTCTTGTAGGCCTTAGCAAATCCAAAAGCAAATATTTCACGAACGACGATTTGGAAGGCTGGACATAAATGAAATTCGAGAGAAGTGTTACCATGTTTTGTATTCGGTATTTGTAGAATTTCATTTATCTATTGAATTTTTCGACTTAATTATGTATCGAATTTAGCAACTTAGTTATGTATTATACTTGTATATTGTTAACTGATATTAATTTTATGTCGTTACTTAATTATTAATGTTGTCTATTGGTATTCATTGAATTATACTTTTTAAATTGAGAATAATATCTATTTTGGATTCATATTAAATATCGTTTATATTATAATCATGTTAGTTATTGTGAATGAAAATCTTGCAACATGTATAAGCGTTGCAAACAAAAATATTGCAACATGTATAAGCGTTGTAAACAAAAAAAACCAACGTTTATAAGCGTTGCGAATGAAAATCTACCAACGGTTATAAGCGTTGGGAATGAAAATCTACCAATGCTTATAAGCGTTGCGAATGAAAGTCTACCAACGCTTATAAGCGTTGGTACTACATTGCCACGCCCCCGTAGCAACACTAATAAGCGTTGCAGAAATTGTTTGCAACGGTTATACTCGTTGGCAATCACCTGTTTTGGTGTAGTGTATTGTGGCAGTTATACATGATGCAATATTTTGAAAATCAAAAATGTGTTTTCATCCAAATTTTCCCACACTCTTACAGAGCAAGAGCGTAGTTCATCCAATTTTTGCATCTAAAATACTAGCAACCAACTTTATGTTTTAAATTTCATAAAAATCTAATTTTCTAAATTCGATTTCTTATGTTACAAAAAGGTGGAAAATGGAAAACTTCACATCTTCCGTCTTTCTTTTAATTACCTTTTTCCAACCTTACTTGGATTTTATGAAACTATTATATAAAGATCCCCTATTTTTCTATCCAAGCACATCCCTCATAAGAAATTTTTTCTCTGTTACTGATTTTCTTTTTCATCTTATCTTTGAAATTTTTATATTTATCCATCTTTCCTCATAATTTATCATGTTTGTTGCTTTATTGAATTTGTTGTTTCCTTTTTAGTTGTACCATATCTCTTTTCTTAGCTTATTTAATCATCTGATCTAAGTTTAATTTTCAAATAAGCCCTCTAGTCTTTCAACTAAAACAGGAAAACAGACACCCTACACAGCTACTACTAAGGGCCAAGAATTTTGGGACTATGTCCCCCTCTTAACAATTCAACCAATAGGATGTAAATACTTACTTGCCATCTAATGTCTAGTAGTCACCACTAGCCCTAGCTGTGTACCAACAATTATTTCAAGCAACACCCTAGGCTTTTCAATGCTTACGTATTCTATGGGAACTTACTATTATTCCAAGATAATTCTCGCTATTTTCTTGATAGCCTCAATTTTTTTTCCGTCTTTCCTAGGCTTTAATCCTTACCTACTCCATACTTTTAAAAAAAACACGGTTTGGCCTTTTAATTTCACTTTTCTTCCAAAGTTGTCAAAACTATTTTTTTTCCTCATTAAAACTTACTTTTGCCCAACCATAAAACATGTCATTAAAAAAAATGTAAATCATCATCATTCATTTTATTTTTTTTCAAATCACAAAAACAGGAGTTGACAAGGACAACTAATTCTCAATTAGGCTTACGACTGGTTCTTACCTATAAGGTTGGTTTAGTCTCTTACTACGAGGTGCAACCATCTACTCTACTCTTAATTTCTACAACTTATTTAGTCCACCCAAAATAATTAATCAAAAAGGGATTATCATAAGAATAGACACTTCAAAACTTCCTTTATTAAAAATTCTTGTTATGAAATATAACAAGAAAACTAGCAATATGCACCTTTTACTGAGAGAATTTTATTTTAGACAAAATTTTCGCAAGAAATCACTATTTACAAAATATACCTCATTTTACTTTAAAACTCAATATGTATACTTTACATATTTATAAATTTTAAGATTAAAACTTGAAAAAACCATAAACTATTTTTCCAAAACTTTTACAATTTCAAGTTCTTAAAAGTTAACAATGGGGTTAGACTCAAAGCGGGTTTCCAATTTTTCTAGGCTTCCCTAAACACTCCCACAAAGTCAATTCTCTCAACTATATATTCCTAATCCATTTTTTCTCTTTTTTTAAACCTTTTCCAATTTATAAGATTTTACCGCCAAACCGACTAACCCAAAATACTAATCATAACGGATTCACTTTCCTTCCATACAAAATATATGGTACACTTTTCACCCAAATTTCCTAAGGGTCTCAAATTTCCATATTCATTCCTTTAGTGTACAAAAAAATATCCCATTTCTTATCATATTATGCTCTTTCTATTTAATTTCCATATTCATTCCTTTAGTGTACAAAAAAATATCCCATTTCTTATCATATTATGCTCTTTCTATTTAATGGGTTCCTCTATGGATCCAGGTATATATATATGTATAATAGAGATATTTTTATTTTTAAAAATACAAATATGTTCACTCATTATCTATACGGGAATCCTAAACCCAAGCTCTGATACCAGATGTGACAACCCGAATTCCGACAGACCGAATTTTTTTCAAAATTCTAATCTATCGAAACTCGTGTTGGTTTTCTCTGGTATCCTGCAGAAAAGACAGAGACATAAAATATGTCAGAGCTCAGAAAATATCTCACAGCGGAAACGGATAAAATATAATATAATCAAAGTATAGCCTTACCATATTAATAATACTGCATAACCAGTATCCAATGTTATCATGTCTCCGCCACAAATCTAACCTGCGAGTATGTTATGAGCAAGGGGTCAGAACACCAGTTCTGGTGACTGGATTAAAACTATACACTTTGGATAATCCTACATATGCCGTCAATCACATTTTCTTATTTTTTAGGTTACTTGGGTTAACAGCACTCAAGGCTTACACACACGTCGTACCCATTTACTTTCCAGTGGATTAACCTAATACAGTATATATGTAGCTACCACTAATATTAAGATACACCCGATGGTACACCACTTGCACTGTCTCCACCATAATACCACCGAAATATACATAGCACCACATCCTGCGCCGGAGTAACGTACGGATCTCAATATAACAATGTTATGTTCCGCATATATCTATCAATTCTATGCTACGTAAGCGTATGGACTTCCACCTTCGATCGAATCAGATTCCATACCGGAGTAATGCCCTCAAGTCTACGATACACCACCCAGAGCATACATGCATGTATCTAGACTTTCCCACGTATGTATCGTCAATTGTAGCTCGATGTCTTAATCGCACGTCCTCTAATGTGCATCGAGTTCTGTGGCAGGGTGATACAAGAAACACGGAACACGGTCGGGAGCTTTTCCATATCTGTACAGGCCCGCCTTTAAGAGCCTCAAAATACAGATACTCCTAGGGTCTGTTTTTCATGGTGGCTATGGCCCCACCTCGGCTGCTCCCTCAACTAGTAAAGAATACAAGAGCTAAGCGACATGCCCCTAACAACAAACAATCTAAACATCTAGTTGGCGTCTCCCCTCAACCACCATACCTTGATAGTGAAAGGTGAATGGTCTATTAGGTTTAGCTCTAGTCTTTTCGCATTCCACTGGCTGCCGATGACGGGTATCCGATGATCTACTATCCTTGTTGGTCATGATCCTCTGCCTCCCCGTTGAGGCGACCGGCAAATCACCCTAGGGTCACCTCGTTACAGCATTCTGACTGCAAAGCTACTTTTGCAGTCAAGGCCCACCCACTTGGTAGTTACGCGCAGACCCAAACTCTGAGAACATAGCCTAAACATATGCTACCACACAGAGGACTACCAGGAGCACCTTACGTAACTCAGGAAGCCGCGTGCTTCCCCTTCCAGTCCTTCGGAGCCGACAGAACAATCAGATGAACGTGCGATTCCCTCATGCCTTATGACAACACGATGATCTACCCCTTTGGAGTATTCACCCTCAAACGTGTGGACTGGTCCAAGCGCCTCACTTTAATATGTTATTAGACCCTATGTCTAAACATTCTTTTATGCGCTTTCTTTATCTCATCGAGTTTCCATTTAACTTGGTTATCGTCTTAACTTTTTATTTAGGTTACCAAGTTCTTTTAGCCCCTTATATCTCTAAGGAATGGTCCCCTCTCACTTATTAATTTCAATCATATAACTTAACCCATTTATGTTTATTAATAAGCCCACAACATGTTATTCTCTAGATTTTGATCCAAGGTCTGTAATCCACAATCCCTTTATATTCTTGGTTGATTCAAGGTTACAATAACATGTTCTACTTAATACATAATTAAGTATATCTCAATTTACATGTTTTATGTCTAACATGTCACTTACCATTTATGATTAAATATAACTTATTTCATTTCATAAGTTTGCCTCACTCTTTCCTATTTAATCATAATTCCATCTTACATTGTCACTACAGCATATCGTTTTTTTACTTATTAACTTAGTTCTCTTAACTAAGGTTCACTGATAAGTCTCCTTTCCATTTATTATAACCTATGTTATAATTTCCTCTTATCCCTAGGACAAGCCTAAACATGTTATTCTTATCAGCAGATTTCAGACTTCCAAGTTTACAGATTACTTAATTTATATTTAAGTACAACTTCTTACATTTCATAAATTTCCCCCTTTTCTCTACTTATTACAAACAACTGGTTTCAGGCTTCTCCGTTTACTAATTACTTAATTTACAATTAAGTGCCACTTATCTGATTCCACCAGTTATCTCATTTCCTTACTAGTTTATTATAACCTAAGTTATAATCTTCACTTGTCCCTAGGACAAGTCTACCTATTATATAACATTCTCATTAATGTAATTTATTTATAATAGGTTATTATCATTTCTCGTTCATTCCCATTTCCTTTTACTGTTGTATTTATCTTTCATTCAATTCCATTAATTTCCATTCATTTCCATTAATTTCCATTAATGTCATTTATCAATCCTTCCATATACATATATTTTTATATATGTTTATGCGTTAGACCTCTCACATTAAGCCTGTACTTGTGGATGCTGGATTTCTGGGCAGTTCCTGGCAGACTTCTTCCACAAGTTGACTTAACCTCGTGTCTTAGCACCGTTACATGTTGTATTTATACACTTAGACCTCTCACATTAGATTTACCACTTGTGGATGCGGGATATGTCGGGCGATTCCGGGCAGACTTATACCATATGTGTAATCTAACTTCGTGTCTAAGCACGGTTACAGTTTCTTATTTACTCTAAACCTTCTATATAATCTAGGCATGTCTATTTTTTTAAATTTCCATTGTAATATATATTTTACTGTGACAAAAAGGAATTTTGCTCGGTCCGAACAAGTCGCTAAACCGACTCAGACCGTTCGAAACGCCCTATCGTTTGAGAACACGACAAATCAGAACGCAGACGGAAGAACATTTCATTGTATATTACAACAATGCATCAGATTACAAGAATATACAGAGTAAAAATGAATATTACACAGAGAAACATCAGAGATTTAAATAACATTTAAATACATAGCAGCGGAAAATAATACAATACACAACTAGAAGTAGATATACGGATACAAAGCTTTCCGGATATCGTTCCAGCTGTAAACCAAGATCCTGTGGTTATAAATCTGCAAAACCAAAACTACTAGATGCCCGTGTCAAAATAGGGGCACCCATAGTTTAGGATAAAACAATAAACTCTAGGTCAGTCATGGGATTGGTGTGAGAACTAAAACAGTTAATCTTTATTTCTAATGTTCGGTAAATCAAGGGACCACGCCGTATAACACGGAACGGGTTTCCTCCCAAGAATACCAGTGCATAACAACAAACAGCGCAATGCTAAATAAAGAAAAATGAAGCTATTATAAGACCCAGTTCCCATCACACAATGCAACGCAAGCCGGAGGATAGGATTTTTACCTTATAATAGCCAAGAATGCTTGATACGTTTAAAACAAATCATTTGATACTATTATAAGTGTATAGTGTATAAAACAACTTCAAATCATAAGTATCAATCATAGGCGGCATGAGCGTCCCATGCCACTATGTCGCCATATATAGGTTTACAATCAAAATCGCAAAGTCACGTATTTGGAACTTGGGTTTCCATCTATGAACCGAGGCAAAAGATAGTCCTCAACCGATTCGAGACTGTCTAGCCCGAGCCTCAGGACCCAGACTCAGGTGGGCCCTTGGATCGTCAGGGCCGGTCCACCGATGTGGATTAAAATGCCTGAACATGCGTTTCCCCGCCCTATGGGGCGTAGGTGAGCCAACTAAATGACTCCATCGGACCCGGATCGTCTGATCAAACCGAGGCGCCTCGCAACAGCAACAACCACATAAGTCAAACTCGTCAGGGCGTGTAAAACCACTGACACCACTTCTAACTAGAAAGAAACGCATGCCCTCCTTGAGGTCCTTCTCCCGTTTTTGGTTCATACCGGGTGTGAAACTCGCGAAGCAAACGTTACACAAAGCTACGCCACAAAGGCCGTGCTTTGATCATCACCACAAGACTTTGCTTTTCAACAGAAGCCTCGATCAATTGCCACTTAGGCATGCCACACGGGCCATTCACTCCATGCGTTTGATATCCATCAGTATATAACCCCTGAGCTCGTACGTCTCAGAGAAGGGCGTTAAGCAAGAGAATAAATTCTCCGCCGCCAAACAGATATATATTTAATAGAGATCAATCACACGGACTAAAATCCAATGTCAGACACACAGTCCATTTACAAGTCCGTTCTGGGTCTGAACGAAACCGGAGGCACCTAGTACCCCGCATATCCATCGATCTCCAAGTACGTCTGGACGATCACCAACTGTTTCCATCTTCTTGGGTGTACAGCCCAATCAAGATCATCAGTAATCACCCAAACGACGGGAAGACCTCTGGTCTTCGACCATCGTCTTCATCTTCGACTTATCGTCGTATCAGTTATTCAGAATGGGATAAACCCGGTCTTTCCGAATAACTCGCGTATATTTTAAATAAGTGTTATACAACCACAACATACGCCTCATTCCAATTCATCAGTCACTAACCGTAAATTAATTAAGAGAATAATTCCCTAAATATTAACCCCGAAGGCCGAAACCAACATCAGATCAATATCCAGAAAACCATTCTGCTTGGCTAACCGACAGTTAGTTTCTAAATTTCACATTCATAGGGAAAGGTTCCCATTAATTTTATCAAAGATAAATCATTAAAATTCATTCTTTAATCTACTTTTGAATTTCGATTCAATCTAGTCGGGATTAGCGAGCCTTACCGAAGTAATCATTTATTTTAATTTCCCAATCCCAACCTATTCATCCCATGAAGTAAAACTGGTAATACTTCATATCTAACACCACAGTGTTATCGGTAAATTCAATTACCCTTTCACGTTCAAATCTAATTAAAGATTTAACTATCGCCTGGAGTAAAACTGGTGATACTCCATTCTCGATCTTTTCAATCTAATTAAAGATTCATTAAAACTCCACTTAGTTTTAATCTTTGACTGGGTTAAAGAATCAGTGTCATTTAAAACATGGTTCACGATAAACCCAAAATCACTTTCCATTAATTATCGGGTTAAAGAACGAGTGTTATTAAAAACACTGTTCACGATAAACCCAAAAATCAATATCAATTAAATTCCAATTAAATATTATTTAATTGGTACACTTCATTAAATCTAAATAAAAAGATTTAATCTTTTCTCAACTGGGTTCAAGAACAGTGTTAGTGAAGACACCATTCACGACAAACCCAAATCACATTTGATATTCAATATAAGGCTCTGAATAGAAAATATATCGGCTTATATTCAATATCAAATTCCACGATTAACAAATGTCGTATTGGAAATAACGGTATAAATATATATCTTTCAAATTTCCATAACAACATATGTATAATCACGAATTCCAACATCGAAATATTCCGAAGACAATTTCGATTCAAATCCACACCAATGCAATCATTGGAAATTCTGGTTATTTTTAAAACCATTTCCAAATTCAATTTATTTATTTAGAAATAAATAGAGTTATAATTCTAGTTCAAAACTAGTTCATTTCGATAAAAATCTATTTTTATCTTTTCAAATATGGAGTTTTTCATCCCAATCCTTACTAAATCATTTCTTATGATTTTACACAAATTATTAATATTTTTAATAATTTTATCAAGGCCCGTACAGTCGATTTCCATCAACGGCCATCGAACTGCACTTACAACGACCTTTTTCAAATTTTATTTGGACATAATTCCAAATCCAACCGTTAGATTTCTAATTTCTAATATTCGTTAGAAAGCTCTTTTCGATACGAACCCAACGGTTCCGGTTTTAGGAGAATCCGACGATCGGATCTCCCGTAATGTCCGTTTGAAATAAATGGTCGAACTGCCGCAGCGCGGCGCGTTCTATTCAGGCTACTATATATTATATATATAATATATACTTCGTCGATTTCAATTCAAAACGTGCTTTATAAATCGTTTTAAATTCGTTTTCAAAACGGTTTCAACTTCACATTCAATTTCTAATCAAAATTGAATATTACAATATAAATTCGTTTTAAATTCATTTCAAATCGATTTCTATTCGAATTCATTTACATTCAAATTCAATTCGAATTCCTTTCTATTTATTTTCAATTCGAATTCATTCCTTTATAGTTCGAATTTCAAATCTATTCAATTTCAATTCGAATTCAATTCTATTCAGTTTCAATTCGAATTTCTATTCTTTTCAAAATATTAGATTTTGAAATCACTTTCGATATTCATTATAAAATGAATAAAATCGATATAAATATCGTTCCCATCAAAATGGCGTCAATCTAATCAACACGGCTTCATATATTGATAATTTCAAATATTCCATTTCGAATATTTCTATTTCAACTATTTCTATTCAAATATTTCTATTCAAATATTTCTATTTCAAAACTGGAATGAGGCCCAATCAATTACCATATAGTGTTAATTATATGGATTTTCTACAACACATGTATACAATAACAACGATGAATAATCAACCATCATCCAAAGTGCATTATACACTGTATAAGCATCAAATATAAATATTCAACGCTTATAACAGTCTGTCAATCAATCGATCGACATACAACTAAACAATCGGGATTAGTGTACGTCAAATATCATCCCAATACCCGTGTGGGGTTTCAAACAATCAAACACAGATTTTATTTGTGCAGTTGGGCGATGTGTAAAATTTATCGTCCCAATCAATGTCCTTCAAATAGGTGTATATAAACAAACCGTCCGGTTTGTAAATGAATATCTATTTATTCACATTAAAAATTATATTTTTAACGATCAAACTATTTTATTCAACCTATGAATTTTCTATTCAGTTCATTTATCAAATAAAATGTTATCTTTATTTTTCTAACTTATTTTAGAAAATTTCGGCGGCATAACGGCACGATACTAGAAACGGGACAAGGCCTAGCCTTATCCCCGGTCTAGTGAAGGCCCACGCCATTCACACATCAATCATATCAATTTCATTTCACCAAACAATTCAAATCAACCCAACAATCTAACTAACTACACAACCAAACAATTAAACAAACAAGCCATCCATGGTCTGTGGATGACGGGTGTCGGGTGCTACTAAACACCGTCTGCATCCTAGTATATATATATAACTAGAAAAAGAATTTTGAGTGAGAAGTTCTCACCGATAGCTATCCTAACTCCACGGCACTTCTAATGCAGGAAATCTTCATTGTTCTCGTCTCTTATCACTTTCTTCGCCCGTATTCTCTACATATGTAAAAATCGAATTTTTACTTCGCTATTCAATATATAAAAATCACATTTTTACTTTGCTATTCAATTTATAAAAATCACATTTTTACTTCGATGTTCAATATATAAAAATCCTATTTTTACTTCGCTACATATACAAAGATGGTATCTTTACATTCTATATCTCCTAAAGATTATATTTTTATAGTTCCTACTATGCAAAGATCATATTTTTATCTTTCTACAATATAAAAGATTATATTTTTACTACCTTAAAAATATAAAAATCATATTTTTAATACTTTAAAAATATAAAAATCATATTTTTCCCTTACGTAAAAATAAATTTCAGCGCTTCATATAAAATAGAAATTTTATTTTTACATCGCCTTTTGTATAAATATAAACTTTCTATTAACAAAATAGGATCTTCCTAAACAATAAAAATCGTATTTTTTTCCAAACTAAAATTATATAATTTCAGAACTAAAATAAATAATTACTGTACTAAAATAAATAATTAAAACTTACATTTTAGGGTCTGGATCAAAGGAGAGCAGGGGGTGTACTATCGTCGACCTTGGCATCGACTGGTGGGTGGATCCACGCAGCGAGGTGGTGGCGTTCGACTGGGCTCGCGGGTGCACGGCTGATGGGGTACGGTTTCCATCGATTGGGGTGGTGAAAGGGCGTTGCTGGTGCGCCATTACTGGAGGGGGGGGGTTGAGAGGGTCGGCGAGAGGGGGGGTGTCGGATGGTGGCGCCTGGTGCTCCGGCGGCTAGGGTTTGGGCATTGGTCGTTTTGGGGGAAGGGCCGTCGAATTTAAGAGGAGAGGAAGGGCCGGAGGTGTGGCAGGAGGAGGAGATCATCGGCGGTGGGTTCCTGGTGGTGCGGCGCCAGAAGGGGGAGGCAATCGTGGGGCGACGGGGTGTTTTGAGCGGGTTTTTTTTTCTTTTTCGTCGAACTGAAATAATGATTTGGGGGGGGGGGGGCAGAAGGATTAAAGGGGAGGAGGGAGATAATTTAATTTTTTTTGTTTTAATTATTTTAATTGCACAAAGTTGACTTTCACATACGACCCCTAAACGAGGCCCACCGCCTGTCGTCCATAGCTAATTACCCCCATTCCGAACACAATGGGATATGTATCGCAGGCTGATACGGCTGTTACAATCAGTTTCCGTTAAATTTACATTTAAATCACTATATTGAATTTTAAACGTATATTTCAAATTATCGGGGTCACATACTAACTCTAAAAATTCTCGAAAAATATTTTCTAGCTTCGTATTGACGATACGGTCCTAACAAAACTAGTTTCGTCGAATTCTGAGACCGTTGGAAAAATGGCCATTTTCCAGTCGATTAAAATCAACTAAAACTGGTCAAACGCGTTTTCCTTTGACACGCTCACATATTGACTCGAAAAATTATGAAATTTGGAATCTAGCAATAATTTGACATCACGGACCCAACAAAACTGGTTTCGTCGAAATCCGAGGTCGTTTGCATAATGTCTATTTTTAAGGGCCTGAATTCCAGAGCGACTATTCAGAATTTTCATCTGGACATATCTTTTGATTCCCGCTATGAAATTTTGATTTTTCAGATTCGTTGGAAAGATATCATCAATTAGATCCTAATGTTTTTGGTTTCACTAAAATCCGGATTGTTTTGCACCCGGTACATTCAATTGAAGTTTGAAATCGAATTATCGAATTACCGCGCCATTTTCAATTCCTTTTATAATTATATAAATAAATATTTATATTCTAACGACGACGAATATAAATATATACGTTTGAATTATATTCAAAATAAATTTCTCATTGATATTATTTAAAATAATTCATTTTAAATAATCAAAATTCGCTAAAATAGCCAAAATAATAATTTTAAACTGGCCCAGATTTTCGGGTTGTTACAATCTCCCCCACTTAAAACTTTTCGTCCTCGAAAATGAACAAAGTCGAAAGTGGTTTGATTAATCAACCCTACGTTCGATCTGGCTTCCCTTCTCCAACTTTTCAGTTTCTGAGAATTTTCAAAAATTTAGCTAACACCCTAAATTTTCGAAAAATTTCGCCATAACCTCCCCTGCAATGGGAGCATCGGGAAATCTCAAATAGCTTCCCCGGTCCTTCTAATCTCAAAAAGAAAAAGAAAAGGCCAAGCGGCAAGCCAATAGGCTCATAAAATCATCATCACCCAAACAAAACAGTAAATTATATAGTAAACATGTACCTATTTGTCGGGCAAACTAATTTTATTCTTCGGCTCTAGCCTCTTTGCTGTGACCTGTTCAATGAAAGTATATGTATATGCAAGCAAATGCGACCAAATTTCAATTATAACTCAATTTTTGGTTCAATTAGGCGTAATGGTTCAAAATTATCAAACAAATAAACAAACAACACAAACATCAATCAATTTGTGAATTAGAGTTTCAAATTCATAATTTTGATACATATACAAAAATCAGATTTTTGATGCCAAATCACAACAACTAGCCCTATCTAATTTTGGTTCTCACACCAGTATAATGGAAATATATAGGAATCCCACCTTCGAAACTCGAACATAAATGTTGATGATGCGATTGCTATCATCAATATCATCTTCGGGCGACTAGAGTGTGATGCTATATCTATCCAATATATTAAAACTTTGAATATACGTTTGCAAGGCGTATATGCAAATTCTTTATATACTGGACTGTCCAAATCAATACAAATAAATAATCAAATACGAATAGTTGATTCAAATTTTCAAAACCAAACTTGTTTTCACTTTAAAAATATACTCTTCACACTCGTTCTAGGATTCTACTGATCCCATCTCTAACGAGTCATTCTAATTAAATATTACTAATCCAATATCTGATGAATTCTTTCGTACGGTTCTAATGTGCCTTGTTCTCTAGCTTTGTAAACCAAAGCTCTGATACCAACTGTGACGAAAAGGAATTTCGCTCGGTCCGAACCAGTCGCTAAACCGACTCATACCGTTCGAAACGCCCTATCGTTTGAGAACACCACAAATCAGAACGCAGGCGGAAGAACATTTCATTGTATATTACAACAATGCATCAGATTACAAGAATATACAGAGTAAAAATGAATATTACACAGAGAAACATCAGAGATTTAAATAACATTTAAATACATAGCAGCGGAAAATAATACAATACACAACTAGAAGTAGATATACGGATACAAAGCTTTCCGGATATCGTTCCAGCTGTAAACCAGGATCCTGTGGATATAAATCTGCAAAACCAAAACTACTAGCTGCCCGTGTCAAAATAGGGGCACCCGGAGTTTAGGTTAAAACAATAAACTCTAGGTCAGTCATGGGACTGGTGTGAGAACTAAAACAGTTAATCTTTATTTCTAATGTTCGGTAAATCAAGGGACCACGCCGTATAACACGGAACGGGTTTCCTCCCAAGAATACCAGTGCATAACAACAAACAGCGCAATGCTAAATAAAGAAAAATGAAGCTATTATAAGACCCAGTTCCCATCACACAATGCAACACAAGCCGGAGGATAGGGTTTTTACCTTATAATAGCCAAGAATGCTTGATACGTTTAAAACAAATCATTTGATACTATTATAAGTGTATAGTGTATAAAACAACTTCAAATCATAAGTATCAATCATAGGCGGCATGAGCGTCCCATGCCACTATGTCGCCATATATAGGTTTACAATCAAAATCGCAAAGTCACGTATTTGGAACTTGGGTTTCCATCTATGAACCGAGGCAAAAGATAGTCCTCAACCGATTCGAGACTGTCTAGCCCGAGCCTCAGGACCCAGACTCAGGTGGGCCCTTGGATCGTCAGGGCCGGTCCACCGATGTGAATTAAAATGCCTGAACATGCGTTTCCCCGCCCTATGGGGCGTAGGTGAGCCAACTAAATGACTCCATCGGACCCGGATCGTCCGATCAAACTGAGGCGCCTCGCAACAGCAACAACCACATAAGTCAAACTCGTCAGGGCGTGTAAAACCACTGACGCCACTACTAACTAGAAAGAAACGCATGCCCTCCCTGAGGTCCTTCTCCCGTTTTTGGTTCATACCGGGTGTGAAACTCGCGAAGAAAACGTTACACAAAGCTACGCCACAAAGGCCGTGCTTTGATCATCACCACAAGACTTTGCTTTTCAACAGAAGCCTCGATCAATTGCCACTTAGGCATGCCACACAGGCCATTCACTCCATGCGTTTGATATCCATCAATATATAACCCCTGAGCTCGTACGTCTCAGAGAAGGGCGTTAAGCAAGAGAATAAATTCTCCGCCGCCAAACAGATATTTAATAGAGATCAATCACACGGACTAAAATCCAATGTCAGACACACAGTCCATTTACAAGTCCGTTCTGGGTCTGAACGAAACCGGAGGCACCTAGTACCCCGCATATCCATCGATCTCCAAGTACGTCTGGACGATCACCAACTGTTTCCATCTTCTTGGGTGTACAGCCCAATCAAGATCATCAGTAATCACCCAAACGACGGGAAGACCTCCAGTCTTCGACCATCGTCTTCATCTTCGACTTATCGTCGTATCAGTTATTCAGAATGGGATAAACCCGGTCTTTCCGAATAACTCGCGTATATTTTAAATAAGTGTTATACAACCACAACATACGCCTCATTCCAATTCATCAGTCACTAACCGTAAATTAATTAAGAGAATAATTCCCTAAATATTAACCCCGAAGGCCGAAACCAACATCAGATCAATATCCAGAAAACCATTCTGCTTGGCTAACCGACAGTAGTTTCTAAATTTCACATTCATAGGGAAAGGTTCCCATTAATTTTATCAAAGATAAATCATTAAAATTCATTCTTTAATCTACTTTTGAATTTCGATTCAATCTAGTCGGGATTAGCGAGCCTTACCGAAGTAATCATTTATTTTAATTTCCCAATCCCAACCTATTCATCCCATGAAGTAAAACTGGTAATACTTCATATCTAACACCACAGTGTTATCGGTAAATTCAATTACCCTTTCACGTTCAAATCTAATTAAAGATTTAACTATCGCCTGGAGTAAAACTGGTGATACTCCATTCTCGATCTTTTCAATCTAATTAAAGATTCATTAAAACTCCACTTAGTTTTAATCTTTGACTGGGTTAAAGAATCAGTGTCATTTAAAACATGGTTCACGATAAACACAAAATCACTTTCCATTAATTATCGGGTTAAAGAACGAGTGTTATTTAAAACACTGTTCACGATAAACCCAAAAATCAATATCAATTCAATTCCAAATAAATATTATTTAATTGGTACACTTCATTAAATCTAAATAAAAAGATTTAATCTTTTCTCAACTGGGTTCAAGAACAGTGTTAGTGAAGACACCATTAACGACAAACCCAAATCACATTTGATATTCAATATAAGGCTCTGAATAGAAAATATATCGGCTTATATTCAATATCAAATTCCACGATTAACAAATGTCGTATTGGAAATAATGGTATAAATATATATCTTTCAAATTTCCATAACAACATATGTATAATCACGAATTCCAACATCGAAATATTCCGAAGACAATTTCGATTCAAATCCACTCCAATGCAATCATTGGAAATTCTGGTTATTTTTAAAACCATTTCCAAATTCAATTTATTTATTTAGAAATAAATAGAGTTATAATTCTAGTTCAAAACTAGTTCATTTCGATAAAAATCTATTTTTATCTTTTCAAATATGGAGTTTTTCATCCCAATCCTTTCTAAATCATTTCTTATGATTTTACACAAATTATTAATATTTTTAATAATTTTATCAAGGCCCGTACAGTCGATTTCCATCAACGGCCATCGAACTGCACTTACAACGACCTTTTTCAAATTTTATTTGGACATAATTCCAAATCCAACCGTTAGATTTCTAATTTCTAATATTCGTTAGAAAGCTCTTTTCGATACGAACCCAACGGTTCCGGTTTTAGGAGAATCCGACGATCGGATCTCCCGTAATGTCCGTTTGAAATAAATGGTCGAACTGCCGCAGCGCGGCGCGTTCTATTCAGGCCACTATATATTATATATAATATATATAATATATACTTCGTCGATTTCAATTCAAAACGTGCTTTATAAATCGTTTTAAATTCGTTTTCAAAATGGTTTCAACTTCACATTCAATTTCTAATCAAAATTGAATATTACAATATAAATTCGTTTTAAATTCATTTCAAATCAATTTCTATTCGAATTCATTTACATTCAAATTCAATTCGAATTCCTTTCTATTTATTTTCAATTCGAATTCATTCCTATATAGTTCGAATTTCAAATCTATTCAATTTCAATTCGAATTCAATTCTATTCAGTTTCAATTCGAATTTCTATTCTTTTCAAAATATTAGATTTTGAAATCACTTTCGATATTCATTATAAAATGAATAAAATCGATATAAATATCGTTCCCGTCAAAATGGCGTCAATCTAATCAACACGGCTTCATATATTGATAATTTCAAATATTCCATTTCGAATATTTCTATTTCAACTATTTCTATTCAAATATTTCTATTCAAATATTTCTATTTCAAAACTGGAATGAGGCCTAATCAATTACCATATAGTGTTAATTATATGGATTTTCTACAACACATGTATACAATAACAACGATGAATAATCAACCATCATCCAAAGTGCATTCTACACTGTATAAGCATCAAATATAAATATTCAACGCTTATAACAGTCTGTCAATCAATCAATCGACATACAACTAAACAATCGGGATTAGTGTACGTCAAATATCATCCCAATACCCGTGTGGGGTTTCAAACAATCAAACACAGATTTTATTTGTGCAGTTGGGCGATGTGTAAAATTTATCGTCCCAATCAATGTCCTTCAAATAGGTGTATATAAACAAACCATCCGGTTTGTAAATGAATCTCTATTTATTCACATTCACATTAAAAATTATATTTTTAACGATCAAACTATTTTATTCAACCTATGAATTTTCTATTCAGTTCATTTATCAAATAAAATGTTATCTTTATTTTTCTAACTTATTTTAGAAAATTTCGGCGGCATAACGGCACGATACTAGAAACGGGACAAGGCCTAGCCTTATCCCCGGTCTAGTGAAGGCCCACTCCATTCACACATCAATCATATTAATTTCATTTCACCAAACAATTAAAATCAACCCAACAATCTAACTAACTACACTTCCAAACAATTAAACAAACAAGCCATCCATGGTCTGTGGATGACGGGTGTCGGGTGCTACTAAACACCGTCTGCATCCTAGTATATATATATAACTAGAAAAAGAATTTTGAGTGAGAAGTTCTCACCGATAGCTATCCTTACTCCACGGCACTTCTAATGCAGGAAATCTTCACTGTTCTCGTCTCTTATCACTTTCTTCGCCCGTATTCTCTACATATGTAAAAATCGAATTTTTACTTCGCTATTCAATATATAAAAATCACATTTTTACTTTGCTATTCAATTTATAAAAATCACATTTTTACTTCGATGTTCAATGTAACACCCCGAATTTCAGTTAACACTGATATTTACTAATTACAAAATTAATAATCTCAGATGTGAGAATCAGGGGAAACGGGTTATGTCATTGTGTTCGTCTCGGAAAAGTACGCGAAATCGAGTCCGAAATTTTGTAAATCGGAGTCCGTATGACCCAGTTAAGGCCCAAAGAAGTTTTCGGGAAATTTGAATTTCGAAACAAGCAGAAATGGGGGCCAGGCGGGAAAAATCCCGCCCAGCCAAGTCGACTTGGCTGTCGACAGGGCTGTCGACTGCCATGTCAACAGGCATGTCGACAGGCAAGTCGACAGGGCTGTCGACTTGCCCTATCGGCTGATTCTGGCCTGGTGCACCATTTTAGTGTTTGGGCTGTGCTTTGGGGCTGGTTTCTGGAAGCTTCCGAGATCTGATGGCCCTAATCTAATTTAGGGTTAATCTAATGGCCTAAAACACTTGCCTAATCCTATAAATAAGACCCTAAGCTAGCCCTAAATGATCAAAATCCTATCTCCTAACTAAACTATGCCAAAATTTTCTATGATCATGGCCTCCACTCAAAGCCCTAGCCTCCATCCTCTTATAAAACTATTTCTATGAAGGCTTTCATGTTCATACAAGCATCTTTGAGTTGTATGAGTGATCATTAGCTTGCATTCATCATCAAGTTGCAAGCTTTATGTTCAAGGCTAGAGTTTTTGGGTGATTTTTGGCAAGGTTTTGCTTATGGGAGTTTAGTGGTGAGTTCTATAGCCTTAATAATCAATTGTTAAATTGATTATGATAGGATATGATAAGATATGACTATGTTTGTGGATAAATGTGCTTATGCAAGTTTTGTATAGTGTATGTTGTGTGTTTTGCAAGTTTTATGCTATATGCAAGTTTAATGCTATGTTTTATGATGCTCACTATGCAAAACACTATGTTGAACATTGATGTATATGTAACATGTTATGCAAGCTATATGTGAGATTATATGCAAGTTTATATGTAACATGTTATGCAAGTTATGTATTTGGTTTTATGCATGCTAAGTAGTTGGTTTTGTGCATGCTAAGTATTTGGTTTTGTTCATGCTAAGTATTTGGTTTTATGCATGCTAAGTGTTTGGTTTTATGCAAGTTCATATGCAAGTTATGATGCAAGTTCATATGCAAGTTATGATGCAAGTTTATATGCAAGTTATGATGCAAGTTCATATGCAAGTTATGATGCAAGTTCATATGCAAGTTATGATGCAAGTTCATATGCAAGTGATGATGCAAGTTCATATGCAAGTTATGATGCAAGTTCATATGCAAGTTATGATGCAAGTTCATATGCAAGTTTGCCTCTATGTATGACATAAGTACATGTGCAAGTTCATCCCTTCTAGACCTATGACATGTATGCAAGTTGACACCTTTATGATAGGTCTGTGACATGAACATTTAAGCAAGTTACCATCTTTATGACATATGTGATTCATGCAAGTTCGGGTTGGTTATTTATGCAAGTTGGGTTTATGGTCATATATACAAGTTGACACCTTTTTAAACCCATGATAATGCTAATGATATGCTAAGTTGAACCCATTGTGTGTATGATGAATCTTCTCTTTTGAAGTATGTCATGTTAACGTATTTACGTGGGGACGATGGGGTAAAAATTAATGAACACATAAAATTGTGTGAAGTGGGTATAATTAAACATACCGTAAAGTGGATGGACATAATTGGGAATTTACCTATTAAGTTAGGTCTACCCATGTTATGGAATTGAGAATTTACCTATTGAGTTAGGTCTACCCATATTCTTAAATATTTGTAATTAATTAGGGATAATTAATACAAATTATGGGGGTGATTAATTAGGTGTAATTAATCTACTAAGACACGAGGTTGGACCCTTTTGTAGCATAAGACTGCCCGGAACCGACCGGCAAATCCAGCGGCTACAAATGATTGGCCCAATGTGAGAGGTCTTAGTCATAAACTAAATACGTGACAAGTGTAAAGACACGAGGTTAGACTCTGTTATGGTGTAAGGCTGCCCGGAACCAACCGGCATATCCAGCTGCCATAAAAGACAGTCTAATGTGAGAGGTCTTTACAAAGGTTACGATCTTAATTAATTAAGAAACACTTAACCAAATTAGCATGTAGAGGGGCATGAGGGGTTAAGTGGGTGCCTTGTGTGGCATGTAGTAACTAGTGGGGTGCCTTAGGTGGCATGAGGAAACTAGTGGGTTGCCTTGGGTGGCAATAGAAAATACGATTAGAATACTTAACCAAAGTGGAACATGTAATTAAACATGATTAAAGGGTTAAGTGCCTTGGGTGGCATGTGGGAATTAAGTAAGTGCCTTGGATGGCATGTGGGAATCAAGTAAGCGCCTTGGGTGGCATGCGGAAATCTAGTGGGTGCCTTAAGTGGCAATTGAAATATAATTAAATGACAAGCTTAAGTAGTAGCTTGCGGGGGCCTTAAGTGGCAATTGAAATATAATTAAATGACAAGCTTAAATAGTAGCTTGCGGGGGCCTTAAGTGGCAATTGAAATATAATTAAATGACAAGCTTAAGTAGTAGCTTGTGGGGGCCTTAAGTGGCAATTGAAATATAATTAAATGACAAGCTTAAGTAGTAGCTTGCGGGGGCCTTAGGTGGCAATTGAAATATAATTAAATGACAAGCTTAAGTAGTAGCTTGTGGGGGCCTTAAGTGGCAATTGAAATATAATTAAACGACAAGCTTAAGAAGTAGCTTGTGGGGGCCTTAAGTGGCAATTGAAATATGATTAGATGACTTAACCAAACCTTAACATGTAAGTGGGCATGATTATAAAAGGGGTTAAGTGGGACGCACTAGATAAAATGGCAAGCTTAAGTAGTAGCTTGTGGGGGCCCATTTCAACCAATATCCCAAATGTATCTTTGTGGGCTCGACCCAAGTCGAGGACGGGACACGCATATTGGGCTTGACTATAAGAGGCCAAAACGGGGTAGCGGTGGCAACGCGAGTCCAACGGGTTTCATATGCGTGTGTGGACCCGGGCTGGTAGGTAAGACGTTGTTGCATCGTGTAGGTATAAGCCGTGCACCATTGATTATCGGGTTGCCACTTTGGGGAGTGATACACACCACTGTGGGGCCAGCACGGGTATCTACGGTAGGGAGCCGATCGCTTGGGGGTAGTGGGTACACCTAGTGGAGATAGGGGCAGACGGCACCTATGTAGTCAGCTAGGGGTACAAGAAACTACTGGGTAAAATTACTAAGTACACTTAGTGGGATCAACCTTTAAGTAGGAATTACCCTTGGGTGGGTAGAACTGGTGTGGTGCAGTGTAGGAATTACCCTTGGGTGGGTAGATCTGGGGTGGTGAAATCTAGTAATTATCCTTGGGTGGATAAATGCGTCTTTTCGGTTATCTTAGTACATCTTGTGTTTAGTTGGGTACTTAGTGTAGTCATTATCCCCAGAGGTACCGTACCTTGTTTATATCATACCCTAATTACTTTAATGATTGTATTGTTAGGGTTATAGGACTCACTTAGACTTATGTCTGACCCCGTTGTTTCTTTATCTTTTTCCCAACCCTCAGGTTTTCAGAGTGGGCCTAGCACTAGTGGGCTTTGATCAGACTGCTTTATTTATCTTTTGGAGCTTGGACCGGGGATGTAAAGCTCAGTTTATCTTTTCTATTATGGCTATTAGGTTATGTAGAGGGATTATGTAGTTTTGTTTTTATCAGGATGGATATTATGTACTTGACTCTTATTTATGGTTTTGGTGTAACCAAACATGTTTTACTTTCCGCTGAAATGAAATGATGTTTTAAATTCTCAAGTATTACTTATATCTGTCTTGTTGTAACTTTTTTGTTCTATATTCACTTAAAATACTCCACCGATGTTATGGCATTCCCTTAGTGAGTGACCGTAGCGGGTGTGGGGTGTTACATTCAATATATAAAAATCCTATTTTTACTTCGCTACATATACAAAGATGGTATCTTTACATTCTATATCTCCTAAAGATTATATTTTTATAGTTCCTACTATGCAAAGATCATATTTTTATCTTTCTACAATATAAAAGATTATATTTTTACTACCTTAAAAATATAAAAATCATATTTTTAATACTTTAAAAATATAAAAATCATATTTTTCCCTTACGTAAAAATAAATGTCAGCGCTTCATATAAAATAGAAATTTTATTTTTACATCGCCTTTTGTATAAATATAAACTTTCTATTAACAAAATAGGATCTTCCTAAACAATAAAAATCGTATTTTTTTCCAAACTAAAATTATATAATTTCAGAACTAAAATAAATAATTACTGTACTAAAATAAATAATTAAAACTTACATTTTAGGGTCTGGATCAAAGGATAGCAGGGGGTGTACTGTCGTCGACCTTGGCATCGACTGGTGGGTGGATCCACGCAGCGAGGTGGTGGCATTCGACTGGGCTCGCGGGTGCACGGCTGACGGGGTACGGTTTTTTTTTCTTTTTTCGTCGAACTGAAATAATGATTTGGAGGGGGGGCAGAAGGATTAAAGGGGAGGAGGGAGATAATTTTTTTTTTTTAATTATTTTAATTGCAAAAAGTTGACTTTCACATACGACCCCTAAACGAGGCCCACCGCCTGTCGTCCATAGCTAATTACCCCCATTCCGAACACAATGGGATATGTATCGCAGGCTGATACGGCTGTTACAATCAGTTTCTGTTAAATTTACATTTAAATCACTATATTGAATTTTAAACGTATATTTCAAATTACCGGGGTCACATACTAACTCTAAAAATTCTCGAAAAATATTTTCTAGCTTCGTATTGACGATACGGTCCTAACAAAACAAGTTTCGTCGAATTCTGAGACCGTTGGAAAAATGGCCATTTTCCAGTCGATTAAAATCAACTGAAACTGGTCAAACGCGTTTTCCTTTGCCACGCTCACATATTGATTCGAAAAATTATGAAATTTTGAATCTAGCAATAATTTGACATCACGGACCCAACAAAACTAGTTTCGTCGAAATCCGAGGTCGTTTGCATAATGTCTATTTTTAAGGGCCTGAATTCCATAGCGACTATCCAGAATTTTCATCTGGACATATCTTTTGATTCCCGCTATGAAATTTTGATTTTTTGGATTCGTTGGAAAGATATCATCAATTACATCCTAATGTTTTTGGTTTCACTAAAATCCGGATTGTTTTGCACCCGGTACATTCAATTGAAGTTTGAAATCGAATTATCGAACTACCGCGCCATTTTCAATTCCTTTTATAATTATATAAATAAATATTTATATTCTAACGACGACGAATATAAATATATACGTTTGAATTATATTCAAAATAAATTTCTCATCGATATTATGTAAAATAATTCATTTTAAATAATCAAAATTCGCTAAAATAGCCAAAATAAAAATTTTAAACTGGCCCAGATTTTCGGGTTGTTACATTTACATGTCATCATATTATGCCTACTTTATGTCATATGTTCTTTCTAACATATAATCAATTCTATTCTAACATGTAATTTTCTCAATTTCTACTGTTAATGGTCCAGGTACATAAATGTCACAAGTTAACATGGAATTGAAACAACAATAACCGCTACGCATATTTTGACAAGTTTGTCTTTCAACATATAAATTTTCCCACATATTAACATCTTAGCATGTTAATATTCCAATATGTCATATTCGTCACTTTAATCCTTTTAACATATGTTTAAACATTTCAATATATCATATTTAAACATGTCATAATAACATTTCAATACTTCCAATTATTCTAGCAAATTCACATTATACGATAACGGGGAATATCAAATGATGAAATATTGTAACAACCCAGAATTTCCGAACCGATTTAAAAAATTTATTTTAGCTAGTTTAATGGATTTTTAATATTAAAATGATTTATTTTAAATAATAATGATTTAAAATTTATTTAAGTCAAAGTTAGAACATATAAATTAATTTCAAATATAAAACGAGCGTGAAATGGCACGGTAGTTTCAAAATTCGATTTTAAATTTCAATTGAATGTATAGAATTCAAAATAAATCGAATTTCGGTAAAACCAGAAACGTTAGAATCTACTTAACTATATCTTTCTAATGAATGTGAAAAATTCAGATTTCATAATATAAATTGAAAGTTATGTCCAGTTTAAAATTCAAAATAGTCGCTATGAAATTTAAATATATTTTAATATAATATATAGCCCTTAAATAGCCATTTTGTAAATGACTTCTGTTTTCGATGAAACCGCTTTTTGGGATTCGGAATGTCAAATATTATTAGGTTTCAAAATTCATAATTTTTGGAATTAATATGTGAGCGCAGTGAATTTAAATGTGTTTTGTAATTTGAATTTAATAGACTGGAAAAAGGCCATTTTTCATACGGTCTCCAAATTCAACGAAATTAGTTTTGTTAGAACCGTATCGTCAAAAAATAGCTAGATTAATTTTTCTGTAATTTTTGGAGTCAGTATGTGGCCCAGGTAAATTAAAATGTATGTTCAAATTCAATATTGACCGTTATATTAATTAATATTTTGATTTTGATGAAAGCTAATTGAGACGATTGAATTGGCTTACAAAACATATTCCATTGTGCCCGGAATAGGGGTATTTAGTTAGGGGCATTAGTTGTTGGGTTTGATTTGGAGTTCGGATGTAAAATCTAACTTTTTGGAGAATCAAATATTATTAAAATAAGTTATATATAAGGTTATTTCCGAAAACCCTAGTTCATAATTATTCTGAGCCGCCACCTAACAGATCGACGATCGATTTTCTCCAAACTATTCCCTCAAATTTCATGAAATCAAAGCCTCGATTTCATAAACTTCCCAACCTTAAATTGAAGATCTACGTGGGCTTCACATTGTGGACGGTGGAGATCTGGAAATTCACAACGTGGAGCTAAAATCGGGGGTGGAAAGATCCGACGTTCAAAGCCGATTATCGCCACTAGAGACCGTCGAGTCTGGCGGCGCGTCCGGCAAAGATGGAAGGCGGTTCGTCCTTCATCGTGGTGGGTGTCGATCTGCAGCTGGTGGTAGAAATTGATGAGCGACGGTGGGTTTTTATTCGGAGTATGGGGGCGATGGGTTTAGGCACAAAGAGGAGGTTTAAGGAACTTAATTAAATTAATTATATAGCTTAATAAAGTAATTAATTGTTAAATGTTTAAACCCTTGTAATTTTTGCATACAAAAACAGAATTCGACGATTTCAGTTTCTTGAAGTCGTAAAGACGAGAGTTTCACAACAAAACTGGCTGGGTCCGATTTGGAGCTCGTTAGAATTTGTGGAAAATTCAAACACAAACAGTGTTAAAATCGCCAATTAAAGAATGACGGAGTGGAAACCAATGTGAGAACTCTCACTGAATTTATTCGTATAGTTATTTATCTATTCTATAACTGAAAATATATAAATTGCCAATGTTGATTTTTATTTGTATAATTATCACAAAAACTATTATGCGGTGCCTGTTAGCTCACCTCCCTCGTCCACAAACCATGGACAATTTAATTGACTGTATTGTGTTTTGATTATGTTGTTGAAATGTTTAACATATTAAAAATGATGTTAACATTAATGTGGTAGTTGAAATTAAATTATAAATATCTATTTATAATTTTAAACAGTGAAAATAGGCTAATTAGAAAAATAATTCAAACCAAATTAGAATTAGTTAAATTTGTTAACCAATAATTTATTTAAATAAACTGTTGTTGTTTGAAAACCCCACACGGGTCTTGGGATGATAATTTATTCACATCTCCCCTGAATTTAATTTATGTCATTCGATGGATCGACAGACTGTGATAAGCGTTATTTAATTATTTATTGCTTATACAGTAGTAAATTTCACTCTGGATGTGAATTGGCTGTTTAGTAGTTGTTTATCACTATTTTTGAATACATGTGATGTATTAAATCCATATAAATAAAATTATATGGTAATTGATTGAGTCGCATTCCGATTCAGAAATAAAGAATATTTTAAAATAATGAATACTTTAAAATAACGAATATTTTATAATAATATTCAGTGAATAATCAAAAATGATTTTGATGTCCGATTTTGGATGGACACGAAAATATTGAAATATATGGAGCCGAGTTAAGTGTATATGCCATTTTTACTCAAACGGGTTTATCGATCGATTTTATTCATATTATAATGAATATAGAAAGGAAATGTATTTCAAAATCCGATATTTTGAAAATATTATCATTTTAATATTATAATGATATGGAATATTCAATTTTGATTAAAAATTGAAAATGAAGTTGAAATCATTTTGAAATTAATTTATAAACGAATTTACAAAATGTTTTGAATGGAAATCGATGATATATATAATATATATATTTAACGGCTTGAATAGAATGCGTCGCGCAACAACCGTTCGCGAATTTCGACCATTAACTTCAAATTGGTGTGACGGGAGATCCAACCGTCGGATTCTCCTAAAACCAGAATTGTTAGGTTCGTATCGAAAAGATCTTTCCAATGAATATAAGAGATATTAATTTGAACTATTGGATTTGGAAATATGTCCAAATCAATTTCATAAAAGGTCGCTATGGATGCAGTTCGGTGGCCCTTATTGCAAACCGACTGTAAGGGCCTTAATAAAATTATTAAAAATATGGAAAAATTGTGTAGATTCATAATAAATGATTTGGAAAGAATTTGGATGAAAAGTTCCATATTTGAAAGATAAAATATATTTTTATCTAAATGAACTAGTTATTAACTAAAATAATAATCCTATGTTTTTAAATAAATAAATTGGATTGAAAATGGTTTTAAAATAACCAGAATTTTCCAACGAATAAATTGGAATGGATTTGAATGGAAGTAATCTTCGGAATATTTCGATATAAGACTCCATGATTATACAGATATTGTTGAGGAATTTGGAAGATACAGATATCGTTGCTCCCAACACGATATCCGTTAGTTTCAGAATTTGATATTGAATAAAAGCCAATATGATTTCTATTCAGAGCCTTGTATTTAATATCAAATGGGATTTTGGGTTTGTCGTGAATGGTGTCTTTAATGACACTGTTCTTGAACCTAGTTGAGAAAAGAATAAATATTTTAATTAAGATTTAGATAAATCTACCAATTAATTGATATTTAAGTCGAATTGAATTAAGATTGGATTTTTAGGTTTATCGTGAATGGTGTTTTAAATAACACTTGTTCTTTAACCCAATTAATAGCAAAGATATGATTTGGAATTTATAATCTTTTAATTAAGATCAATGGAATTTTCCAAAGTAAAGATTTCCAATTTAATTAAATTGGAATTAAATGGAATTCGAATTAGGAATAATTGAGATGAGCTTCTATAAAGGAAGACCGTTACTATATATGGAATTTAAAAGGCTTTGTCGTTATTCCATTTATATTATTAGTCTGATATGGAAATTTATATCGATTATATACTGTTATGATTTCCGTGCAGATTCCATTTTGATGGAAGATGATTTTAGGCTTATCGTGAACTGTGTTTTAAATGACACTCGTTCTTTAACCCAGTAACAACAGGATTTATTTCCTTAATTTGAATAATCATTAAATAATGATTTTTGGAGATTAAAACTAAGTGGAGTTTAATAAATCTTTATTTAGATTGAAATGTTAATGTGATAATTAAATTTTCCGAATTTGAGAAGTGTTCAAAAATGGAGTATCACTAGTTTTATTTCATGCGATAGTTAAATCTCTAATTAGATTTGAACGACAAATGGTAATCGAATTTACCAATAACACAGTGGGTGTTAGATATGGAGTACTACCAGTTCTGCTCCATGGGATGAATAGGTGGGGATTGGAAAAATAAAATAAATGATTACTTTGGTAAGGCTCGATAATCCCGACTATTTGGAAAAACCTTAATTTGGTTTAAAATTGTGAAAAGATAATACAAAATTTTTTGAAATGGTTTCCAAGTGAAGATTTAAAAAAGAGGTTTAAATGAATTAAATCTTTGATAAGATTTATGGGAATAATTCCCCATGTAAAGAATATTTGAATAAAACAATATTTTGGATTGGAATGAGGCGTATGATGTGTTTTTCTAGCACATGATTATAAGATACGCGAATTATTTGGAAAGATCGAGTTTAACCTATTCTGAATAACTGATACGGCGACTAAAAGTCTAAGATATTGAAGACGGTGCAAGACCGACAGTCTTCACATCGAATGGATGGGTTGCTACTGATACCATGATTGGACTAGCTACCTTGAAGGGGTTACAGTAGTAGTTGTCCGGGCGTACTTATTGACTGTTTGGATATTCGAGGGCCTCTCTCCTATATTGGACATATGGGACGAGGAATAAGGTGCCTCCGGTTTCGTTCAGACCCAGAACAGACTTGCAAATGGATGGTATGTCTGATGTTGTATTCATTTATGTTGTATTTGTTGATCTCTGCTAAATATATACCTGTTTGGTGGCGGAGAGTTTATTCTCTTACTTAACACCCTTCTCTGAGACATACGAGCTTAGAGATTATATGTTGGCAGAAATCTATGGTATGGTATGGATTGACAATGTGACATGCTAAGATGCATGGATCAAGGCTTTTGTTGAAAAACAGAGCCTTATGGATGATGATCAGAGAATAGATTTAATTAGCATAGTTTTGTGTAGCATTAATTCGCGAGCCTCACACACCTGTATGATGGTGAACTAATGGTCAGATCAGTATGCTTTTAAGATGAGGATAGACACCTTTAGGGTTGTCACGAATTCGGTCGACCAAGATGAGCTGAGTGTGGTCGCTCCATGCTCAGAGGGACAGGGGACACCCCCCAATTCTCAGAGGGATAGTGTAAGCGGTGTTTTCTCATGTATGGGACGTAAGCCGTAGTGATACTTGATTTCCCAAAAGGGCGGATGTGCATTACGGTCATACATGGAACGTAAGCCATTGAGTATTGCACTACGTGATAGATCTTTCGAATCAGCAGCCATCATGATGGAAATCCAATTTCATTACGAGCTTTGCGGTTTTAGTTGTAAACCTATATATGACGACATAATATATGGTACCTATGCCACCTAGGATTGATACATTTATATTTGAAGTTGATTTCTTTACTTATTGTAATAATAAAAGATAAATTTTGCGTACCAAGCATATTTGGCTAGTATAATGTAAAACTCTATCCTCTGGCTTGTGTTGCATTTTGTGATGGGACCTGAGTCTTATAATAGCTTCATTTTTCTTTTATTTAGCACTGCGAGTTTTGTTTTATAGTATTCATGGGAGGAAACCCGTTCCGTGTCATACGGCGTGGTCCCTTGATTTACTCAACTTTAAAATAAAGCTAATAACTGTTTTAGTTCTCACACCAGTCCTATGACTGACTCAGAGTTCATTGTTTTAACTTAAACTCTGGATGCCCTTATTTTCCACACGGGCAACTAGTAGTTTTGGTTTTTGCATATTTCTTTTCACAGGATCCTGGATTACAGCTGAAGCTACATTCTTAAAAGCTCTGTATCTATGTATTTCTTTCAGTTGTGCATCGTACTTATGTATTATTTTTCCGCTGCTTTGTAATTTAAAACTCTGATATTTTCCGCTGTAAATTACTTATTCATACTCTGATATATTCTTGTACTATGATGTAATTATTGTAATAGCAATGAAATGTTCTATTGTTTGAGTTCTGATGTGTCGTGTTCTCAAAGTAATCCGGGCTTTCCCGTAAGGGAAAGTCTGGGTCATCTCAGTTGGTATCAGAGCTTTGGTTTACAAAGATAGAGAACAAGACACGTTAGAACCAAACGAAAGAATTCATCAGAGATAAGATTAGTAACATCCTATAAGAATGACTCGTTAGAAATAGGGTTAGTAATACCCTAGAATGAGTTCGAAGAGTATTATTTATAAAAATGAAATTTAGTTTTGAAAATAAATAAATTTTATTATGCATATTTAAATATTTTATTTTATATTGATTTTGGACTATCAGGTATATGAAGATTTTGCATATACGCTTTGCTAGCGTATATACGAAGCCTCAAATATACTGGATAGATATAGAATCACACTCTAGTCGCCCAGGGATGATTCTGATGATGTGGCCACATCATCAGCATCTGTGCTAGAGTTTCGAAAGTGGGATATCTATATATTTCCAATTGACTGGTGTGAGAACCAAAACTTAGTTAAAATTATTGTTTGTGATTTGGCCTTAAAATATGATTTTTAAGTATATATATAGAAAAAAATTATATATTTGAAAAGCTAATCAACTAATTGATTGCTGGTTGTGATGTGTGATTATTAGTTCAACTAATTAAAATATTGGAATAATAAAGCCAATACGAAAATGAAAGGTAATTTAAACCAGATCGGATCAAATATTGAACTAAATTGAAAATTTATTTGAATTGCATATATGTACATGTGTATATAATGAATAGGTCATAGCATGGAAGCTAAGAAGAGGAATAAAATTGTATGCCCGGAAAATAGGTACATATTTACTGTATTTATTGGGGTTTGATGATTTTATGAGCCGATTGGCAAGCCGCTTGGCTTTTTCTTTTTCTTTTGGATTGATGAGGGCCCTGTGAGGCAAGTTGTGGTTTTACCGATCAGCCCGTATAAAGGAGGTTACAGTGAAATTTTTCGAAAATTTAGGGTGTTAGCCAAATTTTTGAGAAATTAGAAAATTCTTAGAAACTGAAAGTTGAAGAATGAAAGCCAGAATGAAAGTTGAGTTGGTTAGTTAAAAACTTTCATCTTCGTTTCTTTTTGAGGATGAAAAGATTTTAAGTGGGGAAGATTGTAACAACCCGGAATTTCTGAACCAATTCAAATTTTTTATTTTAGCTAATCTAATGGATTTTGAATATTTAAAATGATTTATTTTAAATAACAACGATTTAAAATTTATCTAAATCGAAGTTAGAACGTATAAATTTATTTTAAATATAAAACGAGCCTGAAATGGCGCGATATTTTGATAATTCGATTTTAAATTTCAGTTGAATGTATAGAATTCAAAATAAATCCAATTTCAGTAAAACCAGAGACGTTAGAATCTACTTAACTATATCTTTCTCATGAATGTGAAAAAAAATCAGATTTCATATTATAAATTGAAAGTTATGTCCAGTTTAAAATTCAAAATAGTCGCTATGGAATTTATATATTTTTTAATATAATATATAGCCCTTAAAAATAGCTATTTTGCAAACGACTTCCGTTTTCGATGAAACCACTTTTGTTAGATCCGGAATGTCAAATTATTGTTATATTTCAAAATTCATAATTTTTGGAATTAACATTTGAGCGCAGTGAATTTAAATGTGTTTTGTAATTTCAGTTTGATTTTAAGCGATTGGAAAAAGGCCATTTTTCAAACGGTCTCCAAATTCAATGAAATTAGTTTTATTAGGATCGTATCGTCAAAACATAGAAAGATTAATTTTTCTGTAATTTTTGGAGTCAGTATGTAGCCCTGGTAAATTAAAATGTACGTTCAAATTCAATATTGAGCGTTATATTAATTTATATTTTAATTTTGATGAAAACTGATCGAAACGATCGATTTGGCTTACGAAACGTACTCTATTATATCTGAAATGGGGGTGTTTAGTAAGGGGTGTCAATCGTTGGGTTTGAATTGGATTCAGATGTAAAATCTAATTTTTGGATGATCAAATATTATTAAAATAAGTTATATATAAGGTTATTTTCAGAAACCTTAGTTCATTATTATTCTAAGCCACCACCTAACAGATCAACGACCATTTTTCTCCAAACTATTCCCTCAGATTTCACGAAATCAAAGCCTCGATTTCATAAACTTCCCAAACGTAAATTGAAGATCTACGTGAGCTTCACATTCTGGATGGTGGAGATATGGAAATTCGTGGTGTGGAGCTTGAATCGAGGGTGGAAAGATCCAGCGTTCGAAGCTGATTATCAGCCACCATAGACCGTCGAGTCTGGCGGCGCTTCCGGCGAAGATAGAAGGCAGTCCGTCCTTCATCGTGGTAGGTGCCAATCTGCAGCTGGCGGTGGAAATTGACGAGCGGCAGTGGGTTTTTATTTGGAGCAAGGGGCAATGGGTTTAGACAGAAAGAGGAAGGTTTAAGGAACTTAATTAAATTAATTATATAGCTTAATGAAGTAATTAATTGTTAAATGTTTAAACCCTTGTAATTTTTGCATACAGAAACAGAATTCGACGATTTCAGTTTCGTTGAAATCGTAAAGACGAGAGCTTCACAACAAAACTGACTGGATCCAATTTGGAGCTTTTTAGAATTTGATGCAAATTCAAACACAAATAGTGTTAAAATAGCCAATTAAAGAATGACAGAGTGGAAACCAATGTGAGAACTCTCTCATTGAATTTATTTGTATAGTTATTTATCTATTCTATAACTGAAAATATATAAATTGCCAGTATTGATTTTTATATGTATAATTATCACAAAAACTGGTATACGGTGCCTGTTAGCTCTCCTTCCTCATCCCAAACCATGGATGATTTAATTGACTGTATTGTGTGTTTATTTTTTTGTTGAAATATTTAACATATTAAAAATAATGTTGACATTAATGTGGTAGTTGAAATTAAATTATAAATATCTATTTATAATTTTAAACAGTGAAAATTGGCTAATTAGAAAAATAATTCAAACCGAATTAGAATTGGTTAAATTTGTTAACCAATAATTTATTTAAATAAACTGTTGTTGTTTGAAAACCCCACACGGGTCTGGGATGACAATTTATCCACATCTCCCCTGAATTTAATTATATGTCAATCGATGGATCGACAGACTGTGATAACCGTTACTTAATTATTTAATGCTTATACAGTAGTAAATTTCACTCTGGATGTGAATTGACTGTTTAATAGTTGTTTATCACTATTTTTGAATACATGTGATGTTTGAAATCCATATAAATAAAATTATATGGTAATTGATTAAGTCGCATTCCGATTCAGAAATAAAGAATATTTTAAAATAACGAATATTTTAAAATAACGAATATTTTAAAATAATATTCAGTAAATAATTAAAATATGATTTGATGTCCGATTTTGGATGGACACGAAAATATGGAAATATATGGAGTCGAGTTAAGTGTATACGCTATTTTAACCAGAACGGGTTTATCGATTGATTTTATTCATTTTATAATGAATATAGAAAGGAAATGGATTTCAAAATTCAATGTTTTGAAAATATTATCATTTTAATATTATAGTGATATGGAATATTCAGTTTTGATTAAAAATTGAAAATGAAGTTGAAATCGTTTTGAAATAAATTTATAAAATACGTTTTGGATGGAAATCGACGATATAATATATATATATATATATATTTAATGGCTTGAATATAACGCGCCGCGCAGCGACCGCTCGCGAATTTTGACCATTAACTTCAAATTGGTGTGACGGGAGATTCGACCGTCGGATTCTTCTAAAACTGGAACCATTGGATTCATATCGAAAGGATATTTCCAATGAATATAAGAGATTTTAATTTGAATGGTTGGATTTGGAAATATGTCTAAATCAATTTTAGAAAAGGTCGCTATGGATACAGTTCGGTGGCCGTTATTGGAAACTGGCTGTAAGAGCCTTGATAAAAATTTTAAAAATATGAAAAAATTGTGCAAATTCACAATAAATGATTTGGAAAGATTTTGGATGAAAAATTCCACGTTTTAAAAGATAAAATACATTTTTATCTAAATGAACTAGTTATTAACTAGAATAATAATCCAATGTTTTTGAATAAATAAGTTGGACTGAATATGGTTTTAAAATAACCAGAATTTTCCAATGAATAAATTAGAATGGATTTGAATGGAAATAATATTTGGAATATTTCGATATTGGACTCCGTGATTATACAGATATTGTTGAGGAATTTGGAAGATACAGATATCGTTATTCCCAATACGATATCTGTTAGTTTCAGAATTTGATATTGAATATAAGCCGATATGATTTCTATTCAGAGCCTTGTATTTAATTTAAAATGGGATTTTAGGTTTGTCGTGAATGGTGTCTTTAATGACACTATTCTTGAACCCAGTTGAGAAAAGAATAAATCTTTTAATTAAGATTTAGAGAAATCTACCAATTAATTGATATGTAATTGGAATTGAATTAAGATTGGATTTTTGGGTTTATCGTGAACGGTGTTTTAAATAACACTTGTTTTTTAACCCAATTAACAACAAAGATATGATTTGGAGTTTATAATCTTTTAATTAAGATTAATGGAATTTTCCAAAGTGAAGATTTCCAATTTAATTTAATTGGTATTGAATGGAATTCAATTTGGGAATAATCGAGATGAGTTTCTGTGAAGGAAGACTCATATGGAATTTAAAAGGCTTTTTCGTTATTCCATTTATATTATTAGTCTGGTATGAAAATTTGTATCAATTATACACTGTTATGATTTTCGTGTAGATTCCATTTTGATGGAAAATGATTTTAGGTTTATTGTGAATTGTGTTTTAAATGACTCTCGTTCTTTAACCCGGTAACGACATTATTTATTTCCTAAATTTGAATAATCATTAAATAATGATTTTTGGAGATTAAAACTTAGTGGAGTTTTAATAAATCTTTAATTAGATTGAAATGTTAATGTGGTAATTAAATTTGCCAAATTTGAGAAGTGTTCGAAAATGGAGTATCACCAATTTTACTTCATGCGATAGTTAAATCTTTAATTTGATTTGAACGTTAAATGGTAATTGAATTTATCAATAACATAGTGGGTGTTAGATATGGAGTACTACCAGTTTTGCTCCGTGAGATGAATAGGTTGGGATCGGAAAAATAAAATAAATGATTACTTCGGTAAGGATCGATAATCCCGACTAGTTGGAAAAACCTTAATTTGGTTTCAAATTGTGAAAAGATAATACAAAATCTTTAGAAATGGTTTCCAAGTGAAGATTTAAATAAGAGGTTTAAATGAATTAAATCTTTGATAAGATTTATGGGAATAATTCCCAAGGTAAAGAATATTTGAATAAAACAATATTTTGGATTGGAATGAGGCGTATGATGTGTTTTTATAACACTTGATTATAAGATACGTGAATTATTCGGAAAGACCGGTTTTAACCCATTCTGAATAATTGACACGATGACTAAAAGTCGAAGATAATGAAGATGGTGCAAGACCGACAATCTTCACATCGAACGGATGGGTTGCTACTGATACCCAAAATTGGAGTAGCTACCTTGAAGGGGTTACGGTAGTAGTTTTCCGGACGTACTTGTTTATTGTTCGGATATGTGAGGGCCTCTCTCCTGTATTGGACATATGGGATGAGGAATAAGGTGCCTTCGGTTTTGTTCAGACCCGGAATAGACTTGCAAATGGATGGTATATATCTGTTTGGTGGCGGAGAATTTATTCTCTTGCTTAACACCCTTCTCTGAGACGTACGAGCTTAGAGATTATATATTTGCAGAAATCAATGGTATGGATTGACAATGTGACATGCTAAGATGCATGGATCAAGGCTTTTGTTAAAAAGCAGAGCCTTGTGGATGATGATCAGAGCATAACTTTAATTAGCATAGCTTTGTGTAGCGTTAATTCGCGAGCCTCACACACTGGTATGATGGTGAACTGATGGTCAGATCAGTATGCTTTTGAGATGAGGACAGACACCTTTAGGGTTGTCACGGATTCGATCGATCGAGATGAGCTGAGTCTTGCATTACGGCGGATGTGCACTACGGCGTTTTCTCATGCACAGGACGTAAGCCGTTGAGTATTGCACTGCCCGATAGATCTTTCGAACCAGCAGTCATCATGATGGAAATCCAATTTCCAATACGAGCTTTGTGGTTTTAATTGTAAACCTGTATATGGCAACATAATATATGGTACCTATGCCACCTAGGATTGATACAATTATGTTTGAAGTTGATTTCTTCACTTATAGTAATAATAAAAGATAAATTTCGCGTACCAAACATATTTGGCTATTATAAGGTAAAACTCTATCCTCCGGCTTGCGTTGCATTGTATGATGGGACCCGAGTCTTATAATAGCTTCATTTTTCTTTTATTTAGCATTGCTAGTTTTGTTTTATAGTATTCGTGGGAGCAAACCCGTTCCGTGTCATACAGCGTGGCCCTTTGATTTACTCAACTTTAAATTAAAATTAATAGCTTTTTTAGTTCTCATACCAGTCCCATGACTGACTCGGAGTTTATTGTTTTAACCTAAACTCTGGGTGCACTTATTTTAAATAGGGGCAGCTAGTAGTTTAGGTTTTCGCAGATTTCTTTTCATAGGATCCTGGATTACAGCTGGAGCTATATTCGGAAAAGCTTTGTATTCGTGTATTTCTTTCAGTTGTGCACTATACTTATGTTTTATTTTTCCTCTGCTTTGTAATTTAAAACTCTTATATTTTCCGCTGTAAATTATTTATTCATACTCTGATATATTCTGGTACTCTGATGTAATTGTTGTAATAGCAATGAAATTTTCTATTTTTTGAGTTATGATGGGTCGTGTTCTCAAAGCAATCCGAGATTTCCCGTAAGGGGAAGTCTAGGTCGTCTCATATATCATTATCAAAAATGATATAACTTAAATCCACTCACCTTGATATGTCGATCTAGCAAATAATCTCTTTGGATTGGTTGCAGATGGAGAGTCATGAGTTTGTACTGTTGTTGCAGTTGAAAACGCCTTATTTTCTGAATTTGTCGTTGTTGACGATAAATTTCCTTTTTCTTTTCATTAATCTTGATTTAGACAGCACCCCAATATTATAATTAATAATTTTATTCAGAAATTATATGGAGGAAGAAGATGAGAGTGAAGAAACAACAAATGAGAATGGAGAGCTATTTGGTCCTTTATATAATAAGCTTAAATCGATGCTAACCGTCTATTTTTCCTGATGAAATCTATTCTCTCCATGTCATATAGCCAATAGGAAGTTGCCACGTCAACAATAATTTTGAATTGAACCAATAGAATAAATCCAACATGGCATGCATTATCACTTCCTACTAATTAAATGTGTCAATTACGCGCAAAAGTTTGAATTGCGAATGTTTGAATTGTTTTAGCGTAGAAATTTGATTTTCGATTGTTTGAATTTTCTGGAATTTATTTAACTGTTATATTCACATGAAATTTTCTTATATGTATACAATTCTTCTAATAATCATTTTACGCATATATATACGCACAATTTTCATTTCGTTTTCAAAATTCAAACGGTGTTGCACCATTATTTGATTATTGCCATATTTCATTGACTGCAACCTTATCTTGAATTTTATCTTTTGTATACATATATTTTTGCACATATATATATTCTCATATATATGCATACATTTTTCTTTATTTCCTTGTATGTACATTCTCCTTCTTTTACCTTATTTTCATGTTTTGCTACCACATTTCATTTAAAGGTATCTCTTTCATCTTAAATCGGTTTTTATGCAATCCATTGGTCTAAATTGACCAGAAAATCGCCATGAACGCAATAATGCTAACCCCATGGCCAAATTATGGAAGCTATTCAATATTTTCTTTTTAAAATAAGCATAATCAGTTCCTTCAACATATTTACACTACATGCAACCTATCCTTTTTTTCCTTTTTCCACGCGTATATTACATTTTTTTTTGCATTAAGATTTTCTTCTTTTAACTATATATGTCAATGCATATATATACACATATACATTGTTAATTATTTAATTATTACAAAATGCGGGGTGTTACACTGAGCGTTTAAGTTCCTCCGGAAAGGTTGATTACTTGAATCAACCGCTTCGAAGGGGTGCGATAACTCTTAACGGTAACATTCTGAAGTGGTGCTCTTCAGGTATTTGGGTTATTGAAACCCCTCCTAGGTCAACTTGAGGATTCTTTGTACTCTTTATGAAGTAGTCTTCTTGATGAGTTTTGCTGATGAGATCCGCTTTGTCCTCCTTCTGCTCTTCCCAAGGATGTTATCCCTTGTTGTGTATCCTAGGAGCCTTACCGAAGGGTTTACTTCATTATCTTTTGTTTTCATGTGGCTTCCTGCATCGCCTTCCGAACCTTAGCGGTGCTTTTATTGATCTGAAAGGCTTATCCCACTCTTGAACGGATTGTACTTATATATCCCTTCGTAACTTTTGCTTGCACCACTTTAATGCTTTCGGAAGTTCTTGCTTGATATTTCTGAAGGTCTACGAAGGCTTGTTTTCTCCGGCTTTTCTTTTGGTGCCCTTAGTGATGCTCATCTAATACCTTCAGAAATTCTTTTTGGTCCTCCAGAAAGCTATCACTGACTCTTTCGTATTTCAAATCAGATGAATATTTTGGTTAATATTTAGCCCTCCTTGTAACAACCCGAATTCTGACAGATCGACTTTTTTTTAAAATACGAATTTGCCAAAACCCAAATTAGCTTGTATGGTATATTGTAGAAAAGACAGAGATATAAAATATACTGGAGCTTAGAAAACATCTCACAGCGGAATGGAACAAAATATAATCAAATATAGCCTTACCAAGGTAACAATACAGCCTAACCAGCATCCAAAGCTATCATATCTCTGCCACAAACCTAACATGCGAGTGTGTTATGAGGAGGGGGTCAGAACACAAGTTCTGGTGACTGGACTAAATCACGCAATTTGAAATAACCATACATATGTCGTTTAGTTATGTTACTTGTTACTAGGTTGTTTGGGTTAATAGCACTCAAGGCTTTACACACACTTTGTACCCATCTGATCCTCACATGTATGTATGGTCTACTGTACCTCAAGTTTCATAATAGTGCTGCATCAGAATGCATGGAACTCGGTCTGGAGCCTTTTCTATTTGTATAGGTCTGCTAACGAGGCCTAAAGTACAGATATCTAAACTATGGTTTGCATTTCTATGGTGTCTATGGTCCCACCTCGACCCCTCCCTCAACTAGTGAAAGACTACATCAAAAGCTAAGTGACGTGCCCCTGGTAAACAATCTACATCCAAATTGGCGTCCCTCAACCAAAGTCTCGATAGTGAAAGATCGATGGTCTGTAGGTTTAGCTCTAGTCTTTCCACATCACACCGACTGCCAATGAAAGGTACCTGACGATTACTATCCTTTATTTGGTCCTGACCAGCCTCTCTATAGGAAAATCATCGAAGCACCCCAATCCCATACTGCCACAACCTTCTGACTGCCAAATATTGTTGCAGTCAAGGTATATTCATGGGTGGTAACGTGCAAACCCAACCTTACAGCCTGAGCATGCACCGCAACAGAGGACCACCACAGAGTTCCTTACCACGTCCCTCGGAAGTCTCGTGCTTCCTTCCAGTCCCGTAGAACTAGAAAGTAGAATAATCAGATGAACGTGCTCCTCTCGTGCCTCTAGACACCACGATGATCTCCCCGTTGGGTTTTTCACCTTTACACGTGCGGACTGGGCCAAGCGCATCACGCTAATGTGTTATTAGACCCTATGTATAAACGATTAATTGCATGCTTGCTCTACCTCATCCGATTTCCAGTTAACTTGGTTATTTCTAACCATATTAACTTCCTATTCAAGTTACCAAGTTCTCTTCGAGTTCCTTATATCTCTAAGAAATGGACCCCTCTCGCTTATTAATTTCAATTATATAACTTAACCCATTTAAGTTCATTAACAATCCCCTAATATGTTATTCGCTATGTTGTAATTCAAGGTTTGTAATCTACAATCTTCGTGCATTATTATCCTACCATTCATTGTCCAATTCCAAGTTACAATAACATGTTTTACTTAATGTGTCATTAAGTAAATCCTATAATAATCAGCAGATTTTCATTTATCATATTACTTAATTTATAATTAAGTATAACTTATTTCATTCCATAAGTCTTCTTACTTCATTCAATCTTATGACGCCTGAGCGGGCTTCCGCTTATTATTAATATCTTCTATTAGACTTCATAATTCTCTTTTATAGGTCTACCAATAAAAGCCTACTTCATTCTTTTTCATTAACCATAACTTGGTTTAATACAACCTCTTGTGGTTATTTACTTAGTTCTTTTAACTAAGGTTTTTTAATAAGTTTTTTTTACCATTTATTAATTATTATAACCTATGTTATAATTTCCACTTATCCCTAAGACAAGCCTACCTATTATCTTTCACTTTTTCATTCATACTTAATCATAATAGGTTATTATCATTCCCCATTTATTCCAATTCTAATACTATTGTAATATTCGTTCATTACCATTAATTACAATGTCATTTATTTCTTCCTTTTATATACATATATTCATATATGTACATTAATGCACTAGACCTCTCACATTAAGCTGACTACTTGTGGACGCCGGATTTGCCAGGGGGTTTCGAGCAAACTTCTACCATAAGTTGAACTTATTGTATATAACAATTCTATGATTTTTGTTTGATGATAAGAAACACATATATATATTATTACAAATGTGTTTGCAATTGACATCAAATACAGAAATAAATATTTACATTTAAATAGAATACCACCACACAAGAATTTAAATATTCAAACAGTATTTTATTTAAATATAATATTTTATTTCAATAGTACAAATTTATAACTTCACTATTTGTATAACTCATTGTAATACAATACATTTCATTTCTTTTTCAATTACATTATTCCCCACCACAACTCTAAGTCACTCATGTACATACATTAACACACTCAGTTACACTCTCATATATATTGCTTCACTATCACACTCGTCTTCTGTTTGTCTGCTTCAGAGAGTCCAGTCTTATGTTTACCTGTTACAGAAACACAGAGAGTAAATCAGAACAAAAATTTCTAGCAGATATATTTTTTCTTTTAAAAATTTACTTGCCTCAGAATTTTGGTGCACTTCTCATCATATTTCATGGCTTGATCTGATTTAAATGGACATCCATCTGTTTCAAGACAGCTTGTGATATTCACAGTGATACACTGTAAATACCACAAGATAGACAGTATCTCTAGTGCTCACATTTACATATATATATATATTCTGCACATACATGTATACACATACATGTGTATGTATATACATATATGTTGTGCAGGGGCAACATGGTCAAATCAGTGAATGGACATGAACCAAGAAATCCAGTACATATGGAGACACAAACACACATATATACACAAATGTGCACACACACACACACACACACATATATATATATATATACACACACACACACATACATAGTAGGAACTGTGGTTCAACAAGATCAAAATAAATGAGTGTACAACAATGACAAGTCAACATGCATCATGGCAGCAACAAAAGAGACAGTGCAACTAAACATGCAAACCAAAAATGGACAGAGGAAGTGTAGAATGCATATGGGTCAAAACTACAAGCATGGAGTGACAAAAAAAAAATGAAACATGGTGCATAGAACAAGACAGTTCCAATGTCAAGCATCTCAAGATTCAACCACACTAACAACTCAACAAAAATGGCAAAACCGAAAATGTCTTAGTGAACATTATGTGCTATAGAGAGGAATTTTTTTGGGTGCAATTATCAAGGACAGTGAGCAACACGGATATGATATGGTCTGAAATACAGGCAGTTCAACATGGTTCAACCAAACCAGGTCTATTCAGGGACAAGCAAATATGGTACAACAGAGAAAATGTCAACACTGCAGTGCATGCACAAAGATAGCCAAGCAAGGTTCAAGCAAATGGGAATTTGCATCAAAAAAATACAATGTTGTACAATGAAGAAGATGGTGCAACACAAGTTTGTGAACTCAAGGCCACAACAACAAAATACTCAACATGTTCAAATAAGCGGAATAAATTTGCCATATACATGGAATATAAATTTGTATATATACTCACATTTGTGAATATATATATATACATATAAATAATATATACATGGCAGCATTTTAGCAAGCAAGAAATCATGCATTTTAGAAAATTAGCAAGCCAGTGTTCATGAATTACCAAAGTGGAAAAAAGGCAATAGAAAAGTTTGGGAAAGTTTTCATGCTTAAAAAAAATGTAATCACATGTTTGCTAAGAAATTGCAGTTTGATTCCAGAAAATCTGCTTCCTGTTTTTGGCAAGTGGACAATCTGTTTTCAAGATTTTCGCAATCACATTTTAGGCAATGGACATCACAATTTTGGGCAATGATTATTTCCAAATATATATGCAATCAACTGTGGAGGATGGACATTCACAGTTTTTTTAAAAGGGCCAAGAATTTGTTTCCAAAACTCACAGTCTCGCTACATTTCCAGAAAATCATTCAAACAGGTAGGTTTACAAATTTGTAATGCCAAAGTATGTTTCCAGAAATTAGCAATGTTTTCAGCAATCGATATCAACTCGATAAGTATGAAATTTGGCATGAAACAAATAGTTTTTGTTTCTAGTTTTGAAACAGCAAAATTTTGGCAAACAATGTTTTTATTGTTTCTAGAAATTAACAAAAGCATTTTTAGCATAAATTCATTCCAACATTTCAGAATTCATGGGATACATTCAAGGGGCCACAAAACCAAATTATTTGTCCAGAAATCACTATTTAATTTTGAGTAAGAAAACAATCATTTGTTTTCAAAATTATTCCAGAAATTCTTAAACCATTCAAGGCAATAAATCAGACAATCAAAATCGCATGTCATCAAAGCCGTTTAAATTCATATCAAGGCAACAAATTCACGCACAATCAAGATCAACCATTTCAAGCGAAATCAAAGAACTTAGGATTTTATAATCTTATTTAAACACCTAATATATCATTGGGAAAGGGGGTCAAGAAACAAAAACAAATTCGTTCGAGAACAAAGAAATCAAAACTCAGTGTCAAACTTACAACGGTTTCGATCTCAGAAGATTCGAAATCAATCGAGAAGCAAGCCACAAGAATTCGAAGCCACAAGAGAATCAGATCATTAAACAATCGATTGTGATTTGGGGGAAGCAGAGAAAAACATAAATTTGGGTTTTAGTTTGGCGGACATTTTTTTGGAGCAAAGCTTTCAAATGAAAAAGGGAAAAGGGGGCCAACTTATATTTTATTAAGGGCTTAAGGGTTCTTAGCTTTAATTTTATATTGCTTTGTTTTTTTACTATTGTAATCATCGGTCTGTTTTCTAGTTTGTCTATAAAACTAGGAGTTTTCTAGTGTCTGTAAAAACTAGGGTTTACTAGCTACGAATTTGTAGCTAGGGGGAAATCTGGTTTCGGGGACAGAAACTAGTGCAGGGTTTTGAGTGTAGAATTAGAACTACATCAGGTTTTGCGAGTGTACAAGATTGTATAGATGGTAAGCGAGGGAGTCACGAGTTTATAGGTTTTTGTATGCAGGAATCTGTTTAATTCTAGTAGAATCCTTGGGGAATGTTGCAGTAGGCAGGGATTGCCGAAGCTGGGTAAAATCTCTGTGTCATTTACTTTCCGCACTTATTTACTCCTCTGCTATCTATGTTGTGCTTATTATTCTATGATGCGATTTGTTTTATATTCTCGATAAAATTGAATAAACCTTATTCACCCCCCTCTAGGGTTAATCTAGATCCAACAAGTGGTATCATAGCAGGTATCTCATTAACTCTAGAGTCATGGTATTCCCTAGTTGTCAACCTAGTTAGAGTCATTCCATTCATATTCCAACTATTTTTAATGGTACAAATTTTTTAATTTGGAAATCAAAAATGGAATCATGTATAAAATCTGTTAATATTAAATGTTGGGATATTGTTGTTAATGGGTATGGTATGGTAGTTAGAAATGACATTGGATTTAATTCTCGTTCTACACATATTTTATATTCCTATATTGGTGGTGTTCAATATAACCATATCTCCCATTGTTCAACTGAACAGGAAATCTAGAATACTCTCAATACGAGTATGGAAAAATTGACAACTACTCAAAACCCACGAAGATAATCTCAGATCCAGATTTGTGCTTAATAGGTTGTACAGATGGAAATTCAGATAGAGACTCAACGGGAGATCTTTCTCATAAAGATTTGATTCATCTACTAAATGGTTTAAGTGAATCTGTTGAGCATCTCAAATCTAAAAATAAAACTCTGAAATCTGAGAAACTTGAGTTGATCAGCAATAATAATTTTTTGGAATCAAAATTTAAAATAGTCAAGAAGTCTTCAAACTCAAATTGCAAAAATTATTTGAATTTGAAAAATGATCTTGTTCATCAAAATTAAAATATTCAAAAATTTGAAAATGAAATCCTGTTTTTAAATGAGAACAAGATTGAGCTTGAAAGCACAAACAATTTTTTGCAAAAGGAATTTGAAAATTTTAAGCCTACCAAAAATTCCTAATATGAATTTGCTGAAAAATAAAATTTGTTGAAAATAGATTTGATCTTGAATGGACTTGAAAGTGGAATTGACAAATTCAAGAATTTTGAAAAATTTGAGTTTGAAAAGCAAAATCATTTTGATTTGAAATCTCTGAGGCCCAAGCCAAAATTAAATTACTTGAAAATGAGAATTTGGTTTTGAAACAGTCCAATGCTGAAAAGAAGATCAATATAAATCATTGCTCAAATTTGATAAAAGAAAGTAGTGATATTAAATCCAAAATTCAATGATTAGAATCAACTTTGGATAAATTTTCTAATGGGGAAAAATCATTGAATATGTTGTAACAAAACCAAGTTTCTGTTGAAAATAAATGTGATCTTGGCTTGGGGAAAAATAATGTTTTTTGAAATGTCAATTCAAATGATTTTAAAAATCCTTCAAACTGCTTTGAAAAGAATCAATTTGAAAAACTGAACTCTGGTAATTTCAAAGGATTTGTAAATCATAAATGAGATATGAACTTGTTTTATAACAATTCATTTAAACAATTTTGGACCCCAAAAAGAAATAAGATGAATTCGTCCAAATTCAAACAGCTCTGGGTCCCTAAAGGTACTAAGGTAAATTCCGATGGATTGTTATACAAATAGGTTTAGGTAACTAAAGTCGTGAACACAATTCAGAGTGGTTTTACAAATTTTGTTAGACCACTCAATCCCCTAAACTGTTAGGTACCAGAGGAGGCTGAGGAACTGCTGTACAAAAGAGAATTGAATTCAAGCTATTCCATATTTCTGTATCGTCCAAAGTTCCTTAGCCAAGATTGTTCTGAGTTATAGATTTATTTGATCACGTCAATTTCAGGTATGATCACTAGACTCACATTTGTGTATATTCTTTGTTTTTTACTCTTCCTGTCTTTATCCTCCTTCTACCCCTTCTATTGAATTTCTTTTGATTATTGTGATTTGATCTGACACAGTCATATTTTTTCTTTTTTTTCTTGAGCATTCTTAACTTCAAATTGCAGAATTAATGATTTTCTGGAAATTTGATTCATGTGTATAAAACTCTCATGTTTTAATGACTTCCAGACCTTGAATTTAAAACTGTAAATTTTTGCAATTATTTTGAAGTTTAATTCTGTTCTAAATTCTAAATTCCTAATAGTGCTGGAGCACTCTTATGATATCTTGAACATTGTTAATCTGAATTCTAGATTTTTTTTGAAGACCTGAAAAACTTATGAAATTTCACACACCTCTGCTATTTTGAGTTTTTTCTAATTCATTTTGAAAAGACTTGAAAATTTATACTCATTACAGCACACTACTATTTTTCAGTTTGTGATAATATCATTGGTTTTTGGATTGGCTTGGTTATTATAAATTGAAAATCTTTTTGGATTAAATTTTGTTTTGCATTTGGAAATTCAATTTTATTTATGATCATTTGGGTTGGATATTTGATTGTTAGAAATCATTTGAAATTTTTGATATTTTGAATCTCGCACGCCTCTTAGAATTGAAATTATTAGTCTTGTGGGACTGATTCATTGTATCTCAAAATTTACATTTCTTCAAGTGATTTTAAATAAACTATTTTTGGATCACGAATATCTCTCAAAGCTTGATGTAAATATTCTGAAAAAATTTCTTGTGCTTGTCAGAAATAATTAGGAAAAATTATTTGAAAATCTAGTCTTGAAACTCATTGTTATTTCATGATCATTTGGCTTGAATATTTGAATGTTTGAAATCATTTGAAATTGTTGATTTCTTGAAACTCACACACATCTTGGATTTGAAATTTATAATTTGGTGTGATCGATTCATTAAATCTTGACATTTTCATATTCACTCAAATGATTTCAAATAAACTGTATTTCTAATCTTGGATTATGAATCTTCTTCTTTGTCTGTCAGAAATATCTTTGAAAAATTCTCTTGACAAGTCTACTTTGAAATAGATTATTGTTGTGACGGCCCGCCCCGTACCAGCCAACATTTCCAATGAAGGTGCGTTGTGCCAATGCCCGACCAGCACGGGACGGTTGTCAGAGAAAGGAAAAGAAGGAAATTTGTACTAACAAGGAACCTGTAGAATGTCTCACAGTGCATGGAATAAAATATAATAATAACATACTTGACATAAAACAGGCGAAACAGTGCATAAGCTGAAAACTAAACCATAATCATCATAGCAGCGGAAATTCAAAATACAGCTTATTACAACGCTAACATATTATCTCTAAAGCAAAGAAAAAGGTGCACTACTAATGCCTAAAGTAGTGACCAGCAACGACACAGGGAGAATATCTGTATATCATACGTGGAAGCCTCATGCTCGTCTCTGGTACAACTACTCGTGCATACCACCTAACCTGTCTCTAGTCTACCCATTTAAGAGCACCCAGAGTAATAAGAAGAGACATAAAACTCTAGGTCAGACAAAAGTCTGGTATGAGTGATAAGCAGCAAAACAGAACAATAACAGGTATACTAAACCATACCTGGACCTGCAACCAAAGAGTTAGCATAACAGGATGTACAATACTCTAAGGTGACACTAACATTTGGTGTAAAGATACGGGGGAGGGGGTGTACATGTCATAGTGATGTCAAACAATCAAGCATAACAATCATCCTCGCATCTTTCACTCAGTGCGTAAAGCATACGATATCCACTGCTTTGACCACCCAAATCCTTTTCTATGATCACTCTGCCCCATGGAATCATGATGGCTCCACTGCACTGATCCATAGCCACTAATCCCTCGCTATGTCCACTCTGCCCTATGAAGTCATGACGACTCCACTACACTGGCTCATAGCCATGCTACGATCACTCTGCCCCATGGAGTAATAACTACCCCACTGCACTACTCCGTAGCCTAACATCCGTCTTAGTGGTGAATCACAGTTATAGATGTCGATAACCCTTTTGCACACGTCCCGCAGCAAAGCCCAATTCACGAAGTTAACTCGTTAGTGCCCAACTGGATCCTGATTTCTACTTCCTATTTGGACTACCTTTGCATCTCGGGTTTTGGTCTCCTCCGGATCGGTTCGGAAACAAGCTCCCATTTGTATCGGTCCTCTTCTCCTCATTCAGCCTGTGGTCATCAACCCCGTTCGGGTCGGGTCGTGGGTTCCTCCCTAGGTCGGTTCGGTTCGTTATGTCTCCTCCAGGGCATCGGGTCGGTTCGTGCACATACTCCGGTCCGTAGTCCTCATGTCGCCCGTGGAAGGCTCCCTGGTTCGGTTCAGACTCGTGATTGTGCTCCAGTTCGGGTCGAGCTCCCTTGGCTTGTGCAGGCGGGTTGGTTCGGAGAATGATGCTTCCCTCGGGTCGTGATACATGCTTCGCGAGTGGGGAGGAGGGGGGCGATCCGATTCGATCCTGCACCATTTTTCTGCAACTTTGATCAGCGAGCTGTTTACGCCATTCGATGGTGTTTTCGACCAATCTAACTTTCCTATGCAATCACAATTCATTCCAAATAGTCATAGCAACATGTATAATCATCCATAAACACCAAAACAACAACATAACATGTCAAAATGGATCAAACATACCCAAAACCCATGTTTTCCCCTCAATCATGTTTAGCAATAACTAATGATAAGATTAGCAAAACATATCCAACTTAACCCAAATTTCTAACAGAGGCATTAAATAATATTTTAGAATTTCTAAACATTTTTCCAGAATTTAATCATGTATAATTTCGTAATTAACACTAATCACCCCTAATTAGCCGTAATTAATGTAGAAACAATGCTAATCACTCACCTTAGCCACAAATAAAACTTGGATCTGAAACTATCTCTGATTTGGGGCGTTTTCCTATGCGACACAGCAGCTCCAACTCTGATTTGGTGTTGATTTGCCTTGATTTGACGTAGATTAGCTTAATCCTTGATTAGAGAGCGATTTGGGACGAAATTAGAAGGTGGAGGCCATTGTTAGGTTTTCTAAGAGGTAAATGGCGGCTAGAAAACTGAAATAAAATGAAAACCTAACTCATTTCAGCCTCCCCATAATCTAATCCCGAAATGGGTTATGGGCTCATTTGCTAATTACCCTAATCAACCCACTTAAGTAGTTTTTCACCTTCTAAACCTTGTTTCAGCCATATATCCCAAATGGTGAGTTCGTTTGACAAGTGTGACCACTCTGTGGAAAGGTAAACCATCATTCGGATCTAATGGAAGTGGTTTCAGGTCAAAAATCCTAACCAATCAAAAGGTATGGCTGAAACAAGACCAGCTAAGGGCAAAACGGTCATTTAAAAATCGGCAAAAATCGTGAACATGGGAAATGACCCCAATATTCGTTCCCGAAAGTTACACGACTTCATATGATAATGAAATAAATATTCTACGATCCTCCGATGCGTAGAATGCGGGTCGTTACACTCCCCCCCCCCCCCTCCTTAAGAAATTACGCCCCCAAAATTCCTTAACCAAAAACATACAAAGGTGTTCTGCATGCCTATCAGTCATTCACAAACAATCAAACACACACAACAAGCACATCAAGTCTATCCTAGCATGCAGAATAACTAAATCGCAATTTAAAATCTTGCCAGGCAAAGAGTTCTGGATACGTCTTCCTAATGCTCTCCTTTGTCTCCCAAGTACGGTCATTCTCATCCTCGCCCTACTGAACCTTGATTAGATTCACCGCTTTCCTACGAAGTTTCTTCGTATCGTGCTCGACAATACGAATCGGCTTGCGGTTCCCAACCGCCTCGGGTTCTACTTCGATGTCATCCAACTGATCAGGTGAAATAGTCACATCGAAATTGTGCACGAATTTCCTTAACTGGGAAACATGAAATACGTTATGAACTCCCGTTATCTTGTCCGGCAACTCAATTTTATATGCCAAATTCCCAACTTGCTCGAGAACTGGGAATGGACCAACAAATCTTGGTGTTAGCTTGCCTCTCCTACCAAATCGAATCACACTCTTTAATGGAGAAATCTTGACAAACACCAAGTCACCAATGGAGAATTTCAAGTCTCTTCATCTCTTATCAGCATAACTCTTCTGCCTATCTTGGGCAGCCTTCATTCGTTGTCGTATAACCTTGATCTTGTCTGACGTTTCCCTTATTACATCAGGCCCAAACACAAATTTCTCACCGGTCTCTAACCAACATGATGGTGAGTTGCATGGTCTTCTGTACAAAGCTTCAAATGGAGCCATAACAATACTGGATTGATAACTATTATTATATGTGAACTCTACTAGATGCAAATGGTTATCCCATGATCCACCAAAATCCAATACACAAGCTCTTAAGAGATCTAATATACGGTTCACCCACTCTGTCTGACCGTCGGTTTGAGAATAGTACGCGGTACTGAGATGTAGTTCTGATCCTAATGCCTTTTGTAAGCTCTTCCAAAATCTACTAGTAAACAACGGATCTCGGTCACTTACAATGCTTTTGGGTACTCCATGAAATCTCACTCCCCACTTCATATACAGTTCTACTAACTTAGCTGTTGTTATACTCGACTTGACGGGTATAAACCTTGCACTCTTGGTCAATCGGTCCACAATCACCTAAATGCTATCATGGCCCGATCTAGTCCTTGGTAACCCATCAATGAAATCCATTGAGACTTGTTCCCATTTCCATTCTGGAATTTCTAATGGTTGCAACAAGCCACTAGGTTTCTTTTGCTCAGCTTTAACTAGCTGGCAGTTCATGCATTTGGATATAAACTTCCCAATGTCTCTTTTCATCCCTTCCCAGTAGTAGGTATGCTCCATGTCTCGATACATTTTATTACCACCCGGATGTATAGTTAGTTTTGAGTGATGACATCCTCTAAGCACTTCATCTATCAATCCATTGACATTGGGTACAACCAGTCTCCCATTCTTCGCGAGCCATCCATCTCGATCAAGCCCATACTTGTTCATCTCCCCGTCAATACCCATCTCTAACTTGGAGATGATTTCCAATAGGTTAGGATCGTCCCTCTGACTGGAACCAATCCGCTCAATCAAAGTGGGTCTGATCGTCAAACTTGCTAACATTTCTGGATCCAATTCGCACCTTAGTCTGAAATCATACCCAGCGATATACTCCAGTTGCTTCCACTCAAGTAATATAGCCCCTAAACTAGCATGTCTTCTACTCAATGCATCAGCTACCACATTGCCCTTTCCTAGTGTATATGCGATATCGAAATCATAGGACGCTAAGAATTCTAACCATCTTTACTGTCGGAGATTTATATCCTTTTGAGAGAAGAGATACTTCAACAATTTATGATCGGTAAACAACTCGAATCTTTCTCCCAAGAGATAATGTCTCCACATCTTCAACGCGAACACTATAGCTGCCAATTCCAAATCATGAGTAGGGTATCTTTTCTCATGTGGTTTCAGTTGTCAACTAGCATAAGCTACAACCCAACCTCCTTGCATCAATACAGCACCTAGTTCGGTACCACAGGCATCTGTGTATACCGTCATCTCTTCATTCCCTTTAGGAATGACTAACACTGGCGCACACGTCAACTTTTCCTTTAGGCTCTTAAATGCATTTTCACACCTTTCGTCCCAAACGAAAGCTTGATTCTTCTTGGTCAACTGAGTTAATGGTGCCGCTATCTTGGAGAAGTCTTGGATGAACTTACGATAATATTTAGCTAATCCCAAGAAACTTCTTACGTCTATTGCATTCTTAGGCGTAGACCAATCTTGTACCGTAGCCACCTTCGCAGGATCCACGACAATACCATTCTCTAAAACAACATGGCCCAAGAATCTCACTTCCCTCCTCCAGAAGTGACACTTAGAAAACTTTGCTTTCAATTGGTGTTTTCTCAACACCTCCATCACTATCCTCAAAAATATTCCTTGTGTTCTTCCTATGTCCTCGAATAAACCAAGATATTGTCTACGAATACAAGAACAAACTTATTCAATTGATCTCTGAATACCCTATTCATAAGATCCACAAAATATGCTGGTGCATTGGTCAACCCGAATGGCATGACCAACCACTCATAGATTCCAGACGGCGTCCGAAAGGCTGTTTTAGCTATACTCTCAGCTTCCACCCTAAGATGATGAAAACCTATCGCGAGACCCAACTGGGAGAACATTCTCGTGCCACTCAACTGATTAAACAAATCATTTATCCGCGGTAGATGATACTTATTCTTTTTCGTCACCTTATTCAACTCGCGGTAGTCCACACACAATCGAAGGGAACCATCTGCCTTGGTAGCAAACACAACTGGTGCTCTCCACTCGGAGACACTTCTTCTAATAAATCCCTTCTTCAAAAGACTGCTCACTTGCACCCCGAGCTCTCGCTTCTCCCTTGGTGCCATACGACGAAGTGGCATCACTATAGGTCTGGCATCTTTCACTAAATCAATACGAAACTCAATCTCTCGGTGTGGTGGAAATCCGGTCACTTCCTCGAAGACGTCCAAATACTGGCCAGCCACGGGCACATCTGACAACTCATCATGCGGGATGTCGAGGGAATTTAGAAAACTAGCCATTACCCCATCACTAGGTAGACCACCAAACACTACCCTCCGCCCATCATCTGCTCTAACTATCACCAAAAAGCCCTCACAGTCTACCACCACCCCATACCTTTGGAGCCAATCGACTCCCAAAATAATGCCAAACCCAGTAAAGCCCAAAACAAAGCAATCACAAACAAACATACATCCATGACTTAAGACCAAATTTCGACAAATCATACTAAGGCTAGTCGAACCACCAATCGGGTTTGTCACAACTAAAGGTCTATCGACTATCTCGGGTTCCAATCCCAACCTATCTACTAGGTCACTAGATATGAAGGAATGGGAAGCCCCTGTATCAACCAATACTCGAACAGGAACATCATAAACAGAAAGCATACCTTGAATGACGACATTCTTTCCTTTCTACGTCGCGGTTGGGGCATTCGACGAAGAAGGAACATCATTAATAGCATATGCTTTCACGATCTGCTTCTCTTTAGGGGGTTGCAGACATTTATCCTTGTGATGTCCCACTTGGCTGTAGTTGAAGCACTTCATATTTGCTGGCTTTGCTCGACATTCTTTAGCATAATGGCCCTTCTTGCCACAGCTAAATCACTTAACATCTTTCTTACTCTTCTTCTGACCATCCTTGGTCTGAGTCTGTTTCCTTTTGTTCTAAGAATTATTCTTGCCTCCACCGCTTGCCTGCGGCTTTGGCCCTTCTACAGATGCAACAACGACTTCAGCCTTGGGCTTAGGATAAAGGCTCTCTGATCTCAATGCTTTTCCAACAATCGATTCAAAAGTCTCATCAATATGGTTGATAAGCCTTTCCCCCAAGTATTGATCTAAGCCTGTTATGAACTTCTCATTCTTCTTCTAAGGAGTGTCAGTAAGGGATAATCCATACTTCGATAAAGTATCGAACTCAGCAATATACTCCGAGACTGCCCTACCATTATGCTTAAGCTCCAAGAACTTCCTAAACAACTCTGATTTCTGAGCATCTGAGATAAACTTATCACTGAATCGGGTCTTGAACTGATCCCAAGTAACTTGATCCTCAGGGGTAGCTGCCTTAATAGCATTCCACAAATTCATAGCCCGTCCTTGCAGCTGACGGGATGCTGGCTTCCTCTTCATCGCATCATCGATCCCTAAGTCCTCGAAGATGCGCTCACAACCATCAAGCCAATCCTGAACTTCTGTAGCCAATTCCGTTCCGTGGAATGGCTTCCCACCAAGACTAGTGTAGTCCTTACAGAGCTTGGCAAAACCGGCCCTAGGTGCCTGCACCGCTGCACCACCACCATTTGCAGCATTAGGAGCTGCCCTCTGAACATCCCTAAGCATCTCTCTCATGAAGTCAGTGAACATCGTCCTCATATCAGGAGCATTCCCATTGTTAGCTCCTCTACTAGTACCCCTAGTATATCGGCTCATCGTTCAATCTGTAAGGAGAAAACGATTAACCATCTCTTCAGTGGTGCCAGTGCAACGCAACTTCATCCTTAAATATACTAATAGTATATATATAGCTTTTGAAAACCAAAATATCACAAATACGCGTTCTATATGCGTATACTATCTCTCCCTGGTGTCTTCCCCTAGGTTAACTACGCAACCTAGAGCTCTGGTGCTAAGTGTGACGGCCCGTCCCGCACCAGCCTACATTTCCAATGAATGTGCGTTGTGCCAATGCCCGACCAGCATGGGACGGTCGTCAAAGAAAGGAAAAGAAGGGAATTTGGACTAATAAGGAACCTGTAGAATGTCTCATAGCGCATGGAATAAAATATAATAATAACGTACTTGACATAAAATAGGCGAGAAAGTGCATAAGCTGAAAACTAAACCATAATCATCATAGCAGCGGAAATTCAAAATACAGCTTATTACAACTCCAACATACTGTCTCTAACTAATGCCTAAAGTAGTGACCAGCAACCACACAGGGATAATATCTATATATCATACATGGAAGCCTCCTGCTCGTCTCCGGTACAGCTACTCGTGCATACCACCTAACCTGTCTCTAATCTGCCCGTTTAAGAGCACCCAGAGTAATAAGAAGAAACATAAAACTCTGGGTCAGACAAAAGTCTGGTATGAGAGATAAGCAGCAAAACAGAACAATAACAGGTATACTAAACCATACCTGAACCTGAACCTGCAACCAAAGAGTTAGCACAACAGGATGTACAATACTCTAAGGTGACACTAACATTTGGTATAAAGATACGGAGGAGGGGGTGTACATGTCATAGTGATGTCAAACAATCAAGCATAACAACCATCCTCACATCTCTCACTCAGTTCGTAAAGCATAAGATATCCACTGCTTTGACCACCCAAATCCTTTGCTATGATCACTCTACCCCATGGAGTCATGATGGCTCCACTTCACTGATCCATAGCCACTAATCCCTTGCTATGTCCACTCTTCCCCATGAAGTCATGACGACTCCACTGCACTGGTTCATAGCCATGCTACGATCACTCTGCCCCATGGAGTAATAACTACCCCACTACACTTATCCATAGCCTAACATCTGTCTTGGTGGTGAATCAAAGGTATAGACATCGATAACCCCTTTGCACACGTCCCGCAGCAAAGCCCAATTCATGAAGTTAATTCGTTGGTTCCCAACTAGATCCTGAGTTCTACTTTCTATTTGGATTACCTTTGCATCTCGGGTTTTGGTCTCCTCTGGATCGGTTCGGAAACAAGCTCCCATTTGTATCAGTCCTCTTCTCCTCATTCAGCCTGTGGTCATCAACCCCGTTCGGGTCGGGTCGTGGGTTCCTCCCCAGGTCGGGTCGGTTCGTGATGTCTCCTCCATGGCATCGGGTCGGTTCGTGCACATACTCCGGTTCGTAGTCCTCATGTCGCTCGTGGAAGGCTCCCTGGTTCGGTTTTGACTCGTGATTGTGCTCCAGTTCGGGTCGAGCTCCTTGGCTTGTGCATGCGGGTTGGTTCGGAGAATGATGCTTCCCTCGGGTCGTGATACATGCTTCGCGAGTGGGGAGGAGGGGGCGATCCGATTCGATCCTGCACCATTTTTCTGCAACTTTGTCCAGCGAGTTGTTTACGTCATTCGATGGTGTTTTCGACCAATCTAACTTTCCTATGCAATCACAATTCATTCCAAACAGTCATAGCAACATGTATAATCAACCATAAACACCAAAACAACAACATAACATGTCAAAATGGATCAAACATACCCGAAACCCATGTTTTCCCCTCAATCATGTTTAGCAATAACTAATGATAGGATTAGCAAAACATATCCAACTTAACCAAAATTTCTAACAGAGGCATAAAATAATATTTTAGAATTTCTAAACATTTTTCCAGAATTTAATCATGTATAATTTCATAATTAACACTAATCGCCCCTAATTAGCCGTAATCAATGTAGAAACAATGCTAATCACTCGCCTTAGCAACAAATAAAACTTAGATCTGAAACTATCTCTGATTTGGGGCGTTTTCCTATGCGACACAGCAGCTCCAACTCTGATTTGGTGTTGATTTGCCTTGATTTGACATAGATTAGCTTAATCCTTGATTAGAGAGCGATTTGGGATGAAATTAGAAGGTGGAGGCCATTGTTAGGGTTTCTAAGAGGTAAATGGCGGCTAGAAAGCTGAAATAGAATGAAAAACTAACTCATTTCAGCCTCCCCATAACCCTAATCCCGAAATGGGTTATGGACCCATTTGCTAGTGTAACACCCCACGTCCATTAATGTCACTCACAAGGGGAATGCATTAACTTCCATGGAGGTTTTAAGTGAATATAGAACAGAAAAATTACAACAAGACAGATATAAGCAGTACTTGGAAATTTAAAACTTTATTTCATTGCAGCAGAAGTTAAACATGTTTGTTACATCATAAAACCATAAATCAGGGTCAAGTACAATATCCATCTTAATAAAACAAAATACATAATCCCATTACATAAATAGCCATTAAAGAAGATAACAAGCTGGACTTTACTTCAACGGTCCAAGCTTTCCAAAAGAGAGATAAAGCAATCCAATCAAATTACGCTAGAGCTGGGCCCACCCTGAGGACTTGGAGGGGGAAAAAGGATAGAAATAGAGGGGGTCAGACATAAAGTCTGGCGAGTATGATAATTCTAACAATACTATTATCAAAATAACTAGACTAAGACATGAGCTGGAAAACAAGGAAATGTCTATGAACTATTGGGCATGGAAGAGCGGATAAAGATAACGTTAAAGGCATACCTAATTACTAACGAATAATTACTACACTGCACCACACCAGTCACCCTAAAGGTTGATCCCACTCACCGAACTTAGAAATTATATAAATGGCTTTGTGTACCCCTAGCTGACTACATAGGTGCTGTCTGCCCCTATCTCCGCTAGGTGTACCCCACTATCCACTTTCGATCAGCTCCCTACTTGTAGATACCCGTGCTGGCCCCACAGTGGGGTGTATCATTCCCTTAAAGTGGCAACCCGATACAGCTAAAGAATGCACGGCTTATACCTACACGATGCAACAACGTCTTACCTACCAGTCCGGGTCCACACATGCATATGAAACCCGTTGGACTTGCGTTGCCACCGCTAACCCGTTTGGCCTCTTATAGTCAAGCCCAGTATGCGTGTCCCGTCCTCGACTTGGGTCGAGCCCACAAAGATACGTTTGGGTTACTGGTTGAAATGGGACCCCACAAGCTATCCACCTAAGCTTGTCCCCACTAGTATATCCCACTTAACCCTCTTCTTAGTCATGTTCATTTACATGTGTGTTTGGTTAAGTCTTACAAATCGTATTTCAAATGCCACTAAAGGCAACCACTAGATTCCACATGCCACCCAAGGCACCTACTTAACCCCCATGTCCCACCTTACATGTTTATTTGGTTAAGTATTTCTTAATTCATTCAGGCCATAACCTCATAAAGACCTCTCACATTAGACTGGCATTTATGGCAGCTGGATTTGCCGGGCGGGTCCGGGCAGTCTTACACCATAAAAGAGTCTAACCTCGTGTCTTTACAACTGTTATGCTTTAATTTGGACCTAGGACCTCTCACATTAGGCCGACATTTGTGACTACTGGATTTGACGGGCGGGTCCGGGCAGGTTTACGTCACAAACGAGTCCAACCTCGTGTCCTAAGCATTGATTATCACTTATAATCTTTTACCCTAGTTTTGATAATTCCCTATTTAATATTATTAATTAATTCCAATTTTAATGATGTCCATAATTGACTCAATTATGGCCATCCACTTATGGCATGCAAAATCATATCAATTGCACCCCAATTTCTCAATATTAAATCCTTAATATTACCCCTACCCCACGCTATACGTTCGCTTATTCAACGCAAAGTATACATTAGACTCGAATAGTCTAACTCATAGCACAAAGATAAATTATCAGAACATATAGACAAATAAAATAGATCTAATCATAATAGGGGTGAAACTTGCATAAAACTACACATGTCATGGATCTAAAGGTGTCAACTTGTTTGGTTAAATGTCACAACTTACATAATATGATCATAACCCAAGTTCATGTACAAACTTGCATATGGGGTTTTATGCAACATAATGATGGTGTGAACTAGCATGTTACACATAGAACTCACACATGTCATAGCATAATTCTAGATCTAAATAGATGTCATAATTCTAGTTCTAAATAGATGTCATACCATATGTGAGATTATACATACTAATAAATCTAAATTTGCATAGGTACATGTGACTTATCATGTGAATCATCATAGCCCAAATATATTTAATCAACATCATGATTCATAAGCTAACTACAACATAATAACATCAAGGCTTTGTAACATCGCAACTTAGCATAGAAACTTGCAACATATATAATATAATCATAGTATGATTTACAACATATAGGATATCATCATCACATAACATAGGATTTACAACATACATGATAGCATAAGGTTTACAACAACATATATGACAATTCACATCATTCACTTATAATCCATTCATAACTTAATCTAATTAGTTTAATAATAATCTTGTTAAGATCATCATACTCACAATTAGAGAAGAAAGAGAGTCTTGAATTGCTTTAGAGTTGAGTAGAATTAGGGTTTTGATTAGCTTTCTTCCTTCTTAGTTGGCGGCGGCTAGACTGAGTTCCATGGCGACAACATGACGGTGGCTACTCTATTTTTCATGTGAATTAGAGTGAGAGACTACCTATGTATTTATAGAGTTTAGGGTTTATTTAGACCGTCAGATCAACTCAGAACTAACCTGAACCGTTAAATTTGCCAACTCAGCCCTAAAGACACATCAGCAGCTCAAGATTGGGCTCAGCCAAACCCTAACCGACTGGACCAGGTCGACACCCAAGTCGACTGCCCAGTCGACCTGGGGGGGTGTCGACTGCCCAGTCGACTCCCCAGTCGACCTGGGGTGCTGGGCGGGAAATTTCCCGCCTAGCTTGTTTGACTTCGAATTTTGAATTTTAAATTTTCTGAAATCTGTTTTGAATTTTCTGAAACTTCCGATGGCCATAACTTCTTCATACGAAGTTCAATTCACGCAAACTCGGACTCTATTTCAACCAGAATTCCAAGACGAACACAATGGCGCAACCCGTTTCCCACAATTCTCACGTCTGAGATTAGTTATTCTTTAATTTGTGAATATTAATACTAACAGAATTACGGGGTGTTACATTCTCCCCTCCTTAAAGGATTTCGACCCCGAAATCTTCAAGTCAAGAAGAATGTATATCCTAACATCCAATCGTCCATCTACTCAACCATCAAGCACAGGCATCCATTGTCCTTATGGACTTCTAATGCTTTCATGTTTAAATGCACAGTGTGTGTATATGTCCATATCTAATGCAAAATCAGGCGGTCTACTGATTCAGTTGACCTCCTTAATGCAAATCATGATAGTGCCATGCGTCCATTATGTATGTAAAAGTTCCTGATCGATACATATTATTTCTACATGTGTGCACAACCATTTACCAAAATGCAACATCCATATGATGGTACAACCATTATTCATCCATTACTTAAATATGTACACACATTTATATGCAATATGCAATATGAAGTGACTGAGCCGATCTAGTGCCTAAAGTGTGTGTATATGCATCCACGAGCAACCACTAGCAAACACTTGCATCCACATGCATCCATCATACATAACATGTTTCAAACACATGTTTCAACCATAGGACTATCCTATCTAAAGGTCAAGGATACTAGCGAGAGGATACTCTAAAGGTAAGATAAGTACAAGATAAGCGATAAAAGAGAAATTAAAAGACATACCCTCAAAAAGAAAAGGGTATCGTGAACGCATCTTCTCTTCTGTCTCCCAAGTAGCGTTGCTCTCATCATCTCCCCATTGTACTTCGACTAGTCTGACCTCTCGATTTCTCAGCTTCTTGATCTCCGACCCAAAAATGCATGTAGGAGCTCGTCGAATCGTCGCATCACGCTCTATCTTCACCTCTCTAAGCAAGTTCGGCTCTACCACCTCTGCGGTCTCGTGTAGGCACTTCCTCAAATGTGACACATGGAATACGTCGTGTACACCGCTAAGTCTCTCAGGCAACTCCAAAATTCGCTAGTGAAGATAGGATCGCGGTCGCTTACTATACTAGTAGGAACACCATGCAAACGAACTATCTGTCGGACGTATACAGAAGCTAACCATGGAGCAGTCCTCTTACTCTTCACGGGAATAAAATGGGCGCTTTTAGTAAGTCTATCTACTATAACCCAAATCCCCGTATTACCCTTCCTTGATCTTGGTAATCCATCCACGAAGTCCATCGAGACGCTTTCCCATTTCCATAGTGGAACCTCCAATGGGTGAAGCAACCCACCGGGTTTCTTTTGCTCTGCTTTTACTTGTTGGCACACCAAGCATCTAGCGACATACTCGGCCACATCCCTCTTCATACCGGCCCAAAAGAAAGCTCGCTTCATGTCTTTATACATCTTGTCCCCGCCGGGATGAATGGTTATCTTCGAATGATGTGCATCATCAAGAATATCCTTCCTCAAACCTTCGTCTCGAGGTACACAAAGTCTATTATCCCTACGCAACCAACCCTTATCATCTAGGGTATATATTCGGAGATGGCTTGATGACTCCCCTCCTTTGAGCTTTTCTACTAACTCAACCAACTGTGGGTCGTCTCGCTGTGCCTCACCAATCCGTCCCAAAAGCGTAGGTCTGACCTCCAAGGATGCTAGCAAACCGGGTACAAAGTCAACGGAAGGTCTAAAATCAAACATCGAAATGAATTCTAAGCTTCGTCGCTCAACAAACAACGGACTCAAGGACAACCTTTTCCTACTTAAGGCGTCTGCCACCACGTTACCCTTGCCAGGGGTATATGCTATTTCGAAATCGTAGGATGCTAAGAACTCCATCCACCTTTGCTGCCTTAAGTTCAAGTCCTTCTGAGAGAACAAGTATTTTAGCGATTTGTGGTCAGTGAACAATTCGAATTTCTCCCCAAGAAGATAATGGCGCCAAGACTTAAGCGCGAAAACAATTGCGGCTAACTCTAGGTCATGTGTAGGGTAATTTTTCTCATGCGCTCTCAACTGCCTTCCACTATAGGCTATTACCCTACCCTCTTGCATTAAGACTGCGCCTAGACCTGTCCCACAAGCATCGGTATAAACAGTAAATGGCTTACTCCCGTCTGGCAGCACTAAGACTGGAGCTGAGGTCAAAGCTCTCTTCAAACGTTGGAACGCATCATCACAATCTACGTCCCATGTGAAAACTAGGTTCTTCTTCGTCAAGCGTGTTAATGGAGCTGATATCTTTGCGAAGTCTTTGATAAACTTCCTATAGTAGCCAGCCAACCCCAAGAAGCTTCTTACTTCGGTGGCATTTTTAGGGACCTTCCAATCTTGGATGGCCACCACCTTCGCGGGATCCACAGCTATCCCTTCTTTTGAAACCACGTGACCTAAGAATCGCACTTCCTCTCTCTAGAAGTGACACTTAGAAAATTTAGCTTTAAGGTTATGTGCTTGTAGGGTCTCTAATACTCCCCTAAGATGTAGGGCATGCTCTTCTTCATCCTTAGAAAAGATCAAGATGTCATCTACAAAGACTACCACGAATTTGTTAAGGTACTCCCTAAACACCCTACTCATCAAATCAACAAAGTATGCGGGGGCGTTTGTCAAACCGAAGGGCATCACTAGCCATTCATAGAAACCGTCCGGAGTCCTAAAGGCAGTCTTGTCAATGCTATCCTCAGCCACTCTCAACTGATGGAAACCAGTGGCTAAGTCCAACTGCGAAAACACTGAGGCGCCAACTAACTGATCGAAGAGATCGTCAATCCTCGGCAGTGGGTGTCTGTTTTTCTTAGTAAGTTTATTAAGTTCTTTATAGTCCACACAAAGTATAAGGGACCCATCCACCTTCGTGGCAAATACTACTGGAGCACCCCACTCCGATATACTTCGTCTTATGAACCCCTTCTCAAGCCACTCCTTCACTTGCTTATCGAGTTCCCTCCTTTCACGAGGAGCCCTGTGGCGTACTGGAAAAGATACTGGTTTTGCATTATCCACAAGATATATTCAAAAATCTATCTCCCGCTTCGGAGGCAAGCCCTTCACCTCCTCAAACACATCCGAGTATTCTCGGACCACTCTACCAGATCGTACATTCTCCACAGACGCGTCAAGCGATTCTAGATAACTTAGCATAACAGAATTTATGGGATTACAAAAGATTTCGAGAGTGTTGCCAAGGCGAGTCATGAGCCTAACTACTCTCCTTTCACAATCAAGAACATCCCCATTTCTGGATAACCAATCCATTCCTAAAATTAGCCCATAGCCGTGAAGCCCAGAACATAAGCATCACATCTAAATTCAACGCTAAGTATAGAAATTTTCAAATCCAAACACATCATGGACAAATAAGCTGAGCCCCCAATTGGATTCGAAACAACTAAGGGATCCTCTACTAAACTGGTGTTTAAGTGCAGTGATTCAACTAATGACGTAGAGATAAACGAATGCGATGCGCCCAAATCGAACAAGGTACGGATAGGATGATCAAACTGAAAAACTAAGCTTTCAACAGAAACGGTTCTACCTCGTTCTTGCAGCGGTGGGACCGCGAGAGCCTGAACTTGTCCCCTTGCCTGCCCTGGTGCCATAAGAGCCTGCACCTGTCCTCCCGAGGTAGACCCTGCCCTCTTCCCCTTCTTTGGGCAGTCCTTCACTAGATGTCCCGCTTCACCACAGTGAAAACAATCAGTCTTCTTTTTCTTTCTGCAATCCTTGCTGAGATGGCCTGGTGTCCCACAGTTAAAGCATTTCTTCTTTCCCTTGCCATTATTGTCTTTACCACCCTTCTTGTTTTGCTGTTGTGGTTTCTTCTGATCCCCTTTCTTCTCGGGTGTCTTATTAGCATTAGCGCCTTTCTCCTCGTGCATGAGTGCCATGTCTACTAGCTTCTCAAAGGTGGCCCCCATAGGGATGTGGGTCATAGCCAACCCTTGCAACGGTTCATTCAAGCCATTAACGAACCTCAGAGCCTTCTTCTCCGGTATGTTCACTAAGTCTAAGCCAAACCTTGCTAACTGATTAAATTTGTTGACATATTCTTTCACTGATGAGCTTCCTTGCTTTAATGTCAAGAACCTTTCCATATATAGATTCTCTTCTGCCCTTGAGAGAAACTTCTCCTCAAACCTATGCCTGAAATCCGCCCAAGAATCAACAGGACGCTCCCCATTAGTGACCTCCCACCAAAACGAGGCCTCTCCCTTCATTAGCCAAGCTGCTAATTTGACTTTCCTCCCTTCTTCTACTTCAAAGATTTATAGCAATTCTTCCACCTCCTTAAGACAATCTCTAGATTCCACAAACGTTTCTGACCCTTGAAAAGGTTTTCCACCCATAGCCTTAAATTCCTTGCATGTCTTTGCAAAAGTATCAGCGAGAGGAGGAGGAGGAGGAGGAGTGGGTGCAACTGGTGGTGGAGGAACATTGGCTGGACCTGCAGCGGCCCTAGCCTCTAATAACCTCCTATACCATCCTGGTACCGGTACACCCTCTGGAAGATTAAGATCTTCAGCCATGCTGAAACAAAAAAAAGGAAGGATTCAAAATGGAGAATTCGAAAGATAAAGATATATGGCTATTGGGGATTATGTTTTTCATAAAAACTTTCCTCTTAAATTTACTCATCAAGACATGTTTTTGAAAACACTTCTTCCAAAAATACTTTAGAAAAATAGTTTTTATCTAAAAAAATTATCTATTCTGGTAACCTAGCTCTGATACCACGTGTAACACCCCACGTCCATTAATGCCACTCACAAGGGGAATGCATTAACTTCCATGGAGGTTTTAAGTGAATATAGAACAGAAAAATTACAACAAGACAGATATAAGCAGTACTTGGAAATTTAAAACTTTATTTCATTGCAGCAGAAGTTAAACATGTTTGTTACATCAAAAAACCATAAATCAGAGTCAAGTACAATATCCATCTTAATAAAACAAAATACATAATCCCATTACATAAATAGCAATTAAAGAAGATAACAAGCTGGACTTTACTTTAAAGGTCCAAGCTTTCCAAAAGAGAGATAAAGCAATCCAATCAAATCCGCTAGAGCTGGGCCCACCCTGAGGACCTGGAGGGGGAAAAGGGATAGAAATAGAGGGGGTCAGACATAAAGTCTGGCGAGTATGATAATTCTAACAATACTACTATCAAAATAACTAGACTAAGGCATGAGCTGGAAAACAAGGAAATGTCTATGAACTATTGGGCATGGAAGAGCGGATAAAGATAACGTTAAAGGCACACCTAATTACTAACGAATAATTACTACACTGCACCACACCAGTCACCCTAAAGGTTGATCCCACTCACCGAACTTAGAAATTATATAAATGGCTTTGTGTACCCCTAGCTGACTACATAGGTGTCGTCTGCCCCTATCTCCGCTAGGTGTACCTCACTACCCACTTTCGATCGGCTCCCTACTCGTAGATACCCGTGCTGGCCCCACAGTGGGGTGTATCATTCCCCTAAAGTGGCAACCCGATACAGCTAAAGAATGCACGGCTTATACCTACACGATGCAACAACGTCTTACCTACCAGTCCGGGTCCACACACGCATATGAAACCCGTTGAACTTGCGTTGCCATCGCTAACCCGTTTGGCCTCTTATAGTCAAGCCCAGTATGCGTGTCCCGTCCTCGACTTGGGTCGAGCCCACAAAGATACGTTTGGGTTACTGGTTGAAATGGGCCCCCACAAGCTATCCACCTAAGCTTGTCCCCACTAGTATATCCCACTTAACCCTCTTCTTAGTCATGTTCATTTACATGTGTGTTTGGTTAAGTCTTACAAATCGTATTTCAAATGCCACTAAAGGAAACCGCTAGATTCCTCATGCCACCCAAGGCACCTACTTAACCCCCATGTCCCACCTTACATGTTTATCTGGTTAAGTATTTCTTAATTCATTCAGGCCATAACCTCATAAAGACCTCTCACATTAGACTGGCATTTATGGCAGCTGGATTTGCCGGGCGGGTCCGGGCAGTCTTACACCATAAAAGAGTCTAACCTCGTGTCTTTACAATTGTTATGCTTTAATTTGGGCCTAAGACCTCTCACATTGGGCTGACATTTGTGACTACTGGATTTGCCTGGCGGGTCCGGGCAGGTTTACATCACAAACGAGTCCAACCTCGTGTACTAAGCATTGATTATCACTTATAATCTTTTACCTCAGTTTTGATAATTCCCTATTTAATATTATTAATTAATTCCAATTTTAATGATGTCCATAATTGACTCAATTATGGCCATCCACTTATGGCATGCAAAATCATATCAATTGCACCCCAATTTCTCAATATTAAATCCTTAATATTACCCCTACCCCATGTTATACGTTCACTTATTCAACGCAAAGTATACGTTAGACTCGAATAGTCTAACCCATAGCACAAAGATAAATTATCACAACATATAGACAAATAAAATAGATCTAATCATAATAGGTGTGAAACTTGCATAAAACTACACATGTCATGGATCTAAAGGTGTCAACTTGTTTGGTTAAATGTCACAACTTACATAATATGATCATAACCCAAGTTCATGTACAAACTTACATATGGTGTTTTATGCAACATAATGATGGTGTGAACTAGCATGTAACACATAGAACTCGCACATGTCATAGCATAATTCTAGATCTAAATAGATATCATAATTCTAGTTCTAAATAGATGTCATACCATATGTGAGATTATACATACTAATAAATCTAAACTTGCATAGGTACATGTGACTTATCATGTGAATCATCATAGCCCAAATATATTTAATCAACATCATGATTCATAAGCTAACTACAACATAATAACATCAAGGCTTTGTAACATCGCAACTTAGCATAGAAACTTGCAACATATATAATATCATCATAGTATGATTTACAACATATAGGATATCATCATCACATAACATAGGATTTACAACATACATGATAGCATAAGGTTTACAACAACATATATGACAATTCACATCATTCACTTATAATCCATTCATAACTTAATCTAGTTAGTTTAATAATAATCTTGTTAAGATCATCATACTCACAATTAGAGAAGAAAGAGAGCCTTGAATTGCTTTAGAGTTGAGTAGAATTAGGGTTTTGGTTAGCTTTCTTCCTTCTTAGTTGGCGGCGGCTAGACTGAGTTCCATGGCGACGGCATGACGGTGGCTACTTTATTTTTCATGTGAATTAGAGTGAGAGACTACCTAGGTATTTATAAAGTTTAGGGTTTATTTAGACCGTCATATCAACTCAGAACTAACCTAAACCGTTAAATTTGCCAACTCAGCCCTAAAGACACATCAGCAGCTCAAGATTGGGCTCAGCCAAACCCTAGCCGACTGGACCAGGTCGACACCCAAGTCGACTGCCCAGTCGACTGCCCAGTCGACCTGGGGTGCTGGGCGGGAAATTTCCGCCTAGCCTGTTTGACTTTGAATTTTGAAATTTAAATTTTCTGAAATCTGTTTTGAATTTTCTGAAACTTCCGATGGCCATAACTTCTTCATACGAAGTCCAATTCACGCAAACTCGGACTCTATTTCAACCAGAATTCCGAGACGAACACAATGGCGCAACCCGTTTCCCACAATTCTCACGTCTGAGATTAGTTATTCTTTAATTTGTGAATATTAATACTAACAGAATTACGGGGTGTTACAGCTAATTTCATCTTCTAAACCTAGTTTCAGCCATATCTCCCAAACGGTGAGTCCGTTTGACAAGTGTGACCACCCTACGGAAAGGTAAACCATCATCCGGATCTAATGGAAGTGGTTTTAGGTCAAAACTCCTTACCAATCAAAAGTTATGGCCGAAACAAGATCAGCTACGGGCAAAACGGTCATTTAAAAATCGGCAAAAATCATGAACATGGGAAATGACCCCAATAGTCGTTCCCCAAAGTTACACGACTATACGACTTCATATGATAATGAAATAAATATTCTACGATCCTCTGATGCGTAGAATGCGGGTCGTTACAGTTATACTACTCTGATAAAAGGAATTGGTTTGCAAATATTTTTAGATGACTGCTTGTTTTGGTATCATCTGTTGCTCTGATAAAATGATCTGAACTGAATCATGATTTGTCCTCTTAGTCTTGTTGAAATTTGTTTGAGAACTCTCTTGTGAAACGTGTTCTGAGATTGAAATTTGTTGCTCTGATAAAAAGAAATCATTTTTGAAAATGCTTTGATGACTGCTTGTTTTGGTAAAAATTGTTTGCTACTCTGATTGATGGAATTGATTTGTTAGATTTAACTATTTAGGCTTGGTAATTAAGTATGTTGTCTGAAGTACCGTTATTAGCCACCTGGGTGGTATTAAAACCCCCGTGGCAGAGACAACAAGTGGTATCAACCTTAAATGCTTTGAAATTTTCTCACTCATCTATTTTGATTATTTTTAACTGATTTTTAATCTTGTATAGATCTTTTTAAATCCCTCTTGTATAAAATCATTTATTGATTTTCAATTTTAAAATCATTTATTGATTATTTACTCAGAAATTGGAATCAATAACCAAAGTTGAACGGTATTTAGAACTCATCAAAATTACTATCGTATAATTGAGATTGTGATGAGTTGTGACTATAGTATATTTCACAGTAAGAGGAAATTTTATTTACATTTTCATGATGATTGAACAGTTTTTATAATATATTTGAATTGATATTTATTTCACGAACATCTTCTTAGTCTATCATCATTCCGCTATCCATCATGATTTTATATTAATGTGGAGAGTTTAATATTTTCAAAATCATCTCAATAAATTTATAGTGTAAAATTTGTGATGGAAATGTGACTGTGTTATTTGTAATAAATAAAGACAATTGAAAATTTTCAAAGATCCCAGTACAGTTGACCATATTTCATAATATTATTAATTTAGAAATTTATTTCACAACCATTTCTATACCTACCATATTTCTATCATCCATATTGGTTTTATATACTAGGGTGTTTTTTGAAAAACAAAATAACAAAACTATAGTATACATAAGTGTTTCTCTAACCTCATTTAAAAATCCAAGCTCTGGTCATGCATGGTTAAGAGATTACTTATATTTAAGTTGCAACTGACCTCATTTAAAAATCCAAGATCTGGTTATACGTGGCTAGTGTGCTCTTAAATAAAACAAAAAGAAGGAGGTATTTGAAATAAATAAAAAAAAATATGAAATTCTCCTTGGTGTGTAAAAACCAGCCTTTTAATCCATTTTCTAATTTGTGAAATGTGTTAATATTTTATGATATATTATGATTTGTTGATTGATATTTATTGGGATTTGAGATTATTTGATTGCGTCACTTAAATTGAGTTTATAATTATCATCCAAATCCATCATTGTTTTTGTGCTCAAATTTTAAATTTTATTTGAAAATAATTGGGAATCATATATTTTAAAACTCTCTCCATTTGTATAAATTTCATCGTAAAACCTTCATTTTACAATGTGAAATTTGCCACTAGTTCTTAGAATATTATGATTTTTGTTTGACTGATTGAGATTTATGATGATCGTTCTTCCTCTTAAGCTGATTTTATATTATTAGTCATTTTTCCATCACTATTTTAATTTTTTGTATCCTTTTGATGATGACAAAAGGAGGAGAATGGGCTAAGATTTTGATCGATGAGTGGATACTCTTTGAATATTTTAATATTGAAGTTTCAATTATTGTTTTTCATGCATGCACATATCTACGGGGAGTTTTGTTGTAGGGGGAGCATACATATAAGGGGAGTTCAACAATTCACTGTCAAACACATTTATTATAATATAATATTCCAAACCTTATTATTTGTTTGTCATCATCGAAAGAGGGAGATTGTTGTATATAGGAATTCCATGATTTTTGCTTGATGATAACAATATATATTATATATATATATATAATTATATAAATGTGATTGTAATTGTATTGTTATACTACATCACATACAGAAATAAATATTTACATTTAAACAGAATACTACTGCATAAGAACTTAAATATTCAAGCAATATTTTATTTAAATACAATATTTTATTTCAACATTTCAACACTACAAATTTATAACACCACTATTTGTACAACTCATTGTAATACAACACATTTCATTTCTTTTTCAATTTCATTTATTACACTATTCCTCACTACAACTCTCAGTCACTCATGTACATACATTGACACACTCGGTTACATTTTCATACATATTGTTTCACTGTCACACTTGTCTTCTATCTGTCTGCTTCAGTCAGTCCAGTCTTCTGCTTACCTATCACAGAAACACACAGAGTAAACTAGAACAAAAATATTTTAAATTCTAGCAGATATAATTTTTATTTTAAAAATTTATTTGCCTCAAAATTTTGGTGTGTTTCTCATCTTATGTCATGACTTAATCTGATTTATTTGGACATACATCTGTGTCTAGACAGCTTGTGATATTCACAGTGATACACTGTAAATACCACATGATAGACAGTATTTCTAATGCTCAAAATTATATATACATTTTGCACATACATGTGAATGTATATACACATATATGTTGTGCAGGGCAACATGGTCAAATCAGTGAATGGACATGAACTAAGAAATCCAGTACATAAGCAGACACAAACACACACACACACACACACATATATACACACACACACACACACACACACATCTATGCATATGTGTGTGTGAGTATGCAACGTAGGAACAGTGGTTCAGCAAGCTCAAAATAATTGAGTGTACAGCAATGACAAGTCAGCAAGCATCATGGCAGCAACAAACGAGACAGTGCAACTCGACATGCAAACCAAAAATGGATAGAGCAAGTGTAGAATGCACATGGGTCAAAACTACAAGCATGGAGTGACATAGCTATGAAACATGGTGCATAGAACAAGAAAGTTCCAATGTGAAGCATCTCAAGATTTAACCACACTAACAACTCAATAAAAATGTGTAACAAACTGGGATTTTCGACCCCGAAAATTGACATAAAACCCATGTCGATTATTCAAGAATCAAACATACCAGATCACTAATAGAGAGAAGTTAGAGGGTGAGAAATAGAAATAAAGAAACATTAGAATAGAAGAAGAACGAAAATAACAACACAGAATCTCACATCGCAGCGGGGTAAAATATAACAGCTTTTGGAATACAAAATTTTATGTATAAATATACATACCATCATTATCATCAGAGTACAATCCAACACAGTGGAAAATAAAACAGTAAATATCTAAAGCTGAAGCCTCCTGCTTCAAGCTCCTCTAAGTATATCTGTAAATACCTGAACTACTTGACTGCCCATACAAATTTGGGCACCCAAGAGTTTAGGGTAAAACAAAACAAAATAAACTCTGGGTCAGTCATGGGACTGGCGTGAGTAAATTCCAACCATTTGATTTAACTTTTCAAAATCCTTTTTAAAAGAAAGGATAATCGTAAGACAGATCCGCACATAAATACGGATGGTTTTTACCTTACGATTACCCAAAACATTCTTTGAAATCAATACTATTCTGATATTATAATAGTGTCTAAAACAAGTAAATAACAATCTAGCAGAACGCTTGCATCTCACGCTCTACATATATAGTATACAATCAAAACTACGGGCTCTTATTGGATAATGGATTCCAACTGGCAAGGTATGGGACCACCTTTCGACAGTGTATCTCTAGAGAGGAATACATCGGGTTCAACAAGAACATCTTGCAACCCAGACTAAACATGACCGACCCCTCATTTCGCTTGAGAGTACCGAATGTATTGTCACCAACGGTTGGGATCAGCAACCATTCTGAAGCAGTAGTGATAGAGTAAAGAAGCAAATGGATTTTCTCTAGATCAAGTGACAATACACCCTACTTGGGTGCGACCCACTTAGCCATGTGACCTACCCGATTTTATACCATTTCCCAGTTGCGAGGTTTGAGGTTACGATTACTTACCTTTCATTGATAGCACAATCACTTTGAATGCCACATCGTCAGATCCTTAATCACTAACTGATTTGCACAAAGATATTCTAGATATTATGCTAAGAGAATAAATTCTTCACCACCATATGTACATTTGTACAGACCAACATATGCGATCAGTGGAAATACTCTATTAGACACTCGTCCATACACGTTCGTTCTGGAACTGAACGAAACCGAAGGCACAATTTCCAATAATCCATCTTAGGCAATTTCTACCTAGGATTAATAGAAAGAGCCCTTGCACTTTACTCCGTCTTTGATTTGCCTTCATATAATGTGATTCGCAATGCTACTGCCAATACGGAGTGGTTATTGGATAATAATCCAACCGGACTCTCCATATTGACAACGATATTGGCCAAGACTTCGATAGTCCGTTATTTAACCATCAAAGAAAAACAAACATTTATTCACAGCATAAAACAATCACTAGGCCCCTTAATTAACGTTTCATTAATTAAATCACTTCTTCATTTCCTTATCAATATTTGTTAACCAATTATTTTCAATAATCATCATAGCCTCTTACACTATTAGGAAAAACATTTCCATATATCGCCTTCTTTTATTTTTTTATTTATAATTGGAAACATTCCAATTACTTCTCCTTTTCAGGACTATTCATTTCTATACTTAGGAAATATTTATTATTATATTTCCCAAAATCTCACTTACTTAGGTTAAAACGAATGTTGTGTAAAACATCGTTACAAAAACCCAAAATATTTTATTCAACTAAAACTCTTTAAACATTGATCTTCGAGACTGAATCTTGTTATTTATCGATTAATAATGAAATCAATCAAGTTGGGGCATGACTACCTCTCAGAACATGACTGAATAACATTTTTAACTTCAAAACAGACCAGACCACTTATCTCGAATAATCAATATCATAAAAAACAATTATTTATTTTAAATGCGTGTATGCGTTTCTCTTTTTACCCAATTTAATTTATAGATTCCCTTTTTGTTTATAATATTCTATTTTAAATTCATTTGGTTATCGAATTCTATATATATCGAAATATTGATTTCTAACTATCAATTTTTCTTAAAAATATTCTAACTCCTCAAATTTTCGGAAAATTTTTCCAGCACCTCATTTGTACCGGTCAATAGCTCAAACCCTAACTCGCCTCTCTAGGCCCTTTCCATTCAAAAAGAAAATCAAAAAGCCAAGCGGCTTGCCGATTCGGCACATAAAATCTCATATGGAATTTAAACGTATACCTTTTTGTCGGGCACTCGAATTATAATCTTCATACACTTTATTCCATTCCTGTCTAACTCATATATGTCCATTCCTAATTTATTCCAACTCAATCCGATCATTTTTAACTCAATTCGTTAGTTTATTCTTTAATTGGCTCTTTTGCCTATTTCACTTTTTTGCTGAACATATCATTTTCATATTATTTTTTTAATTTGCTTATAAATTGATCGAATGCCATTTCCAATTCAAGTTTCATATTCGATTTCGAACATAAATTCACCAATTCAATTTACTTAACAAAAACCCAATTTTGATTCAAAATCCCATTAATTAATTATTCTTTAAATTAATTAGTTCTATTCAACAATTAAAAATATGATTTTTGTTTCAAAAATCAATCCATTTACTTCACTTGAGTTCATATTTATTTTATAACCCAAATCTGGATTTTTCTAATGGGAATTTGGATTTTATTTACTTAAAATTCTTATATTAATTTATATAAATTGTTATGGTTTAATAACGAATATGGCACTATTTTCTGGAAATTTGATTTTGACATAACTCAAAATATGTAAGACGAAATCCAGATTTTTCTCTTCCATTAGAAAACTATTATCAAATCAGTCCTGACAGTTCTTGTTTCAAAGCATTGCGACTTAAATTGAGTCTTATATACTCAGTTGAAGTTCAAAACGCCCAACTACGAACTATCGGGCTACAACGAGTTCATTTTAATTATATTTAAATATAAAGGTTTATTAATAATTCCAACTACATTCTGATGTATTTTAAATATAAATTAAACTGGTTTTCCAAATCTAACTTTAATATTTCCAATTATCTCGATTACTTTATAGCTTTGTTATTTATTTACAACTCAACCTTCTATATTAAATTCCCATTTCCTCTATAAATAAATTATTTATAAAATTCGATATAATCAGATTTTAATTATAAATCCTTTGGGTTTTTCTCAATTCAGCTTATATTCCGAATTTTCAAAGTATAATCAATCGTTCTTTATTTCAACACGTTTCCCAATTCACTTTTAAATTCATACTTGAATTTAAAATTCCAAATTATCCACGATAATTATCTTACTTAATTTATAAACACTTTTTAAATTTTAACTTCCTTGTTTTATAATATAAAACAAGTTTCCATTCAAATCCATTTGGAACCCAATTCCTATTCTGGAATATTTTATCGATTATAACTTATATATATACAGTGAATCTATTTTCATATTTAAAATCTAAACTTCCATTTAATACAATCCTAGTATTTTTTTCTGAAAATATATATTTAAATAAATTCGATCTAATTGAATTCAAATCATAAATCCGTACAGATTTATTTTAATTCAATTTACATTCTGAATATTAGAATAAATTTCCTTGTTTCCTTTTTTAACACAATTCCAAATTCTCATTTTAAATTCACATTTAAATTTAAATATTTAAATTATCCAATGATAATTTTCCACCTTTGTAATAACCCGAAAATCTGGGCCGGTTTAAAATTTTTATTTTGGCAATTTTGACGAATTTTGAATATTTAAAATGAATTATTTTAAATAATATCGACGAGAAATTTATTTTGAATATAAATCGAACGTATATATTATATACGTCGTCGGTAGAATATAAATATTTATTTATAATTATAAATAGAATTGAAAATGGCGCGGTAGTTCGATAATTCGATTTCAAACTTCAATTGAACATACCGGGTGCAAAACAATCCGGATTTTAGTGAAACCAAAAATAATGGGATCTAATTGATAATATCTTTCCAGCGAATCCGAATAATCAAAATTTCATAGCGGGAATCAGAAGATATGTCCAGTTGAAAATTCTGAATAGTCGCTATGGAATTCAGGCCCTTAAAAATGGAAATTTGGCAAACGACCTCGGATTTCGACGAAACCACTTTTGTCGGGTCCGGGATGTGAAGTTATTGCTAGGCTTCAAATTTCGTAATATTTCGAATCAATATGTGAGCGTGGCAAGGGAAAACGCGTTTGACCAGTTTCAGTTGATTTTAATCGACTGGGAATTGGCCATTTTTCAAACGATCTCAGAATTTGACGAAATTAGTTTTGTTAGGACCGTATCGTCAGTACGAAGCTAGAAAATATTTTTCTGGAATTTTTCGGGTCCGTATGTGGCCTTGGTAATTTGAAATATGCGTTTAAATTGAATAGATAAAGATTCATATTTTAATTTAAATCAAAACTGGTCGAAACAATAAAATTGACTTACGATACATTTCCCATTGTGTTCGGAATGGGGGTAAAACGCTAGGGATGACAGCCGGTGGGTTTGATTTCGAATTGGAAATAAAAAGTTGCTTTATGGATAATTAAATTTATATATTATTAAATTCGGTCAACTCCTTTATCCCCCTCTCTTTAGTCAACACCCCCTTCTATTTGTTCAGATCCGATCCAGAAGAAAAAAAAACGATGAAACCGCTCAACACCCTCGAGCTCCTCCCACCGTCGCACCCTGTCACCGTCGCCACCCCCTCCTCAGATCGCCACCTCGCCGCCCCTTCCTCTTTCCCCCTTCGCTCCTCTCTTCCCCTCTGCTAATAAGACCACTGCCCTCCTAAACCCTAGAAACGCCAAACCCCGCCGCCTAGCCGAGCTACACCCTCCGCCCATGCCATGGAAGCTCCGACGAACTCCCACCTTGCTGCGCCTCTCCCCCCTTTTCTTCCTCTCTCTTTCCTTTTCTTTCTGCGCTGGAAACGGCCCCACTCATCCACGAAAATTCGCCACCCGCAACCACCCTCCGACCACGACCCCCCTGACCTCCGGCAGCACCTCCGACCGCAGTTCTGATTTGCGAGCCCTCCTCCGACCGATAAGGGTTAGTTTTGCTGATTTTTCACCATTAGTTGTTAAAAAAAAATTATTAACCTTTAGTTATTAAAATTTTAATCTTTAGCGATATAGGAAATCTAATCTTTAGTTTTTCTGGTTGTTAATCCTTAGTTGTATAAAATAAAATATAATGTTTATTTATAAGAAGATATGATTATAATTTATTTTTCGTTGATTAATAAATTTTACTTAGATAAAGTTATAAATTTTATTTACATAAAGTTAAGTTCTTATTATGTAAAGAGGGGGATTTTATCTCTATATGACAAAGATTGAATCTCTATATATATTTTAGCAATCTAAAAATATTATTTAAATAAATAAATATAGGTATATATGAAGTAGTGATTTTTAACATCGTGAAGTAGTGATTTTTAACATCGTGAAGTAGTGATTTTTAACATCGTGAAGTAGTGATTTTTAACATCGTGAAGTAGTGATTTTTAACATCGTGAAGTAGTGATTTTTAACATCGTGAAGTAGTGATTTTTAACATCATGAAGTAGCGAGTAAAGATTCGATTTTTATATATTGAATAGCGTAGTAAAAATTCGATTTTTACATATAACGAAGTAGCGAATATAAAAATATGATTTTAATAATAGAGAATATAAAAATGTGATTTTTATATATGTAGTGAATACGGGCGACGAAGGTGACGAAAGGCAAACAACGGCGAAGAATTCCTACATAAGAAGAGTCGAGGCTATTGGGATTAGCTTTGGTGAGAATTTCTCACCTTTCAATTTCTTTTCTAGTTATATATATATACTAGGATGCAGACGGTGCTTAGTAGCACCCGACACAATCGTCCACAGACCATGGACTTGTTTGTTTGGTTGCAAAAATTAATATGATGACTTGATTTGAATTGGTTGTTTGGTGAATTTGATTGATGTGTGAATGGCGTGGGCCTTCACTAGACCGGGGATAAGGCTAGGCCTTGTCCCGTTCCTAGTATCGTGCCGTTATGCCGCCGAAATTTTCTAAAATAAGTTAGAAAAATAAAAATATCATTTTATTTAAAAAAATGAACTGAATAGAAATTCATATGTTGGAATAAAATGTTTTGTCGTTAAAAATATAATTTTTAACGTGAATGTGAATAAATAAATATTCATTTACAAACTAGACGGTTTGTTTATGTACACTTATTTGAATGACATTGATTGGGACGATAAATTTTATACATCGCCCAATAGCACAAATAAAATATGTGTTTGATTGTTTGAAACCCCACACGGGTGTTGGGATGAAATTTGAGGTTCACTCATCCTGATTGATTAAATATGTCGATCGATTGATTGATAGGCTGTTATAAGCGTTGAATATCTATATTTGATGCTTATACAGTGTAGTGCACTTTGGTTGATGGTTGATTATTTTCAATGCCATTATGTACATGTGTTGTATGAAAATCCATATAATTAACTTTATATGGTAATTGATTGGGCCTCATTTCCAATTTGAATTGAATTGAAAACGATTTCGAAATGAATTGAATTGAAAACGATTTCGAAATGAATTGAATTGAAAACGATTTCGAAATGAATTGAATTGAAAACGATTTCGAAATGAATTGAATTGAAAACGATTTCGAAAGGAATTGAATTGAAAACGATTTCGAAATGAATTGAATTGAAAACGATTTCGAAATGAATTGAATTGAAAACGATTTCGAAATGAATTGAATTGAAAACGATTTCGAAATGAATTGAATTGAAAACGATTTCGAAAGGAAATGAATTGAAAACGATTTCGAAAGGAAATGAATTGAAAACGGTTTCGAAAGGAAATGAATTGAAAACGATTTCGAAATGAATTGAATTGAAAACGATTTCGAAAGGAAATGAATTGAAAACGATTTCGAAAGGAAATGAATTGAAAACGATTTCGAAAGGAAATGAATTGAAAACGATTTCGAAATGAATTGAATTGAAAACGATTTCGAAATGAATTGAATTGAAAACGATTTCGAAATGAATTGAATTGAAAACGATTTCGAAATGAATTGAATTGAAAACGATTTCGAAATGAATTGAATTGAAAACGATTTCGAATGGAATTGAAAGCGAATTGAAATGAATTCAAATTGAATTGAAATTTGAATTGAATAGAAATGAATTTTAAAACGAATTTATAAAGAAGAATTCAATTTTGATTTGAATTGAAATGGAAGTTGAAATTGCTTTTGAAACGAATTTTAAAACTATTTATATAATTCGTTTTAAATAGAAATCGACGATATATATATATTATATATATTATATATATAATATAACGGTCTGAATAGAACGCGCCGCGCCGCGGCAGTTCGTGAATTTCGACCATTTATTTCAAACGGACGTTACGGGAGATCCGACCGTCGGATTCTCCTAAAACCGGAACCGTTGGGTTCGTATCGAAAAGAGCTTTCTAACGAATATTAGAAATTTGAAATCTAACGGTTGGATTTGGAGTTACGTCCAAATCAAATTTGAAAAAGGTCGCTATAAGTGCAGTTCGATGGCCATTGATGGAAATCGACTGTACGGGCCTTGATAAAATTATTAAAAATAGTAATAATTTGTGTAAAATCATAAGGAATGATTTGTGAAGATTTGGGATGAAAAAACTTCATGTTTGAAAAGATAAAAATAGATTTTTATCGAAATGAACTGGTTTTGAACTAGAATTATAATTCTATTTATTTTTAAATAAATAAATTGAATTTAAAAAGGGTTTTAAAAATAACCAGAATATCCAATGATTGCATTGGAGTGGATTTGAATCGAAATTGTCTTCGGAATATTTCGATGTTGGAATTCGTGATTATGCAGATGTTGTTATGGAAATTTGAAAGATACATATTTATATCGTTATTTCCAATACGACATTTGTTAGTCGTAGAATTCGATATTGAATATAAGCCGATATATTTTCTATTCAGAGCCTTGTATTGAATAACGAATGTGATTTGGGTTTGTCGTGAGTGGTGTCTTCACTAACACTGTTCTTGAACCCAGTTGAGAAAAGGTTAAATCTTTTTATTTAGATTTAATGAAGTGTACCAATTAAAGAATATTTAATCGGAATTGAATTGATATTGATTTTTGGGTTTATCGCGGACAGTGTTTTAAATAACACTCGTTCTTTAACCCGATAATCAATGGGATGTGACTTTGGGTTTATCGTGAACTGTGTTTTAAATGACACTGATTCTTTAACCCAGTCAAAGATTAAAACTAAGTGGAGTTTTAATGAATCTTTAATTAGATTGAAAAGATCGAGAATGGAGTATCACCAGTTTTACTCCAGGCGATAGTTAAATCTTTAATTAGATTTGAACGTGAAATGGTAATTGAATTTACCGATAACACCGTGGTGTTAGATATGAAGTATAACCAGTTTTACTTCATGGGATGAATAGGTTGGGATTGGGAAATAAAATAAATGATTACTTCGGTGTGGTTCGCTAATCCCGACTAGTTTGAATTGATATTCAAAGGAGATTAAAGAATAAATTTAAAGAATTTATCTTGGATAAAATTAATGGGAACTTTTCCCAAAGTATAGGAAATTTTGAATAAAAGAATATTCTGAATTGGAATGAGGCGTATGTTGTGTTTGTGTAACACTTTTATAATATATACGCGAGTTATTCAGAAAGACCGGGTTTATCCCATTCTGAATAACTGATTCGACGTGGTGTCGAAGATGAAGACGGTGGTCGAAGACCAGAAGTCTTCACGTCGTTTGGGTGATTACTGATGATCTTGATTGGGCTGTACACCCAAGAAGATGGAAACAGTTTGTGATCGTCCAGACGTACTTGGAGATCGATGGATATGCGAGGTACTAGGTGCCTCCGGTTTCGTTCAGACCCAGAACGGACTTGTAAATGGACTGTGTGTCTGACATTGGATTTTAGTCCGTGCGATTGATCTCTATTAAATATATATCTGTTTGGCGGCAGAGAATTTATTCTCTTGCTTAACGCCCTTCTCTGAGACGTACGAGCTCAGGGGTTATATATTGATGGATATCAAACGCATGGAGTGAATTGCCTGTGTGGCATGCCTAAGTGGCAATTGATCGAGGCTTCTGTTGAAAAGCAAAGTCTTGTGGTGATGATCGAAGCACGGCCTTTGTGGCGTAGCTTTGTGTAACGCTTACTTCGCGAGTTTCACACCCGGTATGAACCAAAAACGGGAGACGGACCTCAGGGAGGACTTGCGTTTCTTTCTAGTTAGAAGTGGCGTCAGTGGTTTTACACGCCCTGACGAGTTTGACTTATGTGGTTGTTGCTGTTGCGAGGCGCCTCAGTTATATCGGTTTCGGCCGATGCATTCTGGTCGGCAGACGGACCAGACTTACACCCCATAGGGTGGGGAAACGTAGTGTTCAGGCATAATAATCCACATCGGTGGACCGGCCCTGACGATCTAAAGGCTTGCCTGCGCGCTTGCCTGTGGCTCGGGCTAGAGAGTCACGAATCGGTTGAGGACGATCCCTAGCCTCGGTTCATACCATAAATGATAACCCAGCTTCCAATACGACATTTGCGGTTTTATTTGTAAACCTATATATGGTGACATAGTGGGATGGGGCGCTCATGCCGCCTATGATTGATACTTATGATTTGAAGTTGTTTTATACACTATGCACTTATAATAGTATCAAATGATTTGTTTTAAACGTATCAAGCATTCTTGGCTATTATAAGGTAAAAACCCTATCCTCCGGCTTGCGTTGCATTGTGTGATGGGAACTGGGTCTTATAATAGCTTCATTCTTCTTTATTTAGCATTGCGCTGATGTTTTATGCACTGGTATTCTTGGGAGGAAACCCGTTCCGTGTTATACGGCGTGGTCCCTTGATTTACCTAACTTTAAAAACAAAGATTAAAAACTGTTTTAGTTCTCACACCAGTCACATGACTGACCTGGAGTTTATTGTTTTAACCTAAACTCTGGGTGCCCTTATTTTGACACGGGCAGCTAGTAGTTTTGGTTTTGCAGATTTATATTCACAGGATCCTGGTTTACAGCTGGAACGATATCCGGAAAGCTTTGTATCCGTATATCTTCTTCTAGTTGTGTATTGTATTATTTTCCGCTGCTATGTATTTAAATGTAATTTAAATCTCTGATATTTCTGTGTAATATTCATTTATACTCTGTATATTCTTGTAATCTGATGCATTGTTGTAATATACAATGGAATGTTCTTCTGTATGCGTTCTGTTTTGTCCTGTTCTCAAACGATAGGGCGTTTCGAACGGCCTGGATCGGTTTAGCGACTGGTTCGGACCGAGCGAAATCCATTGTCGTCACAACCTTTCTATATAAATACCGTTTATATAACTTGTTTATATATTTTACAACAAGTCTCGATTTCAAATACATTTGAAACCAAAATTCTAATTTGAAAAATAAATTTCCCTTTTTAAATTCACACTCGTATTTATATTTCCCGACTTATACAATGATAATTCGTTTTACTTCATTTGTAAACACCGTTAATAAATTCATTTCAATTCCCCTCATTATCTAATTTATAAGCATCGTTCTATAAATTCAATACTGTTTTATTTATTCAAAACAAGTTAATATTTTTATAGCCCATTCGAAATTCAAATTCTATTAAAAAATAGAATTTCTTGTTTAAATCTCCAAATTTCCTTTTCACAATATTTATATAAATCAACATTTAGGCCCAGTGATATTTTAAACATCCAAAGCACTCAATTATCAATCACAGGTTTTCTAACACATCATATATGATAATATATATGAAACAAACAAATAATATTTTTGAGGAATCCAGTTGGATCCCTCCAACCTGTTTTCCTGCATCCACAGACGTTAGCCGCATAAATAATACCTATCCTGCTTCGAGGCAAGATATCACGGTATACAAGGTTATCCACTATCATATTGTAGGGCGCATAGGGTCATCCACTAATGGTACTGCGGGCATCCGCTAATGGTACTGCAGAAAATATCCAACCACCAATATATATATAATAGCCATAAACACCAAGCCTAAATAACTAATATATAATAGCCACAAAAATATTTAAATGCATCCAAAAAACCAACAAACAACACAAAAAATTATTTAAAATAAAAATTCATTTATAATAAAATTATAAACGAACCAGAGAGTGAGTTTACTCACCTGATTTTATTTGCCGAAATAATGATTTATTTTCGATTAAATTAAACCGATGTTTAATTTAATCGAAAATACCAACTACTTCCAAATTGTTCCAAATCAATGTGCGAAGCTTTCGTTAATTCGAATCCAATGTAATCGTTTTCATTTGATTCTAGAAATGCATATGAAATAAAATATATGCGTTACAATTTTATATTTGAACTAAAATAATTTAAATGCCACTAGCTAATTAATCCACAAAAATTACCCTTATCTACGATCATTTGATTTTGTTTATCAATTAATTATCATTAATCCGGTTTTAACTACTAATTTAAATTCTAATTTAGATTATAAAATTTTATAAACATATACTTCACTGTTATATAACAACTAATCACCACCTAAACACAATTTATAAGTGTTCTAATAAATAAAATAAAATTAGTTAATGTTAATTAAAATTTCATCCATTAATTACCTTTTTATTTGAATTAAAATGAAATTAAAACTTAGATGAAAATTTTATTACCTTTACTAAATTCAAATCGGCTGCTAAAACTTGTTCCCATTCCAAAAATCACGAGCTGCCCCTGCTCAATAACCGGCGCCTCTTCCATGCAAGCTCACAATGCCATCACCACTTTGACAGTCCTTGCTTCCATTTATCCCTAAAAATCAATCGCCTGTGCCCTCCTTAAAACCATCAAGAAAAAAACTGAACTCCAATTCGCCTCAGACATAAACGAACTCCACATTAACTTTCCCCAAATCGCGATTACTAACCTCGCACCCCCTTCCTGATTCGAGCGCCTCCACTGTCGAACATGGAACATCACGACAGCATCCAAACCCTAACATCGTGAGGTACAACCATTAGCTCACATCGCAAACCCCAAACAAATCGCACTCCAAAACCTATTGTGTGTTTTTATTCCCGCTTCGAACCCAGAAAACAACTTGTCGCTCGAATCGAGCTTTAGGGAAAACCACATCGCGACCCTAAACCCATCACTGCACCCACAACAATCGTGACAAAAACCTTCAGAACCTATTGCGCAGTCGAGCTCTCGGAGGATATCACGGATTTGATTTCGATTTGGATTCATCATTTTTTTTATTTATTGAGCTCGATGATTTCGATTTTCGTTTTGTGCTGAAGAATTAAATTCGAGAGAAAGGGAAATAAATGAATGAATAGGAGTATTAGTCTCGTATTTAATATTTTGATAAAGAGATCAGAACGAAGTCCTTTCACTAGTTAGTGTATTTTCAAACTAGGCTTGTGCTAGTTTTAGGTTTGCAGTGTACTCTTATTTGGTAGCTTAGGAAGGAAGACAAAGTACTTATATTTTTTTAGTCTAATTTGAACCGGTACGATTTAATTTAAATAGTCGACTGTTTTGAACTCATATTTGGGCTCAACAATAGGCATTTCTAGGATTACACCACTATTTTGAACACACTGCAACAGGTATAAATTAAATTCAAAACAATTAATTTCGTGATAATAAATTATTATTATCGTCATTTCTATGCAAATAGAATTTCGATAAATAATCTGAATCGTTTTGACTCGGTTTTAAATTTTGAATTGAGTTATTCCAGATTCTCGTATTACGATAATTATATATATTCGAAATAAATTGTATTTCGATTATTAAATCGATAACTTAATATTAAATTCATTTATATTATCAACACAATGATTAAAATAAATATTAAATATTTAAGATTAATCGACCAAAAATCCGGGTCATTACAAAATGGAAAAACTGAAAATGTCTCAGTGAACATGGTGTGCTACAACAAGGATTTTTTTTGTGCAATTATCGAGGAGCAGTTCAACGTGGTTCAACCAAACCAGGTCTATTCAGAGACAAGAAAATATGGTGCAACAGAGAGAATGTCAACACTCTATTGCATGCACAAAGATAGCCAAGCAAGGTTCAAGCAAATGGGAAATTGCATCAAAAAAAATACAATGTTGTACACTGAAGAAGATGGTGCAAAACAAGTCTCTGAACTCAAGGACACATCAATGAAATACTCAACATGTTCAAACAAGTAGTGTAAATCTGTCATATACATGGAATATAAATTTGTATATATTCTCACATTTGTGAATATTTATATACATACATATATATATATATATAATATATACGTGACAGCGTTTCAGAAAGCAAGAAATCATGCATTTCAGAAATTAGCAAGCCAGTGTTCATAAATTACCAAAGTGGCAAAAAGGCAATAGAAAAGTTTGGGAAAGTTTTCATGCTTGAAAAAAATGTAATCACATGTTTGCCAAGAAAGCGAAGTTTGATTCCAGAAAACCTACTTCCTATTTTTGGTAAGTGGACAATCTGTTTTCAAGAATTTCGCAATCACATTTTAGGCAATGGACATCACAATTTTAGGCAATGATTGTTTCCAAATATATATGCAATCAACTATGGAGGATGGATAATCACAGTTTTTTCTAAAAGAGCCCAGAACTTGTTTCCAAAACTCACAGTCTTACTACATTTCCAGAAAATCATTCAAACAGGCAGGTTTACAAATTTGTAATGCCAAAGTATGTTTCCAGAAATTAGCAATGTTTTCAGCAATCGATATCAACTTGGCAAGAACAAAATTTGGCTTGAAACAAATAGTTTTTCTTTCTAGTTTGAAACAACTAAATTTTGGCAAATGATTTTTTTATTGTTTCTAGAAAATGAGCAACAGTATTTTTAGCATAAATTCATTTAAAGATTTCATAATTCACGGCATATATTCAAGGGGCCTCAAAACCAAATTATTTTTCCAGAAATCAGACAATCAAAATCGCATGTCATCAAAGCCATTTCAATTCATATCAAGGCAACAAATTCACGTGCAATCAAGATCAGCCATTTCAAGCGAAACCGGAGAATTTAAGATTTTATAATCCTATTTAAAAACCTAATACATCATTGGCAAAGCTAGAAACCAAAACAAATTCATTCAAGAACAAATAAATCAAAACTTAGTGTCAAACTTATAAGGATTTCGATTTCAGAAGAGCCCAAATCAATCGAGAAGCAAGCCACAAGAATTCGAAGCCATAAGAGAGTCAAATCATCAAACAATCGATCACGATTTGGGGGAAGCAGAGAAAATCCCTATTTTGGTTTTTAGTTCGACCAATGTTTTTTTTTGGAGTAAAGCTTTCAAATGAAATAAAGGGAAAAGGGGGTCGGCTAATTTTTTATTAAGGGTTTAAGGTTTTTTAGCTTTAATTTTATATTGCTTTGTTCTTTTACTTTTGTAATCGTCGATCTATTTCCTAGTTTGTCTATAAAACTAGGAGTTTTCTAGTGTCTGTAAAAACTAGGGTTTACTAGCTATGGATTGGTAGCTAGGGGAAAATATGGTTTCGGGGATAGAAATCAGTGCAGGGTTTTGAATGTAGAATTAGAATAGCAGCAGGTTTTGCGAGTGTACAAGACTGTATAGGTGGTAAGCGAGTGAAATAACCCGGAAATCCGAGCCAATTTAAAATTTTTATTTTGGCAATTTTAATGAATTTTTGATATTTAAAATGAATTATTTTAAATAATAACAACAAGAAATTTATTTTGAATAGAATTAGAATGAATATATTTATTTGAATCGTCGTTAGAATATAAATATTTATTTTTAATTATATAAGGAATTGAAAATGGCGCGGTAGTTCGATAATTCGATTTCAAAGTTCAAAAGAATGTACAGGATTCAAAATAAACCAGATTTTAGCGAAACCAAAAATATTAGAATCTAATTGAGAATATCTTTCCAATGAATCCGAAAAATCAAAATTTCATAGCGGGAATCAAAAGTTACGCCTAGTTGAAAATTCAGAATAGTCGCTATGGAATTTTGGCCCTTAAAATGAAAATTTTGCAAATGACCTCGGTTTTCGACGAAACCACTTTTGTTGGATCCGGGATGTCAAGTTATTGCTAGGTTTCAAAATTCGTAATTTTTCGAATCAATATGTGAGCGTGGCAAAGGAAAACGCGTTTGACCAGTTTGAGTTGATTTTAATCGACTGGAAAATGGCCATTTTTCAAACGGTTTCAGAATTTGACGAAATTAGTTTTGTTAGGACCGTATCGGCAATAGGAAGTTAGAAATAATTTTTCTGGAATTTTTAGAGTCCGTATGTGGCCCCGGTGAATTGAAATGCGCATTCAAATTCAATATATAGATTTATATTTTGATTTTGGCGAAAACTGATCGAAACGATTGAACCAGCTTACGATACATATCCCATTGTGTTCGAAATAAGGGGTAGTTAGCCAGGGAGACAGTCGTTGGGTCCGAATAGGAGTTCGTATGAAAGTAAACATTTAATAGAAAATAAATAATATATATATTTACGTATAGGCCCTCCCCGTTTTCTTTTTCCCTTCCTCCCTTACCCCCGTTCGTTTCAGTCCGAAAAAGAAAGAATAAAAAAAAGCTGAACCCTAATCTCGTCGCGCCCCCTGTTAGGACCACCGCCGCCATCGAGATGACCGTCGGCCCTCCTCCATCGACGTCGCCCTCTCTCCTCTCCTTCCCCTTCTGAAATCGAACCCAAGACCATCCCCGATCCAAATCAGATCGCGCACCCCCTAGCCCTCCTCAAACCCCGCGCCGTCGGCCTCAGGTGAGCCACCTCCCTCCGAACGCCACCCAACGCGAGCACAAACCCCACATCTCTCGATTTCAACTGTAAGTTTTTATTTTTGCTTATTTATTTTTGATTTTCAGTTTTAATATAAATGTTATGATAAAAATATGATTTTTAATCATGAAAGATACCATTTTTACCTTAAGAAAGAAGTGATTTTTTATATGAATGGTTATGCGTTGAAAAGATGAGGTTTATAAAGAAAAAAGGTTGAATTTTGATAAAGTAGAAATGTTTGAATTTTCATATGAAAGATATGATTTTTAAAGAGGAAAGGTCGGATTTTTTATATATGATATTAGCGAAGAAAGGTTGGATTTTTAATGAAGTAAAGGTTTGATTTTTAGCGATGTAAAAATATAATTTTTAGTGTCATAAAAATATGGTTTTTATGTACGTGTAGCGAAAATAAGAATAGAATTTTTATCTATATAGTAGCGGTATAAAAATAGAATTTTTATCTATATAGTAGCAGTATAAAAATGTGATTTTTATCTATATAGAGTGATTATAAAAATGTGATTTTTATATACATAGCAACAATATAAAAATGTGATTTTTATATATGTAGTGGCTACGGACAATGAACTTGACAAAAGGCGAGCACGACGAAGATTTCCACATAAGAAGAGTCGTGGCGTTTGGTTTAGCTTATCGGTGAGAACCTCTCACTTTTAATTTATTTTCTAGTTGAAATATATACTAGGATGCAGACGGTGCTTAGCAGCACTCGACACCCGTCGTCCACAGACCATAGATGACTTGGTTGTTTGATTGATGTGTTGTGAAAAATTGACTGTTGGGTGTTGAAATAAAAAAATATTCATGTGTTGAAATAAAAATATATATTCATGTGTTGAAATAAAATATATATTCATGTGTTGAAATAAAAATATATATTCATGTGATTGAAATAAAAATATATATTATATTCATGTGTTGAAATAAAAATATATATTCATGTGTTGAAATAAAATATATATTCATGTGTTGAAGTAAAATAAATATTCATTTACAAATCGAACGATTTGTTTATGTACACCGATTTGACTGATATGGATTGGGACAATTAATTTTACACATCGCCCAACTGCACAAATAAAAATCTGTGTTTGTTGATTTGAAACCCCACACGGGTATTGGGATGATATTTGACGTACACTAATCCTGATTGTTTAGTTGTATGTCAATCGATGGGTTGACAGACTGTGTAAGCGTAAATTATTTATATTTAATGCTTATGCAGTTGTGTGGTGCACTCTGGATGATGGTTGATGATTTATCGTTGCTATTATATACGTGTGTTGTGGAAAATCCATATAATTAACATCATTTGGTAATTGATTGGGCCTCATTCCAATTTGGAAAATAAGGAATATTATAAAAGAAAATTCATGTGTTGAATAAAAAGAAAATTCATGTGTTGGATAGAAAGAAAATTCATGTGTTGAATAGAAAGAAAATTCATGTGTTGAATAGAAAGAAAATTCATGTGTTGAATAAAATAAATTCATGTGTTGAATAAAATATATATTCATGTGTTGAATAAAAATATATATTCATGTGTTGAAGAAAATATTCATTTTTTGAATAGAATAGCGAAGTTATTGAAATATATAAAGCCGTGTTGGTTAGATATACGTCATTTTGACGCGAACGATATTTATATCGATTATATTCGTTATTATAATGATTATAGAAAACGAAGTGATTTCAAAATATAACGTTTTGAAAAGATTATCATTTGTATATCGATGATGTGGAATATTCAATTTTGATTCGAAATTGAATATGAAGTTGAAATCGTTTTGAAAACGAATTTAAAACGATTTATAAAATACGTTTTGAAAGGAAATCGACAAAATATATATTATATATATTAAATGGCCTGAATAGAACGCGCCGCGCTGCGGCAGTTCGCGAATTTCGACCATTGGCTTCGAATGGATATTACAGGAGATCCGACCGTCGGATTCTCCTAAAACCGAAACCGTTGGGTTCGTATCGAAAAGAGCTTTCTAACGAATATTAGAGATTTGAAATCTAACGGTTGGATTTTGAATTATGTCCAAAATCAAATTTGGAAAAGGTCGTTGTAAGTGTAGTTCGATGGCCGTTGATGGAAATCGTCTGTACGGGCCTTGATAAAATTATTAAAAATAGTAATAATTTGTGTAAAATCATAAGAAATGATTTGTGAAGAATTAGGGTGAAAAATTCTTAATTTGAAAAGATAAAAATAGATTTTTATTGAAATGAACTAGTTTTGAACTAGAATTATAATTCCATTTATTTTTAAAATAAATAAATTGGATTTGAAATGGTTTTGAAAATAACCAGAATTTCCAATAATTGAATTGGAATGGATTTGAATCGAAATTGTCTTTGGAATATTTTGATGTTAGATTTCGTGATTATACAGATATTGTTATCGAAATTTGAAAGATATATTTATATTGTTATTGCCAACACGATATTTGTTGGTCGTAGAATTTGATATTGAATATAAGCCGATATATTTTCTATTCAGAGCCTTGTATTTAATATCAAATGGGATTTGGGTTTGTCGTGAATGGTGTCTTCATTAACACTGTTCTTAAACCCAGTTAAGAAAAAGATTAAATCTTTTTATTTAGATTTAATGAAGTGTACCAATTAAATGATATTTAATTGGAATTGAATTGTAATTGATTTTTGGGTTTATCGTGAACGATAATTTAAATAACACATGTTCTTTAACCCGATAATTAATGGAATGTGATTTTGGGTTTATCGTGAACCGTGTTTTAAATGACATTGGTTCTTTAACCCAGTTAAAGACAGGATATGATTTCCCAAGTTAAATAATCATTGATAGTGATTATTGGGAAGACTAAAACCCAGTGGAGTTTTAATGAATCTTTAATTAGATTGAAATAATCGAGAACGGAGTATCACCAGTTTTGCTCCAGGCGATAGTTAAATCTTTAATTAGATTTGAACGTGAAATGGTAATTGAATTTACCGATAACACCGTGGTGTTAGATATGAAGTATTACCAGTTTTACTTCATGGGATGAATAGGTTGGGATTGGCCAAAAAAATGATTACTTCGGTGTGGTTCGCTAATCCCGACTAATTTGAATTGATATTCAAAGGAAGATTAAAGAATAAATTTAAAGAATTTATCTTTGATAAAATTAATGGGAACCTTTCCCAAAGTATAAGAATATTTGAAAAAAAGAATATTCTGAATTGGAATGAGGCGTATGTTGTGTTTGTGTAACACTTGTTTTATTATATACGCGAGTTATTCAGAAAGACCGGGTTAATCCCATTCTGAATAACTGATTCGACGATGTGTCGAGGATGCAGACAATGGTCGAAGACCGGAGGTCTTCACATCGTTTGGGTGATTACTGATAATCTTGATTGGGATGTACACCCAAGAGGAGGGAATCAGTTGGTGATCGTCCAGACGTACTTGGAGATCGATGGATATGTGAGGTACAAGGTGCCTCCGGTTTCATTCAGACCCAGAATGGACTTGTAAATGGACTGTGTGTTTGACATTGGATTTTATTCTGTGTGATTGATTTCTATTAAATATATATCTGTTTGGCGGAGGAGAATTTATTCTCTTGCTTAACGCCCTTCTCTGAGACGTACAAGCTCAGGGGTTATATATTGATGGATATCAATCGCATGGAGTGAATTGCCTGTGTGGCTTGCCTAAGTGGCAAATGATCAAGGCTTCTGTTGAAAAGAAAAGTCTTGTGGTTGATGATCAAAGCACGGCCTGTGTGGCATAGCTTTGTATAGCATTGATTCGCGAGCCTCACACCCCGGTTGTGAACCAAAAACGGGAGAGGACCTCAGGGAGGGCATGTGTTTCCTTCTAGATAGGGTGGTGTCAGTGACCTACCAGCCCTGACATTTATATTATTTTCACCTGTGTGGTTGTTGCTGTTGCGAGGTGCCTTGGATATATCGGTGACTATGTGGAGCCGATGGAGTCATTTGGCTCATTTACGCCCCAAAGGGTGGGGAAACGCAGTGTTCAGGCATTTTAATCCACATCGGTGGACCGGCCCTAGCGATCCAAGGGCCTGACTGAGTACTTGTCCTGAGGCTCAGGCTAGAGAGTCTCGAATTCGGTGAGGACTATCTTTTGCCTCGGTTCACAGATGGAAATCCAGCTTCCAATACGTGACCTTGCGGTTTTGATTGTAGAACCTGTATATGGCGACATAGTGGTATGGGGCACTTATGCCGTCTATGACTGATACTTATGATTGAAATTGTTTTCTTCACTTATAGTAATAATAAAAGATGAAATTTAGCGTATCAAGCATTCTTTGGCTATTATAAGGTAAAAACCCTATCCTCCGGCTTGCGTTGCATTGTGTGATGGGACATGGGTCTTATAATAGCTTCATTTTTCTTTATTTAGCATTGTGCTGTTTGTTTTATGCACTGGTATTCTTAGGAGGAAACCCGTTCCGTGTTATACGGCGTGGTCCCTTGATTTACCTAACTTTAAAAATAAAGATTAATAACTATTTTAGTTCTCACACCAGTCACATGACTGCCCTGGAGTTTATTGTTTTAACCTAAACTCTGGGTGCCCCTATTTTCCACACGGGCAACTAGTAGTTTTGGTTTTGCAGATTTATATTCACAGGATCCTGATTTACAACTGGAACGATGCTCGGAAAGCTCTGTATCCGGGTATTACTTTCAGTTGTGTTTTGTATTGTTTTTCCGCTGTTATGTAATGTATTGTAATCTTTGATATTTATCAAATGTATTTTATTTATTCATACTCTGTAATATTCTTGTATTCTGATGGAATTGTTATAATTAACAATGAAATGATCTTCTGTTTGCATCCCGATGTGTCTTGTCCTCAATTCAATCCGAGCTTTCCTTACCGGGGGAGTTCGGGCTGTTTCATTTTGGTATCAGAGCTTTGGTTTACAAAGCTCGGAGAACAAGACACGTTAGAACTAAACGAAAGAATTCATCAGAAATTGGATTAATAATATCCAATGGGAATAACTCGTTAGAGATGGGATCAGTAGTATCCTAGAACGAGTGTGAAGAGTATATTTTTAAAATGAAAACAAGTTTTGTTTTGAAAATTTAAATCAATTATTCGTATTTAATTATTATTTTATATTGAATTTGGACAATCAAGTATATAAAGACTTTACGTAAACGTCTGATCCGCGTGTATTTGAAGTTTTAATATACTGGATAGATATGGAGTCACACTCTAGTCGCCTGGAGATGATTCTGATGATAGTTCGAACATCATCAGAATTGGTATTCGAGTTTCGAAGGTGTGATATTTATATATTTCCAATTGACTGGTGTGAGAACCAAAACTAGATAGGGCTTATTGTTGTGATTTGGCATCAAAAACATGATTTTCTGACTATGTATCCAAATTATGAATTTGAAAAGCTAATCAACTAATTGATTGCTGGTTGTGTTGATTGATTATTGTTTGATTAATTAAAATGTTGAACCTTTAGCCAAATTGAACCAAATAGTGAGTTGTATTGAAAATTTATCGCATTTGCATGCATATACATGTACTTACATTGAACAGGTCATAACAAGAAGGCTAGAGCAGAGGAATAAAATTGTTTGCCCGACAAATAGGTACATGTTTACAAATTTATTGGGTTTGGATGATTTTATGAGCCGCTTGGCTGTTTCTTTTTCTTTTTAGATTGGTGAGGGCCATGGGAGGCTATTTGAAATATCCCGAAGCTCCCGGTGCAGGGGAGGTTATAGCGAAATTTTTCGAAAATTTAGGGTGTTAGCCAAATTTTTGAAAAATTTGAAAAGTTTTTAGAAACTGAAAAGTTGAAGAACTTAAGCCGTAATGAAAATAATGAAAGTTGAGTTGATTAGTTAAACAACTTTCGGCTGCGTTCCTTTTTGGGGACGAAAGTTTTAAGTGGGGGTGATTGAAATAACTCGGAAATCCGAGCTAATTTAAAAAATTTATTTTGGCAATTTTAATGAATTTTTGATATTTAAAATGAATTATTTTAAATAATAACAACAAGAAATTTATTTTGAATAGAATTAGAATGAATATATTTATTTGAATCGTCGTTAGAATACAAATATTTATTTTTAATTATACAAGGAATTGAAAATGGCGCAGTAGTTCGATAATTCGATTTCAAAGTTCAAATGAATGTACAGGATTCAAAATAAACCGGATTTTAGCGAAACCAAAAATATTAGAATCTAATTGAGAATATCTTTCCAAGAATCCGAAAAATAAAAATTTCATAGCGGGAATCAAAAGTTACGCCCAGTTGAAAATTTAGAATAGTCGCTATGGAATTTTGGCCCTTAAAAATGGAAATTTTGCAAACGACCTTGGTTTCCGACAAAACCACTTTTGTTGGATCCGGGATGTCAAGTTATTGTTAGGTTTCAAAATTCGAAATTTTTCGAATCAATATGTGAGCGTGGCAAAGGAAAACGCGTTTGACCAGTTTTAGTTGATTTTAATCGACAGGAAAATGGCCATTTTTCAAACGGTCTCAGAATTTGACGAAATTAGTTTTCTTAGGACCGTATCGGTAATACGAAGTTAGAAATAATTTTTATGGAATTTTTAGAGTCCGTATGTGGCCCCGGTGAATTGAAATGCGCGTTCAAATTCAATATACAGATTTATATTTTGATTTTGGCGAAAACTGATCGAAACGATCGAATCAGCTTACGATACATATCCCATTGTGTTCGGAATAGGGGTAATTAGCTAGGGAGACAGTCGTTGGATTCGAATAGGAGTTCGTATGAAAAGTCAACTTTAATAAAAAAATAAATAATATATATTTACGTATAGGCCCTCCCCTTTTTCTTTTTCCCTTCCTCCCTTACCCCCGTTCGTTTTAGTCCGAAAAAGAAAGAATAAAAAAAGTTGAACCCTAATCTCGTCGCGCCCCCTGTCAGGACCACCGCCGCCATCGAGATGACCGTCAGCCCTCCCTCATCGACATCTCGCTCTCTCCCCTCCTTCCCCTTCTGAAATTGAACCCAAGCCCACCCCCGATCCAAATCAGATCGCGCACCCCCTGGCCCTCCTCAGACGCTGCGCCGCCGGCCTCAAGCGAGCCACCTCCCTCCGAACGCCACCCAGCGCGAGCACAAACCCCCCATCTCTCGATTTCAACAGTAAGTTTTTATTTTTGCTTAATTATTTTTGTTTTTCAGTTTTAATATAAATGTTATGATAAAAATAGGATTTTTAATCATGAAAGATATCATTTTTACCTTAAGAAAGAAGTGATTTTTTATATGAATGGTTACGCGTTGAAAAGACGAGGTTTATAAAGAAAAAAGGTTGAATTTTGATAAAGTAGAATGGTTTGAATTTTCATACGAAGTAAAGATATGATTTTTAAAGAGGAAAGGTCGGATTTTTTATATATGATATTAGCGAAAAAAGGTTGGATTTTTAATGAAGTAAAGATTTGATTTTTAGCGATGTAAAAATATAATTTTTAGCGTCATAAAAGTATGATTTTTATGTACGTGTAGCGAAAATAAGAATAGAATTTTTATCTATATAGTAGCGGTATAAAAATAGAATTTTTATCTATATAGTAGCGGTATAAAAATGTGATTTTTATCCATATAGAGTGATTATAAAAATGTGATTTTTATATACATAGCAATAATATAAAAATGTGATTTTTATATATGTAGTGGCTACGGACAATGAACTTGACAAAAGGCGAGCACGACGAAGATTTCTACATAAGAAGAGTCGTGGCGTTTGGTTTAGCTTATCGGTGAGAACCTCTCACTTTTAATTTATTTTCTAGTTGAAATATATACTAGGATGCAGACGGTTTTTAGCAGCACCCGACACCCGTCGTCCACAGACCATGGATGACTTGGTTGTTTGATTGATGTGTTGTGAAAAATTGACTGTTGGGTGTTGAAAGAAAAAAATATATATTCATGTGTTGAAATAAAAATATATATTCATGTGTTGAAATAAAATATATATTCATGTGTTGAAATAAAAATATATATTCATGTAACGAAATAAAATGTATTTTCATGTGTTGAAATAAAATATATATTCATGTGATTGAAATACAAATATATATTATATTCATGTGTTGAAATAAAAATATATATTCATGTGTTGAAATAAAATATATATTCATGTGTTGAAGTAAAATAAATATTCATTTCCAAATCGAACGATTTGTTTATATACACCGATTTGACTGATATGGATTGGGACGATAAATTTTACACATCGCCCAACTACACAAATAAAAATCTGTGTTTGTTGATTTGAAACCCCACACGGGTATTAGGATGATATTTGACATACACTAATCCCAATTGTTTAGTTGTATGTCAATCGATGGGTTGCCAGACTGTGTAAGCATTAATTATTTATATTTAATGCTTTGCAGTTGTGTGGTGCACTCTGGATGATGGTTGATGATTTATCGTTGCTATTATATACATATGTTGTAGAAAATCCATATAATTAACATTATATGGTAATTGATTGGGCCTCATTACAATTTGGAAAATAAGGAATATTATAAAAGAAAATTCAAGTGTTGAATAGAAAGAAAATTCATGTGTTGGATAGAAAGAAAATTCATGTGTTGAATAGAAAGAAAATTCATGTGTTGAATAGAAAGAAAATTCATGTGTTGAATAAAATAAATTCATGTGTTGAATAAAATATATATTCATGTGTTGAATAAAAATATATATTCATGTGTTGAAGAAAATATTCATTTGTTGAATAGAATAACGAAGTTATTGAAATATATAAAGCCGTGTTGGTTAGATATGCGCCATTTTGACGCGAACGATATTTATATCGTTTATATTCGTTTTTATAATGATTATAGAAAATGAAGTGATTTCAAAATATAACGTTTTGAAAATATTATCATTTGTATATCGATGATGTGGAATATTCAATTTTGATTCGAAATTGAATATGAAGTTGAAATCGTTTTGAAAACGAATTTAAAACGATTTATAAAATACGTTTTGAAAGGAAATCGATGAAATATATATAATACATATTATATATATTAAATTGCCTGAATAGAACGCGCCGCGCTGCGGCAGTTTGCGAATTTCGACCATTGGCTTCGAATGGATATTACGGGAGATCCGACCATCGGATTCTCCTAAAACTGGAACCGTTGGGATCGTATCGAAAAGAGCTTTCTAACGAATATTAGAGATTTGAAATCTAACGGTTGTATTTGGAATTATGTCCAAATCAAATTTGGAAAAGGTCGCTACAAGTGCAGTTCGGTGGCCGTTGATGGAAATCGACTGTACGGGCCTTGATAAAATTATTAAAAATAGTAATAATTTGTGTAAAATCATAAGAAATGATTTGTGAAGAATTGGGGTGAAAATTTATTAATTTAAAAAGATAAAAATAGATTTTTATTGAAATGAACTAGTTTTGAACTAGAATTATAATTCCATTTATTTTTAAAATAAATAAATTGGATTTGAAATGGTTTTGAAAATAACCAGAATTTCCAATAATTGAATTGGAATGGATTTGAATCGAAATTGTCTTTGGAATATTTTGATGTTAGATTTCGTGATTATACAGATATTGTTATGGAAATTTGAAAGATATATTTATATCGTTATTGCCAATACGATATTTGTTGGTCGTAGAATTTGATATTGAATATAAGACGATATATTTTCTATTCAGAGCCTTGTATTTAATATCAAATGGGATTTGGGTTTGTCGTGAATGGTGTCTTCATTAACACTGTTCTTAAACCCAGTTGAGAAAAAGAATAAATCTTTTTATTTATATTTAATTAAGTGTACCAATTAAATGATATTTAATTGGAATTGAATTGGAATTGATTTTTGGGTTTATCGTGAACGGTGATTTAAATAACACTTGTTCTTTAACCCGATAATTAATGGAATGTGATTTTGGGTTTATCGTGAACCGTGTTTTAAATGACATTGGTTATTTAATCCAGCTAAAGACAGGATATGATTTCCGAAGTTAAATAATCATTGATAGTGATTATTGGGAAGATTAAAACCCAGTGGAGTTTTAATGAATCTTTAATTAGATTGAAATAATCGAGAACGGAGTATCACCAGTTTTGCTCCAGGTGATAGTTAAATCTTTAATTAGATTTGAACGTGAAATGGTAATTGAATTTACCGATAACACCGTGGTGTTAGATATGAAGTATTACCAGTTTTACTTCATGGGATGAATAGGTTGGGATTGGCAAAAAAAAATGATTACTTCGGTATGGTTCACTAATCCCGACTAATTTGAATTAATATTCAAAGGAAGATTAAAGAATAAATTTAAAGAATTTATCTTTGATAAAATTAATGGGAACCTTTCCCAAAGTATAAGAATATTTGAATAAAAGAATATTCTGAATTGGAATGAGGCGTATGTTGTGTTTGTGTAACACTTGTTTTATTATATACGTGAGTTATTCAGAAAGACCGGGTTTATCCCATTCTGAATAACTGATTCGACGATGTGTCGAGGATGAAGACGGTGGTCGAAGACCTGAGGTCTTCACATCATTTGGGTGATTACTGATAATCTTGATTGGGTTGTACACCCAAGAGGAGGGAATCAGTTGGTGATCGTCCAGACGTACTTGGAGATTGATGGATATGCGAGGTACAAGGTGCCTCCGGTTTTGTTCAGACCCAGAACGGACACGTAAATGGACTGTGTGTCTGACATTGGATTTTATTCTGTGTGATTGATTTCTATTAAATATATATCTGTTTTGCGGCGGAGAATTCATTCTCTTGCTTAACGCCCTTCTCTGAGACGTACGAGCTCAAGGGTTATATATCGATGGATATCAATCGCATGGAGTGAATTGCCTATGTGGCATGCCTAAGTGGTAAATGATCAAGGCTTCTGCTGAAAAGCAAAGTCTTGTAGTTGATGATCAAAGCACGGCCTGTGTGGCATAGCTTTGTGTAGCGTTGATTCGCGAGCCTCACACCCCGGTTGTGAACCAGAAACGGGAGAGGACCTCAGGGAGGACATGCGTTTCCTTCTAGCTAGGGTGGTGCCAGTGACCTACCAGGCCTGACATTTATATTATTTTCACCTGTGTGGTTGTTGCTGTTAGAAGCGCCTCGGATATATTGGTGCTATGTAGAGCCGATGGAATCATTTGGCTCATTTACGCCCCAAAGGGTGGGGAAACGCAGTGTTCAGGCATTTTAATCCACATCGGTGGACCGGCCCTGACGATCCAAGGGCTTGACTGAGTACTTGTCCTGAGGCTCGGGCTAGAGAGTCTCGAATTCGGTGAGGGCTATCTTTTGCCTCGGTTCACAAATGGAAATCCAGCTTCCAATACGTGACCTTGCGGTTTTGATTGTAGAACCTATATATGGCGACATAGTGGTATGTTGCACTTATGCCATCTATGATTGATACTTGTGATTGAAATTGTTTTCTTCACTTATAGTAATAATAAAAGATGAAATTTAGCGTATCAAGCATTCTTTGGCTATTATAAGGTTAAAACCCTATCCTCCGGCTTGCGTTGCATTGTGTGATGGGACCTAGGTCTTATAATAGCTTCATTTTTCTTTATTTAGCATTGCGATGTTTGTTTTATGCACTGGTATTCTTGGGAGGAAACCCGTTCCGTGTTATACGGCGTGGTCCCTTGATTTACCTAACTTTGAAAATAATGATTAATAATTGTTTTAGTTCTCACACCAGTCACATGACTGCCCTGGAGTTTATTGTTTTAACCTAAACTCTGGGTGCCCCTATTTTCCACACGGGCAGCTAGTAGTTTTGGTTTTGCAGATTTATATTCACATGATCCTGATTTACAACTGGAACGATGCTCCGAAAGCTTTGTATCCGGGTATTACTTTCAGTTGTGTTTTATATTGTTTTTCCGCTGCTATGTAATGTATTGTAATCTCTGATATTTATCAAATGTATTTTATTCATTCATACTCTGTAATATTCTTGTATTCTGATGGAATTGTTATAATTAACAATGAAATGTTCTTCTGTTTGCGTCTCGATGTGTCTTGTCTTCAATTCAATCCGGTCTTTCCTTACCGGGGGAGTTCGGGCTGTTTCAGCGAGGGAGTCGCGAGTTTATAGGTTTTGTATGCGGGAGTCTATTTAATTCTAGTAGAATCCTTGGAGAATGCAGTAGTAGACAGGGTTTGCCGAAGCCGGGTAAAATCTTTATGTCGTTTACTTTCCGCACTTATTTACTCCTCTGTTATCTATGCTGTGATTATTATTCTATGTTGCGATTTGTTTTATATTATCGATAAATTTCAATAAACCCTATTTTCCCCCTCTAGGGTTAATCTAGATCCAACAGAACTTAACCTCATGTCTTAATGCAGTTATTTACAATTTCCCAATTACTGTAAATTTTCCATACAATTTAAGGAATATCCATTATTTCAAATTTTACAGTAATCTTATTTACGAGCTTTTGGCATAATAATATTCTTAAACAATTATTCATGTTTATCATAAATTCCATAATTATAATATTTACAATAATTTCACCTTCAGACAGATGGTTAATGGAAACAGACTTATATAATAGAAATGTTCTCAGTAGATTAAATCCCAATTACTACAATTATTCGTAATTTCATTGTAACTTGATTTACAATATACAATTAACAGGTTATTAGGATGGTTCCATATACAAAAGTAATCTTTTTAACATGTCCTAAACAGTTTTAATACCCAATTTTCACAATTATCAACTGTTTAGCAAATTAAACATAGCGGGGAATACAAATGATAGCTATATCGTTATTTAAAATGGTATAATTAGATCCACTCACCTAACCATTTTCCAATCCATGAATCTGGTCTAGATATGTTATTCCATTGCCTTTCTAACTGAATCTATAATCCAAATAACCATGGATTCACAAATCTAATACTAAAGAAGAGGGAAAAGGAGGAGAAACCTAAATAAACCAGATTCGAGGACTTACTTCACGCTGATCAGAATTCTGAACACCTATTTGTAGATCTATACTATTTTATCTTCAAATCTTGAACAGAATATCTTAAAACTAATATTATAATTTTCTGGAAAGATTTGGAGGAAGAAAAGAATGGCAGAGCCTAGGCAGCACCTTAGAAAATATGAGATCTAGGCTAGGCCCTGCTAGTCTATTTATAGGTGTACAAGAAAGTCTAAACCGTTGGATTTAATCCCTTAAAATCTGAACCGCACACATGAGAAAAGCCACGTCACAAAATAGATCCTTGGGTCGACCCAACCCCCTTAGGTCAACCTAGGCAGAATTTGGGTCAACCCATATGGGTCCAGGCATGATTATTTCTGATTTTAACGTTAGTTATTAATAACATTTTATTTCTTGCTTGTTATGGCTTTCCTGATTTATTTTACTCTTATTATAAATCACGTTCACATTTTTAATTTATACATGTTGGCTAGCTTTTTGACCAAGCCACCCAGGTTCATTCATAAGAAGAAAGTATGAAACCACATTCCCTAAGTACATAAGGATCGGATCGCCCCTTATCGGATCGCACCTTATCGGATCGCGTCTCAACGGATCGCGCCTCAACGGATCGCCCCCATTTCATCAGCGAAACGACACCTCTGTGCGATCCGGTCCGTACATACATTATCGCCCAGTATAGACCGTTCTGATCCCCTGATGCACGGTGAAGCCTCTGACCCGTTCAAACACGAGCTAGTCTTCAGCGATCCGAGACGCACGGATCCAGCGACACGTGTCCCTAACCGTCATTTTGACTGATTCTCCCCATTTGCTCGATCCGATTTTCAAGGGGATCGCGACACCTGTCCACAACGGCTAATTTGACTATTTCTTCAACGGCACCGATGCGATCCGATGTTCTCGGGATTCGTGCCACGTGTTACCACGATCCGCCTAACAAAATCAGCTATAAATAGCCCGGAGTTTGGCATTTTTGGGGATCTTTTGGCAATATTGAGGACTGATTCCGCCATTATTGTCATACTACCATTTCTTATCAGTTTTATTGCTAGATTACTGAGAGAGATCACAATTGTAAAAGTGAGCTAGAGAGAAATCATTGATTGTACCAGCATTCAAAGTATAATCAATAACATATAAAGTGGACGTAGGCTCGTTAACGCCGAACCACTATAAATTCTGTGTGTTATTTTCTTTTTCTCCATTCTTCAGTTAAGACTCTATAAGATTCAGAACAATTTGGGTGTTAGGTCCAAATTTTGATCTAACATTTTGGTGCTTTCACTGAGAAAACAGTCCTAAACTTCACTATTCAGTTCTTTGAAGACTCCAGCGACTCGGATATCATGGCTGGAAAGAGATCTAAGGAAGTACGAGCTTCACGAACCAATGAAACCGCGAATGAAGCAGTCGAAGAAAGTGTGCACGAGCTAGGCAATGAAGGAACTTTGGATCGCAGAGCGCAGGGGGCGAACCGATCTGATGAAGACGCCACGCTCCGAATCGACGAGAACGAGGTGATCCGGACTGCTGAAGGGGTTGTTACTCGATCCCGAGATAACGCCTCGAATCCTCCGCGTACCGTGACCACGAACCGATCCCAGGGGGACGCTGCGAGCCACCATCCTCGATCCATAGCGATCCGAATTGATGATCGGACTACAACTCGACCTGAAAAGGAGCCCATGGCTCGCTCCTACCATCCTGGCCCCTCTGCTCGACCTGGCTCGAGCTCTTTGCGCATAAGAGAAAGTGATGATGACCAATATGACCCTGCTGCTCCCGTTACTGAGGGGGATCTCTCTCACTTTTCCGAAATGTGGGAGAGACTGTTTGATGAATTGGCTGCCCAAAGGCAAGAAAGCTCCGTTCTGCGGCAAAATTTGACCGCTATGGATAGAAGGCCTAATGATCTCGTAAGGCAAAGGACGCCGCCAGTTCGTCCGCTCACTCTAGGATATTCTTCTTCGTCAGAGGAATCGCCGAGACCTCCGCGGCGACCATATGAGAGAGCCGAAAACATAGAGCAGCTTCGGTTCGGAACCCTGCCATCACGGGAAGAAGAAGCACTGGAGGCGGGGCCCTCAAACCGTAATGTGAACGATCACGCCACAACTCCCAGAGCTCGAGGTGTGGACAGTCTTGTACAGAACAGATTACCTCAGCCCCGTCGCCGCGCAAATGCTCATGGGAACAGGGGGCAACGAAGTCCAATCCGAGCCCCAGATTTTGTAACTGCTCCCGGAAGAGAAATTAGAGAACCACGCCGAGCAAGAAGCACTGACCCTGAACCTCCATTGACCAGTGCAAATGTTGCAGCTATGATCCATCAAATTCTGGCGGATAGCCGTGGACAACGGAATGAAGATTGGGGAATCGACCGTAGTCACACCCCTTTCACTGATGATATTTTGGATGCGACTTTCCCGAGGCGTTTCAACATGCCACAGATGAACCGATACACGGGTAGATCTGATCCCGTCCAGCATCTGATGAGATATTCTTGGTCAATGACCGCTACCGCAGCTTCTGACGCTGTCAAGTGCAAAGCATTTCCCATATTCTTGGAGGATGTAGCATTGTTATGGTTTACTCGCTTACCAGCAAGATCGATTTCTAGCTTCAGGGAGTTAAGTGAAAAGTTCGTAGAATAATTCCGCATCTATGCACAAAAGACAAAGAGTGTGAGTGACTTGTTCCTTGTCAAGCAGCGACCAGGCGAGAGTTTGAGAGTGTACCTAGACCGTTTCAACTTGGCCGCTACTGAAGTTAAAGATCCCCATGAGCCAACCGTTGTCGCAGCTCTGATTGATGGAGTAGATAAAGACACTGAATTTGGGATATACCTGGCAGGCAAGCCACCCCATACTAGAGAGTTATTCTATGAAAAAGCTAACGTACATTTACGCCGGGAAAAAGTATATGCTAACCGAAAGGCAAAAACGGCCGATAAGGAGGAAATCCAGAGCAACGTCACCATCAAGCAGACAGGAGACAGCTCGGGAAAGGTTGAAGTTAATGTTGGAAATCGGAATCAGGGTGGTCGTCAGTCAGGAAACAATGATAATAATAGTAATGGCAACAACCGGAAGAGGAACCGAGGGAATGACTCCCAGAGAAGGACTCGTCCCAGGGCCTTTGAGAGTTATACGCCAATAAATGATACTCTAGAAAATATCTTCATGGATTCGTACGACGTCCTCCAGAATAAGAGGCCACCTCCCAGAGAGTCGACGGAGAAAGAACGTGAAACGGGGAAGTTTTGTCTCTTTCATCAGATTCATGGCCATTCGACAAATGAATGCCGTCACCTAAGAGATGTAGTCGAGAGGCTTCTTCGAGAAGGGAAATTAGATGAATACAGAGTAATGCCCAGAGATAGGGGGCAAGCAGTACAGGCCCCAAATCAGAACTAGAATCAACTTACTGCCAGGCCAACTGCCCAGCAAAAGGGAAAGAATATCGTTATCAATACCGTAATCGGAGAACTTTATCTCGCCGGGCATAGTTCCAAGGCATTGGATCAATATGTCAATGCAGCCAAGCAACACCTCGAGGTAGGGGAGTGTAGCAACCCCGAGGACAATATCCTGGTAAAGCAACAAAAGATGATGACCGATGATGTCGTTTTCCGCGAACGAGAAAGCATTGGAGTCCATGCTCCGACTGAAGATCCATTTGTAATCACAGTACCTATTGGACCAGCCACTGTTCATAAGGTTTTAGTGGACAACGGGAGTTCAATCAACATTCTTTTCAAAAGGACATTCGACCAGATGAACCTCGAAATAAAAGACTTGAAGCCCTGTCAAGGATGGATCCATGGATTTAACGGAGCATCCACTGCTCCAATGGGTTATGTAGAGTTACTAGTTACGCTTAGAGAAGGAGAACGCCAGAGAGTGAGAATCCTTCCCTTCGTGGTTTTGGATGTTGAATCACCCTACAATGCCTTCTTGGGCCGACCGGCCCTCGCAAAGTTTAGAGCCTGTATAGCCCCCTGGTGCTTATCATTGAAATTCCCTACAGAAGCTGGCATTGGTATTGTCAGAGGAGATCAGGTTGCCGCACGAGCATGTTATGTTGCCGAACTAAAGTTACTTCGCAATGGAGGGGACATAGAAACCAAGGGCGCTTCTCCCCCTACAAGGGCGGAGACCTTATAGCAACTAAAGAGGATAACTGTTGGAGGGTCGCCCAGAGAGTTGCCCGAGGACATAGATCCTAGAGAGGATCAAGAACCTGGGGGCAGAATGGCGACTCCCAAGGAGACAACTGTGGATGTACCGATCGATGATAGTGACCCGGAGAAGGTCCTTAAGATTGGATCCCAGTTAAATCCGAATCTCGCGAAAGAACTGACGGATTTCTTAAAAAATAACTTGGATGTATTTGCTTGGACCCACGCAGACATGTGTGGGATATCCCCATCAATAATGAGCCATTCATTAAGCATTAACCCTAAACATCCTCCGGTAAAACAAAAAAGGCGAATGCTGGGCCCAGAGAGGTCCGCTGCCTTGAAAGAAGAGGTTGGAAAGCTAAAGAGTAATGGATTTATCAGAGACTCAATCTACCCAGACTGGATTTCAAATCCAGTCTTGGTAAAGAAGGCCAACGGGAAGTGGCGAACGTGTATCGACTTCTCGGATTTGAACAAAGCCTGCCCGAAAGACAGTTTTCCGTTACCCCGGATCGACCAGTTGGTGGATTCGACGACAGGTCATGAACTTCTCTCATTTATGGATGCTTACTCAGGATATAACTAGATTCCAATGCATGTTCTAGATCAAGAACACACTAGTTTTATCACGGATCTGGGATTATATTGCTATGTAGTGATGCCCTTTGGTTTGAAGAACGCATGCGCTACATATCAACGTTTAGTCAACAGAATGTTCTATAACCAGATCGGGAAAACAATGGAAGTATACGTCGACGACATGTTTGTTAAGTCCAAGCAATCCTCCTATCACACTACGGACTTGGCAGAGATGTTCGGCATTCTTCGAAAGTACGGAATGAAACTTAACCCAACAAAATGTTCATTCGGTGTTGCCTCCGGGAAATTCTTGGGGTTCATCGTCAGTTCCCATGGGATTGAGATTAATCCAGACCAGATCGCAGCAATCAGAGACATTCAGGAACCTAGGCAAATTAAGGATGTGCAAAGCCTTGCAGGAAAAGTAGCCGCACTGAGCAGATTTATCTCTAAGGCTACGGACAAATGCATCCCATTCTTCAAACTCATAAAGCGGGGAAAACGCAACTTCAAATGGACGCCTGACTGCGTAGAAGCATTTCAGAACCTACTGAGGCACCTGGAGAAACCTCCGATATTATCTAAGCCGGTGGATCACGAGGACTTATTCGTATACTTGGCAGTGTCATCCCATGCGATCAGCTCTGCGCTGGTAAGAGAAGAAGATAAGGTCCAGAGACCTGTGTATTACGTGAGCAAAAAATTGACGGCAGCAGAGCGTAATTATCCAAGGATAGAAAAGTTGGCGTATAGTTTGCTGATCGCCTCTAGGAAGCTTCGACATTATTTTTAGGCACATCCCATTACCGTATACACCGATCATCCACTCAAGCAAGTCCTAAAGAGACCAAAGGCGTCTGGAAGATTACTCAAATGGAACATTGAGTTAAGTCAATTTGATCTGAACTTTCAGCCCCGACGATCAATTCGGGGGCAAGTCATAGCCGACTTCATAGCAGAGTTTACCGTCCCGGAGGAAGACATAGCCAACGAAGAAGTCGATCCTTCAAAATTACTTTTCGATCCCAATGCCTGGAGATTGTATACTGATGGCGCTAGGAACAACGAAAGATCCGGCGATGGAATAGTGCTTGAAACTCCCGAGAAACGATTGATATCCTATGCTATCCGGATGGAGTTTCACGCCACTAACAACGACTCCGAATATGAAGCCCTGATAGCCGGACTAAAGATCGCAAAGGAGTTAGAAGTCACAAAGCTGAATATCTTTTGCGACTCCAAGTTAGTTGTGAACCAGGTTACTGGAAAATTCCAATTCAAAAGTGCAAGATTAATTCTATATTTGAAGAAAGTGAAGGAATTGTTGAATGACTTTGATCACTACAGCATATCTCACATTCCGCGGTCAGAGAATCAGCAGGCGGATAAGTTGGCAAAGATGGCTAGTTCCGACAATCCTGAAGAGACTGGGCTAGCCCCCGTTGAAGTGCTTCGGTCCCCTAGTATAGATCAAATGGAAATCGACCCAATACTAGAGACGGAACCAGAAAGGGAGTCGTGGATGACCCCTCTAAAGAATTTCTTGATGAATGGAACGCTTCCGACCAAGAAGAGCGAGAGGCGTAAAGTAATTCGTAAAGCTGCCCGATACGTTCTGCAAGGCAGAGTTCTTTACAGACAAGGATTTTCGATGCCCCTTCTTCGGTGTATAGCCCACGATGACATCAAGCATGTGCTGCAGGAGGTACACGAAGGCGAATGCGGCGATCACACTGGAGGGCAAACTTTGGCAAAAAAAGGTGTTGCGGCATGGTTATTTCTGGCCTACCATAAACAAGGATGCGGCAAAATACGCACGACGGTGTGATGCGTGCCAGAGATTTTCAAAAATACCTAGAGCACCTCCTAATCAGTTAAAAGCAATGACGAGCCCATGGCCTTTCGCTATGTGGGGAATTGATATCATTGGAAGTCTCCCCATAGCTAGGGGCGGGGCAAAGTTCGCTATTGTGGCCGTGGATTATTTCACTAAATGGGTCGAGGCTGAACCACTGACTACAATCACAACCAAACGAGTGATCAATTTTATCGTTAGAAACATCATCTGTCGATTTGGGATTCCAAAGATTGTGATAACGGACAACGGAACTCAGTTCGATAGCACTGAATTCAGAAATTTCTGCCAAAAATACCACATTGAGAATCGATACACCTCTGTGGCACACCCGCAATCAAACGGACAAGTCGAAGCGGCGAATAAAGTGATTAAGTCCATTCTGAAAAGAAGACTGAAGCGGGCCAGTGCCATATGGGCTGATGAATTGCCCTTGGCACTATGGGCCTACAGGACAACATATAAATCGGCAACAGGACATACCCCCTTCTCCCTTGCTTTTGGAACGGAAGCGGTCATCCCGGTCGAGATAAAGGTACCTTCTTACCGGGTGACTTATTATGATCCGATGACCAATAATGAATTGCTCCTTGAGTCCCTGGATGTGATCGAAGAAAAGAGGGATGAAGCAGACCTGCGTGCCTTGAGATGCAAGCAACAGGTCGCTCGATATTACAACAAAAAGGTTCGAGCCCGAACCTGGGAACCCGGAGACTTGGTTCTGAAACGTGTCTTTCCACCCCCAACTCATATGGGAGCGAAATGGGAAGGACCGTACTCCATTCTGAGCAAGCTTGATAATGGAACCTTCAAGCTGGCAACCGTAGATGGAAAGGAAATCCCCAGAGTGTGGAATGCCCAACATTTACGGCTATATTTAACATGAAAGTTTCAAATCTATTCTTTTGCTTTGTTGAAAACCATGTACAAGGCGCGACTTGCCTAGAATAGTCTGATTCCTTAAAGCAAAAAATTATAAAGTGGACGTAGGTCATGATTCGACCGAACCACTATAAAAATATTGTGTGTCATTTACCTTTATTGCACCTTTATTTATCTGCCTGTTTATTTTTATGGAAATCGCTGTGAATAATCCCACGATCCCAGAAGCATATAATCATAAATGCCTTCCATCAGAATGGAATGTAATCACAAGTCAAAATTCTGAGGATACAATAAAGTAAATTATATCGTTGATAGAACTCTAACTCTCCAGAGAGAGCGAGAGTATAAAAGCGTCTCCGATTGAGCGCTGAGAAAGAGCTCCTTCCCCGTTGAAGGATCGGGGAGCGAATGAATCGCTGAGCTCGAACTCTAACTCTCCAGAGAGAGAGAGTATAAAAGCGTATCCGATTGAGCGCTGAGAAAGAGCTCCTTCCCCGCTGAAGGATCGGGGAGCGAATGAATCGCTGAGCTCGAACTCTAACTCTCCAGAGAGAGAGAGAGTATAAAAGCGTCTCCGATTGAGCAATGAGAAAGAGATCCTTCCCCGTTGAAGGATCGGGGAGCGAATGAATCACTGAGCTCGAACTCTAACTCTCCAGAGAGAGTATAAAAGCGTCTCCGGTTGAGCGCTGAGAAAGAGCTCCTTCCCCGCTGAAGGATCGGGGAGCGAATGAATCGCTGAGCTCGAACTCTAACTCTCCAGAGAGAGAGAGAGTATAAAAGCATCTCCGAATGAGCGCTGAGAAAGATCTTCTTCCCTGCTAAAGGAACAGGGACCGACTGAACTATTGAATTTGAACTCTAACCTCGGCGATCGCCAGGAGAGTATAAAGGAGTCTATGATTAAGCACTGAGAAAGGTGCCAGAAATTCAGTACCATAAGAATAGTTATCTTATGAAATTCTCTAAGTACCCCATATTCAGAAATGGGGGGCAACCTGCAAATAATGCTAATCAATCTTTAATAAGCCCTAGTTGAGCGCTACGTTAACGATTGATTACGGGCCTTATGCATATACACATGAACTTTAATGCAGCAATGTAGCACAAAAATTTTCCTTCTGTTGTTTGATTGATTTGTAGTTATAATTAGATGGTCTATAATTAAACATGGAAAGTTTATTTGAATACAGGTACACAATGATGCAAAAAGAGATAAACTTTCATTTATATACTGCAAACCTACAAAGTGAAAAACAACCTAGAAAGGAAAGTGTGGACCAGTCTCATAATTACATTTCTTGACCAGTGGAAAACCTAAAGACAAAATATCAACAAGCAACAATATCCTATTTACGCTTTGGCCTCTTCTCCTGCTTCTGTTTCTCCAGCTTCGCCTTGTCGGCATCGGATTGATCCCCTTTCTTCCTCTTCCTTTTGTCTATGAGAGGAACATCCGACTCTTCAGAAGATTCCTCTTCCACCTCCTTTCTCTTCCTTCTATCAGAAAGGGAAGCCGGGAAGTCATCAGGATTTGCAAAATGAAGCTGTCTGCTGATGGATTTGGGCTGGATTTTCAAAATCATCCCGGTTTTGGGATCAAATTCTGCAATAGGGACTATGTCCAAAGCCTCTTCTCCCACCTTCTTCGAAGCCATCTCTTTTTCCTGTCTAGCTTTTCTGCTGGCCAAAGTTTCGTCGTCATCGTCGTCGGTCTCTTTGGCGCCAATAATATCTTCCTCATCCTCCACATGGCGCCCATCCATGTCTTTCAAGGCCTCGATGGTTTCGGCATCCTTGGGGACATCAGCACTAGGTGCCAGGACGCTTTTTTCTGCTGTTGTAGCCTCAGTCTGCATCGATATATCAACACTGGCACCTGGCGAGACAGCCTCCTTCTCCGCCTCTTTTCCTTTTTCAACACCCTTGTCGGCAGGCTCACCACCTGTATTATGGGGAACACACGTTACTAATTCAATTGGTTGTTCTACCAGACGATGACAATTCACAATTGCTTTGACAAATTGTGGGGAAAAAAGGGAGATACCTTCCGCAGATCCTCCTTCTTGAGTAGCTGCAGGAGCTCCAACAACCACGGGAGTTAGGCCCAAAGGGATTAGTGGATCATCGGGATGGTATTCCTCAACTCCGGAGGTCTTGGGCTCCACGGCTGAATTCGAACCCTCGTCAGCTTTGCCTTTACCCTTAGCCAGGGCCCTCTCCTTTTCCATCTCCGCTAGAATCAGACGACGACCCTCTGCCAGGTCCTCGGGCTCGTTATCCCTCAAGATGCTCTTCATCAACTCATCTTCATCAATTTCTTCGACTCCCAATCTCGGCTTCTCACCCTCAACAATCGCATCCCATAAATTGGCTAAAGTAACGTGGTAATCCGGGATCCGCGAGATGTTGCGGGTTTTGAGAACTTGGCCAAGGAAGTCGAAAATCATCTCTTCAAACCCCTCGATATCCTTCTCTCTTTCGAGGAGCTTGTTGTTAGAAGCAGTGGCCAGTTCGATGGCACTTTCAACATTCTTTTCGGCGAGAGCTGCCCGTCTTTCCGCATCCGCGACTTGATCATTCAAAATCACCTTTTCCGCTTCAGCCAAAGCTAAACTTTCTTTCAAGCTTGCTATTTCTGCCTCCCAAGCAGCTCTCTCAGCTTCAAAATGGCCTTGTGCTATTTTCAACTCGATGTTGGCCATTTTGAGATCTTCTACTTCCTTCTTTAAAGCCATCTTCTCTTGGCTATTGGAGTCAAGTTCCGAATGAAAGCGCTTCTTAGCATTCTCTAATTCAATCTTATAATTTTCAGCATCTCTCCGCGCTAAAGCAAGTTGGGATTGAGCATCTTCCAGGTCCTTCTCCATCTTTGTCCTGGCCCTTTCGTTGTTTTCAAGTTTCGCCTTAGATCTATGTGCTTCTATTTCAAGCGTTCGGATGACTTCTGAAAGGTTAACTGCATGTTTCTTCACCATCTCATACTGCCTGGCAACGTGGCGGATGTGCCCGACAACTTCATTATCCCAGTTCTTAGGGACCAGTTCCAAGGCTGGAACAAACGTCATCCTGTCGAAGAATATGTCTGGGAATTGTTCCCGCAGCTTTTCCAGCCTACCTTGAATCTCGGGACCATGGATGTAATCCCGTGACCCGGGGGCAGCCAACTCTGGCTGGCTGGAAGGGACGATGTCACTCCTCTCCTTTTCAGACTCTTTGATTGGGTCTTTGCCTTTATCCTTAGATTCGTGATGCCTTTTTGACGACCTGCTGTGAGAGGGAGCACTTTTCGGAGGAGTTAACTCTTTAGGAAGTTTCTTTCCCCCTGCAGGAACTACCGGATAACTGGAAAGCTTGGCAGATGTTGATTTCGGTGGAGACCGGGGTTGCGAGGAAGTCGGCTTGTGCGAAGGGCCGCGAGAGCGCTCAGTACCCGGATGAAGACTGGGTGTGCCCTCACGAAGAGAACGATAAGAATAAGATCGCCTGCGGGACATCTTTCCTGCAAAAGAGAAGAGAGCATATTAAAACTTTGAATATTGACGATATAAGCGTGCGGGGTCAGACAGTGTGTGTGATTTGAGCATCCCATATGATTCCCCCTAACAGACCCGGGCCTGAAGACAGGCTCATCTGACCAGTTTCTTGTTCTCTAGTTGGAGCGATGGTCTCTTCAGAAGCAGGGAAGAATGGATGCCCTTCGAAGTCCCTCCCTGTGTATACATCATCGGGCAGAGGAATTTTGCTCAGCTCGTCGAATAACTGCTCTTCTGTCAAATCATCAAGAGCAGCGGGTTCGATTGGAGTAGAAATTGGGATTTCCTTGGACTTGTCACCGCAGACCTCAACCCCTCTGTATATGTTCAGGTCCTCATCGTCTTGGATGACTATCGGGGAAGGACTCTTGCGAAACTTAGTTGTTTCTACTGCTTGCGATGTTCCCTCTCCCTCCGTTGGGGGCACGTATTTATAGGGTTTGCCACCAGCGCCAAGTCCGAATCTTATATCCAGAAGATGATGCTTATGAAGATTCTCGTCAGTAATGCATTTTTTGATCCTTAGAAAGTCGGATCTGCTTTGTAGAAGAATAGACAATCGATTGTTGTATAACGGACCCTCCGTTTTTGGGAAGACGTGATCTGTTTAAGACAAAGAAAAAAGGGGGGAGAATGTTAACGCCTCGACTTCTTGAACAAGATATTCAGTTAAAAGCTTAAAGTTTACTTGATTTAAGCCATCTTCTTGAGCATCCGGCCTGTTTGTTTATATAGAACCAATCAGACTTAGGATCCCCTATATTGCTGTATCCATCGTACAGAACCTTCCTATTCGCCACCGATTCAAAGAAAGAGAAATTTGGGGTTGCCGAGGAACGGTGCTTGAAAAGAAAGAAGAATGTCAAATCTCTGAATGTGAGTTCGGTATGTAGGATCTCCGCGCATGCAATATATAGGGTGTATAGAGATGCGTAGGCGTTAGGATGAAGCTGCATCGGAGCGATACCCAGTCGTTTTAAAGTCTCGATGGCGATTGGAGGAAACGGAGGAATAGCTCCTACCAAGCACATGGTTCGACTGATTGCCATATACCCTTCCGTAGCTAAGTGGGGTCTATCTTCGCTACCGGGTGTCATGACATCATCCCAAGGAATCCCATGTCTCAGGCAGATTCTTTTAAGTTTTATATCATCGAGTTTAGATGCTAAAGAATCAGAAAATTTATCTATTCCGAGCGCGCCAGGAATCTCGTCGGGAGCTCGCCTGTCTATCTCAGACTCTTCGCTAGATGAAGTACTTTCAGACGGATTCGATTCCGTTGCCTCGTATTCAGAGCCAGAATCTTCACCTCCTGGGTTAACTGGAGGGACCTCGGGGTTATATTGCTCAGGAACCTCGGACTCCTTTTCTGTAGCAGATCTTGAAGAAGATTGATTATCCGACATTACTGCTAGGCGAGAAAACATGAAAAATGAGATTAAAACTACCCGTCCCCCGTGTGTGCAAGTACCGGTGTGTGTGCTTATGCATGCATTAAAGATAAAGCGCGAAAGTTAACAAGATCGTCAAGATGCTGATCGTTTTATGCTGTTAAATTGTGCATTTGTTTAGCCCAAGAAGTTCGCCTTAAGGGTTCTAGCCTAACTGTCCATTGATGTACTGGATTTAAGTTGCACTGCTTATTTTATAAGTTCATTGGATCGTTCGCTCTTCGGTTCGTGAAACCCCTCCGGATCGCGGGACCGAGTTCGGATTGTGGCGCGTCGTCGGGATCGCGAGGCCAGCATGAATCAGCCACGAAGGTGCTAACTCCCGAAAGTGTCCTGGATTGGATCACTATAGCCTCGTAGCGATCCGCGCCCCCGTGACATCATCACGATCTGAACTGCTTTCTCCTTCTTCCTCCTGTCCTCTTCACCCTCGAGCTCGAGCAGCAACATTAATGGCGTCTCATCAACCTCCAGAAACTTGGATACCCCATGACTCTGCTCTCTCCTCTCAAACCAGAAAAGACCCCAAGAAAAAGAAGAGCGAAATTGCATGAGAATGTTTTTAATAAGATTACCTTGCTTAAAATTGGGGAATCAAGATTCAAAGGAGTATTAGGGTTTTTCTCTCGAAGGGTCTGGCGGCGCGATGCGGAAAGAAGAAGAAAGGGTAGAAGTGAAGAGGGTCGGGTTTATATAAGAAAAAACCAGACCGTTAGTATTCTCGTTTTCGTCTTATGCGAACTATGGGCCTCAGCGGATCGCAGGTGCAGGCCCACCATACTTAAAGCCCGCCACGTTCCGCGTAGAAGCCCGCCACGTTCCGCGTAGAAGCCCGTCACGCGACCAACGTGCCACTCGCGGATCGTGCTAGGAACTTGCGATCCGAACCATCGAACAATGTGATGAAGTGAAAATTCAGAAATGACCCGCCAGAAATTCAGAAGTTTACCTGGTAAGCCCGATGACGAAGTCTCCAAAAATTTGCAGAAAAGAATTGTCCAATGAAAAGACAGCTCAGAATCTTCGAAGCATGTTCCATTTTCGATGAAACATACTTCGAGGGGGCAAAATGTTGGTTAGCTTTTTGACCAAGCCACCCAGGTTCATTCATAAGAAGAAAGTATGAAACCACATTCCCTAAGTACATGAAGGATCGAATCGCCCCTTATCGGATCGCACCTTATCGGATCGCGCCTCAACGGATCGCCCCCATTTCATCAGCGAAACGACACCTCTGTGCGATCCGGTCCGTACATACATTATCGCCCAGTATAGACCGATCAGATCCACTGATGCACGGCGAAGCCTCTGACCCGTTCAAACACGAGCTATTCTTCAGCGATCCGAGACGCACGGATCCAGCGACACGTGTCCCTAACCGTCATTTTGACTGATTCTCCCCATTTGCTCGATCCGATTTTCAAGGGGATCGCGACACCTGTCCACAACAGCTAATTTGACTATTTCTTCAACGGTAGTGATGCGATCCGATGTTCTCGGGATTCGTGCCACATGTTACCATGATCCGCCTAACAAAATCAGCTATAAATAGCCCGGAGTTTGGCATTTTTGGGGATCTTTTGGCAATATTGAGGACTGATTCCGCCATTATTGTCATACTACCATTTCTTATCAGTTTTATTGCTAGATTACTGAGAGAGATCACAATTGTAAAAGTGAGCTAGAGAGAAATCATTGATTATACCAGCATTCAAAGTATAATCAATAACATATAAAGTGGACGTAGGCTCGTTAACGCCGAACCACTATAAATTCTGTGTGTTATTTTCTTTTTCTCCATTCTTCAGTTAAAAGTCAATAAGATTCAGAACAATTTGGGTGTTAGGTCCAAATTTTGATCTGACAATACGTATATATATATATATATATATGTGTGTGTGTGTGTGTGTGTGTGTGTGCAACTTTTATTTCATTTTCAAAATTCAAGCGGCGTTGTGCCGTTATTTAATTCTTACCTATTTTCATTGGTTGCAGGTTTATATTTTGGAATTCTCTTTCATATGTATATATTTTTGCACACACATATGCGTATATTTACATATGCATGTTTACATATGTATATATAATTTATACTCACATTTATGTATATTTTTTCTTGTATGTGCATTTGTACATATTTTACTCTTAGAAAATGTATTATTTTAGCCGGTACTCTAAAATAAAAATATGGTACTAATGGGACTAAAACTTGCACCACTCACTTGGAAGTCACATGTCTTTACCAACTGAGATACATAGGATTTCGTTAATAAGGCTAAAAACAATGGTGGTCATTTTTTTTCTTATGCCTTCTTTTCATGTTTGTTGTAATATTTCATTTAAAGATATCTTTCTCATCTTAAATCCATTTTCTGCAATCCATAGGTCTAAATTGATCAGAAAATCACCATGGACGCAATGACGCTACATCCGTGACCAAATTCTGAAAGCCTTCAAATTTTATTTTATTATTTAGTTAAAATGATGGGTGTTACATTCTCCCACCCTTAGGAAATTTTGTCCCCGATATTTGATAAGGGTAAAATTAAGCAATTCCTCACTTAATTTACAATCATCATGTGTACATCCAATTTTACAAACATTTGTGCACTTGTGCAAAGTGTAATACAACATAATAATACATGAATGCAATGTATGCCTAAGTGTTACCTCCTATATGAATGTAAATTTTCATGAAAATATTTTGAAAACATGATGCACACACCCTAAATATACTGGAAATTTCTATATGAATGCAATATTTTGAAAATCAAAATACTTTTTCGTCCAATTTTTCTTACATTCTTACAGAGACCCATGTCTAATGGGAACCAAATTTTCGTTCTATCTGTACTCGCTTCCATCATTCGATTGTATCCTATCGATCGAATATTTGAACTATAGGTAGAAACTAATGGGTGTAAACATGTGTTTGAGACATGTTATGTTTGATGGTTGCAAGTGGATGCAAGTGGTTGCTAGTGTTTGCCCGTGGATGCATATACACACACTAGGCACTAGATCGGCTCGAAAACACTCTCATACTGCATATGGATGGGTGAGCATTTTTCAATTCTTGTGGATGCAAAATGGTTGATTCAGCACATGGATGTTGCATTTGAGTGAATGATTGTGCACTCATATAGAAATAATATATATCATTAGAATTCTATTGCATACATGTTGGACTCATGACACTGACATAATTCGCATTTAGGAGGTCAACTGAATCAGTAGACCGCCTGATCTTTGCATTAGATAAGGAACATATACACACACTTTTGCATATGTTCATACAACATTAGAAGTTTTCTAAGGACAATGGATTCTTGTGGATGATGGTTGAGTAGATGGGTGATTGGATGGTAGGACACATTCTTCTTAACTTGAAGATTTCGGGGACGAAATCCTTTTAAGTGGGGGAGAATGTAACACCCCGTGTATTCTATAACCATGAAAGTCATAAATTAAAGTATAATTAATTTCAAATCAAAGAATTAAGGGAAACGGGATACGCCATTGCGTTCGTCTCGGAATTCTGCTTGAGATAGAGTCTGAGTTTGCGTAAAACGGATATCGCATGAAGAAGTTATGGACGAACGAAGTTGGGCGAAAAACCGGAAAACGGGTCAGAATGCACTGGCGCACTTGGGAAGTGCGCCAGAACAAAAATGCACTGGCACACTTGGGAAGTGCGCCAGTACATTTTTGACCTGGCGCACCTGCCAAGTGCGCCCAAGTCAAAAATGACCTGCTGGCCAGGTCTGGTCTAGTCCTGGCTGGCCAGGTCTGTGTTTGGTCGATTTTCAGAAGCTTGCTTTGTCATTAGGGCTAGGTGGTAGGCTCTAATTGGTCTCTCTTTCGAATGAATGGCTACGATCAATCCAAGCAACATCGATGGTCCTAATCAGTTCATAAACTCTATAAAAATGACCCTAGACTCTACCTAACCTAAGTCTCTAACACAATTCTCTAGCCTCCATTGCTCTCTTCTTCTAATTAAAAATAAAAATGGCGTCGCTACTCTGCTAGAATCAAAGCTAGAAGTCAATCAGCATCATCCTAAATTCAAATTAGAGATTAAAGCTTCTGCAACAATTCTGCAATAACTAAAGTTCTTTCTTTAATCCAACCAAGGCAAGTACAGTTATTTTCCGCTATAAACGTTAATTATAATTTTGATATGTTTTTAATTCTGAATCTGAGATTGTATATATATTCTCTTCTGTCAGATCTGTTTTTCTGTGACTGTTCTGTATCCCTTTTCTTCTTTTTTGTTTCTATAGCCAGGCTACCACGAGCCTGTGCCTAATCTCATAAGAGATGAACGTATGAACGCAAATTTTGGGATAAATAATGAATGATGCGAAATTTGACAAGACTGAATTGAATGTATGACTTTAGGTCTGAGGCATAAAATATATTGGACATGTGACTTGGGATTGGATGCATAAATTTGACTATGAACATATAATTTATATATGTTGTATGCATAGTGTATGTTGTAATTTAGATCTGTAATTAATTAGAAAAAAAAAGATGAGCATATGTTGTAAACTAGATTTGGATCTATGCATATTCTGTGATAGAAGAAAAGAGGAACCATTGTATGATTACATATGATTTGAGACTTTGGACAAAATGCATATAAAAGTCAAGATCTGATTTTTAGAAGATATGATTTAAAGATTTAGATTGTTGGGTATATTTTGCATAATGATTCATGACTTAATAAGAAGAAGGATATGGAAACGTAGGTGTAAAAGATTTACATTAATTAGGATCTCTACTATTGTGATTACACCTAAATAGGGAATTTTGCATATATGGCATGCATTGTAATTAATGATTATATTTGGTATAATTTACATGTAAAATGCTAGTTTAACAAAAATTAGAACATATGTTATATGGTAAATTGTGTCCATATTCTGCGCTATGTAAATTTATGCAAACATGGAATATATGTTCATATTGTGAATCATGACAATTATGTAGGCATATGAATTTAGGCCAATTTATGATTAGGCAAGGCATGTAAATAGAACCTTTAGAAAAATTAAATTTGCTAAATCTGCTAATTTGCCAAGTTGCCTAAACTGCTAGTTTTGTTATATTGCCTAGACTGCTAATTAGATTGAAGTGCCTAATCTGTTAAATTTGTCGGTTGAAAATGCCTAACCTGTTATATGCCAAAATCTGCTAAGTTGCTAAATCTGTTAAATCCGTTAAGTCATATAAAATATGTTGTCTGCTAAAATCTGTTATCTGCTGTGTCGATATAATCATCCTGTTACTGATATAATCTGAATTGGCATATATATTAGACGTGCGCATAAACGGAAAATTATTAATTAATTGGCCGCAAAGATAAACGTGACTAACTCGAGGTTAGAATGAGTTTGCGGCGTAATTCTGCCCGGAACCGCCCGGCACATCCAGTGGCCGCAAACAATAGGTTCTAATGTGAGAAGTTAGTCATAACCTGCTTAAGACACGAGATTAGGTCTGGCTTGTGGCAGAAGTCTGCCCGGAACCGCCCGGCCCATCCAGCGGCCACAAGCTAGCGACCTAATGTGAGAGGTCTGGGCATTAATAATTAATTAATGCAAATCTAAGATAAGAATGACGTCTAAAACGTATTGGGGAAAATAGGGTTAAACCAACTGGATTAATAGGTGTAGTAAACCCGTCCATGAATCTGTAGGCCCAATACAAAGTTAGACAAATCTGAAAAATCTGTACATCTGATCTGTAAATCTGAAAACTTGTTAATTTAATCTGTGAACTAGTAAATCTGAATTCTGTATGTCTGAACTTGTAAACAAGTTAATCTGAGATCTGTTAGTCTGGGGACACAAGGTTAGGAAGGGAATTACTTGTGTCATCTGTTGTTTGGGACCCATATTAGTCAGTAACCCTTTCTGGTCTCAAAACTTTGACCCAACAGTAGGTAGGGTCCGGGCACGCTTACTGAACTAATTATAAGTGGTTCATTCTGATAATGGCGAGGGGTGTTGATGGTGCGTTCCAACCGGGTCATGTGCGTGCATGGATCCCGGTCTGCCTCTGAGGATGTAAGATGCCGTGACATCTGTAAATAGGTCTGTGCCAATTGGTTGTCACTTTAGGGAGTGATACACCCTACTGTGGGGCCGACACAGGATATTTATGTATTAGGGAGCCGATCGCTTGGGGTAGGGTTTTAGGGTACACTTAGTTCTGTCTGTTTCTGTTGGTACCGTCTGTTTCTGTTAGGTGGTAACACCTGTCTGTTTCTGTGTGGTACCGTCTGTTCGGGTGGTAAAGGCCCATTACTAGTGTACACCTAATTCTACATTCTGTTTCCGTAGGGATAAATCTGTTTCTGCTTCTGTCTGTTTCTGATCGGGTAGTAAAGGCCCATTATTAGCATTATGTTTCTGTTAAAGTATTCTGTACCCGTTCCTGCTTCAATTTAGACATTAGGGTGACACCTAATTCTGCTATACTAGTATTAGTGCAGAGAAGTGTAAAACAATAGTTTATATCATTCTGTTTTTCTGTTATATCTGCTACACCTGTTACAGTTATCTCACATCCAGTTTTATGTTCATATCATATTATTATTATCTGTTCATATGCTGAAAGTCACTGGACTTGCCAGACTTTTTGTCTGACCCTTGTTGTTTCGCCTCCTTTCTTCCGTTCCCCCCCCCCCCAGGTTATCCAAGGAGGGAAAATACTTTAGCTTGATCCGGATTTCTCTTTGCTTGAAGTGCTTAAAGTATGGCTTGGCTCTGTATAGCTTCCGTTCCATGGGGATTATGATTTTAAACCATGCATTTTGAAGGCTTTTGTACAAGACTGATATTTTGTACTTGAATTCTGAAATTGAAAGGATGTAACCATTTTAATTTCTGTTTCCGCTGTAATAAAGTTAAAAATTTTCAAGTACTGTTTTATCTATCTTGTAAGTTTCTGTTCTGTTTACTAAAATGCTCCACCAAAGTTAAGGCATTCCCTTTGTGAGTGACCTTAATGGAGGTGGGGTGTTACAAAACTCAATATGTACATTTCAAATAAGTTACTAACATATTTTTTTCAAACATCAAAAATACCTCTTTTCCTTCAAAGATTCTTTCTACGCAATTTAGCCAGTACATATTTCAAAATTGTAAACTTATAAGGTCAAAACTTGAAAACACCATAAACTACCATCCAAAAGCTTTTAAAATTTCAAGTTCTTAAAAGGTAAACAATGGGGTTAGACTCAAAGTGGGTTTCCAACTTACCTAGACTCTCCTAGCTATTCCAACAAAGTCAACTCTCTCATATATATATATATATATATATTCTCATATATATATATATATATATATATATATATATATATATTCCTAATCCATGTTCCTCTTTTTTCAATTAATAAGGCCCTACTGCCAAACCCACTAATTTGAAATACTAACATCTCAGATACTGACTTATTGGGTACATATTTCTCCAATACAAAGCATATTGTACACTTTTCACCCAAACCACCTAATGATCTCAAATTTCCATAAGCATTCCTTTAGTGTACAAAACTGATATCCCAATTCTTTCCATAAATCTTTCTTCTTATTTAGTGAGTTCCTTTGTGGATCTAGGTGTATATATATAGTATTTTTTAAATACAAATACGTTGACTCGCTATCTATACAGCAATCCTAAACCTAAGCTCTAATACCAGATGTAACAACCCGAATTCCGACAGATCGATTATTTTTCTAAAAATCCCAACTGCCGAAACCCGAATTGGCTTGCCTGTTATCCTGTAGAAAAGATAGAGATATAAAATATATCAGAGCTCAGAAAACATCTCACAGCGGAATGAAATAAATATAATATAATCAAATATAATCTTATCAAGGTAATTATACTGCCTAACCAGTATCTAAAGCTATCGTATCTCTGCCACAAGCCTAACCTGCGACTGTGTTATGAGGAGGGGGTCAGAACGCAAGTTCTGGTGACTGACTAAATTACACAATCTGAAATAATCCTACATATATCGTTTAGTACTTATTTATTAGGTTGTTTGGGTTAATAGCACTCAAGGCTTTGCGCACACGTCGTACTCATCTACCTTCCAGTGGATAAACCTAATATAGCATATATGTAGCTACCTCCAATATCAAGGTACTTTTCATGGTATCCTTCTCACACGGTCCCCACCATCATGCCACGAAAGCGTATGCAACTCTCATCCTACGCCGGAGTGACATACGAATCTCCAGAAAACTACGCCATATATGTAACTCTAATTCTATGCCGAAGCAATGTACGGACTGCCATATCCGAAAATCATTGGCCAAGCTCAATCTTAACACGGAGTAATGCCCTAGATTCTACGATACATCACTCGGTGCACCGTGCATGTATCTAGATCCTCACATGTACATACTATCTAATGTACCCCGAGTTTCGTAGCAGGTTTGCATTTGAATGCACAAAACTCGGTCGGGAGCCTTTTCTATATCTGTATTGGTCTGCTAACAAGGCCTAAAGTACATAAATCTAAATTATGGTCTGCATTTCTATAGTGGCTATGGTCCCACCTCGACCCTCCCTCAACTAGTGAAAGACTACATCAAGAGCTAAGTGACGTGCCCCTAGCAAACAATCTACATCCAAATTGGCGTGTCCCGCAACCAAAGTCTCGATAGTGAAAGATCGATGGTCTTTAGGTTTAGCTCTAGTCTTTCCGCATCACACTGACTGCTGATGAAAGGTATCTGATAATTACTATCCTTTATTTGGTCCTTACCAGCCTCTCTGTAGGCAAACCGTTGAATCACGCCCAATGATATACCGCCACAGCCTTCTGACGGCCAAACTACTATTGTAGTCAAGGTATACTCACCGGGTGGTAACGCACAGACCCAACCTCTACGAGTACAACCTGATCATGAACCGAAACAGAGGACCACCACGCAGTACCCTACCACATCCCTCGGAAGCCGCGTACTTCCTTCTAGTCCCGTAGAGCCAGCAAGCAGAATATCAAGCAGAAGAATCAGATGGATGTTCTCCTCTCGTGCCTCTACACACCACGATGATCTACCCCATTGGGTTCTTCAACTTCAGACGTGTGGACTGGTCCAAGCGCATCACGCTAACGTGTTATTAAACCCTATGTCTAAACGTTTAATTACGCGCTTGCTCTACCTCATACGATTTTCAATTAACTTGGTTATTTCCAATCATATTAACTTCTTATTCAAGTTACCAAGTTCTCTCCGAGTCCCTTATATCTCTAAGGAATGGACCCCTCTCGCTTATTAATTTTAGTTATATAACTTAACCCATTTAAGTTCATTAATAAGCCTCAAACATGTTATTCCCTAAATTGTAATTCAAGGTATGTAATCTACAATCTTCTTACATTATTATCTTATCATTCATTGTCCAATTAACATGTTCTACTTAATGTGTCATTAAGTAAATCATATCACAATCAACAGGTTTCCATTTATCATATTACGTAAATTATAATTAAGTATAACTTATTTCATTCCATAAGTCTTCTTACTTCATTCAATCTTATGCCGCCTGAGCGGGCTTCCGCTTATTATTAATTTCTTCTATTAGACTTCATAGTTCTCTTTTATAAGTCTACCAATAATAAGCCTACTTCATTCTTTTTCATTGACCGTTTTTTAATACAACCTCTTGTTGATATTTACTTATTTACTTAGTTCTTTTAACTAAGTTTTTTTATTGAGTTTCTTTCCATTTATTATAACCTATGTTATAATTTCCACTTATCCCTAGGACAAACCTACCTTTTCTTCCATTCTTTCATTCATACTTGATCATAATAGGTTATTATCATTCCCCGTTCATTCCAATTCTTATACTATTGTAATATTCATTCATTTCCATTAATTACAATTAATGCAATTTCTTTCTTTCTTGTTATATACATATATTCATATATGTATTTAATGCACTAGACCTCTCACATTAAGCTGATCACTTGTGAATGCTGGGTTTGCCGGGCGGTTCTGGGCAGACTTCTACCACAGTTGAACTTAACCTCATGTCTTAATGCAGTTACTTACAATTTCCCAATTACTGTAATTTTTCCATACAATTTAAGGCATATCCATTATTCCAAATTTTACTGTAATCTTATTTATGACCTTTTGGCATAATAATATTCTTAAACAATTATTCATGTTTATCATAAATTCCATAATTACAGTAATTTCCCATTCAGACAAATGATTAATGGAAACAGACATATATAATAGAAATGTACTCAACATATTAAATCCCAATTACCATAATTATTCGCAATTTCATTGTAACTTGATTTACAATATCCAATTAACAGTTCTTAGGATGGTTCCATATACAACATTAATCTTTTTAACATGTCCTAAATAGTTTTAATACCCAATTTTCATAATTATCAACTGTTTAGTAGATTAAACATAACGGGAATACAAACGATAGATTTACCATTATTTAAAATGGTATAATTTAGATCCACTCACATAACAACTTTCCAATCCTTGAATCTGATCTAGATCTGTTATTCCAAGGCCTTTCTAGTTGAATCTATAGTCTAAACAACCATGGATTCACAAATATGATACTCAAGAAGAGGGAAAAGGAAGTGAAATCTAAATAAACTAGATTCAAGGACTTACCTCAAGCTGATCAGAATTCTGAACACCTATTTGTAGATATATACTCTTTTATCTTCAAATCTTGAATCAAAATTTCCTAAAACTAATATTCTAATTTTCTGGAAAGATTTGGAGAAAGAAAAGAATGGTAGAGCCTAGGCAGCGCCTCAGAAAATATTAGATTTAGGCTAGGCCCTGCTAGTCTATTTATAGATGTACAAGAAAGTCTGAACCGTTGGATTTAATCCATTAAAATGCGAACCACACACATCAGAAAAGCCACGTCACAAAATAGATCCCTAAGTCGACCCAACTCCCTTGGGTCAACCCATAGGTCGACTCAGGCTGAACTTGGGTCGACCCATATGGGTCCAGGCACCATCATTTCTGATTTTTAACATTAATTATTAATAACATTTTATTTCTTGCTTGTTATGGCTTTCCTGATTTATTTTACTCTTATTGTAAATCACGGTCACATTTTGAATTTATACGTATATATATACACGCAGCTTTTATTTCATTTTCAAAATTCAAACGGCGTTATGCCATCATTTAATTCTTACCTATTTTCATTGATTGCAGGTTTATATTTTGGATTTCTCTTTCATATGTATATATTTTTGCACACACATACACGTATATTTACATATGCATGTATATATATATATGCATTTATACATATTTTCTTATTAGAACATGTATTATTTTAGCTGTTCCTCTAAATTAAAAATAGGGCGCCAACGAGACTCGAACTTGCACCACTCACTTGGAAGTCACGTGTCTTTACCAACTGAGCTACATAGGCTTTTGTTAACAAGGCTTGCTCATTGTTCTTTTCTTATACTTTTTTCATGTTTGTTGTAATATTGTATTTAAAGATATCTTGCTCATCTTAAATCCATTTTCTGCAATCCATAGGTCTAAATTGATCAGAAAATCGCCATGGACTCAATGACGCTAATTCCGTGACCAAATTCTGAAAGCTCTTCAAATGTTATTTTATTATTTAATTAAAAATGTGGGTGTTACACTCCCTCAGTATGAAAGACACTTTTGTTCTTTAGGACAGAATTCCCAATGATCGTGGCAATGCATCTATTGCCTCTTCAATTCCTACAATATTAAGAATTATGAATAAGTACTTTATCTTTCTCAATTTATATCAATCCAATCTTAATGCTTTAAAGGTAGTTGTTCTTGATTCTGTAATTTATTAATGACAGAGTTTCCAGAGACAAGTTAACCATTACACATGAATAAAAAGTTTGTTGACATAAAAAAGTGGTACAACATCCAAATAGAAAATGTGAAGACAATAGAATAAAGAGAAATAAATTAAAACGAGTAGAACAATGCACACACGAATTTATAGTGGCTCGGCGTTAACGAGCCTACGTCCACTTTACAATTACTTATAAAACTTGAGAAATTTAAGTACAAAGGGATGTTATCTCTCAAAAACTCGAATAAAAGATAGTGGTACAGAGTATAAAAGAGATAAAATGCAAAAAGTTCTTTTCTTTGAGCTTTGAGGGACTATTTATAGATGAAATTGGCTCCGGGTCGGTAGGGCCATGCCGCAGTTGATCCAATGTTGTAGGAGCGCGTGGGTCTGGTTATGTCGCAGGAGAACGAGTCTTCAGGTGAAGGTATGCACGTCAATAGGGCTCTAGGTCGGTATTCGTCTAAGTCGGTGTACACCCAAGCTGGTAACCGAGCCGTCTCCATATGATACCTCCAATGTCTTTGCCAAGCAGAAAATAGGCCGAACCGGGGTAGACTGAGGCAAGGTCAATACTGAGCGGAGATCGAACCGAACATATGTTACTTCCTTCGACTTAGTAGTACATAGAAGTGTCCAATTCAGATCTTGAGTATTTTGTTTGTGAATCTTGACGGCCTTGATAAAAAGGCAGGTCAACACTTTGCCCTCCAAAGTACATTACGTTATATACGGAATGTTCTTTGAAACTGCAAAGTTGGATTTTCTTTTCAATATAAACAGCCAGTCATTCTTCATACTATGCCTGATGGTACTTATTAAGTCAAAGTTGTTGACTGAGCAACTGGGAGACACATGCAAATAGTTGAACCTTGTCGAGTCAAGAGGATGAATATGCTAGTCGCATAGCCAAGTTGTGTCGAGTCACTGGTTCCCACGTGTAATGGCCCACACATAGGTCGTTACCAAACAACATCATCCTTCTATGCAAGTCGAGTGCGAGACAAGTCTAATTTCATGATCATATGTGAGTTAGTAGATAAAGCAGTAGAGAGTCTTTCGATCTTCCCCTTTCTCTCTCCTATATATTTATTATTATTATTTTATAAAAGCTCGGGTCGGGTCGATATATGAGCAGGAGTCCGAGTCGATATAACTCTGGGTCAGTACACCGAGACGAACTGAGTCAGCTAGCCACATCAATTGAGAGACGAGGGGACTCTGATTTTTACTATATATCAGGCTACCTTCCACTATGTCCTCTCTTACCATTTTTGATACCAAGCCGAAACCTTTTGAAATCGTCCAATCTCCTAGCTAATCCTCATCTCCTCGATCTAAATCATTTAGGTGGGTTTTAATTTGATGAAATCTATGTAAATTCACACGAATCGACCCTTAATCTCGCACCGTTGCATTGATCTTGTCTCCGATTTGAGAAAAGTGGCCATGGCAGTCATTGCTGCTGCTGGCGACGATGGTGGTGGCATGACAGTCGTGGTATCTCGAGAGGGGATGCTAAAGAGGCGGTGATTCAAGAACTGGTCCAATTTGTTGAGGAAGACAGTGGAGTTGAGGTTTTTTCTTTCTGATGCGGCCGACCTTGACCTTTGGGGAGGAGGATGAATAGTGATGGGAGTGTTGTGGGACCCACAGTGGCATGGAAGGTGAGGAGAAAAGTTGTGGCTCACGAGAACTTTCGGGTCGACATAGGCACTATTCGAGCCAGAATGTCAGCCGAGCCGGATATTCATAAAAAAAAAATCTAAGTGTCTGGAGCTCTGGTTGGTATGGCCAAATAAGAGCGGGTCGAGCCGGAAATTCTGACCCGGATAAGGTTGACTCGAATCAACTTCCTGTCCTACCGCACTTCAGTTGAATCTGACGATCGTGGTAACTTCGAACGTGGAGATAATAATGAATTAAATTCAAATAAGCATCTAGACAGTTAGGATAGAGCCTATCGAGACACTCAGACTTGTGCACGAACTTGATTGCGTATGACCTTAAATACCTTGCATACTTCTAATTCTTTATATTTATTTCTGTATGTACACTATCATTGCATGCAAAACACCAGAACAAACACATGGGGATTCGGGTTACTTGCTCTATAGTTTTCTTAGGTAGCACAACGAAGGTGTCCGGACAATGCGAAACAAGAGTTTCTGAAGCTGGGAGAGGGAAGACATTCTGGAAGGACCCTGAACTAGAGTCCAATTCTGATTATGAGTTAGATCCATGGTTTGAAGTCCAAGAACATGAAGAAGAAGCAACCTCATCGCCCGACGAAGAATCTACGTCAAGAGAGGAAGCTGTGGAAATGGGAGTGCCCGATACCTTTGCCGAGGTCGTCTTTATGAAAAATCCATCGGATTCTTTTCCTTACAACATGGATGAACCAAAGCTACGACTCTAGGTGCGAAGCATAGGATATCGTTCGACTAGGTCCGAGTGCTGACTTTAAGTGAAACTACGTACAACCCTCCCGAGGTCTCTATGGTCATCAGACGCCAGATATACACGGTAGGGTGCATCCACCTTTCAGTCTTTTCATCGTCGCATGGAAATCGCACCCAACTGCTTATGCATATCCCTTCTCTTTGTATATCATCTACAAAGAACACCTGCATCGTAAGCCTTCCTTCACTGACATTACCTTCCTCTACAAATTTAAACACCGTAAAGATAATTTGTCCTTCCTTTTATTTGAGTTTACCACAGGAAGATGTAACGATTCGGATTTTGCCCGGACCTAATCGATCGCTAAATCAACCAAGACCGTTCGAACCTGAACACGCTAACTTTGAGAATACAGTACATTAGAATGAATAATAGCAGACTTTTATGCACATTATAATAATATTACATCAGAGTACAAAATATATCAGAGTACACTGGATATAATATAGCGGAAGATAAATTTACAATGAACTTAATACAATGTAGCGGAAGACCATCAATGCTTTGGACACAGCTTTAAGCTTCAGTCTAGAATCCCGCTCAATATATCTGCAAAATAAGCTACTTGACTGCCCATGTGGAAAAGAGGGCACCCGAGTTTGCAAGTGAAACAAACTACAGGTCAGTCATGGGACTGGTATGAAAAATCTTTACTTAACTTATCTAATAATACGGCTAATCACATGACCACGCCGCTAACGCAGAACATGTTTACTCCATTGGATTGCCAGTGCATGAAATAAAGTAAATCGTTAAACAATGCAATGCTTTTTAGAAAAATGAAACCATTATAAGACTCAAGTCCCATCACATAATGCAACACAAACCGGAGGATAGAGTTTTACCTTATAATGGTCAAAAGATGCTTGATACGATAAAAACGGATTTGATATTATTATTAGTGTATATATGTTTCAAAAACATTTTCAATCATAATGTATCAATCATAGACGGCATAGCTACCATATACTATGTTGCCATACTAGTTTTACATTCAAAACCGTACGGTGTCGTATTGGAAGTTGGGTTTCCATCATGAGTCAAGGCTAGGGACGATCTCCTTACCGATTCGAGACACTCTAGCAAATGTCTCAGGACTCGGACGCTGGTGAACCCTTGGATCCGGCAGGGCCGGTCCACAAATACTTTAGTGGATTGGAAATTCCTGAACACCCGCTTCCCGGTCCTATTGAACATAAAAATTAGCCACTATCGACCAATATAACCGAGGCCTCGTAATCCATCATCCACATAAGCAAAATGTCAGGGCTTGCAAAATTAGGAATGGCAATGGGGCGGATTGGAGCGGGTTTCTCGTGCCCCAGACCTGACCCGGACTTTATAAAACCCCGCCCCAGACCCGCCCTGTAGACCCAGTGCGGGTCTGGAATTTCGCCCCGTAACCGAAACCCGTACGGGTCAGGGTAGACCCGACCTGCCCTGCGACCCGGTGATATTATGTTCTAGTGTACACAAATTTATATATTTATATTTTTTTATTACTAAATGATAAATTATATGCATATTATAATGTGTTCACAATGACAAGAGAATATTATAAAATGAGTTGTAAGATAATAGTTCAAAATATATGCATTTGTTATTGTATGATTATCATTGATGCAACTTAATACAATGAAAATTTTATAGTTTGTCAATTGAAAGAATATAATATTAAAGTTATAACCATGTAAATCTAAGAAGATTAACAAGTAATAGTTATAGTTATAAAGTGTTTGAATGATGTTTCGATCATGCGGGTCGGGTTGGGGCGGGTTCGCCATGCCCCAGACCCGACCCTAGACCCGGACCTCCAAAAGCGGGTCGCGAGTCTTCCCGCCCCGAAGACCCTATGGGGCGGGTCTAAATGGGTTAAAATAGGGGCGGGTCAAGCGGGTTTGGACCCTAGACCCTCCCCATTGCCAACCCTATGCAAAATCCTGATACCACTTCTAGCTAGAAAGAAACGTGTGCACTCCCTGCGTTCCCTTGTCCCGTTTCCGACTCTTACCGAGGTGTGAGGCTCGCGAAGTTAAGTTACACAAAGCTATGCTAAATAAAGTTGTTCTTTGATCATCAACCACAAGGCCCTGCTTTTCAACAATAAGCCTTGATCATTTGCATCTTAGCATGCCACATTGTAAATCCATATCATACCATTGATTTCTGCCAATATATAACCTCTAAGCTCATACATCTCAGAGAAGGGTGTTGAGCAAGAGAATAAATTCTCCGCCACTAGACAGATATATATTTAGCAAAGATCAACGAATACAGCATAAAGGAATACAACGTCAGACATACCATCCATTTACAAGTCCGTTCTAGGTCTGAACGAAAACGGAGACACCTTATTACTCGTCCCATATGTCCAATATAGGAGAGAGGCTCTTGCATATCCGTCGATCTCCAAGTACGTCTGGAAGATCACTACTTATTACCTTGTCTTGGGATGCCTCCCAATCAAGACATCAGTAATCGTCCAAATGATGTGAAGACCTCCGATCTTCAACCACCGTCTTCTTCTTCGACTTTTAATCGTCGTAGTAATTATTCAAAATGGGTTAATCCCGGTCTTTCCGAATAACTCGCGTATTTTATAATCAATAATAAAGTGCTATAAAAACACATCATACGCCTCATTCCAATTCAGAATACTCTTTCAATAAAATATTCACATTATTAGGGAAAGGTTTCCATCAATTTTATCAAACATAAATTCTTTTAAATTTATTCTTTAATCCTCTTTTTAGAGATTCATTAAAACTCTAATTTGGTTTTAAATATCATAAATCATTACTTTATGATTATTCAACTTTAAGAAATTAATCTTATCTTTAACTGGGTTAAAGAACCAATGTCGTTTAAAACACAATTCACGATAAACCCAAAATCATCTTCTATTAAATATGGAATTTTCACAGAAATAAAATCAATATATAATCGATATAAATTTCCGTATCGGACTAATAATATAAATGGATTAACGACAAAGCATTTTAAATTCCATATATAGTAATGGTCTTCTTTTACAGAATCTCATCTCGATTATTATTAAATCGAATCCCATTCAATTCCAATATAATATATAAATTGGAAAACTTTACTTTGGAGAATTTACATTAAATCTTAATAAAAGATTTATAACTTCCAAATTTTATTTTCACTGTTAATTGGGTTAAAGAACAAGTGTCGGTTAAAAACACAGTTCACAATAAACCCAATTCACATTTCATTTTATTCCAATTACTAAATATAATTGGAAACTCAAATAATCTTAATTAAAAGATTTATTCTTTTCTCAACTGGGTTTAAGAACGGTGTTATTGAAGGCACCATTCACGACAAACCCAAGAATACAATTTATTTATTAAATTCCAATTAAATATTTATCAATTGGTAAATTTCATTAAATCTTAATTTAAAAGATTTATTCAAGTTAATAACTAGTTTATTCGATAAAAATGTATTTTTATCTTTTCAAATATGGAATTTTTCATCCAAAAATCTTTTCAAATCATTTACAATGATTTTACATAATTTTTTCATATTTTTAATAATTTTATTAAGGCCTGTACAGTCGGTTTCCAATAACGGCCACCGAACTGCACTTACAACGACCTTTTTCAAATTTGATTTAGACATAATTCCAAATCCAACCGTTAGATTTCAAAACTCTTATATTCATTGGAAAGCTCTTTTCGATACGAACCTAACGGTTCCAGTTTTAGGAGAATCCGACGATCGTATCTTCCGTTACATCAATATGAAGCTAATGGTCGAAATTCGCGAAGGGTCGCTGCGCGGCGTGTTCTATTCAGGCCATTATATAAATATATAATATATTATATATATTTCATCGGTTTTCTTTTTAAAACTTATTTTATAAAATATTTATAAATTCATTTTAAAATGATTTTAACTTCATTTTCAATTTTAAATAAAAATTGAACATTCTACATCTTTATCATATTATATTATTAATAATTTCAAAATATTAGATTTTGAAATCACTACTTTTGATGTTCATTATAAAGTAAATCAAATCGATCGATAAACCCGTTCTGGTTAAAATAACGTTTGCTACTTAATTCGACTTCACATTTTTATATTTTAATATTCGTCTAAAAAGGGACATAGAAATCATAATTTTATTTTACACTGAATATTATTTTAAAGTATTCATAATTTTAAAATATTCTTTATTTCAAAAGATTCTTTACCTTAAACTATTCTTTATATAAAGATGTTCTTTATTTTAAAAATATTATTTTATTAAAAATATTCTGAATCGGAATGTGACTCAATCAATTGCCATATAATTTCAGTTATATGGATTCAATACATCGCATGTATATAACAATAATGAGAAATAATCAATATAAAATCCACCAAATTGAAATTTATAACTGTGTGAGCATTAAAATAAATAAATAATGCTCATTACAGAATGTCAATCCATCGATTGACATATAACTAAATATTGGGACTCGTGTATGACAAATATCAACCCAACACCCGTGTGGGGTTTTCAAACAATAACAGTTTACATACATAAATCATTGGTTAATAAATTTAACCAATTATAATTCAGTTTGAATTATTTCTACTATCGCTAGCATAATCATGATAATGCCAATGTGCATTTTTCTACTTTTCTAACATGTTAATGTTGATATCAAACAAATGAACATTTCTACTTCTATAACATGTAAATGTTAATATTAAACAATGCATATTTTAATTATTCCTACTTACATTAAAAATGTAATTTTTGATGTAGAAATATTTTTATCAAACAATGATCTTTTTATTGAATCCTTTTATACATTAAAAATGAGCAATTTAATGTAAACATATTATAATCAAATTTTAATCTTTTTTTATAATCATTTGTACAATAAAAATGTACTTTCCTATGTTAACACATTTATACCAAAGTTTAATCTTTTTAATCAATCCATTATTACATTAAAGATGTAATTTTAATGTTAACATAATATATTAAACAATGAAACTTTTTCTAATGATTTATTTACAGTAAAAATGTAAATTTCAATGTCAAAATATATTTTTATTACATAATGAATCTTTTATTTTCATATGATTCATTTACATTAAAAATGTACATTTTAATGTAAAAACATTTTTCAAGCAATGAACCATTTTCTAATGATGCATTTTTACATTTACAATGTAAATTTTAATGTGATTTTTTTTTCAAGCAATGAATCTTTTAATATGACTCATACATACATTAAAGTGTAAATTTTAATGTAAACAAAATTTATTAACTTGAATCTTTTATATGATTCAAACTTACATTAAAAATGTAATTTTTAATGTAAACAAAATTTTAATTGACTTGAGTCTTTTAAAACAAATGTTCATTTTTCATATTTTCTCATATACAATAAAAATGTAAACATTTTATTGTTAAACATTTTTATATTCCAACCAATGATCATTTTACATAAATCATGCATTACATTAGAAATGTAAATTTTAATGTTTCAACATTATTATCCATACAATGAAATTTTATATATTTTTCTTTACATTAAAAATGTGAATTTGAAGTTTCAACATTTTTATCCCTAACATAAATGACATATTTATCTCTAACATAAATGACATATTTAACTAAAATGACATTTTATTCTAATATGACATTTTTATCTAAAATGATAATTTTATCTAACATGACATATTTATCTAAAATGATAATTTTATCTAACATGACATTTTTATCTAAAATGACAATTTTATTTAAAATGACAATTTTATCTTACATGACAATTTTATCTAAAATGACAATTTTATCTAACATGACATTTTATAACAAAAATGTTATTTTTAATCTAATGTAACATTTCTAACAAAAAATGTTATTTTTAATCTAATGAAACATTTCTAACAAAAATGTTATTTTTAATTTAATGTAACATTTCTAACAAAAAATGTTATTTTAATCTATTGTAGCATTTCTAATAAAAAATGTTATTTTAATCTAATGTAACATTTCTAACAAAAATGATATTTTTAACTAACATGACATTTTCTAACAAAAATGATATTTTTTAACTAACATGACATTTTTATCTAAATGATATTTTTAACAAAAGTGATATTTTTATTCTAATGAAAACATGATTTTACAAAAATGAATAAAACATTATTTTACAAAAATGACATATTTACTCTAATAAAACATATCTACCAAAATGACAATTTTTATCTAACATACCATTTTATAACAAAATGTATTTTTATTCTAATGCAACATTTTATAACAAAAATGTTATTTTTATTCTCATGCAACATTTTATTTATTCTCATATATATACAATAAAAATAATGGTTTTTATTATATGCATCAATTTTGACAAACATGAATATACACAATTCAATTCAGATGTTCATCATAATCACAAACAAACAATTTCAATTTTATACAACACCAACATGAATTTTATATAGTATAAATATAAATTTCACATCACGATTAATAATTAAATTCATTTAAAAATAGAGATCTCACATCGATTTTTGTCAGAATTTCCAACGTGCTCTGTTTCAGCTCTAGTCAGTTCCATATTACAGATCTCATCGTCGTGATTCCAACGCATTTCGTTTCTTCTGATTCCGACCTCATATGAGAGAGATACGACGTTACGGACATTGATTATATTAATTAATTAGTTAATTAAAATCCCTTAACCTTTCTTCTCAAAACCCATCGTTCTCTTTTTAAAACCGCTCAACCCAAAACTGCCGTTCCTCATTCCAAATCGCACCCTGATTGAGGTCGCCTTCAATGATCTTGACCGTTGACTAGAGAGGTCTCGTGGTGCTCTCCAATATTGGCTTTATTATTTTCGTGAATTATGTGATGGATTAGAAGAAATTGATGAAGGAAATTTGAAGAAGAGTGGCCACTGAAGGATAGGGTGGCGGTGGCTATGATATGAATTACGGTTTGATTATTCTAGGGTATTTATAAATTAATTAAATATTTACTTCTTTAATTCAGAAAAGGCCCGCTAACCATATATTGCACGTTGCAAAAGAATTAAATTAATTGACAGGGATGAGGTGTTAATCTATGTGAGATAAAGGTCAATATATAATAACAATATATTAAATAATATTTAATTTAATAATTGTCTATCTTATCCTTTTTTCTCTCTTTTTTTCTTGTATTTATAAAAGGTATATAGTATGGCATATATGTATATGAAAAGAAGAGAGAGAACATAAAGAATTAAAGGATATGAATGAAACGCATGCGGAAATTATTGTTGTCATTGTCATTATTAATTTTTTTTCCTTTTTTATTTTCCTTGCAATGAATGACACGCCCCATTGAATATGATTTCAAATTTTATTTATTTTATAAAAGAGACGACTTTCCTTTATTTATGATTTTATATTTCACTAATATGCTAATAGCGATGTTTTTGTCTAACAAAACATATTTTTAACTAACTAATGAATATTTCATTTCATGACCATTTTATATATTGCATTTATGTATGTTCATATATTGTATATGTATATTTTCATACAACGCCTATACATATTTTCATATAATGTGTGTGTGTGTATACATATATATATATATATATATTTGGTTATATACTTTATTTTATTCCTCACTTGAGTCTCTACATATATAGTAGGTTACAAGTGAATAAATTTGTAACACCCCACGTCCATTAATGTCACTCTCAAAGGGAATGCATTAACTTTCATGGAGTATTATTGGTGAATAGAACAGAATATAACAAGATAGATACATATATTGATACTTGAAAATTTTAAAACAACTTTTATTGCAGCGGAGAAATAGTTTGATTATAACAACATCATAAACCAACAGTAAAACCAAGTACACTTAGTATCCATCTTGACAAATTGTTTTCTGAGTACATAAAGTAAAAAAGCATAACCCCAACATAATTAGCCATAAAAGAGATGAGATGAACTTTACTTTCAGCAATCCATGCACTTCCAAAAGAGAGAGAAAGATCCAAATCAAGATCCACTAGCACTAGTCCCACCTTAAGAACCTAGGGGGGAGGAAAAGAGACGAAAACAAAGAGGGTCAGACATAAAGTCTGGCGAGTCCAATAACTTTAACAATATAATTATTAAAGTAATTAGGATAAGGCATAAACTGGTAAAACAAGGAATGACTGTGAAACAAGTGGGCAAGACAAAACAAACAAAAGGAATATTCTGGCGTTAATCTCGTTCCTAATCACTATAGGATAATTACTATACTGCACCACTACTAGTCACCCTACAAGTTGATCCCGCCTACTGAACATAATAATCATAATGGTAGTTTCGTGTACCCCTAGCTGTCTCCATAAGTGTCGCTTGCCTCTATCTCCACTAATTGTACCCACTACCCCTATGCGATCGTCTCCCTAACTCGTAGATACCCGTGCTGGTCCCACAGTGGGGTGTATCACTCTCCAAAGTGGCAACCCAATACCACTAAAAATGCACGGCTTATATCTACACGATGCAACAACGTCTTACCTACCAGCCTGGGTCCACGCACGCACATGAACCCGTTGGACTTGCGTTACCACCGTTAACCCGTTTTGACCTCTTACAATCAAACCCAGTAAGCGTGTCCCGTCCTCGATCTAACTCGAGCTCCCAAAGATACTTAATGGGTTACTGGTTTGAAAAGGGTCCCCCATGCTTGACACAAGCTTTCCACTTATGCTTCGTCCCCACTAGAATTTTACACTTAACCCCTTCTTATTCATGTCTTCTTACATGTTTCAATTTGGTTAAGTGTTTCTAATCGTATTTCACATGTCACCCATGTCACCCACTTAACTCCCATGTCCCACCACATGTTTAACTTGATTAAGTGTTACTTAATTCATTATAACCGTGACCTTGTAAGACCTCTCACATTAGACTACCATTTGCGGTTGCTGGATTTGCCGAGCGGGTCCGGGCAGTCTTATACCGCAAACGAGTCCAACCTCGTGTCTTTACAACTATTACACATTTAATTTATGCCTTTGACCTCTCACATTAGACTACCGTTTGTGGTTGCTGGATTTGCTGGGTGGGTCCGAGCAGTCTTACACCACAAACGTGTCTAACCTCGTGTCTTAGGCGTTTATTATTACAAGTTATTTCACCCCAATATGAATTAATTATCCCTATTCAAATTGTCAATAATTTCCAAATTAATTATGTCCATAATTGTCACCTAAATTATGTCCATACTTTTTAGGTATAAAAATTATACCAATTAATGTCTCAATTTAATTATATGCCTTTAAAGTTATTTTTATGTCAATTCACAATTTGCATAATTAATATTTTCCCTTTTTGTCCCCATGCAATTTGTACGTTCTAATATGAGATATGTTAGACTCGCAAATAGTCTAACTTATAAAAGAAAAGAAACATCACAACTTGCATAACGCATAAAATAGATCTAACTTGCAAATAGGAATTATAACATAAATTTGCATAGCCAATAACTAGCATAGGCATATAGAATCATATATTTGCATAAACTACCATGGATCTAAATATAGATCTAAACATGAAATTGTGAACTTGCATATATGGATTATGGGACTCATCTAACTTGCATATGTGAATATAATTTTTACCCAAAAATGTGAATATAGTTTTTCACCTAAACTTGCATATGGAGTCCTACAACTTGCATATGAATTTATCACATGTTTTTGCATAAAAACTAGCATATGTATATACTTGATTCACATATAAACTTGTGTACAATTCACATATAGACTTGCATAAGATTTATATTCAAACTAGCATACGATTTAACATCCCAAACTTGCATAAAATTCACATACGAAGTAGCATATGATTTAACATCCCAAACTTGCATAAGATTCACATACGAATTAACATATGTAAAAACGGACTTGCATAAGATTCATATTCAAACTAGCATATGATTGAACATCCCAAACTTGCATAAGGTTTCACATACGAACTAGCATATGATTTACATCCCAAACTTGCATAAAATGAATCAAGTTAAACATGTATAATTGGACATATGAAATAAATCTACCAACATAAGATAACAAAGTTAAACAACATCACGTGATTCAACAGAAATGTTCTCATAATCCAATTATAACTCATCATAATTAATTTATTAATTATATTGTGAAAGAAATTGTACTCACAAAGATAGGTTAGAGAAGAGAATGATTTGTTTGTCTTTTGAATTAGAATTCTGACTTGTTAATCCCTAAGCTTTAGGAAGGAGAACTATCCTAGCAGCAGCATGGTGGCCAAGAGACAAATTTTGTTTAGGTTTAGGGTTTGAGTCTAGGCACTCTTTTATAGAAGTTTGAATCAACCTAAGCCATTAGATTATCATAGGAGCAATCCCAACCATCCAGACTAGATAGAGTTATCTAGAACAACCACATCAGGCCTAATGACTCAGCAGAGATTCAGAAATCGTCACATTTCAGATCTTCCCGAGGGGGGTATGTCGACCCCCAGGACGACCCCCTGGTCGACCTGTATAGGGTAGGTCGATCCCCAGGTCGACCTGGCCTTGGGCGGGAGAATTCCCGCCCAGCCCGCTCCCCTGTTTGAATTTTGAATTTCGAATTTTTATTCTGAACTGTTTTAATTTATATAAAATTGCTGAAACTTCCAAGGGCCATAACTTTCTCATACGAAGTCTGATTTACAGAAACTAGGACTCTATTCCAAGAAGAATTTCGATACGAACGCAATGGCGTAACCCATTTCCCTTAATTCTCGCTTTAATAATTAAGTATTCTTAGGATTGTTAATTTTAATATTCATAGAAAATTCAGGGTGTTACATTCTCCCCTCCTTAAAGGATTTCGCACCCGAAATCTCCAAGTTAAAGAGAATGTATATCCTAACATCCAATCATCTATCTACTCAATCATCAAACACAGGCATCCATTGTCCTTTCAATATTTCTAATGCCGTATGAATATATGCAAAAAGTGTGTGTATATGTTCCTTATCCAATGCAAAATCAAGCGGTCCACTGATTCAGTTGACCTCCTTAATGCAAATCATGATAGTGCCATGCGTTCATTATGTATGCAAAAGAATCCTAACGATACATATTACTTCTACATGTGTGCACAACCATTCATCAAAATGCAGCATCCATATGATAACATCCATATGATAACACAACCATTATACATCCATTAATTTAAATATGCACACACATTTATATGCAATATGAAAGTGATTGAGCCGATCTAGTGCCTAAAGTGTGTGTACATGCATCCACGAGCAACCACTAGCAACCACTTGCAACCATCAATCATAACATGTTTCAAACATGTTTACATCCATCGGTATCTACCTAAGCATAAAGAATATGACTGAGGAGATATACTTAAAAGATAGATATAAGCATGAATAAACTTATGGAAAAAGAGATCAAGGAGGTACCCTCAAAGAGAAAAGGGTAGGTTGCGCGTATTTTCCTCCCAGTTTCCCAAGTTGCGTCTTCCTCAGCGTCACTCCATTGAACTTTAACAAGCTTGACTTCATGGTTGCATAGCTTTTTGACTTCCGTACCCAAGATACGAGTTAGAACTCTTCTCACGGTCGCTTCTCGTTCCACTTCTACTTCCTCTAGTACACTTGGCTCCAGCACTTCCATAGATTCATGTAAGCATTTTCGTAGTTGAGAAACATGAAAAACAATATGAACTCCAGCCAGTCTCTCGGGCAGCTCTACCATGTAAGCCATCGTCCCAATCCTTTCAATGATAGGAAATGGTCCTACAAATCTTGGTGCTAGCTTTCCTACGGACCCAAAGCGAATGACATTCCTCAAAGGAGATACTTTAAGGAACACCCTGTCTCCAACCTCAAACTCAAGGTCGGTCCTTCTTTTGTCTGCGTAGGACTTCTGTCTATCTTGTGCAGCCTTCATCCGTCTTCTTATCAAGTCCACCTTTTCTGAGGTTTCTCTAATCATGTTTGGCCCAAGTATGAGCTTGTCTGTAGACTCCCACTAACAAGTTGGTGATCGGCATGGTCTTCCATATAAAGCTTCGAAGGGCGCCATGCCTATGGTGGCTTGGTAGCTATTGTTGTAGGCAAATTCCACCAAAGGAAGATGATCCTCCCATGTCCCTCCAAAGTCAAGAATGCACAATCTCAAGAGATCTTCTAATACTCTGTTCACCCTTTCCGTCTGACCATCGGTTTGGGGTGATAGGTCGTGCTTATGCATAATTGTGTGCCTAGTGCCTCTTGCAAACTCTTCCAAAACTCGCTTGTAAAGATAGGATCTCAATCACTCACTATGCTGGAAGGTATCCCATGGAGTCGAAATATTTCTTCAAGATAAATGGATGCTAGGTACGAGGCAGTCCTTCTACTTTTAACAGGTATAAAGTGAGCGCTTTTAGTGAGCCTATCCACTATTACCCAAATACTGGTTTTGCCCCTTCTTGACCTAGGCAGCCCATTGACAAAGTCCATCGAAATGCTATCCCACTTCCACTGTGGGACCTCTAGGGGATGAAGCAGACCACCAGGCTTCTTCTGCTCCGCTTTGACTTGCTGGCATATCAAACACTTAGCGACGAACTCAGCTACGTCACTCTTCATGCCATTCCAAAAGAAAACCCTTTTTATATCTTTATACATCTTGTCTCTGCCTCGGTGTATGGTCAGCTTAGAATGGTGCGCTTCTTCGAGAACCGCCTTCACTAAATCCCTTAGTTGTGGGACGCATAGCCTTCCTTCCCATCTCAACCTACCCTTATCATCGATGGAGTATCTATTGAGGTAACTAGAAGTCTCACCCCTAAGTAGCATATCCATCACATCAACTAGCTGAGGGTCTTCTCGTTATGCGGTTCCTATTGAGTCCAAAAGAGTAGGCCGCACCTCTAGCGATGCAAACAGACCAGGCACAATTTCAGAGGAGGGTCTAAAGTTAAAAGTTTGCTATATACTCCAAGCTTTGCCTTTCTACAAAGAGAGGACTCAAGGTCAGCTTCTTTCTACTTAAGGCGTCTGCTACCACATTACCCTTGCCAGGAGTATAGGAAATCTCGAAATCGTAGGATGCCAAGAACTCCATCCACCTTTGTTTCCTCAAGTTAAGATCTTTCTACGAGAAAAGGTACTTCAACGATTTATGGTCAGTCTACAATTCAAATTTCTCACCTAGGAGATAATGGCGCCAAGACTTAAGCGCAAAGACGATGGCAGCCAACTCTAGATTGTGGGTTGGGTAGTTTTTCTCATGTACTTTCAACTGTCTGCCTCCATAAGCTACTACCTTCCCTTCTTGCATCAAGACAGCACCTAGTCACGTACCACATGCATCCGTGTATACGGTAAACATCTTTCTCCCATCCGGCAATGTCAGAACTGGAGCTATTGTTAGAGCCCTTTTCAAACGTTGGAAAGCATTATCGCAATCCAAATCCCAAGCGAAAGTTAGGTTCTTCTTTGTTAAGCTTGTGAGTGGGGCTGAGATTTTTGCAAAGTCTTTAATGAATTTTCGGTAAAAGCCCGCTAGCCCGAGGAAGCTTCGGACTTCGGTTGCATTCCGTGGAACCTTCCAATCTTGCACCACAACTACTTTTGTGGGGTCCACAGCTAACCCTTCTTTGGATACCACATGTCCAAGAAAGCTCACTTCTTCTCTCCAGAAATGGCATTTGGAGAATTTGGCTTTCAGCTGATGTGCACAAAGAGTATCCATGACTTCCCTTAAATGCAAAGCATGCTCTTCTTCATTCTTCAAGAAAATCAAAATGTCGCCTATGAAGACTACCACAAACTTATTAGGGAATTCTCTAAACACCCTTCTCATCAAGTCAACGAAGTTAGCGGGTGCGTTTGTCAAGCCGAAAGGCATGACAAGCCATTCGAAGAAACCATCCGGGGTTCTGAACGCAGTCTTATCAATGCCGTCTTCATCCACTCTTAGCTGATGGAACCCGGTAGCCAAATCTGGTTGGGAGAAAACAGGCGCACCTACAAGCTGATCAAACAAGTCATCTATTCTTGGAAGTGGGTGCCTATTCTTTTGGTCAGCTTGTTTAGCTCCCTATAATCAACGCATAGGCGAAGTGAACCATCCTCTTTGGTTGCGAATACTACTGGAGAACCCCATTCAGAAATACTCCGCCTTATAAACCCTTTTTCAAGCAACTCTTTGACTTGCTTACTGAGCTCTTTTCTCTCCCTTGGAGCCATGTGTCTAACGGGTAGAGCTATGTGTTTTGCATTATCAACAAGGTATATGCGGAAGTCTATCTCCCGCTTCAGAGGTAAGCCCTTCACCTCTTCAAATACATCTGAGTATTCACGGACTACTCTAACAGACTGCAAGTTTTCAACAGACGCATCAAGAGATTCTAGGTAGCTAAGCATAACAGAATGTACGGGATTACAAGAGATTTGAGAGTGCTGCCGAGGCAAGTTATAAGTCTAACCACTCTCTTTTCACAATCGAGGATGGCACCATTACTGGATAACCAATCCATGCCTAGAATCAACCCATAGCCCGTGAAGCCAAGAACGAAGGCGTTGCATTCAAACTCAACACTAAAGATAAATACTCTCAAATCCCGACAAATCATTGAAAAATGAGTCGAACCACCAATAGGATTTGAGACTACTATGGGATCCGTAACTAGACTAGTATTTAGGTGCAGTGTTTCAACTAACAAAGCAGATACAAACGAGTGTGAAGCGCCAGACTCAAACAAAGTACAAACAAGATGATCAAATAGAAAAACCAAAATTTCAATAGAAATGTTTCTACCTCTCTTCTGTCCTGGTGCCATGAGAGCGTGAACCTGCCCTGGTGCCATGAGAGCCTGAACCTGCCCTCTAGAAGTAGACCCTGCCCTCGGTCCTTGCCCTTGTCTTCTCGGGCAGTCTTTGATCAAATGTCCTGCCTCACCACAGTTGAAGCAGCCGGTCTTCTTCTTCTTCCTACAGCCCTTGCTCAGATGGCCTAGTGTTCCACAATTAAAGCATCTTTCCTTTCCTTTGTTATTGTTGTCCTTACCACTTTCTTAGGTTTCTGCTGTGACTTCTTTTGATCCCCTTTCTTTTCTGCTGCCTTATTAGCATTAGCACCTTTCTCCTCTTCATGCATAAGCGCCATGTCAACCAGTTTCTCAAAGGTAGCCCTCATAGGAATGTGGGTCATAGCTAACCCATGTAGCAGCTCATTCAAACCTTTAACGAATCTCAAGGCCTTCTTTTCAGGTGTGTTCACCAAGTCTAAGCCAAACCTCGCCAATTGATTGAACTTGTTGATGTACTCCTTTACTGATAAATTCCCCTGCTTCAATGCCAAGAACTTTTCCATGTATAAATTCTGTTCTACTCATGAGAGAAATTTCATCTCGAACCTATGTCTAAAATCCATCCACGTCTCCACTGGACGCTCTCCATTTGTGACCTCCCACCAAAACGAGGCTTCGTCCTTCATTAACCAAGCAGCCAATTGGACCTTCCTTCCATCTTCTATCTCAAAGATACCAAACAAGTCTTCTACCTCCTTAAGCCAATTTCGAGCTTCAACAAACGTCTTTGATCCGTGAAAAGATTTTCCGCCCATTGCTCGAAAGTCGTTGCATATCTTTGAAAAAGTATCAACATGGGGAGGGGGAGGAGGAGGAGCGGCTGCAGCTGGGGGAGGAGGGATGTCTGCTGGGCCTGTGGCCCTAGCCTCTAGATACCTTCTGAACCAGGTTGGTATCGGTATTCCCTCGGGTATCTCGGGTAACCCAGACATGCTGAAAAGAAAATGAAGAGATTCAAAACGAAGAATTCAAAAGAAAGATATATGGCTCTTGGGGGTTATGTTTTTTAAAACAAACTTTTCCCTTGAAAATACCCTCCTTAAAACATACTTTTGAAAGTATTTCTTTATAAAACGCTTTTGAAAAACAGTTTTTCAAAATCTCTTATCTGTTCTGTTAACCTTCAGCTCTGATACCACGTGTAACACCCCACATCCATTAATGTCACTCTCAAAGGGAATGCATTAACTTTCATGGAGTATTATTGGTGAATAGAACAGAATATAAGAAGACAGATACATATATTGATACTTGAAAATTTTAAAACAACTTTTATTGCAGCGGAGAAGTAGTTTGATTATAACAACATCATAAACCAACAGTAAAACCAAGTACACTTAGTATCCATCTTGACAAATTGTTTTCTGAGTACATAAAGTAAAAAGCATAACCCCAACATAAGTAGCCATAAAAGAGATGAGCTGAACTTTACTTTCAGCAATCCAAGCACTTCCAAAAGAGAGAGAAAGATCCAAATCAAGCTCCACTAGCACTAGTCCCACCCTGAGAACCTGGAGGGGGAGGGGGGAAGGAAGAAAAGAGGCGAAAACAAAAGGGGTCAGACATAAAGTCTGGCGAGTCCAATAACTTTAACAATATAATTATTAAAGTAATTAGGATAAGGCATAGACTGGTAAAACAAGGAATGACTATGAAACAAGTGGGCAAGACAAAACAAACAAAAGGAATACTCTAGCGTTAATCTCATTCCTAATCACTATAGGATAATTACTATACTGCACCACTACTAGTCACCCTACAAGTTGATCCCGCCTACTGCACATAATAATCATAATGGTAGTTTCGTGTACCCCTAGCTGTCTCCATAGGTGCCGCCTGCCCCTATCTCCACTAGTTGTACCCACTACCCCCATGCGATCGGCTCCCTAACTCATAGATACCAGTGCTGGTCCCACAGTGGGTGTATCACTCCCCAAAGAGGCAACCCGATACCACTAAAAATGCATGACTTATACCTACATGATGCAACAACGTCTTACCTACCAGCCCAGGCCTGTAACGACCCAGAAAATCTGAACCAATTAATTTTTTTTAAATTGGCTAAAATAATGGATTTTAAATATTTAAAATAAATATTTTAAATAATAGCAATGAAAAGTGAGTTTGAATCGATGTTTGAAAACGAATATAATTAATTTGAATTATAAACAAGGCCTGAAATGGCGCTGCAGTTTCAAAAATTGAATTCAAACTTTGTCGGACTGTACCGGGTGCAAAACAAAACGGATTTGACTAAAACCAAAAATATTTAAATCTGTTAGTGGGTACCTTTCTAACGAATCTGAAAAATCAAAGTTTCATAGCGGAAAGCAAAAGTTATGGCCAAATGAATTTTCAGAAAGGTCGCTATGGAATTTATATAGCCCGTGAAATTGACCATTTTGCATACGACCTCGGAATTCGACGAAACCACTTTTTTTGGATCCAGGATGTGAATTTATTACTAGGTTTCAAATTTCATAATTTTTGAAGCTAGTATGTGAGTGTGGCAAAGGAAAACGTGTTTTGGTCAATTACAGTTAAATTGGATCGACCTGAAATGGGCCTTTTTGCAAACGGTCTTAGAATTCGACGAAAATAGTTTTGTTGGGACCATATCGTCAAAACATAGCCAGATTTATTTTTCTGGAATTTTTCGAATCAGTTTGTGGCCCTGGCAAATTGAAATGTACGTTCAAATCAAATATTGAATGTTATATATTTTAAATTGAATGGAAACTGATCGAAACATTCGAATGGGCCTTCGAAACATATCCCATTGTGTTCGGAATGGGGGTAAAACGCTAGGGATGACAGTCGTTGGGTTTAGATTGGTGGTCATGTCAAAAAACCCCTTTAAAACTCCACTGGCCAATCATATTTTTTTTTAAAAAAAAAAAATCCTTTCTCTCTCCCCGATACGAACGGCGGCTCCTCTTCAAAGCTTTCCCCTTCGTTTTCTCCTTCCACACTCAATAAAAACCCATGCCCCAGTAGAGATTTTTATAGATCGTCAGACGAGCTTCAAATCCATATATAGTTTGATTTTTTTCGTTGAGTATATCTCCAGAACCGACCTCGTGAAGATCCGCCGTTCGAAGGTCGATCGCGCCGCCCAGGAGCCGCCGAGTTTGACGCCGTCAGCACCTCGGGCGCGCCTCTCGAGGCTGGTCAACGCTGCGTGGTCCGATCGTGGTAATACTTCACGGTTTGGTCAAGAATTGAAGACCTAGTTTCGAACCCAACCTGAGGTATGCGGCTTAGATTATTCTGAATTGAAAATAACACCTTTAAACCGTTGCAAACCTTGTAAAAATCATATCTTTTTCGTTTCTTGACGAAATTCGATGAAACAAGAAATATCATGACCGTGTGGACGTCTTCTACATTCTAGAAGAGACCTCATATTTTTCTGAGCCTTCTGCTATTTTTGGTGGAGTGGAACCCAATGTGAGATTTCTAATTTATAAACGATATGGAAAACGACGATGTATAAATTATATAGTCGATGTATGAGTTATATAAGCGTTGTACACCTCTTGTATAAGCGTTGTATAAGTTGTACGTTCGATGTATAAGTTGTATATGCATTGTAAAAATTATATATGTGTTGAAATAGAAGTGAATTGCTATATATATATATATATATATATATATATATATACACATACGCCCCTCGTCCACAAACCATGGCCGATTTTTATTGGTTGTGATTGGTGTGAAAATTGATTGATAGCGAATGGTTGATTGGAATTGTTTGTGGTTGATATTGATTGATTGTGGTTGAAAAATACCCGTTTGTGGTTGAAATATTTGGTTGAAACCACATAGGATTAGTTTGTGGAAATGAAATAAATATACATGCCGCCTGGTTGCGAACTAGATGCATGATTCCCCATTGTCAAAAGCTGCGAGGTTTTAAGGTAGAGCGAGGAGTCGTACTAGGGACGGCCCTGGTTTTAACTACCCTGCCGTTATGCTGCCGAAATTTTGAATAATATTCATGTGTTAGAATTATTTTCATTTGTTGAAACTATATTTATTTGTTGTATAGAAAACCGTCATGTGTTGAATCGATATTCATTCGTTGAATTGAAATTCATGTGTTGAATGGTATTCGTGTTTTTAAATATAAAAATCACATTTTTATCTATATATACAAACTATAGAAAACCTTCATGTGTTGAATCGATATTCATTCGTTGAATTGAAATTCATGTGTTGAATGGTATTCGTGTTTTTAAATATAAAAATCACATTTTTATCTATATATACAAATTATAGAAAACCGTCATGTGTTGAATCGATATTCATTCGTTGAATTGAAATTCATGTGTTGAATGGTATTCATGTTTTTAAATATAAAAATCACATTTTTATCTATATATACAAACTATAGAAAACCGTCATGTGTTGAATCGATATTCATTCGTTGAATTAAAATTCATGTGTTGAATGGTATTCGTGTTTTTAAATATAAAAATCACATTTTTATCTATATATACAAACTATAGAAAACCTTCATGTATTGAATCGATATTCATTCGTTGAATTGAAATTCATGTGTTGAATGGTATTCGTGTTTTTAAATATAAAAAACACATTTTTATCTATATATGCAAACTATAGAAAACCGTCATGTGTTGAATCGATATTCATTCGTTGAATTGAAATTCATGTGTTGAATGGTATTCATATTTTGAATGAAATTGTTTTATAATAAAAATCCCATTTTTAACATCAATATGAAATGTATAAAATAATCTTGTTTTGAAATGAAGTGTTTTATAATAAAAATCACATTTTTATTATATGCATGAATTGTTAAAAGTAGTGAAGTGTTGAAATAGAAGACAGTTGGATAAAAATATCATTTTTATCCAATGTACGAAAAGAATATAGTTTTGGAATCGAAGAATTGATATATATATAAATAGAATTGAAATATATCGAATAACGACGCTGCAGTTCGTATTTTGAAACCGTGATTTCAAACGATTATACCGAGAGATCTGACCATCGGATTTTCCTGAAATCGCAACCGTTGGGTTCGCTTTGGAAATATCTTTCCAACGGCACCAACTTTGTAAAAATCCAACGGTTGGATTGTCCGGAATTTTTAATTCAGATCTGAAGAAAAACAGCGCCAGAATCGATTATATTTATATATATATATATATATATATTAATATAATTATATTTAATCGAATAACGACGCTGCAGTTCGTGTTTTGAAATCGAAACTTCAAACGATTATACCGGGAGATCCGACCGTCGGAATTTCCCGAAACTGGAACCGTTGGATTCGTTTTGAAAAGATCTTTCTAATGATGTAAATTTTGTGAAGATCCAACGGTTAGATTTTCAGATATGTGTGAATCAAATCTGAAGAAAAACAGCCCCACGGCCGCGTTATGGCCCGAAGCGTCGTTTTGAATAAATTGGCTATTTTAAAATAAATAAAAATAGTGATAAATTGTTATAAAATATTATAAACAATATGGATGTGATTTAGAAATTAACTAAAGGTTGGCTAAGTCGAATGGTTTCCGGGGTGTTGATCTGATGTTGGTTTCGGCCTTCGGGGTTAATATTTGGGAAATCGTGCTCTTACTGATTGACGGTTAGTGACTAATGAATTGAAATGATGCATGTGAATGTTAGTGTTGCACTTGTTTGTTATACACGCGAGTTGTTCAGAAAGACCGGGTTTATCCCATTCTGAATAATTGAATCGACGATAAGAAACCAAAGATGAAGACGGTGGTCGAAGACCACCTCATTTGGATGGTAACCGATGTCCTGATTGGGAGGCATCCCGAAATATGGATAATGAGTGGTGATCGTCCAGACGTACGTGGTGATCGATGGGTTTGCGAGGTATATAGTGCCTCCGGTTTCGTTCAGACCCAGAACGTACTTGCAAATGGATAGTGTGCCTGACATTGGAATTTATTCTGTGTGATTGATAGCCATCAGTTGCATGGTGTGAATTGCCTGTGTGGCATGCTAAGATGCAGTGATCAGGGCTTCTGTTGAAAAGCAAAGTCTTGTGGTGATGATCAAAGCACCGCCTGTGTGGCGTAGCTTTGTGTATAACGTGAAATCGCGAGCCTCACACCCCGGTATGAACCAGAAACGGGAGAGGACATCAGGGAGGGCATGCGTTTCCTTCTAGTTAAAAGTGGCGTCAGTGGTTTTACACGCCCTGATGAGTTTGACTTATGTGGTTGTTGCTGTTGCGAGGCGCCTCGGTTAGATCGGACGATCCGGGTCCGATGAAGTCATTCGTTGGCTCATTTACGCCCCAAAGGGCGGGGAAACGCAGTGTTCAGGCATTTTAATCCACATTGGTGGACCGGCCCTGACGATCCAAGGGTCGATGCGTTCTGATCCTGAGACATGGGCTAGAGCGCCTCGAAGTCGGTAAGGACTATCTTTTGCCTTGGTTCATGACGGAAATCCAATTTCCAATTACGTGACTGTGCGGTTTTGATTGTATATATATATGGCGACATGATATATGGTACCCATGCCGTCTATGATTGATAATTATGATTGAAATTGTTTTTGAAAAAAATAAACACTAGTAATAATATCAAATGCTTTTGTTTTATTCGTATCAATTATATTTTGGCCATTATAAGGTAAAACTCTATCCTCCGGTTTGCGTTGCATTGTGTGATGGGAACTGAGTCTTATAATGGCTTCATTTTTATAAAAAGCATTGCGATGTTTAAAAGAAAGATTTGTTTTTAAAGCACTGGCAATCCAATGGAGTAAACCCGTTCCACGAAAGTGGCGTGGTCCTGTGATTAGCCATATTAAATGTGTTGAGTTGATTTCTCATACCAGTCCCATGACTGACTCGTAGTTTGTTTCACTTTCAAACTCAGGTGCCCCTTTTTTTCTACACGGGCAGCCTTGTATTCAGGTTTAGCTGGCTCTTTCTGGATAGTTGGAGCTGAAGATGGATTCTATTATTTATCTCTTTTTATGTTGTTCAGCTCCTATTGTACATATGTTTATTTCCGCTGTAGACATTTATGTATAGCTGAACTGTATTTGTACTAAGTATGATCCTGTATACTGTGTAACTCTGATGATTACGTTTATCCAGTGTATTCTATTGTACATTATCTGGTGTATTTATTTAATTCTGTTCTGTTATTATCTGTTTATATGTTATATTCCAAAGATTACCCTTGTCACCGTCTGTACGGGAAATGGGGTCGTCACAGCGTGGTATCAGAGCTTTGGTTAAGCTTGGTGCTGGAATATAATATATTAACGAACTCGTCAGAAATAGAACAAGTAGTGTTCTAGGACGGGTAACTCATTATAGGTAGGATCAGTAATATCCTAGTATGAGTAAAGCGGAATGAAATACACCCCAGTCGACACATTTACATTGAAGTATTTGTCTCTATATTTTGAAATATCTTTTATGTTGACCTGACACTTTGTCTGCTAATTGCAGATGCTCTAGAAAATGAGTGCCAGAAATAGAAGTAATACTGACCCGGATATAGAAGCTCTATTTATGAAATATAGAAATCTGGGTGGAAAACCCTTCTCGGGTGAAGAATCAATTATGAAAACACAAGCTTGGATTCGTTCGGCTGAGAAAATCTTCGAAGGATTAAAGCTGAGGGATGACCAGAAAAGATTACTGGCCTCGTGGGCACTCAAAGACGAAGCTTTGTTCTGGTGGGATTCAGTTATTAAGGATAATCCAGAAGGTGATATCACCTGGGATAGATTCAAAGTGATCTTTCTGGAAAGATTTACTCCTCCTGAAGCAATTGAGCGACTATGTGATGAATTTTCTTATCTGATACAAGGTGATATGACCATTCCCAAATATCATAAGAAATTCAATGAACTTTCTCACTTTTCCTCTCATCTAATTGAAAATCCGAAGAGGAAGAATTTGAGATTTATCAACGGGCTTCAAAGAAAATATCAGAACAGTGTAATGAGGAATGTGAAGCTTCCTTTCTCTGAAATGATATATATGGCTTACCAGTACGAAGATCTAGACAAGAAAGGCATGTTACAGTACGAAGAAGAAGTCAGCTCTAGTAATAAAATTGAGTCTGTAACTGATCGTCCTGAGGCCAGTACGAAGTCTGAGGTCAGTAAGAAACCCAGTGCCAAGAGAAAAAGGGCTAATTCTGTGAAAGAACCAGTAAAGACCGCCACTTGCTCCAACTGCCATTTGAAATGGCATTTGTCAATAAACTGTGGACCCTTGAAGAAACGAAAGAAGGATAAATTTAAATCCAAGGACAAGTTTCTAGAGAATAGAAAATGCAGTCAATGCCATTAGATTGGGCATCTTGAAAAGGATTGCGGGAAATTTAAGAGATCCAAAGCAGTGCATATAAATGAAGTAGCAGAAACTTCTGAGCCCTCAGCCAGTCAGGAAAGGGCTGATGTTTTAGAAGGCACGCTTAATGTCAAAAACATTCCAGTTAAAGTACTGTTTGATACAGGCGCGTCACGAAGCTTCATTGCCAAGAATGCAGTTAAGAAGTTGGATTTGAATTTGAAGAAGCTCAAAGAACCAATGACTGTCCATAATCCGGTTGGGGGTTCCCTCGATCTCAGTTGGGTTTGTGCAGTACCTGTCTCTTTTTCTTGCTATAAACTTTCTACTATCTCTATCGTCATGAATTTTATTGAATTCGATCTTATTCTGGGATTGGACTGGCTGACCAAATATGAGGCAGAGGTTAGATGCGCCGAGAGAGTTGTAAGGGCAAAGATTAAATTAGGGAATTATATAACCATACCCTGTGAAGGTCAGAATTCAAATAGAAAAGACTTCTGGGCATCTTTGGATGTTTCTCCTGTTCAAATAGAAAATATCCCTGAAGTCATAGAGAATATTCCTGACCTCATCAAAGACATTCCTGTCGTCAAGAACTATGCGGATGTGTTCGAAGAAGTTGTTCGTTTACCTCCGCAAAGAGAAATTGATTTCAAAATTGCTTTAATTCCGAATGCAAGGCCGGTAGTTCACGCTATTCGAAGAATGTCCTTGAAAGAGAAAGAGGAATTAGACAATTAAACACGACAGCTCGTATGGAAGGGTCTGATCAGGCCTAGTTCCTCTGATTGGGGAGCAGCAGTGGTGTTTGTCCCAAAATCTGAGGTACCCTATGGCTATGTGTGGATTATCGTGATTTGAACAAGCAAACAATAAAGAACAAATATCCATTGCCGTGAATCGACGACTTATTGGATCGTCTGAATGGAGCACAGGTATTCTCAAGGATGGACCTAGCTACAGGCTTCCATCAGCTTCGAATTGCCGAAGAGTGTGTTCCAATGACATCATTCAGAGGTCCATACCTATTCTATGAGTGGTTAGTAATGCCATTCGGCTTATGTAACGCTCCAGCATACTTCGTCGATTTGATGAATAGAGTGTTCAGAGGAGTCCTGAATAAGTTTGTTCTGGTTTTTATTGACGATATTCTAATCTTCTCTAAATCAAAGGCCGAACATGAAAAGCATTTGGAACAGGTTCTAGAAATTCTGAGAAGGAATGTATTGAAAGCTAAATTTTCCAAATGTATATTCTGGCAAGATGAAGTGAAGTTTCTGGGCCACGTCGTATCAAAAGAAGGAATTGCTGTGGATCCAAGTAAAATCACGGCTATTCAAAATTGGAAACAGCCCAGTACTCCTACAGAAGTCCGCAGTTTCCTCGGATTGGCTAGTTATTACCGGAAGTTCGTTAAAAACTTTTCGAAGATATCTGGTCATTTAACGAAGCTTACAAAGAAGCACTCTAAATTCAAATGGACTCCAGAAAGTGAAGAGGCTTTTGAAGAGCTAAAGTTAAGATTAACGACAACTCCAGTGTTAACCATCATCGATGGCAATCAGGATTTGAAACTCTGGACTGATGCTTCAAGAGAAGGCCTTGGTGCAGTGTTAATGCAAAGAGGTCAAGTGATTGCTTATGCTAGCCGTCAGCTGAAGCCGCATGAGAAAAACTACGTAACTCATGATCTTGAGTTATTGGCTGTAGTATTCGCCTTGAAAATCTGGAGACACTACCTTCTGGGTGAGAGATTTGAACTGTTTACAGATCACCAGTCGTTAAAGTATATGTTCACCCAGATTGACTTGAATCTAAGGCAGCAACGTTGGCTGGAGTTTCTTGCAGCATATGACTTTGAAATTATATACACTCCAGGGAAAGCCAATGTCGTGGCCAATGCGTTAAGCCGAAAGAATGAAAAGATTGCCAGCTTTATTATCACGACTTCATTGATAGATAAAATATCTGCTCTTCAGAAGGATGATCACTTCATTCAGAAGATCAGAGAGATAATTCAGAAAGGCGAACCCTCGAGTTTTCAAGTTGATGACGATGGATTCTAAGGCTGAAAGGTCGAATTTGTGTTCCTAACATTGCTGAGCTCCGAAAGGAAGTTCTGGATGAATGCCACAAGTCAAAACTTAGTATCCATCTGGGAGTAAGCAAAATGTATAACGACATCAAACGCACTATCTGGTGGAAGTCGATGAAGAGGGACATTTCTTTATATGTGAGCCGATGCCCTACTTTCCAGCTAGTCAAAAGCGACCAGCAGAAACTGGCTAGATTATTGCAACCGCTAGACGTTCCAGGCTGGAAGTGGGAACATATTTCCATGGACTTCATAGATGGTTTGCCCAGAACCAGAAAAGGGAATGATAGTATTTCGGTGATCGTAGATCGCTTCACGAAGACCGCCCATTTCATACCTGTCAGATCAAACAGAACTGCTCAGAGTCTGGCGCAGATATACTTCAAGGAAATAGTTAGACTACATGGAGTGCCGCTCAGCATAGTCAGCGATAGAGATACAATATTTACTAGCAAATTCTGTGAGGCATTTCAAGTAGAGCTGGGAACGAAGCTGAACTTGAGCACCGCTTATCATCCTCAGACAGATGGTCAGACTGAGAGGGTGAATCGTATACTAGAAGATCTATTGCGGGCTTGTGTTCTAGATTTCGGTGGATCATGGGAAGACCATCTGCATTTGGCTGAATTCTCTTATAACAACAGCTACCAGGCGAGCCTGACAATGTCACCATTCAAAGCGTTGTATGGTAGACCGTGCCGATCCCCTGCTTGTTGGGTCGAACCCGGTAATAGACTTGTGTTGGGGCCAGACATGATCCGAGAAGCTGCCGACAAAGTCGATTTTATTAAGAAACGATTACTGGCCGCTCAAAGCCAACAAAAGAGCTATGCCGATAGGAGAAGAAGAGATATATCCTTTGCTGTTGGCGATTATGTATATTTGAAAGTATCGCCGATGAGAGGAGTTATCCGGTTCGGTAAAACTGGAAAGTTGGCGCCCAAATTCATTGGTCCATTTCCTATTCTGGAACGGATTGGAACTCTCGCTTATAGGGTACAATTGCCTGATTGGTTGCCTGGAGTTCATGATGTATTTCATATATCTCAACTTCGAAAGCATGTTCATGACCCATACTTGGTTGTGGAAGAGGCCGCGCAGCAAGATATTGAAATCACTCCAGAATTAGCTGTGAGAAGAGAGCCGCTAAAGATCATCGGCAAAGAAACCAAAGAACTGAGGAACAAGAAAGTTCACTTAGTCAAAGTGCAATGGAGTGGAGATCCGCGAGATTGTACTTGGGAAACTGAGGAGAGCACTCAGAAAGCCTATCCTAAGTGTCGAGTAGATATCTCTGATTGACTCCGGTGCAAGGTACATTTACCATACTTTGCATTACCGTTTAGTTCTCTACTTTGTTGTTATTTTCTTTCCATGGATGTGCACTTTTAATTCTATAGTCTGATTAATTTAAAAAGAGTGTATGAATGAATTTGTATGATTTTGAAAAGTTAAAAACAATTTGATTGTTGTTTGTGTTGTGTGATAGTAGATTTGATTAATTAAATTATTAGTACGATAGTTAATTTAATCAATAATAGAATGAATGGTAGAATTTATTCGATTATGTCACACATTGAACTGTTTAGAAATATATATACTTGTGCATTATATATGTTTGAACATGTAATTGGATAGCTATTGAGTAAATATTTTATTTGCGTGCCCGACAAATAGGTAAACCTTAATGAGTTGGATGCGCACTTTTATTATTATATCAACTCTTGTGAATGCCATTGGATGCGGAGTGCTGGTTGTTCTGTGTGTAATTAATAAACGTCGCCATAGGATAGTAACAATTAATTTTGAACTACATTGCATGGCATACTTCTGGAAGATAGGCATACTTCATCATATACCACATAAGCATTTGGAGCTTGCGTGACGAGGTGGAAGATTTACCATACGAGCGAGAGGCTTGTATGGCGATGACTATATTTTACAGGTTGAACTGATGACTGATATGGACTATTTAAATTGTAACGATAAAATTGCCAGATTAATAAAAACCCCACACGGGTCTGGAGTTGACAATAATCAAGTCTCTCTAGTCATTAGATATGACACATGGACTATTTATTTCCCACACGGGACGAGGTGACGAGGATTTATCCTCTGGAGCATTTAAAATACACACTCCCTCAGGATTTGACAGGGTGATGAGAATTTATTCTCTGGAGTTATTATCAATACACACTCCCTTGTAAACACCAAAATATATCACTATAAATATGTGTATGCTTATTAGGATTTATTGGGTACCTAATACGGCCCAATAAATTTCCAAACCCCTCCCCGTACAAAGGAGGTTATGGCGAATTTTTTCGAAAATTCCGGGTGTTAGCAAAATTTATGAAGAATTTGAAAATTCTCAGAAACTGAAAAGTTGGAGAATGGAAGCCATATCGAACGTAGAGTTGATAAATCAAACCACTTTCGACTTTGTTCCTTTTCGGGGACGAAAAGTTTTAAGTGGGGGAGACCCAGAAAATCTGAACCAATTTAAAATTTTTAAATTGGCTAAAATAATGGATTTTAAATATTTAAAATAAATATTTTAAATAATAGCAATGAAAAGTGAGTTTGAATCGACGTTTGAAAATGAATATAATTAATTTGAATTATAAACAAGGCCTGAAATGGCGCTGCAGTTTCAAAAATTGAATTCAAACTTTGTCGGACTGTACCGGGTGCAAAACAAAACGGATTTGAGTGAAACCAAAATAATTTAAATCTGTTAGTGAGTACCTTTCTAACGAATCTAAAAAATCGAAGTTTCATAGCGGAAAGCAAAAGTTATGGCCAAATGAATTTTCAGAAAGGTCGCTATGGAATTTATATAGCCCGTGAAATTGACCGTTTTGCATACGACCTCGGAATTCGACGAAACCACTTTTGTTGGATCCAAGATGTGAAGTTATTGCTAGGTTTCAAATTTCATAATTTTTGAAGCTAGTATGTGAGCGTGGCAAAGGAAAACGTGTTTTGGTCAATTACACTTAAATTGGATCGACCAGAAATGGGCCTTTTTGCAAACGGTCTCAGAATTCGACGAAACTTATTTTGTTGGGACCGTATCGTCAAAACATAGCCAGATTTATTTTTCTGGAATTTTTCGAATTAGTTTGTGGCCCTGGCAAATTGAAATGTACGTTCAAATCAAATATTGAATGTTATATATTTTAAATTGAATGGAAACTGACCAAAACATTCGAATGGGCCTTCGAAACATATCCCATTGTGTTCGGAATGGGGGTAAAACGCTGGGGACGACAGTCGTTGGGTTTAGATTGGTGGTCGTGTCAGAAAACCCCTTTAAAACTCCCCCGGCCAATCATATTTTTTTTAAAATAAAAAAAAGAAAATCCTTTCTCTCTCCCCGATACGAACGGCGTCTCCTCTTCAAAGCTTTCCCCTTCGTTTTCTCCTTCCACACTCAATAAAAACCCATGCCCCAGTTGAGGTTTTTGTAGATCGTCAGACGAGCTTCAAATCCATATATAGTTTGATTTTTTTCATTGAGTATATCTCCAGAACCGACCTCGTGAAGATCCGCCGTTCGAAGGTCGATCACGCCGCCCAGGAGCCGCCGAGTTTGACGCCGTCAGCACCTCAGGCGCGCCTCTCGAGGCTGGTCAACGCTGCGTGGTCCGATCGTGGTAATACTTCACGGTTTGGTCAAGAATTGAAGACCTAGTTTCAAACCCAACCTGAGGTATGCGGCTTTGATTATTCTGAATTGAAAATAACACCTTTAAACCGTTGCAAACCTTGTAAAAATCATATCTTTTTCGTTTCTTGACGAAATTCGATGAAACAGGAAACATCGTGACCGTGTGGATGTCTTCTACATTCTAGAAGAGACCGCATATTTTTCTGAGCCTTCTGCTATTTTTGGTGGAGTGGAACCCAATGTGAGATTTCTAATTTATAAACGATATGGAAAACGACGATGTGTAAATTATATAGTCGATGTATGAGTTATATAAGCATTGTACACCTCTTGTATAAGCGTTGTATAAGTTGTACGTTCGATGTATAAGTTGTATATGCGTTGTAAAAATTATATATGTGTTGAAATAGAAGTGAATTGCTATATATAAATATAAATATATATATATATATATATATATATATATATATATATACGCCCCTCGTCCACAAACCATGGACGATATTTATTGGTTGTGATTGGTGTGAAAATTGATTGATAGCGAATGGTTGATTGGAATTGTTTGTGGTTGATATTGATTGATTGTGGTTGAAATATTTGGTTGAAACCACATAGGATTAGTTTGTGGAAATGAAATATATATACATGTCGCCTGGTTGCGAACTAGATGCATGATTCCCCATTGTCAAAAGCTGCGAGGCTTTAAGGTAGAGCGAGGAGCCGTACTAGGGACGGCCCCGGTTTTAACTACCCTGCCGTTATGCTGCCGAAATTTTGAATAATATTCATGTGTTTGAATTATTTTCATTTGTTGAAACTATATTTATTCGTTGTATAGAAAACCGTCATGTGCTGAATTGATATTCATTCGTTGAATTGAAATTCATGTGTTGAATGGTATTCGTGTTTTTAAATATAAAAATCACATTTTTATCTATATATACAAACTATAGAAAACCTTCATGTGTTGAATCGATATTCATTCGTTGAATTGAAATTCATGTGTTGAACGGTATTCGTGTTTTTAAATATAAAAATCACATTTTTATCTATATATACAAACTATAGAAAACCGTCATGTGTTGAATCGATATTCATTCGTTGAATTGAAATTCATGTGTTGAATGGTATTCGTGATTTTAAATATAAAAATCACAGTTTTATCTATATATACAAACTATAGAAAACCGTCATGTGTTGAATCGATATTCATTCGTTGAATTGAAATTCATGTGTTGAATGGTATTCGTGTTTTTAAATATAAAAATCACATTTTTATCTATATATACAAACTATAGAAAACCTTCATGTATTGAATCGATATTCATTCGTTGAATTGAAATTCATGTGTTGAATGGTATTCGTGTTTTTAAATATAAAAATCACATTTTTATCTATGTATACAAACTATAGAAAACCGTCATGTGTTGAATCGATATTCATTCGTTGAATTGAAATTCATGTGTTGAATGGTATTCATATTTTGAAAGAAATTGTTTTATAATAAAAATCCCATTTTTAACATCAATATGAAATATATAAAATAATCTTGTTTTGAAATGAAGTGTTTTATAATAAAAATCACATTTTTATTATATACATGAATTGTTAAAAATAGTGAAGTGTTGAAATAGAAGACACTTGGATAAAAATATCATTTTTATCCAATGTATGAAAAGAATATAGTTTTGGAATCGAAGAATCGATATATATATAAATAGAATTGAAATATATCGAATAACGACGCTGCAGTTCGTATTTTGAAACCGTGATTTCAAACGATTATACCGAGAGATCCGACCATCGGATTTTCCCGAAATCGCAACCGTTGGGTTCGCTTTGGAAATATCTTTCCAATGGCACCAACTTTGTAAAATTCCAACGGTTGGATTGTTTAATTCAAATCTGAAGAAAAACAGCACCAGAATCGATTATATTTATATATATATTAATATAATTATATTTAGTCGAATAACGACGCTGCAGTTCGTGTTTTGAAATCGAAACTTCAAACGATTATACCGGGAGATCCGACCGTCGGAATTTCCCGAAACTGGAACCGTTGGATTCGTTTTGAAAAGATCTTTCTAATGATGTAAATTTTGTGAAGATCCAACGGTTAGATTTTCAGATATGTGTAAATCAAATCTGAAGAAAAACAGCCCCACGGTCGCGTTATGGCCCGAAGCGTCGTTTTGAATAAATTGGCTATTTTAAAATAAATAAAAATAGTGATAAATCGTTATAAAATATTATAAACAATATGGATGTGATTTAGAAATTAACTAAAGGTTGGCTAAGTCGAATGGTTTCCTGGGTGTTGATCTGATGTTGGTTTCGGCCTTCGGGGTTAATATTTGGGAAATCGTTCTCTTACTGATTGACGGTTAGTGACTAATGAATTGAAATGATGCGTGTGTATGTTAGTGTTGCACTTGTTTATTATACACGCGAGTTGTTCAGAAAGACCGGGATTATCCCATTCTGAATAACTGAATCGACGATGAGAAATCGAAGATGAAAACGGTGGTCGAAGACCGGAGATCTTCACCTCGTTTGGTTGGTAACCGAGGTCCTGATTGGGAGGCATCCCGAAATATGGATAATGAGTGGTGATCGTCCAAACGTACGTGGTGATCGATGGGTTTGCGAGGTATATAGTGCCTCCGGTTTCGTTCAGACCCAGAACGGACTTGCAAATGGATAGTGTGCCTGACATTGGAATTTATTCTGTGTGATTGATAGCCATCAGTTGCATGGTGTGAATTGCCTGTGTGGCATGCTAAGATGAAGTGATCAGGGCTTCTGTTGAAAAGCAAAGTCTTGTGGTGATGATCAAAGCACCGCCTGTGTGGCGTAGCTTTGTGTATAACGTGAAATCGCGAGCCTCACACCCCGGTATGAACCAGAAACGGGAGAGGACATCAGGGAGGACATGCGTTTCCTTCTAGTTAAAAGTGGAGTCAGTGGTTTTACACGCCCTGACGAGTTTGACTTATGTGGTTGTTGCTGTTGCGAGGCGCCTCGGTTAGATCGGACGATCCGGGTCCGATGGAGTCATTCGTTGGCTCATTTACGCCCCAAAGGGCGGGGAAACGCAGTGTTCAGGCATTTTAATCCACATCGGTGGACCGACCCTGACGATCCAAGGGTCGATGCGTTCTGATCCTGAGACACGGGCTAGAGCGTCTCGAAGTCGGTAAGGACTATCTTTTGCCTTGGTTCATGACGGAAATCCAATTTCCAATTATGTGACTGTGCGGTTTTGATTGTATATATATGGCGACATGATATATGGTACCCATGCCGTCTGTGATTGATAGTTATGATTGAAATTGTTTTTGAAACAAATAAACACTAGTAATAATATCAAATGCTTTTGTTTTATTCGTATCAATCATATTTTGGCCATTATAATGTAAAACTCTATCCTCCGGTTTGCGTTGCATTGTGTGATGGGAACTGAGTCTTATAATGGCTTCATTTTTATAAAAAGCATTGTGATGTTTAAAAGAAAGATTTGTTTTTAAAGCACTGGCAATCCAGTGGAGTAAACCCGTTCCACGAAAGTGGCGTGGTCCTGTGATTAGCCATATTAAATGTGTTGAGTTGATTTCTCATACCAGTCCCATGACTGACTCGTAGTTTGTTTCACTTTCAAACTCGGGTGCCCCTTTTTTCTACACGGGCAGCCTTGTATTCAGGTTTAGCTTTCTCTTTCTGGATAGCTGGAGCTAAAGATGGATTCTATTATTTATCTCTTTTTATGCTGTTCAGCTCCTATTGTACATATGTTTATTTCCGCTGTAGACATTTATGTATAGCTGAACTGTATTTGTACTAAGTATGATCCTGTATACTGTGTAACTCTGATGATTACGTTTATCCAGTGTATTCTATTGTACATTATCTGGTGTATTTATTTAATTCTGTTCTGCTATTATCTGTTTATATGTTATATTCCAAAGATTACCCTTGTCACCGTCTGGACGGGAAATGGGGTCATCACAAGGCCCACACACGCACATGACCCCGTTGGACTTGCGTTGCCACCGTTAACCCATTTTGACCTCTTACAATCAAACCCAGTAAGCATGTCTCATCCTCGATCTAACTCGAGCTCACAAAGATACTTAATGGGTTACTGGTTTGAAAAGGGTCCCCCATGCTTGACACAAGCTTTCCACCTATGCTTGGTCCCCACTAGAATTTTCCACTTAACCCCTTCTTATTCATGTCTTCTTACATGTTTCAATTTGGTTAAGTGTTTCTAATCGTATTTCACATGTCACGCATGTCACCCACTTAACCCCCATGTCCCACCACATGTTTAACTTGGTTAAGTGTTAATTAATTCATTATAACCGTAACCTTGTAAGACCTCTCACATTAGACTACCGTTTGCGGTTTCTGGATTTACCGGGCGGGTCCGGGCAGTCTTATACCGTAAACGAGTCTAACCTCGTGTCTTTACAACTGTTACGCATTTAATTTATGCCTTTGACCACTCACATTAGACTACCGTTTGTGGTTGCTGGATTTGCCGGGCGGGTCGGGGCAGTCTTACACCACAAACGAGTCTAACCTCGTGTCTTAGGCGTTTATTATTACAAATTATTTCACCCCAATATGAATTAATTATCCCTATTCAAATTTTCAATAGTTTCCAAATTAATTATGTCCATAATTGTCACTTAAATTATGTCCATACTTTTTAGGTATAAAAATTATACCAATTAATGTCTCAATTTAATTATATGCCTTTAAAGTTATTTTTATGTCAATTCACAATTTGCATAATTAATATTTTCCCTTTTTGTCCCCACGCTATTCGTATGTTCTAATATGAGATATGTTAGACTCACAAATAGTCTAACTTATAAAAGTAAAGAAACATCACAACTTGCAGAACACATAAAATAGATCTAACTTGCAAATAGGAATTATAACATAAATTTGCATAGCCAATAACTAGCATAGGCATATAGAATCATATATTTGCATAAACTACCATGGATCTAAATATAGATCTAAACATGAAATTGTGAACTTGCATATATGGATTATGGGTCTCACCTAACTTGCATATGTGAATATAATTTTCACCCAAAAATGTGAATATAGTTTTTCATCTAAACTTGTATATGGATTCCTACAACTTGCATATGAATTTATCACATGTTTTTGCATACAAACTAGCATATGTATATACTTGATTCACATATAAACTTGTGTACAATTCACATATAGACTAGCATAAGATTTATATTCAAACTAGCATACGATTTAACATCCCAAACTTGCATAAAATTCACATACGAATTAGCATATGATTTAACATCCCAAACTTGCATAAGATTCACATACGAATTAACAAATGTAAAAACGGACTTGCATAAGATTCATATTCAAACTAGCATATGATTGAACATCCTAAACTTGCATAAGGTTTCACATACGAACTAATATATGATTTACATCCCAAATTTGCATAAAATGAATCAAGTTAAACATGTATAATTGGACATATGAAATAAATCTACCAACATAAGATAACAAAGTTAAACAACATCACATGATTCAACAAACATGTTCTCATAATCCAATTATAACTCATCATAATTAATTTATTAATTATATTATGAAAGAAATTGTACTCACAAAGATAGGTTAGAGAAGAGAATGATTTGTTCATCTTTTGAATTAGAATTCTGACTTGCTAATCCCTAAGCTTTACGAAGGAGAACTATCCTAGCAGCAGCATGGTGGCCAAGAAACAAATTTTGTTTAGGTTTAGGGTTTGAGTCTAGGCACTCTTTTATAGAAGTTTGAATCAACCTAAGCCGTTAGATTATTATAGGAGCAATCCCAACCATCCAGACTAGATAGAGTTATCTAGAATAGCCACATCAGCCCTAATGACTCAGCAGAGAGTCAGAAATCGTCACATTTCACGTCTGCCCGAGGGAGGTAGGTCGACCCCCAGGTCGACCTGTATCGGGTAGGTCGATCCACAGGTCGACCCCCTGGTCGACCTGGCCTTGGGCGGGAGAATACCCGCCCAGCCCGCTCCTCGTTTTGAATTTTGAATTTTGAATTTTTATTCTGAACTATTTTAATTTATATAAAATTGCTAAAACTTCCGCAGGCCATAACTTTCTCATACGAAGTCCGGTTTACGTAAACTAGGACTCTATTCCAAGCAGAATTTCGAGACGAACGCAATGGCGTAACCCATTTCCCTTAATTCTCATTTTAATAATTAAGTATTCTTAGGATTGTTAATTTTAATATTCACAGAAAATTCAGGGTGTTACAAAATTAGTTGACTAGACATGTCATGTTAATCTAATCAACATTTATTAACCTTTATTTCTTATTAAAAATTCAAAAGAAAATTACATAAAGAAAGAGAATAACGAAAAGTAATGAATGCATAATTTATTGTTTTAATGATGACTATAAGAAAGTTATGTGACTTTTTAAATTTCAAAACACGTAATATTAAATAACGTAATTTAAGGAACATATTTAATTGGATTAATAAGAATAAACCATAGAAATATGCATATAGTTTTGTAGGCTTTTATTTTATTTTATTTTGAGATTTGAAGATTGTAGATATAAAGAGAAGGATGAAGAAAAGGAGAAATAAAGGGAATAGCTTTGTTTCTAAATGAATTTGAATAATAGATAAAAGAGTAGAAAGAGGAGAGAATAAATACATGAGATAAATGCTAGATTATTTAATGATAATTATTAGAAAGTTTGCAACCTTCCAATTTTCAAAACATATAGTATTAAACATCATGTGTTATTACATAGATAACATCAAAAGTTTTACGGTATTATTATTATTATTATTTTCATATATACAATAATACAATAATGGAATTTTTAAATTCTGATGCATTTTCTAACAAAATTTCCTTAAAATAAAATTTTAAATTGGTTCTGATTTTCCGGGTTGTTACAGAAGACGAGTGGTGATGAAAGGATACAACAAGATGAGCAACATAAGAATGATTGGTTTTATGTCCCACAGCAAGAAAACTGCGCCAGGCGATGGATACGATGTTGTAAGTGCTACTTCTTGGAATTTCGCTGAAAAGTTTCTAACATCAACGCTTCTTTGCAAGTGAAAGTCCGGCCAAACCCACCAACGATGAGTATCACGCTCGTCTAGATACTCTTGTGGATGTTCCAGTGAATGCCCGAATTATTAAGAGATGCCTAACAAATGAGTTTCTTCATCGATTTCATTTGCTCAGCACCGATCGAACCCTGGAAGAAGTGCTCTACCTCCAACTACATATCACCGATAGTCATGCCCCCAATTGGGGAGCCGACGGACGTGCCCCCAGTCGAGTGGTAGGCTGAAGCTATAGCTCGGCCGCAGGGTTAGGTTAGGAAGTCTGCCAAAATGAAAATTGCTCCTGGGACCAGTCGGGAGCCCGAAGGAGAGGTGAGGGAGTCGCCCGAGAATATCGTCGATGCAGGGCATAAGACTCCCTCTCTAGAGAAATCAACGACAAAGAAGTCTCCCGTCGTTGAGAGATAAGGTGCAGAGCAGTTCGGGTCAGAACATACTCCTTCACCACAGGATCAGTCGGATCATCTACCGATCCAGGAGGGCGAATCACTTTCTATAGAGAATCCTTTTAAGGGCTTGGAAGACTTGGACCTCCCCTCCGAGCATTATTTCTTTCAAGACTTAGGTTCACAGTCCTTCTTTCCAATGTCCGAGAAAGAAAATGTTACTACTACGGTCGAAGAGGTTATGCCTACCAGCAAGGCGCTAACTATTGATCTGTCGGGGAGGATGCACTAGGATACACACGACACCCAACTGCATGTCACAACACTTGTCTGTCGCATAACTTCCTCGTTCCAACACTGGTTTATTTTAGTTTTCAGGAACCATGTCTTCTCAGTCGTATGGTCCCAGGAAGCTTCGCGGTAGCATTTACAAAAGTGGGGATCCCTCTAAATCTTATTCAGATCAAGAGTGGGATTACAGAGACGACTGCGATAGAGAGGAGCGAGAAAGAGAGAAGAGACGCCAGCAGTACAAGTACCATCCCCGCTCTCATTCCCATTCTCCGCTCCGCTATGATACCGATGAGAAAAGAACCTATCACGACTCTCGTGAGGGTGATAGACCGGTCATCAAGGCCCTGACCTCTCAGAAAGAGACACTACCAAAAGAAAAGCACCCCAAAAAACATTCTGATCCCAAAAGTACTAGAAAAGATGGCTACAACATCGGTTCTTTAACATAAGTTTATAAAACCACTGACGTTAAAGAAAATTTTAACATCGATATAGTCTCCAAGGCTACTATGTTGTTATAACATTGAACCAATGTTCAAAACATGCTATATGAATAAAAACGTTGGTCGTCGTTATTTTATTTGTGCAAACTTTAGAACTCTTCAAAACTGTGGATTGATCCACTGACTTGACGGAACATTATGTGATCGTGGAGTGGAATTTGCATTGGAGGTTATTGAAGAAAACAAAAGGCTTAAAAAGGAGTTTGTGAGACTTCATTCAGTTCAACAGACAAAATGTGTACCGAAATTAGATCCATGTATCATGTATCACTAGTTTCAGATTTTGGTTAATTTTGTTTTAAAATTTTGACATTGGAGATTAGTCTGCTCCACAACAACTTATAATTTCTAAATTAAATTTATATTTGTTTATGTACAATCTGCTTATGTTATTTATGTTTAAAATGACAATTAGGTAGGTTGCTCTTTGTCATACGAACATATAGATAAGTCATGGATTTTGAAAGATAATGATTCTTCAGAATACAAAATTGGGATTGAAAAGTTCTTGATTCATACAGAAGAAAATTCTAGTAATCCGAAGAGAATTTCTTGTCCATGCGCACATTGTGTTAACTTTAGAAAATTCTCTATCAAAATAATCAAGGGTCATTTATATGAAAATGAGTTTGGTTTGGGGTATATTGATTATATTTGGCATAGAGAAGATTGTTCTAAGAATATTAGGTCATCTATTGGTAGTATATGTCCGCCATCCGAAACCGTTGACGTTTGTGAAACAACATTTAATTCGGGGGATACGATGACGATAATTCATATGACTTCAAGAGGTTTGTCGCTGATGTTGAACAACCTTTGTATGAGGTCAGTGAATGCACTAAGTTAGAGTCAATGTTAAAGTTGTATAATTGGAAAGCTAAGTTTGGTAACAGCGATAGCTCCTTCCCTGAACTTGCTATAAAATTTTTGAATTTCGTCGACTGAATCGTCCAATCACTGTTTGAATCACTTAAATGTGTAGATCAAGTTTCCACCATTAAAAAGAGCAAAAGAATACGTATTTTTCAAAAGTTAAATCGATCGATTGATAATATGTTTTGGTGCCGGTCAACATAGGCCAACAAATTTTAAATAAGATAAGTTTTTAAGTTTTGAAACTTTAAAAGGTAAAATGGTAAAAATATCAATCGTGTCATCGGTACTTGTTCTTCCATCTTGGATGCAGAGGCTTCCCATAAGCAAAGTGAGACTAATACCTTCGTACCATCGATTAGTATCTATCCATAGGCTTAGTCCTATACTTAGCCAAAATTCTTGAATCATCCATCTGTAATTTTTCAGGCTTCTTGATGTATCATTTCATCGTATCGTAGTCCTTAGGGCTGCACACAACCCATATCCAACCCGACCCAACCCACCAACCCGACCCAACCCATCCTAGTTTGGGTCGGATATGAGTTACAATATATAACCCATACTACATACGGGTCGGGTTTGATATTTTGTTCAACCCAACCTTAATTTAACCCAACCCAACCCTATATTAAAAAAATAATTTAATATTAACCTACTAAAAATGAGAATAGTATAATACTAGAATAATGTTTATGTATTCTATAGTAAATATACAAAAATCATATTTCATGTCAATCCAAACTAGATAGAATTTGGAAAATATATTTTAAAGTGCATTTCAGTGTATCTTAAAATGAAACACTAGTTCTACAATATAGTAAATTAATTTTGTATAATGTGTTTTACAATGAAATTTTAATAAAATATATCTTATAATGAATCAGTTATTTTAAATACATTATGCTAGCAAAAATCTAATATATTATGTTGAATATTTTAATACTACTTTTAAAAAAACTCCCTTTATTCTCATTTTTTTTATAATATTCAAGCAACCCAACCCAACCCTACTAAACCCGACCCAACCCATACTTCAACCCAACCCATATCCAACCTCATATAGGGTCGGATACGGGTTGAACTTCCTTAAACCCATACCTATGCGGGTCGGATGTAGTATTTGGTCCAACCCGACCCAACCCATACTTTGTGCAGCCCTAGTACTAGTCCTCGTTCAAATGTTTGATGACATTGGAGTTCAAACTGTGCAATGGTGGTTTAGCATCGGACGGAGGTATGCGATTAATTAGTTCATTTATTATGACAGATGGGCAATAATGGCATGGGACGTGCATTAATGGTTATTTGTTCCCTTAACCTCTTTGCTTTCATTCATGATTCATGAACAATTATCAATTGAAAGAAAATTCCTGAAACCAAACAAAAATAATGAGAGAACATTCAAGTTCAAACTTGCCTAAAAAATCCGAAAATCCGTCAATAAATAGCTGGTTCTTTTCAGTTCTTTTTCTGGGCTTTGCCATTTTCATCTTCCTCTTCAATAATCGAGCTCAATTTCTTTCTGATAATATGGCTGAACACATACCTAGTTCTATCTACGACATTACCGTCAAGGTAATTACACTGATTATTTTTCCAGTAGATTCAGTTGTGTCAAACTGTTTACGATTTTTGTCAAATTGATATAACTTGAGTACAGGATATAAGCGGCAAAGATGTTAGTTTGAGTGATTACAAGGGAAAGGTTCTTCTTGTTGTGAATGTTGCTTCTAAGTGGTAAGTTTTATCAAGGATTACTGATCTTGGTTTGCAATTGAGTTGGAAAAATAATTGATTTCTAACTGTCTCGGTGTTTTGAATATGGATAAAACTGGATACAAGTGATGCTAAAATTTAATATTTGTTGTTAGTGTTTTTCCCCATTTGTGAATTTTGATATTTTGTTTGTCTTAATGAACGTATAGAAATTGAAAAGAATATCAAAATTACAAAATAAATGCACAAAAGTATGGAAGCTTTATTGTTGTTTACATTCAGGATGTTGTTTACATTCAATTTTATCCTTTTCTTGGTACTTGGGTAACTCCAATAATTTATAAAGAAACTCGATAAAAAGAGGTAATTTGCAAATTCATAGTTGTAAATCAGTTTAACCAAAAAATTGATTGCAACCACTTGCATGTTAACTGCAGTCAGTAACACTTTGTGTCGATTAGCTCAAACAAATACAACTTCCAACATGATTAGCACTAAAATTAATACGTTACTGACTGCAGTTAACATGCAAGTGGTTGCAATCAATTTTTTGGTTAAACTGATTTACAACTATGAATTTGCAAATTACCTCTTTTTATCGAGTTTCTTTATAATTTTAAGTTGGTGTATTAGTGTAATAGCTGCTATGTAATTGCTTATATAGTTGTCTAAACAAACAAACAAATAAAATAATTTCAGTTTAATAAATCTAATACAACGTAGTCTGTTTTGTGGTGTTGGGATTTGATAGAGAGAGGATACAGATTTAACAATAAACACAAAATAGACTACATTGTATTAGATTTACCAAACTGAAGTTCTCTTATATATTTATTCACTAGACAACAACGCCTTGTACAATCAACTACATAGCAGCTATTATACTAACACACTAACCTAAAATTATGGTGTTGAAGGAAGCAAGCAAAGGCAGAGACACAATATAAAACAGCAGAAGGAAATTTTATTAGCTTCAGTCACTTGAGCAAAAACAACTACATAGACATAAAGCAACTAAAATAAAGGTGTGGCTCAAAGCCTACCTACTATAAGCTTTCCTAACAAAAAGGAAACAAGCTACTAAACTGGGACTAACTCAAGACTGAGTACACTAACTTATTCAAAACAAAGCATAATCCAAACATACTTAGAAAACTTCATATTCATGTTTGAGTTTATATTCTAACAAATCAATAGGATAATTCATAGGATTTCAAATGATTGTTTCAAATTTCAAATGTTGGTGGTCGTTATGTATAAGGTTCCAAAGTAAATGATAAAATCATGTTACAATTTATCATCATCATTATTCAAAAATTTCAAATAATTTATTGCAATTAATTTAGTAAGTTGATTCCAAATTTGAATGGAATTAATTAGTAATGAACTCATTTTAATTATACCCTTCATCGATAATAATCCATTAGACAAATATCGAAAGATGTTTGGAGCCAGGATGAACATATTTTCTATGGATGCTATTGTTTACATTTTTCGCCTACCTAAATACTTACTAAGGTCATGTAAACATTGAATAAAATGACTAAATCTATTAACCCCCATCATTTCCCTTCCCGACCTAGCTGTAACTCAAAAAGTAAAACTTCTGATCTTTCCCTTATATATTCCATACAATATTATGTGTCATAATGTTTATTCTCTTCTTCATTGTTCCAAAATTCATTGACAATATTGTTTGAACTTTGAAGTTCTATGTTTATATCCAATTTTATTCAATGGCGCTAACATGTATATAAATTTGTTTTAGCTCCACAAACTCCAAAAATTATTTAATCATTTGGACTAAACAAATTATATTATTAATTCCACTGAGGAAAAAGGAACATTTTTTTCTTTTAATGATTCAATTTACAATCTTTTAAGGATGAAAAGTAGATTACGTTTTCATTTTAACTTCCATTAATCGAAGAAAGCAAGAAGGTAGAGTGGAAAATTTGAATGAAAGAAAAATGGGAAAGGAAAGCAAATGAAAGTAGAATGGACAAAATTGGTAAAAGGTGGGGTGTGAAAAGAAAACATAGGGTGTAATTCTTTTTTTACTAAACACTGGGGCATGAAAGGAGGATTAAGTGGTGTTAATAGATGTAATCCAATAAAATTAAACCATAAAATCTAAATTTTAATTCAAAAATCAACCCTAAATTTAAAATAGAACCTGAAAGCAAATGCGATTGATTATATGTAACCAAGCTACGTAGAAATAAAATGAAATATAATACTCAAGCGTAATTATTTTCAATCATATCAACCATTAACAGAAGAAGAAAATGAGATGAACTTAAATATATTTTTATCAACTTCAAATTAGGAGTTGATGGATTAAGATATTTTTATTATATTTAGAATATGTGTAGTTGTAATCTCATTAGTTTTCTAAGGAAATGATAATGATAATTTATTTAACTCGCATCTTTGTTCTTTTTTTGTTTTCTTATTAAAACAATAACAAAAACAATAACGATTGAATATTTTTTATCACGGTAGCAATGAAGATTCTTTCAGGGTTTGAGGTTCCGAAACCTCAAGATTCCGGTCATCTCGACCCGATTCCGGCCATTACCGAGACGAAATACGAGAGAGAATCCGATATCGGTCGAAATTATCGATATTTCATCATGAAATTCACAATTTTAGTTTAGAAAATGACAAAAATAAGAGAAGAGAGAGACGAATCCAAAGCATAAAAAAAGCATTCAATTTGAAGTTGTATGAATGGACATAATAAAACATATATGAACCCTAAAGCCGAGAACACTAAATTCATCTTTGATGCGGATGTTACACTTTCTCCTTTATTTGATAATTTCATTCATCGCATAGGCGTTGTTGTCGATTTAATTACTAGATATTTTGATTAGCATGTTCGCCTCTTATTGTGTTGCATGTTGGGGTTGCGCTGTGAAGACGTGTGATGGGGTATATGGTTTACAGTGCTTGCGATAATGGGCTACATTTAATTAGTTTTAAAATGAGAAAATGGGCAGAACTGTTATTATGATCTTGGCAAACTAAGCTCAACAGCCCTTATTAATCCACATTTCTAAAGTTACAGACATATGTATAATATGTAATGGGCCGCAACTGGTGTACTTATAATACATGTACATCAAACCATATACAGAATTGTATTTAAATCCGAAACCAAAACCAAAACCAAAATCAACGGAACTTCCAAAATTGAATGGAATTCCAAAAATTTCAGTAGTCTGAAACTGAAACCAAGACCGAGACCTTAAACCTTGGGTTCTTCACTATGTTATGCCATAACACCAAATTTGAGCTTCAAATTATTCTTTAGTGTGTTAATCCTAGTTAGAGTTACACAATTTACTAAAAGAAAAAGCAACCTACAATTAAAGTTCATAATACCTTAGTTGCTATTAAATTAGCAAGATTCATATGAATTGACAAAACATCAAATAAAAAATGATTGGCAACGAAGGAATATTGATATCATTGTTTGAAGAAAGAAAAAAGAAGTCAAGTTATGGTTTTTTTTTTGTTTTTTTTTGTTTTTTAAATTTGGATATGGGGTGGATGGGTGAATCATTTGATCGAATGAGAGGATAAATGGATTAAAGAAGGCATTTACGCGAATGTAAATACTAGTACCGCTCTTTTCTACAACTGATTAATATTGAAACCCAAAATAAACCTAGGCACCGAAAATGAAGTTAGATTTTACTTACACTCTTTTTATTAATGTTAAGCATTTATAAACCACACAAATGTAAGTTGACACCCATAATCATTTTTTTCTTCCACGTTATGAAATCTAGATTGGTAGGTAGCGTGAGCAAAATTGTATGCATGAAACATACATTTTAGCTCTTACAAATATGGTTTGATATTAGTATCTGCTTAATAATCTAAAGTTCTGCTTGATATCTTTTTGGTCATGTCCCTTTATATAAGTAATATGACGATAGTTTGAGATGAATATGAAAGTTCAAGAGTATAAATCAGTATATGCATTCAAGTGATAGCCAATCCTGTTTGAGGTGATACCGAATACAAGGTATTGTGTATAAAAACTATCTTTTGGGACAACGCCGTGATTGAAGATTTAAAATTATGGTTAGAAGCTTCTACATTTTATTATGTTAGATGTTTATGGTAGGGTAATTTACAGTAGAAGTTTGTCACCCTTATGGTTTATTGGTAGCTCAGCAGTGAAAGTGAATTCAAGGACTGAATTTATGTAATTTCCTGCATGATAGAACTCAATCTGTGATCTGAAATTTCTACCTTAGCCACCATAACTATACACATAAGTTGATGACTTGATGATCTTAGAGACCAAAGGCAAACAATTCTACTCATTAGGAAGTTTGCATGTGACACACACTATTTGTTAGCACAAGCAAGTTAAATGTTTTTCTGCCATTGTCACTTTATAATTCTAACAGTATGTACTATGTTTTGATGCAGCGGTTTGACTCATGCCAACTACAAGGAAATGAATGTTTTATATGAGAAGTACAAAGACAAAGGTTATGACTACCATATTGCATGATTTTATTGCCACGATAGTATTTGTTTTCCCTTGTTGACAAACTATATCTTAGCTTGCCAATCTAAGTATGATATTTGGTATAACAGGACTAGAAATATTGGCTTTTCCTTGCAATCAATTCTTAGGCCAAGAGCCAGGAACCAAGGAGGAAATTCAGGAGCTTGTTTGTTCGATGTTCAAAGCCGAGTTTCCAATCTTTGATAAGGTATTCGAATGCAGATAGAATTTGTTTCTTTTCTTTTTCCACTTGAGTAAAATGTAGTCATATAGTTTTACATAAGATAGATTGATGATTTATAAATTGCAAAAAGCTTCAACTTATGCATTTTAGTACTTTAGGTACTTCTGTCTGTTTTTATCATCTATACTAGAAACGGAAAATTTAAGCCTAGTTTGTTTATTGCTTTCAGTTTTGAATTTCCATAAGAAATAAAATGAACTTTGTCAAGTACTTTTGAAAACTTTGGAAAGCGGTTGATTTGGAAAATGAGCTTAGTATGTAAAATTGGAAACGTCCTTTTTATTTCTCCGCCTTTTGGGAAATATCAAAAACACGTTCTTGTTTCCTCTTTTTCCCTTGCTAGTGTTGGTTAGAATTTTTCTGCCCCTTACCCCTCTTTCCATGTCTTTTGATATACATGATGAAGGTACAAAAAACAAAATTTGAAGTTCAAGCCGAATAACTCCTTAATGTCAGTGAAGATTTTTTGACATCCAAAGCAACCATTGATGTTGTTTTATAATAATCATCAATAGGTTTATTACTGAAGGCTATTTTTGTTGCATATATCATATCATGGGCCCAATGGATATCGGTAGAGGTGGCTACAATGGATGTATAAGTGCAAGCACATTCATTGCACAAGAAAATCATTAAGTAATAAGAAGAATGTGATGCAGCTTAATTATATAGAAAAAATAGGATCCTTGTATTTTCTATAGAAGATAGTTATTGAATATCAATTGAAGCTGTAGCGCTTTACATATTTTATTTTTGATAATTTTAATCAGCTTTCCTTGCTTCACATTTTCAGTTCAATAGAATATATTGGTAATCATGGGATACTATCTATCCCAAGAACAAAATTTCTTTTCTTTTTACTCATTACAACAACAACAACAAAAAATCCAAAACAAGTTGGGTTGGTTAGAGACGGAAAAAAAGGTTAATTCAGATGTAATAGTACAACAAGAAGTTGAAAGCATAAATAAAGGTAAAATAAAGTTCAAAATAAGTTGAAATAATTAAACACATAATAATGTAGTGTATTTTTTGTGTGAATTTGAGCGAAAGAGTTATTAAACAAGATCTACCATTGTCTATTTAGATACCAATAATGTCTAGTACATCTTTTCTGCAACTCCGTTGGATTGAGGGTCGTCTGGTGTGGTGTTGTGCCTCTTAATGCCTTCGGACTCACAATAATCGATGAATTCCCGTGATACAAATCCACCGTCATTATCTGAACGGAAAACTTTCAACTTCTTCCTTGACTGCTTCTCCATCATGGATTTTCATTTACGAAATCTGCCAAAGGTTTCACTTTTAGACTTTAGAAAATACACTCAAACTTTACAAGGGAAATCGTCTATAAATGAAATGAAATAGCTGGTTCCACCCAAGGATGGGTAAGGGGAAGATCCCCAAACATCTGTGTGAACATAATCCAAAACAACTTCTGCCTTATGTTCATTAACACCAAAAGAAATCTTTTTCTACTTACTAAGAACACGCTCTTCACACAAACCAAGCTTTGAGTGTCGAACTCCGTCAATCAAACCTTGCTTTTTTAGTTCATCCATGTTGCGCTCGCCAATGTGACCCATCCGCAAATGCCATAATATGCAAGAATCTGAATCAACTGAAGCTGATTCACCAACTACAGTAGTGCCCTTTAGTAGATAGAGATTTCCTACCTTCGCTCCTTTCTTAACAATCATGGTACTCTTAGATATTTTCATCTTCTCTTGTTCAACTGCAATCTTTAGTCCAAGTCTACTCAACGCCCCAACAGAAATCATGGTCCTCCTTAAATCAGGTACGTGCCTAACATCAGTAATGGTTCGAATAACACCGTCAAACATCTCGATCTTTACACTACCGACACCAAGCATAACAAGAAGCATCATTGTCTATCATAACTTCTCCACTAATCTCATGGTAAGTGGAAAAAGAGTTCCTAACAGGTGTTAATATGATAGGAAGCACCAGAATCAATCAGTCATAGGATGCTCTTTCCAGAAGAGCCAGAAGCTGTAAACGTATCAGTGTCACTTTTTATATCTGATTTTCCATCTGTAGAGGCTGAATCTTGCTTTGGGTCTTTTCTTCTTCTTTCAAGCTTGGGACATTATACAATAAAGTGCCCAGGCTTCTTACAATAATGACAAGTCAAATTTTTAGACCTTCTTGACTGAGACCTCGAAGAATACCGTCTTCCACCTTTCTTCTTTCTTCGATTTGCTTGGTTTCTACTTCTTTGAACAGATAAGCCTTCGGTATCACTATCCGGGTTACTACTCACCAATTTACCTCGTAGCACTTCATTGTGAAGACCAACCTTTACATTAGAAGGCAATTTTGCTATGGCCGTAAATCATGGAATTAACAAAAACAATATACTCTTTAGGCAAGGAACATAAGAGGGTCACAACTTGAGGCTCATCTGTAATATCGCCACCTGTTGCCTTCAAGTTCATAACCAAAGTGGTAAAAGCATATACATGCTATATGAGATCGGCTACATGCTTCATCTTGAATGAATAAAGTTGTTGAAGAATAAACCAATTAATGGGGGACTTGTCTTGATATGCATCCGATAATGCATCTCATAGTTCATTCGTCGTCTATTACTGAGAAAATTCTCTGAGAACATATGAAAGACTCAACTGAATTGTTGTGAGAGCTTCATCTTCCATCTCTTCCAGTCAGCTGCATCCATATCTTTCAATTTCTCAGGCGCAGAAATAACTTTATAAGTCTTATCCTTTGGTACTTGGAAGATGAAGATAAAGGTTGTATTGAAGAAGAAGAAGACTTGTAAAGTTGTTTCTGCGCCTGAGAAAATAAAAGATATGAATGCAGCTGATTTGGAAGAGATGGAAGATGTAACTCTCACAATAATTCAGGTGAGTCTTTCAGATGAAGTCTTAGAAAGTTTTCTCGGTAGAAGACGACGAAGGAACTATGAGATGCATTATCAGATGCATATCAAGACAAGTCTCTCACTAATCAGATTATGCTTCAACAACTTTATTTGTTCAAGATGAAGTCTGAAGTCGATCTCATGGAGCATGTATATGCTTTGACCACTTTGGTTATGAACTTGAAGACAACAAATGTTGATATTACTGATGAGGCTCAAACCGTGATCCTTTTATGTTTCTTGCCTAAGGAGTATACCGCTGTTGTTAATTTCATGATTTATGGTCGTAGTAAAATTAGCTTTTTGATGTAAAGGCTGATCTTTATAATGAAGTGCTACGAGGTAGATTGGTGAGCACTAGCCCAAATAGTGATACTGAAGGCTTATTTGTTCAGAGAGATAGAAGCCAAAGTAAATCGAAGAAAGGTGGAAGACAAAATTCTTCGAGGTCTCAGTGTAGGGGGCCTAAAAAATTTGACTTGTCATTATTTTAAGAACCCTGGACACTTTATTACACAATGTCCCAAGCTTGAAGAAAAAAGAAAGGACCTGAAACAAGATTCAATCTTTATAGGCTAGAAATCTGATACAGAAAGTGACATTGATGCGTTTACCACTTCATATGACAACTAGTATGAACTCTTTTTCCACTTACCATGGGATTGATGGAGGAGAAGTTCTGATGGGCAATGATGTTTCTTGCCCTATGGTTGGTGTTGGTAGTGTAAAGATCATGATGTTTAACGGTGTTATTCGAACAATTACCGATATTAGGCAAGTACCTGATTTAGGGAGAAGCTTAATTTCCGTTGGGGCATTGAGTAGACTTGGACTAAAGATTGTAGTTGAATAAGAGAAGATAAAAAAATTAAGGATTCCATGATTGTCATAAAAGAAATAAGAGCAAGAAATCTATCTACTAAAGGGGATTACTGTGGTTGGTGAATCAGCTTCAGTTGATTCAGATTCTTTCAGATTGCGACACTTGTAGATGTGTCACATTGGCGAGCGCAACATGGATGAGTTAAGAAAGCGAGGTTTGATTGACGGAGTTCGGCATTCAAAGTTTGACTTTTGTGAAGAGTTCGTTCTTGATAAGCAGATGAAGATTTCTTTTGGTGTTGGCGAGCATAAGGCAAAAATTATTTTGGATTATGTTCACACAGATGTTTGGGGACCTTCCTCTTGCCTATCCTTGGGTAGAGCCAGGTATTTCATTTTATTTATAGATGGATTCTCTCGTAAAGTTTGAGTGTACTTTCTAAAGTCTAAGAGGAAACCTTTGCTAGATTTCGTAAATGGAAATCCATGGTGGAGAAGCAGTAAGGAAAGAAGTTGAAAGTTTTCCGTTCAGATAATGACGGTGAATTCGTATTACAGGAATTCATCGATTATTGTAAGTACGAAGGCATTAAGAGGCACCACACTACGCCAGGCGATCCCCAGTCCAATGAAGTTGCAGAAAAGATGAACTAGACATTATTGGAGAGAACTAGATGTCTTAGATTGACTGCTAAGTTGGAGAAAGGATTTTGGGCTGAAGCTTTATCTATGGAGGATTTCCTCACAAACCCCATACCTTCTACTGCCATAGACATAAAGATCCCTGAAAAAGTATGGAAATGAGAGCCCACTGGCTATTCATTCCTTAAGGTATTTGATTATACATGAGAGTCGAGGAAACCTGAAAACTAGAGCTCGTAAGTGTATCTTTCTAGGTTATAGAAGAGTCAAAGAATATTGGTTGTGGTGTCCTATTAGCAAGAAACTTATTATAATCAGACATGTAACTTTTGATGAGAAGACTATGTTGAAGGTGGAGCCTTCCTCATCGGATGACAATGAGAGGACATGTGAAGAATATCAGACACAAAGCAAGTCATTTGTTGATATCTTTTCATAGACGTTCAAATGGTGTTTCCGATGATACCATGGTTGATGGGGATAGTACATATGTTGGTGCAGAAGATCAGACTCAAAGTGGAGCTCGTAAAGTGACTAGGCCTGTTAGAGAAAGAACAAAGCCTAGATGGCTTGATGAGTTTGTTGGTTTAAGCATCAAAGACATTGACTTTGATGATGGCAACATACACATTAAATATTGTCCATGATGAGCCTAGAGATTACAGAGACGTTGTCGCATTAGTTGACAGTTCCAATTGGTTAGTTGCTATGGAAAAAGAGATCGAATCTTTACAGAAAAATCATACTTGAAATTTGGTGTCACTTCCTACCTATGCAGTTAATGCCCCGCAAAATCCCTGCTATAGCTTGTAGTGTTTTTCAACCGCTACGTTATTTCAGTTCAACGTTGATGAACAGTAGATCCGCTTTTAGTCCCGCTATTTTCTGTTGCATCTGCTAAATCAAGTCTTTTTAGCACCTGTTTTAGCAATATTAATATGTATAACTTGATTTGATAGTTCTCTTAACAAAAAGATCAATGAAGTTAGTTTAAATAGCTAATTTTAATGTATAAGCTTCTAATATATTATCCAAATCTATTAAAAAATAGTAACGCGTAACCTTTTAAAGCTGTCTCCTTACTTCTAGGAGTTTTTTCTCTTCTCCTTAATTGTCTCCGGATATTTTAGTTTTAAATTATTTTATCACTTTGCACTTGTCTATTATTTCTCTCACGTTATTTTACTTCTTCTGTGATTTTACATTTTGACATGAACATTTCAAAGCTTACACAATTATTTATTAACGATTAACTCATAACATTTCATATTTAAGCCTACAAGTTTAAATTAATTACATAACACAAAATTTAAGTAATTTAAATAAATTTAATTAACTAATATTTCTTTTAAATACTAAATATGAAAAAAAATGGCTCTATATACCTATATTTTGAACTTTCTATAATCATTTATTCAATTATTTTCTAACATTTTACATTTATTGCCATATTTTATAATTGATTACGTAATATTAAAACTATTTAAATAATTTTAGCAAACTATTATTCATTGATACGTCTAATAAATCACATCACGATTAAACATATTCAAATATAAAAAAAGAAAAAAATACCAATTTTTTTCCTTGTCCAAAAAATGAAATATATAAACATCTCAATCGCATAACATAACTTATACACGTAATTAACTATTACAAGTTAAAAATTGAACTAATTTACGTCAATATATTTACCGTGCATTGCATTGTAATATTAATGTCAAACGCCTACATTTTAAAATTTATTTAGTCATTTACAAAACACTACACAATACCATTTAACATTGTGCATTTAAATTAATATGTTTAAATTAATTACGTGATTTTGAATTCAATCAATAAATTGTTAATTTATCTAATTAACGTTAAGTGTGATGTTTTAAAATGTACATCATGTTCGTATCAACAAAAATAGAAAAATCATTTTTTCTTTCAAATGTAAAGTTAAATAAGTCAAACAGTTAAAATAATACATGTAAAAAATAATAAATTTTTTAATATATTATATATTTATCTCAATAATTTCATGAATTAAAGATAATAATTTCTGCTTTAAATGTCTGCATTTTAAGATTTTTAAAATTATTTGTTGGACCTCTTCAATTCTTTCGTGAAATTTTATATTTCATTCCATATGTTTAAACTATTTATAAAATCTTAAATTCTAATTATTTAAATAATCTTGGAGAGTATTTAGCTTATATTTCTAATAGCTCTTAAATATATAAGCCAATTTTACTATGTATATTCATATTAAAAAAGGTAGTTTTCCATGCAACTATAAAGATGTATAAATCATATAACATTAACTATGTATATCAACAATAATGACAAAGTTAGTTATGATTTATTTATATCAAGAATTTATCATATATTATATCATAATTTCTTTTTGAACATTAATAACTCCACAACAAATTTATATTTTTTGCAAATTTCTTTCCAATTCTTCCTGCTATCCTATACAGTTAAACTAACTTCGTAATTTTACATTAAACTTATTTAAACAAATTCTATTAAATAATATTTGCTGATCCATCAAATAATTACTAATAAACATCAATTTCAACATGTATATCTATATTAACAAAAATAATTAAAAGAATTCTCAAATACAAATATCTACATATTTTTTGTGTATGCTATAGAACATAAATTACACACAAATAATAATAATTTTGATTAATAGTTTGTATTTTACATCAAAATTTATCATATATTGCGTAACAACGTTCTCTTTCTAACATTAAAATATTAAATACTACTTTTAATAATATTATCGTGTGCAACGCACGTATTACACACTAGTATATAATAGTCATCATATCTAGTATGTGCAACCATGATCATTGTTATCACGTCGACGACTAGTCGACAACTAGTTGTCGACTAGTCGACCAGTCGGTCGATGTAATTCGACGATAGTCGACTTTTTCAATTCGACTGTAGTGGGCTAAACCGGCCCAAAAACCCTAGATCGACATCGATTAAATCCAAATTACTCCAATTCGCACCTCGATAACAGACGAGCCGATAGAAAAAGAACCTAATTCTCCTCGCACCTCGTCGTCGCCGCCGCCGCTCCTCGTCGCTGCCAGGTATGTATATTTAAAACTTATATATACTGTTAATTATATTATACCCTAATTAATTATTAACCGATTTGGTTTTAATTATATATGCAGCAGTTGAAATGGAAAGTAACACAGAAAATACTTGGCATGAGATGAGTCATGACTAGGATCTATTATGGATATTTGTTGAATTTGAACCTATTATTATATTATCTTTGTTGAATTTGAACTTATTATAAATTTATAGTTATATCTAATTATATTATATATTTAAGTCTAATAAATATATGTATATAAAAAGCTTGTCGATTAGTCACGATTAGTCGGACGACTTGTCGACTAGTCTTCTAGATGGTAGTGGCTCGACTTGACATCGTGATAACCTTGACCATGATATTCATTGGTTTAGTTATATATGATTATTTAACATTGGTTTTTTCTACACACATAATGTTGGAATGATACTTAATTAGTTTAAAATATTGGTTTCAGCATATAATGAGCCTTTTTGTGTTTTCGCTATATTCCCGTTATTTCACCGCTATACCTTTTTGCCCCTCCACCGCTATAGAACCGCTACACACTTTAACTGTACAACTTCGTACCGACCAAAGAGATATTAGATGTAAGTCGATCTATAGATTGAAAGACGACGACAATGGAGATTTCAGATATAAAGTAAGACTAGTAGCATAGTGGTATGTTCCGAAGAAGGGGTTGAGTATCATGACATCTTTGCTCCAGTTGTTAGGTATACTTCTAATGGTATTCTCTTGGCATTAGCTGCTCATTATGGTATGAAATTAGAGCAAATAAATGTCAAAACTGCTTTCTTGCATGGTGATTTGGATGAGGAGATTTATTTATGGCAACCAGAGGGGTTCATTGATAGTAGCAGACCAGACTATGTTTGTAAACTTAACAAATCTCTATATGGACTGAAGCAGTCTTCTGGACTATGGTACAAGAGATTTGATAAATTTATGTTTTCGCAAGGATACTCCAGAATCTTCAAGGATCAGTGTGTTTATTTCAGGAGGTATGACGGTGATATGTTTTCTCTTGTTATATGTTGATGAAATGATTATTGCATCTCAGAGTATGGTCAGAATTAAAGAGTTAAAAAAAAGAGCTTAGTAAGGAGTTTGATATGAAGGATTTAGGGAAAGCACAAAGAATTCTGGGAATGGAGATATACAGAGAAGTCGCGGAGAGAGTTGAAACTCATTCAGACGTAGTACATCTAGACGATCCTCACTCGATTTGGTATGGCAAAAGCCAAACCGATTGACACTCCATTAAGCTCTCACTTTAAGTTGTTGAAAGACCACTCTCCTACATCAGAAGAAGATAAGAGGTATATGACTAATATACCTTATTCTAGGGCTGTTAGTAGTCTTACATATGCGATGATGTGCACAAGACCGGATTTGACCCATGCAGTGGGTGTTGTGAGTCGATATATGTCTAACCCAGGCAAATGATATTGACAAACAGTGAAGTGGATTCTTAGATATCTTCGAGACACTTCTTCGGTAGGCTTGTTATATGGTCGAGTAGATGGTGACATCTTTCTTAGATGATACAGTGATTTTGATTATGCTGGGGATAAAGATGCTAAGAAGTCAATGTCGGATTATGTTTTTACACTTGACATATGCTTGATTTCATGGAGATCAAAACTGCAATCTATCGTACCTTAGTCGACTACCGAAGCGGAGTTGATATCGATTGTGGAAGCAACAAAGGAAGGATTATACTTCGGTTATTGGATGATTTTTAATGACGCAACGGACAATAGAGCTATTTTCAGATAGTCAGAGTTGGGCCGTCAATGAATACCCGAAAAATTCGAAATTCGACCGCATCCGCACCCGTATCTGAAAAACAGATAAGTATCCAATATTCAGAAAAACGAATGCGGATGCAGATATAGGCACATCCGCATCCGAAAATTATCCGTCCGCTTTTTTCCATGATTATAACTTAAGTTATGTGCATTTTAACATTATCAAATGTAATAATTTATTATATTTTGTAAAGTTGAAGATCAACTAAACACATGCTAAGAGCATCTCCAATGCACATGTTAAACCAAATGACAAATAGGTAATTAACAATTTTATTCGTTTTCTAATCTTCAATGCTAATGTTAATGGTATGTGTAATATGATGTGACAATTTTTTTGTTAGACATTGTGAAATGAAATGTCTAGTTTTAGACATTGTATTTCACAATGTTAAAGGTTAATCACCACTTATTTTGTGACACGTACACAATTGTTAACATTTTAACGTGCTGTATTGGAGCAACTAAAACAATTTTGTTGTAATAGGTAATAGATTTTTTTAATAAATTAGTTCTACATTGTCTAACCTTTGATGTCACATAGGAATTACATTGTGAAGGGTTGGAGATGCTCTAATTGCTCAAAATTATATATTATCATCATAATTATTTATTTTTAGTATTTTAGTAATCAATTAGGTTGAAAAAGACTTAATATTAAACTAAAAATTTCATTCAAGTTCATTGATTTATCGACTGTTGGCGAATCGAATAATTATCCGATATCCATCTGTATCAACGGATGTGGATATCCGATATTTGAAAATGATTTCGGATGCAGATACAGATATGACAATGAAAGGACAAGTTTGAGCATTGCTCGAACTGGATTAGTTTGTTTTCTATTACTTTCAAAAATGATTTTGGATAATCCTTCAGATATGATGACATAACCACTTTCAAAGGACAAGTTTGAGCATTGCTCGAACTTGATTATTTTGTTTTTTGTTACTTGAGTGTCATGGGGCGCTAGAACTAACAATTTCTATATTGATTGTTTGATGACGAAAATGAAATGATGAAGATATACCATTATATTTGAATTAAGGTGGTATGTTGATTTTATGTGATTCAAATATTTGCTAAAGAGAGAGAAATTAATTGATTGATTCAATCGATCAATTAAGCCATATGTGGAAAGATTTGAAGGATATCTTGAAAGTAAACAATTGATTACACAATCAGTTAATTAATTTATAAAATTATAAAGGAGGAAAGAAACATATTTACATATTCATTGATTTGGCCATATGAAGAAATAAGTGGAGGATCAAATCAAATCATGCAATTGGGGAAATATATTTGAATGAGCTGAAAGTTAATTTTTTTCATCTTCAAGCAACCTGAAAATTATTTTTTTCCTCATCTCCAAGCAACCGTTCATTGTAAGTCTATTTAAATGAAGGAATTTTATCTTCATTTGTATGCAAGTGTGTAAGAACAGTCCGCCATTATCCTTCTCTCTCTTTTGTAATTTTTGTTTTCCATTGAAATAAAAGAGTTGTTGGGTCTCCGTGGACGTAAGATATTCCGAACTACGTTAGTTAAATCTTCTGTGTCTTTTATTTCTGCTATTGTTTCTATGAGGCTATATAATTGATTTTTTTTTAAGTTCCATTGGTATCTAAATAGACAATAATAGATCCTGATTAATAATGCTTCCGCTCAAATTCACAAAAAATTACACTACATAGATAATAGTAATCCTTTGTATTATAAGTGAAATAGATTCTTTATACTAAAAGTGACAAGGTTTTTAATGTTTAATATGAATACATACATTTTGTACACAGCGAAATTCAATGGGTTTTATTAATATATTTTTAATGAAGAAAGGGTTTTACGATGATCTCCCTCCAACTCAACAAAAATACTAGCCCAGTGAGTATTCTATGTACAAATGCTTTGTCACACGTAATATACCAACATACAGATTATTTTTTATTATTGAACCCGAATAACCAAATTCTAGTTTTGCATGATCAGTTTTTATTACTTAAAAAGAATGATATATGAAAAATGTTGATTAAGAAAAACTTAATTAAGCTGTTCTATTTTTAGCAAAATAATAAAATAAATAAAAACAACACAATTTTTAATTTCCAATCTTTTCTGTTTGCAAAAATGAAAAAAATGTCGAAAATGATATTAACTGTCAATAAAATATTGACCAAAATTCGAATAAGTTACTTATGTTGTTCTGTTAAGAGTTAAGGTTATTAAGAATGATGTTTTAAAATTAAAACCAAAGAAAATTTAAATTGAATGCATAAGAGTTTGGAGTTTTAGCTGTGCAGTTGCTCTTAGTAACGATCAAAAGGTAAATTCACGGTACACCAAATTCTTGTATATAAGCCAAAATGAATATTAAATGAACGTGTCTTGACTTTTAAGTTTTAACATGTCCGTCTCATCAAATAAAAGTTTACTTAGGAAATTCGTAATTTTATCATCTGCAACGTTAGGGTGGGAAAATAAAATAAAAAACTAGAACTGAAACATATACAGATTTTCAATTTGCATAACAAAAACAATTAAATATCTGCATGAAAAAGAAAAATGAAACTTAAATACAGATTTAAGTCCAACAAAGAAAGCTCAAGATGAAATCAAATAAATAGACGACAAATTTTGTTTAAAAATAAAAATAAAAATCTGAACAGTATATTTCAAATATTTTCTTCAAGAGCAAATTATTATATTAAATTTAGCATTGTTCAACTTAGTAATTGTGCAATCAAACCACTAACTAGTTCCTTACCTATCTAGTTGACAAAAGGATATATCGGGATCATATAATAAAACATCTAGTTTTAAAACAAGCTACAAACTTAAGTGTATAGCAAGCTTTTAACTTTTCAAGAAGAAATAAAATGAAATTTAACCTTGTTTAATACAAATCAAAAAGAAAATTCTATTGGAACACAAGTTTTGAATTGGTGACGGAACGGATCTCAATCATTGGATTGTCTGTTGATTTCAACCCCAAATACGAACACAGTATAATCCAACGGTCAAGATATGTTGTGTCACATTTTGTGTCCAAGTAGCCACCTCCAAATTAAAATATAAATATTGTTGAATATGTAATGAACTTTCCTGTAAAAGAGCTATAACTTTAATTTTTTTAGTGAATAAGAGCAGAATTATTTAAATATTTCATGCATGGAAGTGTTGATTTTGATGCTTCCCAACGGAAAGTGTTAATTTGCACTATAACAAATGGGATGATATGTAAGTGTGAGATTGCAATTTGATTGGATACTAGAAAGTGAAAAACTGCGTGAAGTTGCATTAACAATAGAAATATTGAATTTACTATTTTGCTTTCAAAATTCTTTAATTGTTGCATTTGCATTAGCAATCCATCTACGTCCTTTGTTAGTTTCCATGCTATAGTGTGTGTTTGTGTTGACCAATATTGCCTAGGAAGTTAGATCATTTGGTCACTCTTCTCTATGCAAAAGGAGGCGATGTTCAAAGAAAAGAAAAAAAAAAAATCTAACCCAACCCGAGTACAGCCTGATATAGATTTGGGCCTAAAGTTGCAGGATTTTAAGAAGCCAAATATAAATATGTTTAGTTATGATGGGTGAGTGAGATATTGCTATATAGAATATATCGCGACTTAGCAGCAATTATGTAACGAAGCAATTATACATATTATTATATTAAAGCATTACAAGTGAAAGTCGTATTGTTTCAAAGCCTCTAAGCAGTATACTGATGTTATATGTAATTTGTTGATTAACTGCTTAGGGAAGAAACTATGAATATGAAGAATATTATTCTGTAAAAAATATTTTTATTTTATTTATTTTCAATTAATCAACAGAAAGAAGTTTAAATTTGTATGAACTGCTTGTTAGCAAATCCGTTCAAGCAAAAAATCCCTTGTGTAATATAAGAGCAATGGGTTGAAGCAGATCACGGAAATCCTATGTATTTTTCAAAGAAAAATTGTGTAGCAGATAATTTCATTTTAAAATTCAAAAATAATTAACGTGAAATATCCTATCAATCAGTATTCTGGTTTTAATGTCAATGAATTATTTGGCATCAAAATTTATTTATACCTAATTCAGAACCCAAATATTCTGTACGTGATTTGAAAACATAATTTATTTCAAGAACAGAAAGTTGTACATAAAAAAACAAAAAGACTATATATACTGAAACTGTATCTAAGCAGAAAATTATTTGAGTTTTACTTATTTTAGATCAGAATGAACATATTATATACAATAATATCATGTATAAATGATAATGTCATCAATGTTATTATTATATTATATAAAAAAAAACGCACAAGCAAATCAATACCATAAACTTGTTGTTGATGGAGTTTTTTCATTTAAAAATTTTCATGAATCCATGATAGATTTAAGAATTTCAAATTGATCGTGAAAAACACTAAACTATTTCAAGAATAAAAAACGAGCTGTGCTAGGGTCTCTCACTCATAGAATGGCTGTCATCTCACTTGAGCTCTGATTGGCTCCCTCCTGTTGTGTTTTTTAATTTAAAATAAAAAGTGGGTCCCATCTGTAAATATCTTACCAATCATGAAGTGGTTACATGCACAGTCATGCAGTCAGCGACTGCGCACAGCAATCTTGATGATATTACGCTATTCATTTTTTATTTATAGAGAAGCGAGTACTAAATTATGTGTGTTTATTCTTGATTTGAAGTAACATATGACAAAAGTAATATTTTCGTTTGAAATTAATATGAAAAAATTGCAAAATAAGAAATGGTGAACAAGTGATTTACATTAGATATTAGAATTCAATTTTTTTTTAAATAATGACTAATGAGTATTCCTAAAGTTTGAATTTTTCTTTACATTATTGCAAAATATATGTTTACAATTTTTATAATGATATAGCCATAGGTTCTCAATGTCATGAGTTCAAACATATGTAGTTAAAGTCTCATTAAAGCCTTGCAAAATCTTTGCTATAGTGAATAGCACTCTCCATTCATTACGCTATTTCAATTTAGCGTTATTGTATAGTAGATCCGCTTTAAGTCCTGTTGTTTTCCCCTTTGACCGCTAAATCAACGCTTTTTCACACCCACTTTCGCTGCATTAATATACAAACATAGATATGACTTGTTTTCTTTTACAACAACAACAACAACAACAAATGCATATATCCCAAACAAGTTGGGGTTGGCTAGATATGGAACCCAGAATTAAAATAAAATAAAATTAATAATGATGATAATTATATATATATATATAAAGGGTTTAAAATAACCAAGCAAATAAAAAGTCGTCCGATAAAGGGTTTTTTTAAATAATAATAATAAGTAAAAATGTTCAATAAAAGTGAAATAAAATCTAAAATAGTAAATAAAAAGTAAAAAGGTTCAGTAAACGTGGAAAAAAAACACTATGGTTCTGGTACATGGATTGCCAATTTCCATGCACTCCTATCAACTACCAGCTCTTCCGATAAACTCCAGTTACTTAAATCTCTCTTTATTATCTCCTCCCATGTCATTTTAGGTCGACCTCTACCTCTCTTTGGGCCTTCGGCGCGACCTAGAATTCCAGCGCGTACAGGTGCATCGTATGGTCTACGTTGGATATGTCCAAACCATCTCAAGCGGTATTGGACTAACTTCTCTTCAATAGGTGTAACTCCAAGTTTTTCCCGAATATCCTCATTTCTAATCCGATCTCGTCTGGTATGCCCACAACTCCAACGCAGCATTCGCATCTCTGCTGTACTTATCTTCTGGACGTGTTGCCTCTTAGTAGGCCAACATTCTGCACCATATAACATTGCAGGTCTGATTGCTGTCCTATAGAACTTTCCTTTAAGCTTCTGAGGAATCTTCCGATCACAGAGAATGCCAGATGCTAGTCGCCATTTCACCCATCCTGCTTGAATTCTAAAACTAACATCCTTATCAATCTCTCCATCAAACTGCAACATAGATCCTAAATATCGAAACGATTCCTTCTTGGGTACTACTCTACCGGCCAGGGTAACATCTCCGTCGTCTGACCTGACACTGCTAAACTCACACTTCATATACTCTGTTTTAGTTCTGCTAAGCCTGAAATCCTTTGATTCCAAGGTCTCCCTCCATAACTCCAGTTGTCGATTAACCCCTATTCTACTTTCATCAATCAGCACAACATCATCGGCAAAGAGCATACACCAGGGAATCTCCCTTTGTATATCTTTTGTGATTTCATCCATCACTAATGCAAAAATATAGGGGCTCAAAGCCGAACCTTGATGTAACCCTATGTTTTCTTTTAAATCAAATAAAATAAGTTTAGAGTTAAGACTGACATAAGTGCTCAATATAAGTTAGAAATATATACGTCATCGAATCTAGTCTGGATAAATCATGATATTCTTTAGTTTTTTATATAAAATGTTTTTTTTTTTTGGATAAAAATGACGTTGGAATAAGAACAAATTAACTTTAGATATGTTTTTTCATATCTAGTGAATCTATTTGCACCTCTGTTGTTTTCTGTTATATCCCCACTTCATCTCCGCTTTAACCTTTTGTACTTCCGCTACTATAGAACCGTTAAACGCTCTAACTGTATATGTAAAGGTACCACTCTTGTTATAACACACACACACACACACACACACACACACATATATATATATATATATATATATGTATGTATGTATGTATGTATGTATGTATGTATGTATACACACACACACACATGTATATTGTGAAATCATAATAATTGGCATTTGAACATGGAGTTCCTTAACAGGGTCCTATTTCATTAGTCTGAATGAAGGCACATGTACCGATAGGAATATTCAAAGTTTATCAGGTGGAGAAGAAAATATATTAGTTAACCATTGCATTATATCAGAATTTGTATGTGCAAAGAAGAACACACACACACACACACACACATACTTGTATCTGGCTAACCCAGATTTTTGGTACATAACTTGGAAAACATTCTTAGTCAAGATTGTGATGGATTAATATGACCCTAATCAGTAACATATATAATGTGAACCTTATTTCTATGGACTTCAAAATATTACATTGCATAAGTTCAAATTTTGTTATATGTCTATGACATGTATCCTCCTTCAAGCACAACTTACATCTTATTCTTGTTTTATACTGAGTTACTCATAAGGGGCATTGCTCATTGCATGCTTGTTTTATATCTAAGTTCCTATTGAGTGTTATAGAAATGTGTGAATTGTAAATTAACTGTAGAATTATGAACCAAAAAATTTCTGTCTTCACTTGAAACTTGCTGGTCTTTTACTACATATGCATTTTTAGTTAATGGCTATGGAAAGATCATGCCCGTGCATTTTAGTATTAATCATGGCTGATACCAGAAATAAGACAACCCATATCGAATTGACCACACTCATTTTCCTTGCACATTATTACTGGCAGCTACATATTGATCCATGTATTGCATTATTGTAATCCTGCTTTATGTAACTGATTCCAACATAACCAGCATTTTCATCCATGACACCGAATCATGTATTTTGTGTTTGTAATTCATGCTTGTAACTCACAGTGCAGGGAGATTTTCTTATCAGTTTAAGTTTATCTTGCAAGTCTTATATTAGCAACTTAACCTTTTGGTTGGTAGATAATATTTTCCTTCCTTCCAGTTGATTTTTTTTTTTTTTTTTTTTTTTTTTAATGGTTGAATTGGCAAGGACGTGTTCATAAACTGTAACCTAAAAATTGTTTCTGCCCCAGATATATTCAGATAAAATAATAAGGACATTTCACTTTGGTGCCTTAGCCATCAAATTTTTTATTATGCTTAATACTTGTTCCAATATAAAAGTATGAGACTGACACAAAGGGTTCGCATCTTCTAGGTTGAAGTAAATGGACAAAACAGTGCACCGGTTTTTAATTTCTTGAAATCAAAGAAAGGTGGGATTCTAGGAAATCGCATCAAATGGAATTTCACTAAATTCCTTGTTGACAAAGATGGCAACGTTGTGGAAAGATATGCACCAATTACTTCTCCTCTAAAGATAGAGGTAATACTTCAACATAACCTCTTCATCTATGTACATGTTTTTTTTTTTCAGCCTTCAAGTAGATCAAATCCAAAGCCCATTTAAGTAGCACTCAAATTAAAACGCTTGTTCGGAAGACATCGATTAGGCATTTATTTGTTTCAAGCATACAAGGACCAGAGTGGTCCTTAATTATTAGATTCGAATGATACAATATTTCTGAAAGAAGTTTTAGAAGATATTTGCTATTTTGATGATATAATATTTCCAGTTATAAAAGGTTTGAAAGATACTTGAGTTAATGTGAAATAACGACTCAAAGATAATTATCTACATTAGAAGAAAAATTATTTTTAGGGGAATGAAGCAATCAATTAATTCCTTAATCAGATTTTTAATCAGCCGATTAAAGAAGATATTTTATTAGACATACACATATTGAAGGAAACTGGAAAAATCAAATAAATAACCATTTGAATAGGAAAATTGGCGAGACCTTTAATTATAACAATAAATCAGTTACTTAAATCCTAAGTAATAACCTCCATATAAAGTTAGTCATTCTTTAGAGACTAGTAGTATTTCTTCATATTCTTCTACTCTATTATCAACTTTGTTAATTTTCTTTTTCGAAAAGGTAATAAAATCTCCATTCTTCAAAATGGATGCACAATATCTAACGATAACGGAACAACTGTGAATTCCATGTAATTTTTTTTTTTTTTTTGAACTTGTTTGTTTTGGTTGATTTGCAATCAGTTATGTGGATTTAACACCCGACAGTTTGGTATTAGAACATTGAAGTTTGTTACTGAAGCCTAGGACTAGAAGGTGTTCTATAAAATGACAGGATTAGGAAAAGAAAGTGAGTAGGTTAGACCTAGCTTGGAATACGTACACTAGGATTCATATGCAACATCTGGTTCACAGTTGTTTATAGAGAAGCGGAACGAAAATAATGATTTTGAGAAGTGACAATGGAAGACGAAGGCGGTGTTGAGAAAAAAATATCTTGTTCTTCAGATTGTATTTGAAACAAAATTGTCGATAATGAATATCGTAAAAGTGAAAAGGAAAGAGATGGAAGAAAGAACGTTTACTATGTTCTAATTTGTCATGGGTGAGAATGTCATCCCATAGACTAGTAATCAAACTACTGGTAGAGGTTTGCGTAAGAAAATTAGAGAACATCTACGTAAAAAGTCGCTTGCGATTAGGTTTTTTTTTTCACTTATAAGATATAGAAAGACATGTTGTTGATAGCACATCTTAACTTCTTCGATGACTTGTTGATGAACATGAAACCTGTTGATTTAAATGTGAACGAAAAGAAAAAGGATATGGTGGTATTGTGCTATATTCCTAAGCAGTACATGGTATTCACTGACTGTTTGATCTTTGATGGAAGTACACTGCTATTAGAAGATGTGAAGACGAAACTCTTAAGTGAAGAGATGAGGATCAAATGAGTGAAAATGGAGAAGCTAGTAGTAGTCTGTGACTGTTCATAGAGAGGAAGAAAAATGAATATTGAAAATAATTTTAGAGGGTGTTTCATGTCTAGGAAGTCCGAAATTGGTTGGAAAGACAAGTCTAGAGAAAACATTTGTCATAATACAACCACTGGAAGAAGGTTTGTTCAAATTTGAGAAAGGGGAATGAAGCATTCTTCATCTATTATAGCAGAGATGGTTATTTCTGATAATGTGTGGATTGTATTTGTTTCTGATGTATCAGATCATTCAGTGTTGAATTCACAGAGGGTCTTTCCACATGACTTATAAAAAGTACTTACCTTCTTAGAAGGTAAGGAGGGAAGTTTCACATTGATGGGAGACGATTCTACTTGCAAGTCATTTAAAAGAAGGATCAATGTATATACCCATGCATGATGGTATGGCGCTCGCTATCATGGTTATTACGGCGGTAAGTCGAGTCGAGTCGACAGAGGTCCAGCCAGTCGACTAGTCGTAGACTAATCGTAGATTAGTCGATAAATATATTGTTGCTACTAAACAAAGCAAATAAACGAAATGATGCGTATAATTTAATAAAGTGCAAATTGCAAAGAAAATACAAACCAAAATGGTGTTTCAACAAGCATACTAAAATCTAATAAAGTGCAACATAAAAGGCACAAATGATGCTATCAATTCAAAAATAGTCATCTAGCTCTACTTCTTCATTTGTCTCACAATCAATAGTTTCGTGAATAGTAGTCGGCTCATGTCCATAATCATAATCATCATCAACATCCTCATCATCATTTAAGATGAGCGGATCTTGTTCCATCTCACTTTCATGGCTGCACTCGAAGAGCAACACTAGAAGAGCGGCGGATTTTGGATGCTTTGAACTTATAGGGTTCGACTTCAACCCTTGCAGGTGACTTTTGATTTTGAAACTTTTTTTTTCGATTTCAACTTCGATCTCCTGATCATTTTTTTTTCTTTCGAATTCGAATTCTAGGGTTCGTTTTTTTTCTACGATATAAAGAATCGATCTTGATTGTTTTTTTTTGTATGAGCTCGTTTTTTCTCCGAAACTTGCTATTTCAAACCAGTCGACAATCAAGTCAACATAGTCGAGTCGAGACTAGTTGACAAATTTCGATAAGTCGGCCGACATTCCTACAAATAGCCTAGTCGTGGCTTCAAGTTGATGACATGATCTCAACTAGTCGACTAGTCGTCGAGTAGTCGAGCGCCATGATAACAGTGCTCGCTATCACTAGAATTCGACTTTAGGGGAACATCTTCTGTCTTTGGGTCAGCCAACATCTTTGGACTGGTAGGACTATAATAAAGTCAAATACCTTGAAGGTGACACATAGTACTCTTGTATTGATGAAATGAGTGATGATTCGAAATTTTTATCTTCTGAAATGATCTATTTCAGTTACATGTGGTATACTATTTATCGTTATTATTAGATTTTGGTGATATAATATTTTCATATTAAAGAAGATTTGAAAGATTGTTGATTTAAGGCTCTGTTTGGATCGACGTATATAAGTTGTTTTTTGACTTTTTGGAAGTCAAAATAATCTAGTTTTTGGTTTCAAAAGGTTTAAAAAAAAACTTATTTTAGTCAATCCGAACAAGCCCTTAATGATATTATAATCAAAGTAAAGAAGATTTGGAAGATATTTGAGATAATGAGTCAAATATTTTTCCTCTTTTACTGCATAAAGAGAACAATGAATTATCTTCATAAAAATATGAATGATTTGATCAGTTGTTTAACAAAAACTTATCAGGCTTGTGCAAGTTGAAAGCTAGAAAATCAAAACAGATAAATGTTTCCCTGTCTTAATTCCTTCGATGCCTTGATGATGAAGATGAAACCTATTGATTTGAATGTGGATGAAGAACAATATGCTAGGATGGCATTGTGCTCTCTTCTAGAGTGATACACGGTGTTCGCTAACAGCTTGATCAGTAGCAGATGCAAGATGCCATTAAAAGACGTGAAAACAAGACTTCTATGTGAAAAGATGAGATCAAATAAAACTTATAAGCGAAAATGGAGAAGCTGGTAGTAATTAAGGACTGCTCGTAGAGAGAGAAATAAAAGAGAAGGAGAATAGTTTCAGAAGGGCATTTCAAGTTAAGGAAGTCTGGAAGTGATTGGAGATGCAAGCTTAGAGACATGTGTTGTCATTGTAAAAAGCATGACCATTGAAAGAAAGATTGCCCGTATTTAAGGAAGAGAAATAAAGCAGGTGGTTCTTTATCTATTGCGGTGAAGATGATTGTTTCCAATATTGTGTTGATTGCATTTGTTTCTGATGTATCAGACCATTGGGTGTTGGATCTTGTGGCAAATTTCCACATGATGTTTATAAAATAATATTTTTGTTATTATGAAAGCGAGGAAAATGCTATATTAATGAGGAATGATGCCACTTGCAAGTCATTAAAAGAAGGATAGGTACGTATCCGCATGTACGATGGTGTGGTGCGCACTATCACTGAAGTATATAATGTTTTAGGTTTTAAGAAAGTCTCCTTTGTCTTTAAATCAACTAGCATCTTTGGGTTGTAGGATTAGTGGATTACAATATAGTCAGATAGGTTGAAGGTGGCGCGTGGTGCTGTTGACGAAGGCATTAATGGTTTGGAATCTTTATTTATTGAAAGGATTTACGGTTTTTGAAGAGTCGGGTATTGGAGTTTATAGTTCACGAGCTTTGGATGCCACCAAATTTTGGTATCTAAGATTGGATCATGTTTGGTGATCTTGGAGCTTCTTTGTAGAAGGAAAATGATCAAGGGTGAAAGCTCTAACAAATTAGAATTATGTCAGGAGTGCGTATAAGCAAAGCATGCAAATGTAATTTTTTTTGGTGTTAGTAGTAGACATGAGTCCAGATGAGTACTAGAGTATGTCTGTGCGGATGCATGAAAACCAACAACTACATCTTTTATTAAAGGAGCTGACCGTTTTATCTTCGTTATCGATGACTACACATGGAAGGTTTGGGTGGTTGTGATGAAAGCTAAGTCAAAGTCGTTTGAGAAATTCAAAACTTAGAATATTCTGATAGAGAATGAAGGTAGAAGGAAGTTGAAGGTATTGAGATGCAACAATGGTGGCAAGTTTGTTTCCAAGGAGTTCATAGATTTCTATAAGTAACATGGAATTCAAAGACACTTCGATACACTCAGAGATCTACAGTCAAATGTAGTCGCTGAAAGGATGAATATGACTTTACTGAAGAAAGCTATTCGAGATTGACGGTAGGTTTATATTGAGGTTTTTGGGCTGAAGTTTTATCGACTGGAACGTATATTATCATCAAGTTTTGTGCTTATCTTTTACTTGAAAGATTCCAAAGGAAAGGTAGAAATGTACATCCATGCATATCAATTATTTCTAGTTATTGTATGTTCACCATACAAAAAAAGACAAGTTGGAGGCTAAAACCTACCCAATCATATTTTTGGGCTATATACAAGGCTTCAAAGGGTATTGCGTTTGAAACTGTGTTGCTAGGAGTCTAGACATGTTACATTTTTTTAGTCAGTTTTGTACAAGGCGAAGAAGACTTTACCTAATTTAGTAGATTGAAAAACTAAAAGGGCTAGAGAGATCAAGACTATTCTCACATATCAACCTAGTAGTAGAGTCAGTGCTGCAAAAGAAGACACGGTAATTGCAGTCCTTGATACATCACATGAAGGTCCACAGAATTATGATAGTTGTGAAAGTAGAGATGATTCAACTCAAAGTGGAGTTGGCAGAAGCTTATGTGAAGTTACACCTATTCGGGCAGACTTTAAAGTTAGAAGACCACCAAATATATGGAGATTGAAACTATGCAAAATTTTGTCTTGAAGATCAGTTTGATTACGCATTACATATAATGTAAGATGAGTCTTTCAATCTTGAAGAAGCTATGTGTTCGAGTGTTAGTTCGAAATAGATGCATGCTATGGAGAAGAAGAAGAATTCTCGAAGGAGAATCAGATTTGAGAGTTGGTATCACTCCTTACAGGAAGCCGAGCCATAAGATGCTAGTGAATATGTAAGATAAAAGATGATAGCAGATATAAGGTTTGATCTGTTGTAAAGTTCAAACATTGCTTGAACTTAATTCCCTTACCGAAGTGCTAGTTGCTTCCTAGTGGCCATGAGGATAGTTGGTAGATGAAGACGATGGAGGAGATCGATAGATTCGACATGAAGAGGGTACTTTCAGCACTTTATTGGAGGACGATAGCCTTGTTGGATTTATGACAAAATGCAATGGATGATTACCATGTAAAGCTCATTTGGGAAGTGTCCAACGTGTCTTGTTCGAGAGTTGCTTGGAGTAAGAGGATGTATGTAAAGTTGGTAGTCTTGGATGAAGTTGTATTATCAAGTTGGAGATTGTTAGGTTTGGTGATACAGTATTTTCCTATTAAAAAAGTTTTTGAAGATATTGTTGATTTCAGTGATATTATATTTTCAAGTAAAGAAAATTTAGAAAATATTCAATATAATGATTCAAATATATTGTTACGTAACTTCAATCAGAACAAGCTCTTCATCTTCAACACGTAGCGTACACACATGACATACACTTTATTGTATCAAAAAGGATCTTTAATGTTGTGTGGCTACCAATAGAGAAAATTTCAGAAAATATTCGATATAATGACTCAAATATATTGTTATGTAACTTCAATCAGAACAAACTCTTCATCTTCAACACGTAGCGTACACACATGACATACACTTTATTGTAACAAAAAGGATCTTTAATGTTATGTGGCTACCAACTCATATTTATGCATTTTTCTTCAAGTTATTTAGCCATGTGAGACTTAACAAATTCAAACTGTCATTAATCCTTTGCAACATGTGAGGCAACCCAAACAAATATTGTCTTTTTTTATTGCATTAGAGATGGCACTGAGCTGTTTAAAAGAATCTTATTCGACACGTGCAAAATTGGAAAAACTTGAAAATCAAAAGGAGGGACGTTTCTCATTTGAATAGGAGAACCGATGAGACATTGATTTATAATGATAAATCAATTACTTCAACCTTAAGTAATAACCTATATACCAAAATGATCTTTTCGTACGGATTGAATCTTCCTCTCAAATTATATTTCTTATTCTTCATTATCAATTTTGTAAAAAAAAATATTAGAAAATAATAAAATGTTCTCTCCTCAAAGTGGATGAACATTACTCCGCAATAGTGAAACCACTAGAAATTCCGTGTGTGAACTCTTTATTTGTTTTTTCTATTATTTGCTATTTGTATTCTTCTATCTTTGTTTTATCATACTACGACATGATCTTATTATGTACCTTTTTATTTGGGTTAATTTACGGTCTTTTACGTGAATCTACCCTAACAGTTATATATGTGGACTCTAGCATAACAAGGAGTTGATTGTATCTGTAAGCTTTGTGTCAGAAGTATGTATTTTATGTGGTTGGCGGGAAGAGTTTTGTAAGATTTCATTGTCAATCAACTGACGTTGTCTATGAGAAACAGCATATTGTGTCCTAATTAAATCCGAAAGGGTTATATTGTTTGTTACATTAGCTGAGTAATGTGCAAACAAGATTTCACGATGTTTCCACGTGAGAATCAGGCAAACAGTCCAAATCTACCAATGAATTCTACTAAGAAAAAACAAAATTTACATGAGGCGAAGTAGGAATTCATGTAGCATAAGTGAAATTTTAAAACTACAAACCAAGGGCGTGCCCACTATCCGAAACAATATAGCCATGGTGACAACTTTAGTTAGAGTCAGCATTAGAATTCCAAGCTGGACTATAGAAGAAGAAGATTGAGCCCTAATGATAATGAAATCATAAGCAAGGGCTAATACCATAAGTGGCCTAAGAACCATTTCAAGATGGAGTCAGACTACCTTAATAATGAACAAATTCAAAAAAGATGATGAACACAATTATTCCTAAAAGAGAGTGAAATTTCAGATGAGATTAAGTGTACTGTAAAACTCTGGGTATACATCATAATCATGCCTGATTCAAGTTATATCTGGGTCCTGGGCAAAGATGATAAACGATGATAAATTAATTTGGGGTTAGATCATCACACCTTAAAACAATAGGTTCAGCTTAAAACTTGCTGCAGCGAAACTCGAGCTTTACCACCTACATGTAGCATAAGTGAAATTTTAAAACTACAAACCAAGGGTGTGCCTACTATCCGAAACAATATAGCCATGGTGACAACTTTGGTTAGAGTCAGCATTAGAATTCCAAGCTGGACTATAGAAGAAGAAGATCGAGCCCTAATGATAATGAAATCATAAGCAAGGGCTAATACCATAAGTGGCCTAAGGACCATTTCAAAATGGAGTCAGACTACCTTAATAATGAACAAATTCAAAAAAGATGATGTACAAAATTATTTCTAAAAGAGAGTGAAATTTCAGATGAGATTAAGCGTACTGTAAAACTCTGAGTATACATCATAATCAGGCCTGATTCAAGTTATATTTGGGTCCTAGGCAAAGATGATAAAGGATGATAAATTAATTTGGGGTTAGATCATTACACCTTAAAACACTAGGTTCAGCTTAAAACTTGCTGCAGCGAAGACTTGAGCTCCACCACCTAAGTTCGTCAACCTAGCCTGTTACCAAACAACCCAAACCTAATTATGCAAAATGGCATGCTATGCCATATTTATGTAATGTAAACTTCTTAAGTTGGGTCCTTATCTCCAACTGAGCCCTGAACGATCGCCCAGACAGCCCAGGCTCAGGGCCGTTCCTGATCATAATAAATCTTATTCACTAATAATTACATGGGTTTTGAGATATTCTTATATTTTCTAAATCTTAATGAACCAAACCCAAGTATATATTATGGTTGTACACTTATAAACTCCAAAACAGCATGTGATGAGTAAAACACTTTCTTTGGCTCAATCACATATTGGGAAAAGAAAAGATGATGTTTGATTGAACCATTCTGGTTTTTGGCTTTCGGCATATAAAAATGTGAACAATGTACGTATATTGTGGAAAACGGCCGTTTTATAAAACAGAGTTAACACAGAGAGCAGGAAAGTAACGAAAAAATAAAAGATAATTTATCCTTCATTCCTCCCTTCTTTTATGGTCTCCTCCATCTCCTTTGCATTCACCCGCTGTTCTTCGGCTTTTTTTTATTTGTAATTAATATTAAAAACCCAAAATATGAAACATAACTTGAATCAAACACCGCCTAATATTTTGTTGTGTTTTTTTCCACTGTAAACCACGCATCATTTTTGATACTACACGAGTATTCCTACTGAAAGGTGGGGTTTAATTTTAGAAGAGAAAAGGCTAAAAGGTCCGAAAAGGGAGTAAGAAATTTTGTACGAAAATGATCCACCGCTTTCTGCTGCTTCAAGCTTTTAAAATCAATGGCTCCTCCTGAATTCCGCCCAAAATCACACAGACCTGCACACCTATTTTTGGACCTCCTTGCATCCGCCTTTTAGAAATTAGGGCAGGCGATTGTAATTTCGGTATATTTCTCTAGATTGTATGGTTGATAGTCTATTCAGCATATTCTGTCTATTATTTTCTGATATAAATTAAATAAAGTCTGAAAGAGGAATGGTTATTAACATCACCAATTTGTTTACACGTTATAGTTTTTCATGCATTTTGATGTTTAATCCCAGTATTAAATTAGCTATCTGATTTTTGCAGGAAAAAATCCAGAGTCTGCTGGGAGTTTCATGAGTATATTATATGCAGAGAAATTCATTGCTATAAATTGTGTGAGGATCATGTGTATCAATAACAGAGATGGTTCTGTTAAATTGATGAAAAATTGAAACAATTTGGGACATGGTAAATATATATACATATAACATATTGCTATGAGCACATGTCACATGTACTATGAAAGTCCGGGATGTATGCCTGCATGAATTTTGCATATACTGGCTCTGAAAGCAAAAGGTTAATATGTATCCATGAACGCAAAAGCTAATATATTGATATGAATGCACGGTTATGTTTGCTGCTGTCGATACAAACAAACCCTTCTATTTTGAAGCCATCCACTTCAAACGATGAAGACAGAAGATGGAATTTTATCCAACCATACAAAAAGGTGGTGCACGTGCTTACAATGCATAAGCCAGCACTTCCAAAAAATCGAACATACGAGCAAACAAAGCATGTGCTGGAAAATGACTATCTATGCCAAAAAAACATCTTCTGGCTAAGGGCAACTCCAACAAGAGAATAGATATCAGTTTTTGTGAAATCTACACCCATTTTGAGCTCCAACAGAGTGTAGAAACATCAAAGAGTTCGGAAATCTAGGGAGAAAGGTTCGGAATGTGCGAACTCGTGATGCGGTTGTTGAACATGCGCGTGGATACACGCGTTTGTTTAACAAGTGCAAGGATTTCCGCGTTTGTTAAACAAACGCCTGTATCCATGCGTATGTTTGTCAACCGCATGATTAGTAATAATTTAGATTACTCATTTATGATTAAGTTGTGTGCTATTTATGTTACTTCCACCGATTTAGAAATTTAGGCACGAAGATGTAATTAAACAAAAAAGATCAATGGTTACAAAAGCTTAAGATACATGATTTCACTAACAATTAACGGATACATGGTTTCAGATACTGATTAAAGGTTACAGTACACAATTAGAACTACTAAAGCAACGAAAACACAACTAAGTTTAAATAGTTTTACTGACTTCCAACAAAGTTCCATAGATGATCTGTTAAATCTTTCTGGAGTCTTCGATGAATTTGAGCGTTACGGTAGGATAGTTGGCTTTCGATGTAAAACTCAAGCTCTAGTTCTAGTTCGCTTTCAATCATATTTTCGCGCCAAATCTCAGGTGGAGCAGGGTAGTCGTAATTGAAATCATCATCCATGTCTCTTTCGTCCTCTATAATCATGTTATGTAAAATAACACAAGTATACATTATCTTGGTCATTTTATTTGGAGACCAAAGTCTGCATGGATTACTGACTATGGCAAATCTGGATTGTAGAGTGCCAAATGCTCTTTCTACATCCTTTCTTTGTCCTTTTTGCATTGCTGCAAACCTTGCTTGTTTATGGTTTTGTGGTTCGGTATTGTCTTGACAATGGTACTCCATTGTGGGTATATACCATTGCCTAGATAATATCCATGGTCATAGTCGTGACCCTCTAAAGTAAAATGATATGAAACTGGTCTACCGTTCGCCAAATCGTTAAACAACGTTGAGCGTTCAACTACGTTCAAATCATTGTTCGAACCCGGCATTCCAAAAAAAGCATGCCATATCTGCAAGTCGTACGACGCTACAGCTTCAAGTATAATAGTTGACGTATGAGACTTACCTTGATAAGCTCCAGCATGTGTTTTTGGACAATTCTTCCACTCCCAATGCATGCAGTCTAAAGATCCTAACATCCCAGGCCATCCTCTGCTACCGTGCATATTCATTAACATTACAATGTCGGCTTCGTTTGGTCTACGCAAGTATTGATTACCGTAAACGTCTACGATAGCTTGGCAGAATGGTTCACGCATTCTAGTACTGTGCTTTCTGTAATTTTCAAATTTTCGTCTTGAGCGTCAGCATGACCTCCATAGGCTAACATACGCAGTGCAGCTGTCATCTTTTGAATTCCGGTAAGCCCATTGTCATAGATGCATTGCGTTTGTAGATGAAGTAGGAATCGTGTTGTTTAATACACTCTAGAATTCGAAGAAACAAAGGACGCCTCATTCGGAATCTCCTTCTAAACTCTGTAGCTGTATACCTCGAATTTGAAACAAAATAATCTTCCATTAGTCTCTCGTTGTGCCATGAATGATGACGATTTTTATATCGACGGCCAACAACAGAACCCCCATGTTTTTTGCTAGATTCACCATCTCCTAACGCAGCTATTAGCTGTCTTTGTCGACGAAAATGATCATCCACCATAATATCAAAGTCTTCGTCAGAATCATCGAACAACATACACTCTTCGGTGGACATTGTGGACTTTCGAGTTTTTTGAGTGTATATACTAAAAATATTGGACTGTGTTTGAGTAGTGAATGCTGCAAGTTTTCCTCCATATATAACATAGTTTTTCTACATTCTGGTCTTCATTGGATACCAAAATGTGGCATGCATTGGTTACCGCAGTATGATTGTCATTGGATACCGCATTTTGTCATAAAGCAACAGTATGATTGTCATTGGTTACCGTAGTATGATTGTCATTGGATACCGCATTACTGATATAAAGCAACAGTTGCATTACTATTGACATAAAGCATTAATGGCTTTATTGCTGACATAAAGCAACACTTGCTGTAGTTCTGATATAAAACAGTACCTTGTAATAATGGCTTTATTACTAACATAAAGCAATAATGGTTGTATTGTATTGTTATCTTTCTGTCTCTTTCTTTTGTACCTTGTAACTTATCTTGTTATTGTTAATACTCGTATTGTTGATTTTTGACAATAGCACCAATAGATCCAACAATAAACTTAAGGATACAACTATAGCACAAATAGATCCAACAATAAGCGTAACGATACAAAAGCTTATAAAGATACAACAACTTACAATAGTAGATTCAATACGCAAGCACATTAATTGTTACGCTCAATCTAAAGGGATTCTAAAGAGGTTCGAAGTCGCCTATTCTCTTGTTCTAACTCGTTGGCATAAGAAATAGCCCTTGGAGGGAAACGGTCGTCTATCCACTCAAAATAATTGCATCCGTTAGGCCATAGCGAGCATAACTGGATCCTACGACCAATATCCTCTCCGTCCGCCCGGACTACCACCTTTACTGCGTAACCACAGTGGCAACAAACGGGATAAGAGTTAACTTCCTGCTCGTTAGGAGACTGGTTAACTGAACCTCGTCGTACCTCTTGATTACCTACATCTGGAACAGTCGGAGGACGAGGGATTGTAGCCGCTCGTAAGCGTTCTTCATTTACAGTTTGGACTACTTGATGACCTACATTTGGAACATGAGCAATTGGTGGATGAATCGTCAGGCGGGCCAACTCCGGGAAGTCACGACGCAGGTCCTCGTAGTGCTGCTCTTGGTATTCGATATTCCAATCAATATCTGTTCTTGGACTTGAAGGCGGACGCTCAGAAAAGTTTTGATCATAGATCGAATCCATTGGCGAGGGCCATGACCATGAAGGCATTTTATTATTTTGATGAAAATTTTGGTTCCAGCTAAATAAAAAGTATTAACCGTAGATATTTATAGGGGCAATATGTGGAGTAAACATACATACAGTGTAGGGTTAAAGCAGTGTGCATGTAACGATCGTTTCAACTAAGGTGATATGACAAGTCAGTGGCCTCAGTTCAGACCACTGTAGGGAATACTGTAGGGAATCTGCTTTTGATTGATAACGTATATCGAGGACGACCCCAACAGTACAAATTCGCAAGGACTGCACTATAATCCGAAAACACTCGAAAAAGAGTGACATGACTCCACTCTGCCATAAAACATGAATGCATTTATATGGCCTAGTTTATATGACTCCACTCTGCTATAAAAAGTGAAACGTGCAAGACTTGACCAGTCCCCTTACGAACACTATAGCACCAATATATAATTGACTTCGAAGATGTATTTATATGACCCAGTTTTATGCTCTGTAAACTCATAATTAAATTACCACGCATTCAAAATTTGAGCTATGAACAACTTGGAAAATGACGATGAGGCTTCTATTAATCAACGCCCTGGAAAAGAAATTGTACTTGAAGGGAAGGTTTCCAAGCCACTACGTACGATTGGATTCAACCCTATCTGCCGTTGTGGACAAGAATAAGTCGTGCTTGTTGCCAATACTAAGAAAAATGTCGGGTCGTCGATTTTTCGCTAGTGAAGCCTACAAGGACCACAATGTTTTTCCTGCTGAAATTGATTGTTGTAACTTTAAGCAGTGGATTGACCCTCCCATGGGCAAACGTGGCCGTCAATATGCACTGGAAGCGCAAGCCAAAATAAGACGCTTGAACAAGATTATTGCCGATAAACCTAGAGCTGGACCTTTCCCAAGACCGTGGTAGATGTATTTGTTTAGTAGATGTTTAATTTTTATTTTACTTTGAATTTGATGTTGTTGTTGTTGTAAGCTTCTAAGTTGTTGTTGTTGTAGTTCGTATGATTGTTGTTGTAGTTTGTATAATTGTTGTTGTTGTACGTATAGTTGTTGTTGTAGTTTGTATGATTGTTGTTGTTCGTATGATTGTTCTTGTAGTTTGTATAATTGTATTTCGTATGATTGTTGTTGTAGTTCGTATGATTGTTGTTGTGGACGACCCCATAAACTAAGAATATACACAGGGATGACCCTATTTTCTGGCTTTGCTTCATTAAAGGTCGACAAGTCCCCTTGTTTCTGGCTTTGCTTGTAGTTTGTATGATTGTTGTTGTAGTTCGTATGATTGTTATTGTGGACGACCCCATAAACTAAGAATATACACAGAGATGACCCTATTTTCTAGCTTTGCTTCATTAAAGGTCGACAAGTCCCCTTGTTTCTGGCTTTGCTTTATTAAAACAATGGTCAAGTCATCTTTAATCAATACGAGTTGTCAAGTCATGTTGTTTCTATTCGTTGGACAACCTATAACACGTTACCCTAGTGGTGCAGAGTGTAGTAACATTAACTGCTGAAATGCAGAGCCGTAGCAACTCAACTGTTTAGGACATAGGGTTGTCTTGTCATATGTTTGTATCCTACTGCTCAGTTAATGATGACAAAGCTTTACCAAATAGCAACCCCCTTGTTTAAATAGTTTACACTTCGTCCCCCCAACCATACCTACAAAATTGTGTGTTCTACATCAACCACGACGATAAGGTGAGAAACTAGTACTCTTTTTGCTTCTACGTGTTTACATACTTCTTTGTGTACATAATATGTTCCTTGTTTCTGTGTAGCTTAAATGGACGATTGGGTAATAAGTGATGAACTCGCAGATAAAATGTTTGATGAGTATGAACGGAACAAGGAGGAGGAAAAAGATGGTGGTTTTGTTCCAGATACACAAGTAGAATAGGCGGAAGAAACAGTTCAAAATGAAGTTGTTCGTGGTACTCAAAAAATAGTTGAAGTTCAAAAATTAAAAGGACGTCCACGCAAAAACATAAGAAGGCAAGTGGTTAACCGTAATCGTCCCAACCAAAGTGATGCTAGCTCCAGTGGTACTACAACAAAATTCTCTCCTCAGGACTTACTTATACTCTGAAATCCTATATCGAAGCTTACGATAGAAGAGATTTGATGCTGATGCAAAATGGATGAGGGCTTACCCACGAAGAATTTTGGTCCATGATAACAAGATTACATAACAATCATCGTAAATGCACCACTACACGAACTTCTGCTGAAATTCATATGGCTCATCGGCGTTTCGTTAATACTTGTGGACGATACCAGAAGATTATAGAGACAGTTGAAGATGAAAACATATTTAAAGAGAATCGGGCAACTTTTGATTCTCGTTACCTTGCAAAGTGTAGGACTGATTTTGTTGGGTACGAAGCCTACAAACTGCGTTATAGTTGGATAACCCGATACGGTGCTGAATAGGCAAATGATTTTGCTTATTGCTTGTAGGTACATCATAAGTTTTAGTACTTATTTCATTGTTATCTCTTGTAAGCAACTTTGTAGTCAAAATTTCGGTACTAGTTATGCTCGTCCAATTTGAATATAAATTCAAATCATTTGTTGAGTATATAAACATATTTTAAAAAAATATAAATGGTTAAGATAATTATATATGATATATTAAAAATATGAAGCAGTATATAAACATATTATTAAAATTAATAGTTAAATATACTAATAAATTGTTGAAGAATTTTTAAAATTTTAAACATTATAAAATATACTATTAAATTGTTAAATAAGAATTAGATTAATATAAGCGCTTGTTAAACAAGCGCTTGGGTCCACGCGTTTGTTTAACAACCGCGTGGATCCACGCGGTTGTTTAACAAGCGCTTATTTCTACGCATTTGTTAAACAAACACGTGGTTTGAAAACTGTTGGGCAATTCCGCCAGTTCGATTTTTCCGAGTGTAGATAATTGGATTTTTGCACCCAAACTGTTGGAGATGCTCTAAGCAGCGATCTCTATGACTATCACTATTCAGCTAAGTCTGCAAAAGATATGGGAGAGGCTGTAAAAATACAAAACATTGGAGGCTAGAGATAAAAAATGCATTGTCCACTGCTACTTGAAATACCAAATGACATACAATAAGTCGGTGGATGTACACTTCCATGAAATCTACAAAATCGTAAATGAAATCAAACAATTTCATGTTGTTATAATTATCGACAAACTAGCACCAAGCACCAGGTTGGAATTCTTTTAAAGGATTTGCTTAGACATAAGACCAGTGACGTACCCAGAAATCTCAACCAGTGAGGGCGAAAAATTAAAAAAATACTTTATTAAAAAAATCTCATCCAGTGACTGCCTTCTATGCTATCTACCGTCTACCTCATGAATTTTATCAACTTTGGGCATGTACGTATTGTTATTCAAGCATTCATTTTCAACCACACAACCCTCATCGCCATCTATAGTTCCCATTGCCAAGATTTCTTTCTCACCCAATATAAAAGAATTTTGAATCCATTGTGCCTCAATGTTTGAGGCTGCAAGGTGAGGTGTTATACCTGAGGTTGACTGAGAGTCAATGGCAGCAGCAACAGTCTTCATTTTGAAAATATCACTATGATTTTACGGAATAGATTAGATGAGCCAGAAATTCCAGTCTTCCGCTGAGCCGTGGGGGAGGTGGCAACCGTACTCGATTTCTCCAATTGAGGACTTACTGAGTTATTCACATCATCTGTTGAGCTCGCGTTTGATTTCAATTTAAACACGTTTGCTTCCTGCTGTAGTTCGGATCTAGGGTTACGAGGTGGCGCAGAAAAAAGGCGCCCTGAACGCGTTGCTGAGATGGAGGTAGCGATGGCTGCAAACTTCATTTTCCGAGCCATCTTGAGAAATCAAAAGGAGAACTAGGGAGATTGACTTGGAAGAGAAGGCGGTTGTGAAGAATTATCGCGGGCGGATATTGAATTATCGTGGGCTGCAAACTTTTATTTGTTCTTTCTTCAAAATGCCAGTGGGGGCGGAGGACCCCACTAGGCCTGAATTGGGTCCGTCATTGCATAAGACCACATATGTAATAATCTGGATTTTTAGTTTATTAATTTTGAACCTTTTATATTGTTTTAAATATTGAGTTGATAACATAAATAGATTTTTATATCGATTAAATAAACGAATCATAATTTAATTTCGAATATATTGAATTGTCCTAATATGAAAATGAAAATAATTGAATTTGAAGTTATCAATATAAATTCTATTTGGAATATAAACGATAATAATAATAATTTATTTTCAAGAAGTTGATTTTTTTAATTTAAATTATATTTTCTCGATTTACTTTGATATGTGAAAAGAAACAATTTTCGAATGAACTCGGATTTCAACGAAACTAATTTTATTAAATCGGTAGTGATTTATTTTTGTAAGATTTCCAGTTTGGAGTCAACTGGAGTTATTTTGTGAGCATGCACAATTTAAACGCATTTCGATTCACGTTGAGAATTAAAAGGAAGTTTTACAAACGATCTCGGAATTCAACGAAACCAGTTCCATTCTCTCCAGAATGTTAATTTATTATGAAATTACAAGTTTCATCGCGATTGGAGCTCGTATGTGGTCGTTTAAGCGTGTTACTTTGAGCCTAAGTTTTACAAGAATATTTTATTACTAAAATTCTCTATAAGTATACATACACCCCTCTAATTCCTCTTCTATTTTTCTTCTGTGATGCTAAGGGCACTGTAGCACCCCGCATTTTTATTGAAATTTAAAATGTGGAAATATGTATATATATTATATACATAGATATATTTAAGAGAAAAGTTAATTATTTCATGTAATAAGTTCATGCAGTGAAATGAAGGAAAAATTAAGTGCAGTACATGAAATACGAAGAAACGCATGCGAACAATTAAATAGAAAAAAAATTGAAGAGCTTCAGAAATTTGGTCACAAAATTATCGTTATTGCGTTCATGGCGATTTTCTAGTCAGTTTAGACCTATGGTTTGCAGAAAACCGATTTAAAATGAAGAAGATATCTTTAAATTAAATAATGCAGCAAAACATTAAAAAGTGGAATGAAAAAAGAATAATGTTTAGCATTGTTCTAAGGTTTATAAGCAAAAGATTTAGTAGCTCATTTGGTTAGAAAATGTGACTTGCATACAAGAGGTACAAAGTTTGATCCCCGCCAGCGCCATATTTTTGTTTTAAGGGAATGACTAAAAAGTGGCTTAGTGTGAACGCAGTTCAAAAAGTGGTTTAGTGTGAAAATGGTTAATTTGGAAGATAGCTAAAAAGATATATATATATATATATATAGAATATATATATACATACATACATATATATATATATACATATGACGTGTACGCCTCATGTGGCACACATGGCGCATTTTTATTGGTCAAGGCTTTTTTTTTTAACGTGGCCTTCTCTGATTGGCCTGATGACGAATTCTGAGGTATTAGGGCTTATGTGTCGTGCTGTGATTGGCTGAGTGATACATCTCTTTGGTTTGGATGGCTCTGATTACTCCTAGACTGATCTAAAAGCTAGAATTAATCTTAGACTTCTATATAATCAACTCAAACCCTAAACCTAAAACACATAAATACATTCTATGAAGCAGTCATGTTGTCTCTCTCTGAACTAGCGTAGCCTCCATCTTCTTAAAACTAGAATATCTTCTTCAACTAGAAATCAATTAGAAGAACATCAATAGTCTACATCAAAGGAATAGCTTGACAAATTCAGAAATCAGATTCCAGAATACAAGAACTGTTCTTTTTCTGTAAGTTCAGTTATATTTCAGATTTAAATATATAAAAGTCATGACTTGAAATAAATCGAATCTAGAATTGTGCCTAATTGTGATTCTGATTCATGTTTGTCTTTGTGACAAATCTGAAATTAACTATGCCTATGAGACTATTGTGATTTGTACAATTGGACCTATCGTATTGTATATTAATTTGGTGATGCTTTTATGTTATGTTATGTTATGTACATGTTCATAAGTTAAGTCATGTTCATATATGCTTATATGTTTAGATCTACATGCTTGCTTTTATGTTATGTTATGTACATGTTCATAAGCTAAGTCATGTTCATATATGCTTTTTTATGTTATGTTATGTACATGTTCATAAACTAAGTCATGTTCATATATGCTTATATGTTTAGATTTACATGCTTACATGTTTAGATCCAAGTTAATACATATGTTTAAGATCTATGTAAATTCGTGTTCATATGCTTAAGATCTATGTTAATTGGATCTAACTCAAGTACAAGTTCACATTGATATGCTTGATTACGTTTATATTGTTCATGAAAAAAATTGTATTACACATGCTTAGTTAGATTCATATTATTTTGTACTGTTGGAATGCTACATGTTCCTTACTTTTCCCTTTTGTTTATGAATTAGGCTAATTTGCGAGCCTAATGTTCTATGTAAATTATGCGAACGAATAACGGGGGGAAACGTTGGGGTAAAACATTAAATTACATGCTAATGGCATAGATTGACTCATAATCATGTAAATAATTAATAGCATGAAATGGTATAATTTGTATACCGTTAATTATGAACATAATTTAAATAGTAAATGTGACATGACAACACTTGTGGATAATTTACATATAAACTTGACATAAATGACGAATATGTAAATTAAATAAAGGATGAACATGCCTAACCCGAGGTTAGATTGAGTTGTGGTGTAAAACTGCCCGGAACCGCCCGGCACATGTAGTAACCGCAACAACACCTATCTAATGTGAGAGGATAGTGCTTCATGCCCAAGAAAAACCCGAGGTTAGATTGAGTTGTGGTGTAAAACTGCCTGGAACTGCCCGACACATCCAGTAACCTCAATAACACAGATCTAATGTGAGAGGTTGGTGCATTAATAAATCAATTAATGCTAATGAACAAGACATGCTAAGAATGGTAGGGTTAAGTTAACTAAGGCAATACTTAACCAGTACTACATGTTAATTAAAAAAATGGTAGGGTTAAGTTAACTAAGGCAACACTTAACCAGTACAACATGTTAATTAAACAAATGGTAGAGTTAAGTTAACTAAGGCAACACTTAACCAGTACAACATGTTAATTAAACAAATGGTAGAGTTAAGTTAACTAAGGCAACACTTAATCGATATAACATGATGTATGGTAGGGTTAAGTAACACAAGAAGGCAACACTTAACCAATATATAACCTGATATATGATAGAGTTAAGTAACACAAGAGGGCAACACTTAACCAATATAACATGATGAACGAGTGGGGTTAAGTTAATAGAAAACACTTAACCAATACAACATGATGTGTGGGTGGGTTAAGTTAACATAAATGGACAACACTTAACAAATATTACATAAACGAAGCGGATAGGGTTAAGGCAAGCTTAACCAATAATACGTATTGACTTGATCAATGGGAGGGTTAAGTACATCTTGTGTAGGTGGGTAATATTAGTATATATAGGCCCACAAACTTAACCGTTAAATAAACATGCTTGAATAGGTGGGAGGGTTAAGTACATCTCATGTAGGTGGGTAATATTCGCATATATAGGCCCACAAACTTAACCGTTAAATAAACATGCTTGAATCGGTGGGAGGGTTAAGTACATCTCGTGTAGGTGGGTAATATTTGTATATATAGGCCCACAAACTTAACCAGTAGGAAACTCTAGTAACGGGGACACATTTCAGTAGTAACCCACAAAGATGCATCATGGTACCCTGAATTAGGCAGGGGGGCACGATTACTGGGCTGATTATAAGCGGTCAAAATAGCGGCAGGGGGTACGTCAGTGTAGGTTTCGATGGTTTACGGGCGTGCACGTACTCCAAGTGGGAAAAAGCATGCACTGGGTACCAGTAGTTACACGATGTGCATCTTGAATCGTGTCGGGTTGCTATCATAAGGATTGATACACCTTATGGTGGGACCAGCACAGGGTATCTACACGCAAGAGAGGGCCGATTGACACAGACACATGGAACATTAATACAAGTACGGAGCCGATCGATAGGGTAGTAAGGGTACATCTAACATTTTCATGGCAATTAGGCTGATTGAGGTAAGATCCTCCTACTAGATGTACACCTGAAGGCTACCGCAATTGCGGGGATTGGGATCACGTTGTAATATTATCATTTTATACAGATTACTAGTTGGGACACTAGTTAGGCGGTGTAGAGATATAGTGTAATGACCGGGTATTTACGCTTATCACTGACACAGATTACACTTATCAATGACACAGTTATTGAATGATCGTAAGTACGTGTTTACAGATACGATTTAAAAATCAAGACTTTAAATATTTTAAACATGTCAAAGGGTTAAAATTGCATTTTTCTCTTATGTATGTACGATAGCATATATTTGATATCGTTTGTTTAAATTCATTTTATACATATATAAAGAGTAACACTTATACATAGCAAAATTTTAAAATGCCATTCTTTTTGCAAACACTCTGTTCATTTTTTCAAAAGGGTTTTAAAACCTTATTTTGGCAAACTCTTTACTTTTAACCTCAAACCCTCTTGGATCAAAACATGATTAAACACTCTTTATGTTCTCAAAACAAAATGTAAAGGAAATATTTGTATTTGCATCAAACCAAAACAAGAATTGTCAAATCCTCTTGCAAAATCATGATCTCATATACACTATGGATTTTGCTAGCAACTAGGATCTTTAGGTAAATATATGTCACATGGCCAAATCATTTGAGATTAAAGTATTTTCGGTTTTTGAATCTTTCTCTTTTCTTGCTTAAGATTTCTGAAAATACATTTCCTTTTCATTTTTCAAAACCACGGCTACTTTGTCAAAGAGCATGTGCATAAAAGATTTACAAAATCATGCATATATACCAAGGATCTTGCCTACACTAGATCAATTCTACACCATAGATTTTCTATAGATTTTTCTATGCATATTTAATCACATGTCATATATTTTCTTGTGCAAAACTTTCAAATTTTCTTTCACCTTGGAAGGCAAGTAAAAGTATTAAAGGATTTCTTGTTAAATCACAATGTCATGTGAGAAATGTGTTTTCAAAACCCAAGAAATTCTGAATATTTATGGTACTAAGGATGATCACAATATTTGTTTAAACCAAGGAAAGTTTTGAGAAGAACATGGATTTATACATGAGCATTTAATGTGATATTACATAGGAAACCAATGGCAGAAAAGAGGGTACATGTGCAGGGATTTTTCCGAGCAAATATTTGCTGATGGTAGCCTGTTGGCCATAGGAAGAAGTGTATTGTCATTTCAAAAGTTTAGGAGAATAGGATTTTACATCAAATAGCTAATAGGAAATCTAGTTTTTCTCCTTTTAATCATCTTAGCAGGTCTGTAGAAAACATCCTACTCATAGATCTTTTCCAATGCATATATTTAATGCACTATTATTTTAAAGAATTTAGAACACCTATAAATAAGAACACATACACATTGTTTCATCACCACAAATCATTCGAACAAGAACTGAAGCTGAGGAGTTAAGAAAAAGAAAAGAAAAGCTAAAGACAGAGAAGCGTAAGTGAGTAAACACTCACTATTTTATTTCTACAAATCCATACAAGTTTATTTGGTTGATATGTTGCAGCTTGTTATGATTGAATTGCAAAACTTATTAGTAAACCCATACATATTGATTACACCGGAGACACCCTCAGTTATACTGCATACACATGTGTACTGTCACATGTTTGAACATTACTCTGTTTTATTTCAAATCTTCATATCTGTGTTGATAGTATAAGCTTGAGTTCCTGCATGAAAGTATTCATTTAGTTTACTAGTTAAGAATAAAATAAGCCACAACAAACGAACTACATATGTATACACAGTATAATATATACAGCAAAGAAAGTGAGTTAAACACTCTCTGTTGTTTCTTATATGATCATATAATTAACAGTGGATGCTTGCATACATGCGTGGCACTTGTTTGAATGTGATTAAAACCCTGTGCTGAAAACATATGAGTTTGTATATTAGTTTAAAACTCTGAAATCTTGCCTATAAATTTAACTGTGTACTTCAGTCTTTGTTGTTAAGACATACCCTCTGTTTTGGCCTTGTAACCTTCATGTTTTTGTTCCAGCATGGATTCTAAACTTGAATATATTCATGAAAATGTCCACTTTGATGGCCTGTGTATGTTAAAAGAAATAAGCCACTTCAACATATCACAAATATCCCTACTTACAAGACATACAACAAGAAGAAATGTTATAGCAAATTTTCAATGAACCTGGATTTAAATTTCAGACAGATCAAATATATTTACGGTAAAAAAATATGATTTTAGAAACATATATCAGAAATTTTAAATGTAAAAGGAGATGAGAAATAAGCTTTGCCGGAACCAATATGGTGAAGATATAAACAACAGAAATGTTGAGGGGAGAGAGAGGCTGTGAGTGTGATCTATGAGACGTTGGATGAGCAGAAAAGTTTGATAGTTCGCTAATCAATTTAAGATGTTACATGAGGATTTTACGATCGAGTTGATCGGAGATGAAGAGAATGGGTTAGAGTAATAGGGTTGTTGCGCGTATACGGTCAGTAAATGTTGGTGCATGGACCGACATGAGTGTGCACATGCACACCGAGTTGTGCACGGCATTGTTTGGGTATTCGAAAGTGTAGTGGAACTTAACTAAAATATGAGGCGAATGGTTAACAGCAGGTCTCGGCATTTGTTTGAAGAAGTGGCGTGAAATTCTAAACCTGGTAAGTTCGCCAGTCACAGTGATGGATTCATCGGAGCTGTGACGGAAGAGCCATGATTCACGGCATTAAGGACAGGGAAAATAAAGTGGTGGTTCACGGCTACTAAATGAAGTATAAGTATGTTGAATATAAGGAGAAGTAAAAACAACAGTTAACAAGTTAGAAAAGGGGTGGGTCTTACTGTGGCGGACTGGAACCATGGACGGACGGGTAGAACTGATCACTAGAGCTGGATTATGTGGTGGAGTCGACGTCATAAGATGGAAGGGTAAGCGCGGCCAATGATTTTCGAGGTCGAGAGGCCTGGAGATGTGACTGTGCAGGTGCACACCGTGCACAAATGTGCACCGTAATAGCAGCATGGTTGGGAAGTAGTAAAAATGATATGGTTCACATTGTAGCTGGCCTCGGCCTTTAGGTAGAAGTGGTGTGAACTACTGAGACGTGGCGGACATATCACCGGAGACGGAGCTTGACGGATGAGCAGACTTTCATGACAACATGGTGGTGAAAGCATTTACGTGTAACCATGAAAGGGAAATGAACTTGAGGCAGTAAGGTATTAACAGCAGACCTTGTGAGCAGGAACGGACATGGGAGGCTGAGCACCGGAGTTAGAGTTATTGCGGAGGAGGTATAATTCACGGTGGCAAGGAATGGAAGCATTGAAGAGTAAATGAAAGTGGAAGGAGTAAACATTTAAAAAGGGGAGAAGAGTTATTAGCATGTCTCGTTTTTTACATTCCTGGAAGGAATGTTTGTTCTGTGCAAAACATTAATGTCGCGTGGCAGCTCAGGAAATAGAGGAGGTGTGGCATTAGGAATATGGGCTTTTAAACGTTGGGCCATGCATAAAATCACTTAATTAACCAAACAAGAAAATATTTCCGTAGCCTTTTCGTATAGGCCGTGTGTCCACACCATAGTTTGATTTTAGAAAAGGGTTAGTTTAGACTATCAAATTGTTGTTTAAAAACTTGGTTTTAAATCAATACTATGGTTAAACAACCAATATGTTAAAGTAGAATGATAAGTAAAAATATGACGGAGATTATATAATTCTTATATAAAATCAATGTAATTTTAAAATTTAATTTATTTAAACAATACTTAAACAAGGAATTATATGATCATTTTGAAACCAAGGAGTCGATAAGATCTATGTGCCGATTTTAACGCATTATCGGAAGATGGTTCGCGATAGGTTTTGAAATCAAACATTTAAATTTTTATTTATCAACTTTTGGTAATATCATTTTTAGAAAATATGACTTATAAATGTTGGAATATATTTCGAATATAATAATCTATTTTATGTAAATACCACTTGTCCCTAAAATATATTAACGCTGATCGTTTCGAAGACTCCAGATCTATTTCCCACTTTGATTCGGTTTTTACGTCGCAAATCAAAGAGTATTAAAGAGAATAGAGGACGAAGTTATACAAGGGTTTTTTTACAGAATAGTGCCTTCGGTTTGTCCAGTCCAAGGGCAACTTGTATGGACGAATGTCTGACAAAGTAATTCTAACTGATCACGAACGTTGATCTCTTCAAACATATTTATATGGTGACAGAGGAATTCGTTTCTCTCGCTGTATACCTATAGTATATTTTTGTGAAAGTCAATTAGTGATTGGTGAGTTTTGATGATGTGGCATTCAAAGGAAATAAACAGTGATGATGAAAAGGTAAGTCGAGCCTCAAGCCTCACACCTAGGAAATGACAAAAATCGGGCAGGCAGCATGGCTTTGTGGGTCGCTCCCATTAGGATGTAGCATCACCTATCTAGAGAAATTCCTTTTGTTTCTTATTCTATCGATTCTGCCCATTCGGGAATGGTTGCCGTACACAACCATTGGTGATATACATTCGATACACTCAAGAGAAATGAGTGGTCGGTCATGTGAGGGCCGGGTTGCAAGACGTTCTTGTTGAACCCAGTGTATTCGCGTCTAGAGATACACGATCGGAAGGTGTTCCCATACCTTGTCATAGTCGGAAATCTATTATCCCTAAGCGCCAAGCGGTTTTGTTTGTATACTATATAGGAGAATGTGAGATGCAAGCATTCTTCTAGATTCTAAATTATTTGCGAAAAACCCTAGACACTGTGATAATATCTGTTTTAAGTATACAAAGTGTTTTATTCTCATAATGTAAAAACCCGTTTCGTACTTACGGCGTGGTCTTATGGGATATTTTTATTTATTTTAAATCGTTTACTCATGCCAGTCCCCTGACTGACCCGGAGAGTATTTTTCTGTGTTTCCCTTAAACTCTTGGGTATTCATAACACTTGTTATGAATAGATAAGTGAATCAGGATTTGATGAAACTTGTGAAGCTGGATGGAGATTATCTGTGTGCTGGTCCACCTACCTTATCTACTGTATAATTAAGTCTGCAAGTTAGTCGTCAGTGATATGTATAATTAATGATGTACTATGAGTGGCTGTATTACTAGGCCTATGATGTTCTGATGTAATTTGTACTGCTGTGTAATATTATAAAGTATCATCTTTTGTTAAAATTCCGCTGTGAGATTCTGATGTTTTCTGTGATTTTATCTTCTATCTATTCTTATTAATGGCACAACTTCCGATGTGCTCGAAAGTTGGGTCGTTACAGTTGGTATCAGAGCTTAGGTTACTGATTACCTAGGCTTTGGGTGAGCGTGAGAGAGCGTATTTTTGAAAATTTAAAATAAATTTAATTTAAATCAACTTGGATGGTATACCTAAGTTAGTTATATCCAATCAAGTCTGGATTGACGACCTGTTACATTCAGGTAGTTAAGATGAGTAATCGAGGACGAGGAGGTCGAGCTAGAGGGTCGTCCATTACTACTGGTCGTAATACTGGATCCGAGGATCAAGTAGAAACAGTAGAGGAAGTTGCACCAGTCCAACAGGATAAGAGCTTTGCAACTATTTGTAAGGAATATACAACTCTAGGAGGAAAATTTTTCAAAGGGACGGAATCTTTCACTGAAGTCCAAGCATGGTTGAGGTCCTGTGAAAGGATTTTCATGGGACTAAAATTGAATGATGAGCAGAAACGTCTCTTAGCTTTGTGGCAACTTCAAGAAACTGCTGCTATTTGGTGGGATGCTCAGACCACGAATGTTCCTGAGGAAGATTTTACTTAGGACAAATTCAAAGAAGCATTTGAAGCACAATTTCTACCTGTTGCAGGAAAGACGAGGATGTATCGAGATTTTATTGATCTCAAGCAGGGAAATATGAAATTATCTGAATATAAGAACAAATTCAACTTGCTTTCTTATTTCGGGCCTGAACTGATCAATACCTCACTCAAGAAAAATGAAATGTTTATAGCAGGATTGAAGGACAGCCTGCAAGTTCAGATGATTGGACATGTCAAGATTCCATTCGTCGATCTAGTTGATATGGCAGTTCGTTATGAGGCACTGGAGGGTAAGAAGCCAGTTGCAAAAGCAGCACAGACGGGTGGGTCTGGTGGTGAGAATCCAAACAAAAGGAAATTCAACCCGAACTGGAACAACAAAGGAATACCAAAGATGGGGGAAAAAGCCAAAGAGCGTTATAAGGATACGCAATGCCATAACTGCAAGGAGAAGGGACACATTGCTAGGTTTTATACAAAACCAGCAGCGGAAAAGCCACAACAAACTCAGCAGTCGGAGCAACCTCAACCAAAGGGAACAAGTGATGTTATTCACCAAAAGTTTGCATGCTATAACTATCATCAACCTGGGCACTTAGTTAAAGACTGCCCACTTATGAAAAACGCATAGCAACCGAAGGTCTATGCTTTGATGGATAAGTCATCAACCTCTGAGGATGTGAGAATGGAAGGAGCTTCAGAAGGTACTTTACTCTTTTTAAATAAAAGGAGCTAATTAACCAGGGTCAGCCTCGAGATAAATTAAATATGGTTGGACTAAATTAGAATAATATCCAATCACATTGATACCTGAAAATCGAGTTAGAATTCTAAATCATATTAAAATTTGGATTTCCTGAAATTAAGGCTGGACTTAAGTATTCATTGGATATGAACTTAGGGAATGTGAATTGGTCGATTTGTGAAATCAAATCATATTTGTGAGTCCCGAAATGGAGATCGTTGAGTACGTGAATGGAGATTTTGGGTAATACTTAACGGAGTTAAGTAAATTGACCGATGAGAGGAAATTTGGGCAGATATTTTTGGTTTTGAATAGAAAATTGCTGATGTGTGTGAGTCGATAACTCTAATCTGCTACTTACAAATTTCGGGGATGAAATTTTTATAAGGGGGGTAGAATGTAATGACCTGGTATTTACGCGTATCACTGCCACATATTACACTTATCAATGACATAGTTATTGAATGATCGTAAGTACTTGTTTACAGATACGATTTAAAAATCAAGACTTTAAATATTTTAAACATGTCAAAGGGTTAAAATTGCATTTTTCTCTTATGTATGTATGATAGCATATATTTGATGGCGTTTGTTTATATTCATTTTATACATATATAAAGAGTAACATTTATACATAGCAAAATTTTAAAATGTCGTTCTTTTTGCAAACACTTTGTTCATTTTTCCAAAAGGGTTTTAAAACCTTATTTTGGAAAACTCTTTACTTTTAACCTCAAACCCTCTTAGATCAAAACATGATTAAACACTCTTTATGTTCTCAAAACAAAATGTAAAGGAAATATTTGTATTTGCATCAAACCAAAACAAGAATTGTCAAATCCTCTTGCAAAATCATGATCTCATCTACACTATGGATTTTGCTAGCAACTAGGATATTTAGGTAAATATATGTCACATGGCCAAATCATTTGAGATTAAAGTATTTTCAGTTTTTGAATATTTCTCTTTTCCTGCTTAAGATTTCTGAAAATACATTTCCTTTTCATTTTTCAAAACCATGGCTACTTTGTCAAAGAGCATGTGCATAAAAGATTTACAAAATCATGCATATATACCAAGGATCTTGCCTACACTAGATCAATTCTACACCATAGATTTTCTATAGATTTTTCTATCCATATTTAATCACATGTCAAAGATTTTCTTATGCAAAACTTACAAATTTTCTTTCACCTTGGAAGGCAAGTAAAAGTATTAAAGGATTTCTTGTTAAATCACAATGTCATGTGAGAAATGTGTTTTCAAAACCCAAGAAATTCTAAATATTTATGGTACTAAGGATGATCACAATATTTGTTTAAACCAAGGAAAGATTTTAGAAGAACATGGATTTGTACATGAGCATTTAATGTGATATTACATAGGAAACCAATGGAAGAAAAGAGGGTACATGTGCAGGGATTTTTCCGAGCAAATATTTGCTGATGGTAGCATGTTGGCCATAGGAAGAAGTGTATTGTAATTTCAAAAGTTTAGGAGAATAGGATTTTACATCAAATAGCTAATAAGAAATCTAGTTTTTCTCCTTTCAATCATCTTAGCAGGTCTGTAGAAAACATCCTGCTCATAGATCTTTTCCAATGCATTTATTTAATGCACTATTATTTTAAAGAATTTAGAATACCTATAAATAAGAACACATACACATTGTTTCATCACCACAAATCATTCGAACAAGAACTGAAGCTGAGGAGTTAAGAAAAAGAAAAGAAAAGCTAAAGACAGCGAAGCATAAGTGAGTAAACACTCACTATTTTATTTCTATAAATCCATACAAGTTTATTTGGTTGATATGTTGCAGCTTGATATGATTGAATTGCAAAACTTATTAGTAAACCCATACATATTGATTACACCGGAGACACCCTCAGTTATACTGCATACACATGTGTACTGTCACATGTTTGAACATTACTCTGTTTTATTTCAAATTTTCATATCTGTGTTGATAGTATAAGCTTGAGTTCCTGCATGAAAGTATTCATTTATTTTACTAGTTAAGAATAAAATAAGCCACAATAAACGAACTACATATGTATACACAGTATAATATATACAGCAAAGAAAGTGAGTTAAACACTCTCTGTTGTTTCTTATATGATCATATAATTAACAGTGGATGCTTGCATACATGCGTGGCACTTGTTTGAATGTGATTAAAACCCTGTGCTGAAAACATATGAGTTTGTATATTAGTTTAAAACTCTGAAATCTTGCCTATAAATTTAACTGTGTACTTCAGTCTTTGCTGTTAAGATATACCCTCTGTTTTGGCCTTGTAATCTTCACGTTTTTGTTCCAGCATGGATTCTAAACTTGAATATATTCATGAGAATGTCCACTTTGATTGCCTGTGTATGTTAAAAGAAATAAGCCACTTCAATATATCACATATATCCCTACTTACAAGACATATAGCAAGAAGAAATGTTATAGCAAATTTTCAATGAACCTGGATTTAAATTTCAGACAGATCAAATATGTTTACGGTAAAAAAAATATGATTTTAGAAACATATATCAGAAATTTTTAATGTAAAAGGAGATGAGAAATAAGTTTTGCCGGAACTAATATGGTGAAGATATGAACAGCAAAAATATTGAGGGGAGAGAGAGGCTATTAGTGTGATCTATGAGACGTTGGATGAGCAGAAAAGTTTGACAGTTCGCTAATTAATTTAAGATATTACATGAGGATTTTACGGTCGAGTTGATCAGAGATGGAGAGAATGGGTTAGAGTAATAGGGTTGTTACGCGTATACGATCGGTAAATGTTGGTGCACGGACCGACATGAGTGTGCACGTGCACACCGAGTTGTGCACGGCATTGTTTGGGTACTCGAAAGTGTAGTGGAACTTAACTAAAATATGAGGCGAATGGTTAACAGCAGGTCTCAGCATTTGTTTGAAGAAGTGGCGTGAACTTATAAACATGGTAAGTTCGCCAGTCACAGTGATGGATTCATCGGAGCTGTGACGGAAGAGCCATGATTCACGGCATTAAGGACTGGGAAAATAAAGTGGTGGTTCACGACTACTAAATGAAGTATAAGTATGTTGAATATAAGGAGAAGTAAAAACAGCAGTTAACAAGTTAGAAAAGGGGTGGGTCTTACTGTGGCGGACTGGAACCATGGACGGACGGGTATAACTGATCACTAGAGCTGGATTATGTGGTAGAGTCGACGTCGTAAGATGGAAGGGTAAGCGCGACCAATGATTTCGAGGTCGAGAGGCCTGGAGATGTGACTGTGCAGTGCACACCGTGCACAATGCACCGTAATAGCAGCATGGTTGGGAAGTAGTAAACATGATATGGTTCACATTGTAGCAGGTCTCGGCCTTTAGGTAGAAGTGGTGTGAACTGCTGAGATGTGGCGGACATATCACCTGAGACGGAGCTTTACGGATGAGCAGACTTTCACGACAGTAAGGTGGTGAAAGCATTTACGTGTAACCATGAAAGGTAAATGAACTTGAGGCAGTAAGGTATTAACAGCAGACCTTGTGAGCAGGAACGGACATGGGAGGCTGAGCATCGGAGTTGGAGTTATTACGGAGGAGGTATAATTCACGGTGGCAAGGAATGGAAGCAGTGAAGAGTAAATGAAAGTGGAAGGAGTAAACATTTAAAAAGGGGAGAAGAGTTAGTAGCATGTCTCGTTTTTTACATTCCTGGAAGGAATGTTTGTTCTGTGCAAAACATTAATGCCACGTGGCAGCTCAGGAAATAGAGGAGGTGTGGCATTAGGAATATGGGCTTTTAAACGGTGGGCCAAACATAAAATCACTTAATTAACCAAACAAGAAAATATGGCTGTAGCCTTTTCGTACAAGCAGGACACACCATAGTTTGATTTTAGAAAAGGGTTAGTTTAGACTATCAAATTGTTATTTAAAAACTTGGTTTTAAATCAATACTATGGTTAAACAACCAATCTGTTAAAGTAGAATGATAAGCAAAAATATGACGGAGATTATATAATTCTTATATAAAATCAATGTTATTTTAAAATTTAATTTATTTAAACAATACTTAGACAAGGAATTATACGATCATTTTGAAACCAAGGAGTCGATAAGATCTATGTGCCGATTTTAACACATTATCGGAAGGTGGTTCGCGATAGGTTTTGAAATCAAACATTTAAATTTTTATTTATCAACTTTTGGTAATATCATTTTTAGAAAATATGACTTATAAATGTTGGAATATATTTCGAATATAATAATCTATTTTATGTAAATAACACTTGTCCCTAAAATATATTAACGCTGATCGTTTCGAAGAGTTCAGATCTATTTCCTACTTCGATTTGGTTTTTACGTCGCAAATCAAAGAGTATTAAAGAGAATAGAGGACGAAGTTATACAAGGGTTGTTCTGTTACAGAATAGTGCATTCGGTTTGTCCAGTCCAAGGGCAACTTGTATGGACGAATGTCTGACAAAGTAATTCTAACTGATCACGAACGTTGATCTCATCAAACGTATTTATATGGTGATAGAGGAATTCGTTTCTCTCGCTGTATACCTATAGTATATTTTTGGGAAAGTCAGTTAGTGATTGGTGAGTTTTGATGATGTGGCATTCAAAGGAAATAAACAGTGATGATGAAAAGGTAAGTCGAGCCTCAAGCCTCACACCTAGGAAATGACAAAAATTGGGCAGGCAGCATGGCTATGTGGGTCGCTCCCATTAGGATGTAGCATCACCTATCTAGAGAAATTCCTTTTGTTTCTTATTCTATCGATTCTGCCCATTCGGGAATGGTTGTCGTACACAACCATTGGTGATATACATTCGATACACTCAAGAGAAATGAGTGGTCGGTCATGTGAGGGTCGGGTTGCAAGACGTTCTTGTTGAACCCAGTGTATTCGCCTCTAGAGATACACGATCGGAAGGTGGTCCCATACCTTGTCATAGTCGGAAATCCATTATCCCTAAGCGCCAAGCGGTTTTGTTTGTATACTATATAGGAGAATGTGAGATGCAAGCATTCATCTAGATTCTAAATTATTTGTGAAAAACCCTAGACACTATGATAATATCTGTCTTAAGTATACAAAGTGTTTTATTCTCATAAGGTAAAAACCCGTTCCGTACTTACGGTGTGGTCTTATGGGATATTTTTATTTATTTTAAGTCGTTTACTCATACCAGTCCCCTGACTGACCCGGAGAGTATTTTTCTGTGTTTCCCTTAAACTCTTGGGTATTCATAACACTTGTTATGAATAGATAAGTGTATCAGGATTTGATGAAACTTGTGAAGCTGGATGGAGATTATCTGTGTGCTGGTCTACCTACCTTATCTACTGTATAATTAAGTCTGCAAGTTAGTCGTCAGTGATATGTATAATTAATAATGTACTATGAATGGCTGTATTACTAGGACTATGATGTTCTGATGTAATTTGTACTGCTGTGTAATATTATAAAGTATCATATTTTGTAAAAATTCCGTTGTGAGATTCTGATGTTTTCTGTGATTTTATCTTCTATCTATTCTTATTCTTATTAATGGCACAACTTCTGATGTGTTCGAAAGTTGGGTCGTTACATATAGAAATCAGAATAACAGGGTAGTAGCAAAGCAGAGAAAGAGTCGAAGCGCATTCAGTTTACCTTGCCTTATCTTGTTTTATGGTATTGTCCTATTTTCAGTTTATTCATGTCATGATCCTTTATCTTGTTTACATGCTGAAAAATCACTGGACTTACCAGACTTATGTCTGACCTGTTTTCTTTCGTCTTCTTTACTTCCGTTTCCCCCCAGGTAGTTAGGGAGGGAATAACTCAGCTTAGTATGGACAGTTTCTCTTTCCTAGCTTGGAGATTCTGTGATGTATGGCTTAGAACCTCTTATCTTTGGTTATGGCTGTGGTTGCACTTAAATTTGGGGAAATATGCTACTTTGCTATGTTTTATGCTTCTTATATACTTGGAAGTTTTTGAATCAAGACAAAAGTTTTATGTAATACTTTTAAGTATGATTGAGTCAATTTTTGTAAAAGCTTGACTAAACTACGTTGCTTATAAAACAACTTTATTTTCCACTGCTTTATTTGTCTGTCTTGTTATTTATCTGCATCTTTTACCTATAACGCTTCACTGGAGTTAATGCATTCCCTTTGTGAGTGACATTAATGAACGTGGGGTGTTACATTTGGTATTAGAGCTGAAGGTTACCGGATCAGATAAAAGATTTGAAAATTTATTTTCAAAACGGATTTAAAAGAAGCATTTATTAAAAGAAAAGTTTTGTTTTAAAGGCATATTCCCCAAAGCCATATGCACTATCTTTTGATCCTTTGTTTGAATCCTTATTTCCTTCTTTCCTGAGTCTCCAGGGCTCTTGGCTTTCTGGGAGGTAACCTCATTGCGGCATGGTTCCGTAGGCTTGATGCGACTATGACTCTTTTTAAAGGGCAAAGAAGTGCCCAACTTCCATCTATAGCCGCAGTAGTTTCACCTACGGCTAATTTTCTTTCAAGCTTTGTAGGGTTTTCCGTGCGATGGAGGCAGCTTTTGAGAGACTTGTCAACATGTTACACAAGGATGGTAAAGATGAGAATGAGGGAGTTTGGCTAAGTAGCACAATCCAAGGATGAGAAACTCGTGGATATGGACTTGGTTCACAAAGGAGGTAAAAAGAAAGAATAGTAAAACCTAAGACAAGAGGAAGTGTCTTTATTATGGTATAACGGGTTATATAATTTAAGGATAAGGGCAAGAAAAAAGGACAAGATTTTCAGGAGGGCAAGTGCATGCTCTCACCGCCAACGTACCGAAGAGAGAGGTAGTAAAGTTTCTATTGAGAGAGTTTAGTTTTTCTTTTTGATCATCCTGTTAGCGCTCCTTTTGATTTTAGAGCTTCACATTCGTTTATATCTGCTTCCATAGTTGAGTCTGTGCACCTTAGTACTTGTATAGTAGAAGATCCCATTATCGTCTCAAATCCAATTGTTGGTTCGGCTCATTTATCTTTGGTTTGTAAGGATTTGAAAATAGCTATATTAAGTATTGAGTTTAAGTGTAATGCTTATGTTTTTGGTTTCATGGGCTATGGGTTGATTCTAGACATGGATTGGTTAGCTAGTAATTATGAAAGGAGGGTAGTTAGACTTTTGACTTGCTTCGGGAATACCCTCGAGATTTCGTGCGATCTTAAGTGATCAGTTAGGCTTAGCTACCTAAAATCACTTGATGCATCTATCAACGATTTCCGATCCGTTAGAGTAGTCCATGAGTACGCAGATGTTTTTGATTAGGTTAGGGGTTTGTCCCCTAAAACGCGAGATAGACTTCCGCATATATCTAGTTGACAATGTAAAGTCAATTGCATTACCTGTACGACACATGACTCCAAGGGAAAGGAAGAACTCAGTAAGCAAGTAGGGGAGCTACTTGAGAAAGGGTTCATAAGAAGAGAGCTTGAGGAAGACAATCCTTGAAGAAGCGTTTACATGATACCGCGGAAGTAGTGGAGCCGAGCATGCTTAGGGAAGTGGAAGTGGAGCAAGATGCCACGATTAGACGAGCTTCTACATGCATCCTTGGATCGGAGGTCAAGAAGTTACACAACCGAGAGGTCAAGTGGTTAAAATCCAATGGGGAGTTGATCAAGGAAACGCGACTTGGGAGACGGAAGACAAGATGCGTACGCTGTACCCTTTCCTTTTGGAGGGTATGTTCTTAACTTCTCCTTTTTCTATCGCTTTGTTTTTACTTGTTCTATCGTTCAGTATGTCCTCTCGATTACATCTTCGATCTTTAGGTAGGAAAATCTTATGGTTGTAAACATGTGTTTGAGACATGTTATGTTTGGTGGATGCAAGTGGATGTAAGTGTTTGCTAGTGATTGCTCGTGGATGCATTTACACACACATTAGGCACTAGATCGGCTCAATCACTTTCATATTGTATATGAATAAGTGTGCATAATTAATTTGATGGATGTATATTGAATGTGTTATCATATGGATATTGCATTTGAATGAATAATTGTGCACGCATGTAAAAATGATATGTAGGATTTTTTTTCATACATAATGGATGCATAGCACTATCACGAATTGCATTAAGGAGGCCGACTGAGTCAGTAGACCGCCTGATTTTGCATTAGAGTAAGAACATATACACACACTATGCATATGTTCATGAAAAGCATTTTTTTTAAGAACAATGGATGTTTGTGGATGATGGATGAGTAGATTGATGATTGGATGTTAGGATACATTCTTCTTAACTCAGAGATTTTGGGGACGAAATCCTTTAAGTAGGGGAGAATGTAGCACCCCGCATTTTTAATGAAATTAAAAATGTGGAAATATGTATATATATTATATACATAGATATATTTAAGAGAAAAATTAAATATTTCATGTAATAAGTTCATGTAGTGAAATGAAGGAAAAATTAAGTGCAATACATGAAATGCGAAGAAACGCATGCGAACAATTAAATAGAAAAAAAATTGAAGAACTTCAGGAATTTGGTCACGAAATTAGCGTCATTGCGTTCGTGGCGATTTTCTAGTCAATTTAGACCTATGGTTTGCAGAAAACCGATTTAAAATGAAGAAGATATCTTTAAATTAAATATTGCAGCAAAATATGAAAAAGAGGAATGAGAAAAGAATAATGTTTAGCATTGTTCTAAGGTTTGTAAGCAAAATATTTAGTAGCTCATTTGGTTAGAACATGTGACTTGCAAAGAAGAGGTACAGAGTTCGATTCCCGCCAGCGCCATATTTTTGTTTTAAGGGAATGGCTAAAAAGTGGCTTAGTGTGAACGCAGTTCAAAAAGTGGTTTAGTGTGAAAATGGTTAATTTGGAAGATAGCTAAAAAGAAATATATATGTATATATATATATAGAATATTGTTGTAATATATATGTCTTTAAGGGTGAATACGCTTAATGCAAGGGACAATATTGTAATTGATGAGACATGTAAAGCCTATAAATAGAGAGCTTGTGTATGTTGTAATGACATCTGAATGAATAAAAATGTCTGCTCTCTCTCATTTCTTATGTTCTCCCTTTGTTTCGCAACACGTTATCAGCACGATGTTCTATTATTATTATTATTTTATTACTATTGTTTCTTATTTATAAAACTTTGAGCATTCTTTTTAAAAGCTTTTGGCGTATGATCTTTCATTCCATGTTGCATGCAAGCTCAGATATTTAATATCCTCTACAAGGATTTTGAACTGGTATTCATAGTATTTAGGGATCTTACTTCCGGTTCATCTATTTTACCTAGTCTTTAGCTACAGCTCCACGTCCAGCGTCTGTACATTTAAATTTTATTTTACTGAGTCATAAGAGCTACCTATTCTCAAGTCTACCTACTACTACTATTATATATTCAGCGCATGATTTAAACAGCAACAAGCGGTCACTTCATCATCTTCTCAACCGCAAACTTTCTTTTCATTATTTCTCTAAACAGCAAAAACTCTTAAATACGAAACTCTTTCTTATCTTTCTACTTTCCAAAACAAGGTAAACATGTAAAGTATTATTTCTGTATAATATTGTATTACAGTGATATGGTTCTTGTGTTTTTGCTGCATATTTTCAACGATGACATGTTAATGATGAATAATTCTCAAACAATATGTCACTTATCTCTCTACTTTTCTTCTTGTTCTATTTTTCGTGTGCCTTGATAATTTTTGACAAGTATATTTTTTTTGTTTGTTTGTAGTTTGTTCAGCATGCTATTAGCATGTCATATAAATTCAAGGCATAAAAACATATACCACGTAGCTATCATGAAGCTACATATACATGTTAAGTCTACTGATTTGTAAGAGAATTCAAACAAGTTTTGCTTTTACTCTTACTGTACATGAATCTTTTGTTATGTTTGACGTCATGCATTTTTTTTTGTTTAAATGATAAATCTGTTGTGTTGTCATACATTGCTCATACATAACATAGTATTTGTTTGTTTGGTTTATCACTGAAGATAAAACATTATACAGATACAAATAGTTGTATCTGTTTATGCTGCTATATGACTATTTCATTTTATTTTATTTTCATGTATGCTCTTGTCAATACTTTATTGTTATGATTATGGTACAACTTATTTACTGTATATTTTTTTTTGTAGTTCTTAAAATGTCGAACATTACTAAGCTTGAATTCAAAGCTCTAGACATATCTGGGGACAATTATTTGTCAGGGATACTGGATGCCGAAATCCATTTACAAGCTCAATGCTTAGAGAACGCCATTAAAAATGGCAATAATATGTCCTAGCAGGACAAAGCAAAGGCTCTAATATTTTTAAGACGCCACATCCACGATGATTTAAAATCAGAATATTTAACTGAAAAAGACCCTTTCCACCTATGGAACTCCCTGAAGGAGCGATATGACCACCAGAAGACAGTCATACTTCCAAATACGAGACAAGAATGGTTGAACTTGAGATTTCAAGATTTTAAAACCGTAAGGGAATACAATTCCGCTATGTTTAGAATAACTTCTAAACTGAAATTATGTGGAGAGAAGGTAGATGACGCACAAATGCTAGAAAAGACCTTTTCAACATTTCATGCATCGAATGTGCTCCTGCAGTAGCAATATCGAGAGCGTCACTTTACAAAATATTCTGAACTTATTTAGTGCTTGTTGATTGCTGAACAAAACAATGAACTACTTCTTAAAAACCACTCCTCAAGACCAACTGGTTCAGCTGCATTACCTGAAGTTAATGCTAACTTTGCCCACTCCGGAAGAGGTCGTGGCAGAGGCAGAGGCAGAGGAAGAGGTAGAGGACGTGGTCGTGGACGTGGATACAACCCCAGCAGAGGTGGTTATAGTGGTTTTGGAGTTAACAAAACTACTAATTTTAAGCAGCAAATGAAAAATGAGCCTGAAAATAGCAATAATTCAGCTGCTGAAAATAAGAAGCATTATGAGGAAATTTGCTACAGATGTGGGCGTACTGGTCATTGGTCACGGACATGTAGATCATCAAAGAAAACAATCGAAGAGTATCATAAATTGAAGAATATCGAGACAAATAACACTGAGGGATTGTCCGATAACACTGACCTGAAGTTAGATGATTTCTTCGAAGACTATGATGGGAATTTGTTCAGCGACGAAAATTTAAATGCAATATTCGAAGAGATGACCGAACCAACCAATAAGTAGCCTGAAGCTTATTATGTGATTTTCAGTTTGTTTATTTTCAGCATGTATTAGTTTGGAACTTTTTTTTTTAGTCTTTTCTTATGGAACTGCAGAAATAATGTGTAATGTTGGATATGATAATTAGTTTATTCTCGAGGACATTTATTTATATTTATAAGTTTTTTTTTCCAGTTATTGACGCGCTGTATTGTTTTTAATTCTTAAGGTATGGATCGACAATGTTTAAGCGATGATATTTGCCTGGTTGATAGTGGAACTACTCATACGATATTGAAAAACCCGAAGTTTTTCTCTGAATTATCTGAAAATATTTCATATAAAGTTTCAACTATTGTTGGTTCAGCCAATATAATTGAAGGGTCCGGAAGAGCCCATATAGTGTTACCAAATGGTACACATATATTCATTCAAAATGCACTATATTCAAGCAATTCTAAAAGAAATCTGCTTAGCTTCAAAGATATAAGAATGAATGGATATCATATTGAAACTATAAATGAAAACAACAAAGAATATCTTTGTGTTATTTCTAAAATTGAAAGCCAGAAGCTTATTTTAGAAAAATTTGGTACAATTTCAACTGGATTATACTTTACCAAAATTGGCATAGTTGAATCTCATTTTGTAAACGTGAGCCAGAAGCTCACAGATACAAAGAAATTGATTCTTTGGCATGATCGTTTAGGTCATCCTGGATCAACTATGATGCGTAAAATTGCTAAGAACTCAAATGGGCATGATTTACCGAATCAGTTGAATTTACCAAATGATTACATGTGTACATCATGTGCACAAGGAAAATTGATTACTCGACCTTCATACAGTAAGATCACCTCTGAATCTCCAGCATTTTTGCAAAGAATTCAAGGTGATATATGTGGTCCGATTCATCCCGCTTGCGGGCCATTTAGATATTTTATGGTGTTAATTGAAGCATCAACTCGTTGGTCACATGTATGTTTGCTATCTACTAGAAACATGGCATTTGCCAAATTACTTGCTCAAATAATTAAATTAAGAGCACATTTCCCCGATCATCAAATCAAATCAATACGGCTAGATAATGCAGGAGAATTCACTTCTCAAGTATTTGATGATTATTGTTTATCACTGGGAATTGAAGTTGAACATCCAGTAGCTCATGTTCATACTCAAAATGGTCTGGCAGAATCATTAATTAAGCGTTTGCAACTTATTGCAAGACCTTTACTTATGCAAACAAAGTTGCCTGTTACAGCTTGGGGACATGCAATTTTGCATGCATCCAAATTGATTAAAATTAGACCAACGGCTTATCATCAGTTCTCACCATCACAGCTTTTAACTGGATCCCAACCAAATATTTCACATCTACGAAAATTTGGTTGCGCTGTGCATGTACCCATTAGTCCCCCACTTCATACTAAAATGGGTCCTCAAAGAAGGTTGGGAATTTACGTGGGATTTGATTCTCCTTCGATAATTCGTTATCTTGAACCTCTTACGAGTGATGTATCTACGGCAAGATTTGCAGATTGCAAATTTGATGAGTCAAATTTTCCGCCGTTAGGGGGAGAAAAGACCGTTCCAGTAGAACGACGTGAAATTTCATGGAATAATCCATCTATGTTTCATTTGGATCCACGTACCAAACAATGTCAATACGAGGTACAAAGAATTTTTCATATTCAAAATATTGCAAATCAAATGCCAGATGCATTCAATGATGCTACAAAAATAACTAAATCTCACATTCCAGCAGCAAATACACCAGCTAGAATTGAAATCCCCGAAGGATCAATAGCAGCAAATGAATCTAAAGCTAGACAAAAACGTGGAAGACCGATAGGTTCAAAAGACTTGGCGCCTAGAAAAAGAAAGTCTAATGAAAAATCATCAATTAACAAACCTCCCGAAGAGGTTATAAATGATCCAAAGGATAAATCAAAAGAAAATCTCAATTCTCCAAAAATCAGTGAAGGAACTATTATCCCAGATGAAATAATAGAAGCTTCCGAAAATAAAACGGTACCTAATAATAATGAGATCTCAATGTTTTATACGAATTATGGAGAAATATGGGATCGAAGTAAAATAACAATTAATGATGTATTCTCATTCGCAGTAGATACTGGAATAACTAAAAGTCATGACTATAATGAGAATAATGATAATGAACCAACTAGCATAAATGAATGTCGAAAAAGACAAGATTGGCCAAAATGGAAAGATGCTATTCAGGTTGAGTTAGATTCACTTCAAAAACATGGTGTATTTGGACCAATAGAGAAAACACCAGAAGGTGTTAAACCAGTCGGTTACAAATGGGTATTCGTTAGAAAACGAAATGATAAAAATGAAGTTGTGAGATACAAAGCAAGGCTTGTTGCACAAGGTTTCCTGCAGAGACCAGGTTTTGACTTCAAAGAAACGTACTCTCCTATTATGGATGTCATAACATTTCAATATTTAATAAGCCTTGTAGTTTCTGAGAAGCTTGACATAAGATTGACTGATGTTGTGACAGCTTATCTATACGGTGAATTAGATACCAATATTTACATGAAAATCCCAGACGGATATAAATTGCCTGAAGAAATATCAAAGTCAATGTATTCATTAAAATTGAGACGATCACTATACGGTTTGAAACAATCTGGAAGAATGTGGTATAACCGTCTTAGTGAATATTTAGTAAAAGCTGGATACAAAAACAACCTCATTTGTCCATGTGTCTTTATAAAGAAATCGGTAAAGGGATTTGTTATCTTAGCGGTATACGTTGATGATATAAATTTGATTGGAACTCCAGAATAGATCAATGAAACAATAGATTACCTAAAACAGGAATTTGAAATGAAAGATCTTGGAAAAACCAAATACTGTCTTGGTCTACAAATTGAGCACAGTAAAAATGGTATATTAATCCATCAATCAAATTACATTGAGAAAATCCTGAAGCGTTTTCAAATGGATAAAGCATATCCACTTAGTACACCTATGGTTGTCAGATCACTAGATATTAAAAAGGACCCTTACCGACCAAAAGAAGATGATGAAAATATACTTGGTCCAGAAGTACCATATCTCAGTGCAATTGGTGCATTGTTATATTTAGCTCAATGCACGAGACCAGATATTGCATTTTCAGTCAATCTTCTAGCAAGATATAGTTCTGCACCAACTAAAAGACACTGGAACGGCATAAAACATATCATGAGATATCTGCGAGGAACCACAGATTTGGGGTTATTTTATTCTAACACAGGCAATAATCCGATTCTAGTTGGTTATGCTGATGCAGGTTACCTTTCTGATCCACATAAAGCAAGGTCACAAACTGGATATGTGTTTACTAACAGTAATGCAGCTATTTCATGGCGATCTACAAAGCAAACGTTGGTTGCAACATCATCTAATCATTCTGAAATATTAGCACTACATGAAGCAAGCCGAGAATGTATTTGGTTAAGATCATTAATCGAACATATTCGAACCACATGTCAACTTCCCTCAACTACAGAAAGATCAACCATTATTTATGAAGACAATGCCGCATGAGTAGCTCAGATTCAAGCAGGATACATCAAGGGTGATAGGACGAAACACATTTCTCCCAAATTCTTCTTCACACATGAACTTCAAAAAGACAATAAGATAAAAGTGAAGCAAATTCAGTCTCAAGAAAATCCAGCAGATTTATTCACCAAAGCACTTCCAAAGTCAACATTTCAGAAGATGGTTTATAAAATTGGTATGCGTCGTTTGCATCACCAAACTATTTGAATAATGCGTTACGAATCAGGGGGAGCATGTATAATGCTATAGTGTACTCTTTTCCTTCACTAATATTTTTCCCACTGGGTTTTTGTTAGTAAGGTTTTTAACGAGACATTATTTTGATCCAGAAGTATCAACCCTCATTGGAACATTGTCAATATGTTACCTAGAGATGAAAATTGTACTCTTTTCCTTGTTTATGATTTTTCCCACAGGGTTTTTCATAAAAGGGTTTTTAATGAGGCAATCAATCTTATCATCTTTGCATACGCATATTCAAGGGGGAGTGTTGTAATATATATGTCTTTAAGGGTGAATACGCTTAATGCAAGGGACAATATTGTAATTGATGAGACATGTAAAGCCTATAAATAGAGAGCTTGTGTATGTTGTAATGACATCTGAATGAATAAAAATGTCTGCTCTCTCTCATTTCTTATGTTCTCCCTTTGTTTCGCAACAAATATATATATATATATGTATATATATATATAAATATACATACATACATAACATATATATATATATATATACATATGACGTGTACGCCTCATGTGTCACACGTGGCGCATTTTTGTTGGTCAAGGATTGTTTTTTTTAACGTGGCCTTCTCTGATTGGCCTGATGACGAATTCTGAGGTATTAGGGCTTATGTGTCGTGTTGTGATTGGCTGAGTGACACATCTCTTTGGTTTGGATGGCTTTGATTACTCCTAGACTGATCTAAAAGCTAAAATTAATCTTAGACTTCTATATAATCAACTCTAACCCTAAACCTAAAACACATAAACACATTCTATGAAGCCGTCATGTTGTCTCTCTTTGAACTAGCGTAGCCCCCATCTTCTTAAAACTAGAATATCTTCTTCAACTAGAAATCAATTAGAAGAACATCAGTAGTCTACATCAAAGGAATAGCTTAACAAATTCAGAAATCAGATTCTAGAATACAAGAACTGTTCTTTTTCTGTAAGTTCGGTTATATTTTAGATTTAAATATATAAAAGTCATGACTTGAAATAAATCGAATCTAGAACTGTGCCTAATTATGATTCCGATTCATGTTTATCCTTGTGACAAATCTGAAATTAACTATGCCTATGAGACTATTGTGATTTGTACAATTGGACCTATCGTATTTTATATTAATTTGGTGATGCTTTTATGTTATGTTATGTACATGTTCATAAGCTAAGTCATGTTCATATATGCTTATATATTTAGATCTACATGCTTGCTTTTATGTTATGTTATGTACGTGTTTATAAGCTAAGTCATGTTCATATATGCTTATATGTTTAGATCTACATGCTTGCTTTTACGTTATGTTATGTACATCTTCATAAACTAAGTCATGTTCATATATGCTTATATGTTTAGATCTACATGCTTACATGTTTAGATCTAAGTTAATACATATGTTTAAGATCTATGTAAATTCCTGTTCATATGCTTAAGATCTATGTTAATTGGATCTAACTCAAGTACAATTTCACATTGATATGCTTGATTAAGTTTATATTGTTCATGAAAAAATTTGTATTACACATGCTTAGTTAGATTCATATTATTTTGTGTTGTTGGAATGCTACATGTTCCTTTCTTTTCCCTTTTGTTTTTGAATTAGGCTAATTTGCGAGCCTAACGTTCTACGTAAATTATGCGAACAAATAACTGGGGGAAACGTTGGGGTAGAACATTAAATTACATGCTAATGGCATAGATTAGCTCATAATCATGTAAATGATTAATAGCATGTATGAACATAATTTAATTAGTAAATGTGACATGACAACGGTTGTGGATAATTTACATATAAACTTGACATAAATGACGAATATGTAAATTAAATAAAGGATGAACATGCCTAACCCGAGGTTAGATTGAGTTGTGGTGTAAAACTACCCGGAACCGCCCGACACATCTAGTAACTGCAACAACACCTATCGAATGTGAGAGGTTAGTGCATCATGCTCAAGAAAAACCCGAGGTTAGATTGAGCTATGGTGTAAAACTGTCCGGAACCGCCCGGCACATCCAATAACCGCAACAACATAGATCTAATGTGAGAGGTAGGTGCATTAATAAATCAATTAATGCTAATGAACAAGACATGCTAAGAATGGTAGGGTTAAGTTAACTAAGGCTACACTTAACCAGTACAACATGTTAATTAAAGAAATGGTAGGGTTAAGTTAACTAAGGCAACACTTAACCAGTACAACATGTTAATTAAACAAATGGTAAGGTTAAATCAACTAAGGCAACACTTAACCAGTACAACATGTTAATTAAACAAATGGTAGGGTTAAGTTAACTAAGGCAACACTTAACCGATATAACATGATGTATGGTAGGGTTAAGTAACACAAGAAGGCAACACTTAACCAATATATAACATGATATATGATATGGTTAAGTAACACAAGAGTGCAACACTTAACCAATATAACATGATGAACAAGTGGGGTTAAGTTAACAGAAAAGACTTAACCAATACAACATGATGTGTGGCCGGGTTAAGTTAACATGAATGGACAACACTTAACCAATATTACATGAACGAAGCGGATAGGGTTAAGACAAGCTTAACCAATAATACGTATTGACTTAATCAGTGGGAGGGTTAAGTACATCTCGTGTAGGTGGGTAATGTTAGTATATATAGCCCCACAAACTTAACCGTTAAATAAACATGCTTGAATCAGTGGGAGGGTTAAGTACATTTCGTGTAGGTGGGTAATATTAGTATATATAGGCCCACAAACTTAACCGTTAAATAAACATGCTTGAATCGGTGGGAGGGTTAAGTACATCTCGTGTGGGTGGGTGATATTAGTATATATATAGGCCTACAAACTTAACCGTTAAATAAATATGCTTGAATCGGTTGGAGGGTTAAGTACATCTCATGTAGGTGGGTAATATTTGTATATATAGGCCCACAAACTTAACCAGTAGGAAACTCTAGTAACGGGGACCCATTTCAGCAGTAACTCACATAGATGTATCATGGTACCCTGAACTAGGCCAGGTGGGACACGATTACTGGGCTGATTATAAGCGGTCAAAATAGCAGCAGGGGGTACGTCAGTGTAGGTTCCGATGGTTTACGGGTGTGCACGTACTCCGGAGTGGGAAAAAGCAGGCATTGGGTACCAGTAGTTACACACTGTGCATCTTGAATCCTGTCAGGTTACTATCATAAGGATTGATATACCTTATGGTGGGACCAGCATAGGGTATCTACACGCAAGGGAGGGCCGATTGACACAGACACATGGAACATTAATACAAGTAGGGAGTCGATCGATAGGGTAGCAAGTGTACATCTAACATTTTCGTGGCAATTAGGCGGATTGAGGTAAGATCCTCCTACTAGATGTGCATCTGAAGGCTACCACAATTGCGGGGATTGGGATCACGTTGTAATATTATCATTTTATACAGATTACTAGTTGGGACACTAGTTAGGCGATGCAGAGATATAGAAATCAGAATAACAGGGTAGTGGCGAAGCAGAGAAAGAGTAAAAGCGCATTCAATTTACCTTGCCTTATCTTGTCTTAAGTTATCTGGTTTTATTGTATTGTCCTATTTTCAGTTTATTCATGACATGATCCTTTATCTTGTTTACATGCTGAAAAATCACTGGACTTACCAGACTTATGTCTGACCTGTTTTCTTTCATCTTCTTTTCTTCCATTTCCCCCCCAGGTAGTCAGGGAGGGAATAGCTCAGCTTAGTTTGGACCGTTTCTCTTTCCAAGCTTGGAGATTCTGTAATGTATGGCTTGGAACCTCCTATCTTTTGCTATTGATGTGGTTGCACTTAAATTTGGGGATTTATGCTACTTTGCTATGTTTTATGCTTCTTATATACTTGGAAGTTTTTGAATCAAGACAAGAAGTTTTATGTAATACTTTTAAGTATGATTGAGTCAATTGTTGTAAAATCTTGACTAAACTACGTTGTTTATAAAACGACTTTATTTTCCGCTGCTTTATTTGTCTGTCTTGTAATTTATCTGCATCTTTTACCTATAACGCTTTACTGAAGTTAATGCATTCCCTTTGTGAGTGACATTAATGAACGTGGGGTATTACAGGCACCCCAATATGTTCTTCCTAATACCGCAATAAAAAAATATAAAACTCATTAATTTTGTATGCTTCATAATACCACATTACCTCTCCATTCTAATCTTTCACTCATTCATTATTTGCCGAACTAATCACGTACTAAGCTAATCCAAATACCCTAATCTCTCGTAATCGATGTCTTCTTCGCATCTCTCACGGGAAAATTCTAATTCCTACGATAATGTCTCAATTGTTTGGTGATCTGAAAACACTAATATCACATTTCCTCTTCTAGTTTGCTTAATTCAAACTTTATTCACGTCTTTTCTATTTTGCGGCGTAGAATTCGTTGATCAGACATAGATCTAGGGTTTAACTCGTTGATCGGTTTTGTAAATGAAGACAAATGAATATCGAGCAAAATAGAAATAAGGTAAAAAGGTGTGGTAGCCCCCACTTTTTATGTAACAACCCGGAATTTTGGAACCAATTTAAAATTTTTATTTTTGAAATTTTAGTGGAAATTTAAATATTTTAAATAATTTATTTTAAATAATAACGACGAAAAATTTATTTTAATCGAAGTTAAAACGAATATATTTATTTTTAATTATAAAAGGAGTTAGAAATAGCGCAGTAGTTTGAAAATTTCAATTTGAACTTTGACTGATTGTACAGGATGCAAAATAAATCTGATTTTAGTGAAACCAAAAATATTAAAATCTATTTAAAAATATCTTTCCAATGTATCCAAAAAATTGAAATTTCATAGTGGGAATCAAAAGTTATTCCCAGATTAAAATTCAGAATAGTCGCTATAGAATTTATATATATTTTAATATTAAAAATAGTCATTTTGCAAACGACCTCCATTTTCGACGAAACCACTTCTGTTGGAACTGGAATGTCAAATTATTGCTAGGTTTAATTTTTCATAATTTTTAGAACTAATATGTGAGCGTTGCAAAAGAAAACGTGTTTTGTCAATTTCATTCAAATTCGATCGACTTGAAAATGGCCATTTTTTAAATGGTCTTGAAATTTGACGAAATTAGTTTTGTTAGGACCGTATCATGAAAACATAACTAGAAATATATTTTTTGGAATTTTTAGAGTCCGTACATGGCCCCGGTAAATTTAAATGTACGATCAAAATAAATAAATAAATGATTTAAATTTTAAATTAAAGAAAACTGACTGAAGACGATCGTTTGGGTTGATGGGACCTAGCCCATTGCATCCGGAACGTGTGTATTTGCCTAGAGACAACTCTCGTTGGGCTGAAATTGGAGCTACGGAGAATTAAAGGATTTATTTGCAAAAACTATAAATTAAATATTAAAATATTATAAATATCTCTCTTCAAACCCTAGCCATTCTATAACCAGCCGGCACTACAAACCCTCAATGGCCAGAAATGTCCCGATTTCAATCCCCATTATCTCTCGATCGAATCTGAATTTTAACACCAATCAAAAGTAAAAATTATAGGCCTTTCCAAGGTCGTTAATTCCATATGGCTGAGATCAATTCTCGTTTTGAATTCTGATCGGATTTTGGCCAGAACATCGCCGGGTTTGGACCCGTTTATCTCGCAATGGGGCCCACTGAGTTCATCGAGGTGGGGTGCGCAGGGGGGCTCAGGTCAGAGCGTGTCGAGTGGAGGTGGCAGATCATCTTCCGGTCAAGCGTGTCAGCGGTGATTTCAGACCCTAGTGGTAGAGGTTGGGTTCGCTAGTTTTACCTGAAGAAGACGATGTGGAAGAAGGAAAGAAGCACGACCCTTGGATTAGAAACGAATGACATGATTTAATTAGGTTAAATAATATATATTAAATCTGAAATTATTTATTCAATAATGGTGAAATCTTATAAATGCAATATCTTTCTCATACGGTCTCAGAATTCACCGAATTCAGAAGCATTGGAACCGTCTCGACACGTTCTACACAACAGTACAGATCAGAACTGAAATGGAGACCTTTGGAAATTCAAAAATAAACACGAACGATTTCTGAAAAATGATCACTATGAGATTTCTGTTTTAAAATAAAATTAATTATTTATTTCACTGTGAAATTTATATTCATTCTATATAAAATTCATGTTGATGTTGTGTATATAGTTATTTCAGTGTTGATTGTTTTATGATTTCGATGAATCACTGAATTGATTTGTGTGTCTCATGTTTGTTATAAAATAGATGAAACAAATATATCATGTTTGTTATAAAATAGATGAAACAAATATATCATGTTTGTTATAAAATAGATGAAACAAGTTTTACACATTTGGTTTAAATAAAATTATCATTTTTATTTACTAAGTTAGCATACATAGAAAAATGTAAACAAATAAAATATTCTTTTAATTTTCATTAGAATACATAGGAAAATGTACATAAGTAAATTTGTCATCTAGTTATGAATTGTTATGTCAAAAATTAGAATAATAATAAAATATTCAATTTTGTTGTTTACATTAAAAATGGTTGTGTCAAAAGTTAAGATTTACAATAGAAATAATCATTTCTATTGTTTACATTAAACATGGTTTTGTTTAAATTTAGATTAACAATAAAATATTCAATTTTATTGGTTACATTAAACATGGTTGTGTCAAAAGTTAAGATTTACAATAGAAATAATCATTTCTATTGCTTACATTAAACATGGTTTTTGTCAAAAGTGGTTTTCATTATAATAATAAGATTAAAAAAAAGATTAGGGTTAAAAGGGATTAAAATAAAAAAAGATAATAAAAAGATTATAATAAAAAGATTATGATAAAAAGATTTCATCTTTGTTGTTACTTTGTTAAATACAATAAAAAGAGTAGAATTGAAAATATGTTTTTATTGTCATTTTAGATTATAATAAAAGAATAGAATGAAAGATATATTTTTATTGTTATTTTAGTTACAATAAAAAAAGTAAAATAGAAAGATATATTTTTATTGTCAATTTTGTTGCAATGAAAAGATAAGTATTAAAGATCATGTTTTTACTTTCACTTTGTTTAAATAAGAAGAATTAATATGAAAGATTATATTTTTATTGCTTATAGTTTCAATAAAAAGATTGAACTTAACAAAAATTTCAGTTTTGTTAAATAAGGTTAGAGTTAAACAAGAATTACATTTTTGTTAAATAAATTTGAGTTATAACAAAAATTACATTTTTGTTAAATAGAATTGAGTATGACAAAAATGACATTTTTGTTTAAATAGACTTGGGTTTGAGCAAAATATGAAATTTGTCAAATTAGAATTGTCAACATAAATGCCACTATCACTTGTAATCATTTTGTTAAACTGGATTTGTTAACAAAATGAAATTATCACTTTTATTAAGTTATAAAGGTTAAAACCAAATTTGTCACTTTTGTCAAATGTAAAGGTTAAAATCAATTTGTCAATTTTGTCAAATTATAATAGTTGAAAACCAATTTATCAATTTTTTCAAATTATAATAGTTGGAACCAATTTGCCACTTTTGTCAAATTATAAAGGCTGAAACCAAATTTGCCACTTTTGTTAAAATGTAATTGTTAAAACAAATTGGCACTTTTGTCAAAATATAATGGTTAGAACAAAATTTGCATTTTTGTAAAATAGAATTGAGTTAGAACAAAAATTATATTTTTGTCAAATAGATTGGTGTTAAAACAATAGTATCGTTTTGTTGAAAAGAAATTGTAAACAAATAAAATTATCATTTTTATTTGTTAAGTAGAAATAGAAATTGTAAAAAAAACAAAAAAATGATCATTTTTATTTGTTATGTTGAATAGGAAAATGTAAACAAATAAATATAACATTTTTATTGTTTGGTTGAAATAGATTTGTCGACAAAACAAAGTCATCATCTTTATTGTTTTGTTGAAATAGATTAGTTGAATCAAACCATATATTTTGGTCAAAATATACACTTTTGTCAAAATAGATTAGTTGAATCAAAACACACATTTTTGTCAAAATGAACATTTATGGCCAAATAGATTAGTTGAACCAAAATATTCATTTTTGTCAAAATATAATAGTTGAAACAAAAATTACATTTTGTTAAATATGATGGCTGAAACAAAAATTACATTTTCGTTAATTAGATTTGAAATAAAACAAAAATTACATTTTTGGTTAAATAATAGAGTTAAACACAAATAGCATTTTTTTGTTACAACAAAAATATTCATTTTGATAAAATAGAATTGTCAACAAAATGGATGTATCACTTTTTATACATTTTGTTGAAATATAATTTATATGCAAATATAAGAATCATTTTTATTTGCATAACATACATTAGAATTTATATGCAAATATAAGAATCATATTGTTGGTCAAAACATACATTAGAATTGTATGTAAATTAAAGTGACATTTATTGTTAAATTATACAATAGAATTTGTATGCAAATCCAAGTGACATTTTTATTGTCAGATTTTACATTAGAACTTGTGTACAGAATAAAGTGGCATTTCATTTGTTATGATTTTAAACTATATATACAAATGAAATATTACTTTGTATTTGTTAAAGTTTAATATAGAAATTTGTATACAAATAAAGGAAAATAAAATTATCTTTTTATTTGTCATCAGCAATAATAACATGTAAATAAATTACATTTTATTAGACATTAGAAACATGTAGGAAAATTATGCGAGTAAAATACATTTTTATTCGACATTAGGAATATAATAACATGTTTGTTCATTATCGTCAACATGTTAGAAGAAATTAAAATTGGTTAAATTCATTAGCCAATTATTTATTTAGATGAATTGTTGTTGGCTGAAAACCCCACATGGGTATTGGATTGATATTTGACATACACTAGTCTCAATATTTAGTTGTATATCGATCGATGGATTAACAGTGTAACAAACCGGAAAATGCGAGCCAGTTTAAAAAATTTATTTTGGCGATTTCGATGAATTTTGAATATTTAAAATAGATTATTTTAAATAATATCGACGAGAAATTTATTTTGAATTGAATTAGAATGTATATATTTATATACGTCGTCGTTAGAATATAAATATTTATTTTAAATTATAAAAGGAATTGAAAATGGCGCGGTAGTTCGAAAATTCGATTTCAAATTTCAATTGAACATACCGGGTGCAAAATAAACCGGATTTTAGTGAAACCAAAAATAATAGAATCTAATTGAGAATATCTTTCCAACGAATCCGAAAAATCGAAATTTCATAGCGGGGAGAAAAAGTTATGTCCAGTTGAAATTTCAGAATAGTCGCTATGGAATTCAGGCCCTTAAAAATAGCCATTTTGCAAACAATCTCGGATTTTGACGAAACCACTTTTGTTGGATCCGGGATGTCAAATTGTTGTTAGGTTTCAAATTTCATAAATTTTCGATTCCATATGTGAGCGTGACAAAGGAAAACGTGTTTGACCAGTTTCAGTTGATTTTAATCGACTGGAAAATGGCCATATCTCTAACGGTCTCAGAATTCAACGAAACTAGTTTTGTTAGGACCGTATCGTCAATATGAAGCTAGAAAATATTTTTTTGGAATTTTTCTTGTTAGTATGTGGCCCCGGTAATTTAAAATGTACGTTCAAATTGAATATATAAAGAATTATATTTCAGTGAAAACTGATCGTAACAGCCGAATTGGCTTGCGAAACATGTCCCATTGTGTTCGGGATAGGGGTAATTAGCTAGGGGCGACAGTCGTTGGGTCTCGATTGGTGGTCGAATAAAAAGTCAACCTTCATGGAAATAATATTAAATTATTAAATTATATATATACTTACACTCACCCCCCCACCAAATCGAAGTCGCGCGCCGCCCTAGGCGAGCCACCGCCGCGCCACCGGGTCCCCCACCACTGCGCCCTCCTCCAGTCCCCACCTCCGACGCCTTTCCCTCCTCCCTCGCTCCACCTCGTTTTCCCAAACCCTAAAGCACCCAACGCCTCCTGAAAACCCCCACAGTCAGCCACACCCCGCCCGCCGCCGTGCCCTAGTATCCACCCACCTCTGACAGACCCCGGCGCCCCCCTGCACCACTACACCCACCCTCTCCTCCTCTAATCAGAGAAAAACCGCCCAAAGCCCCATGTAGACGCTGTTCCGGCCAATTAAACCCCACTACCGCCACCCCCATACCTCGGCCGCTCCTCCAGCACCGCCCAAGTCCGACAGTGGGACCCTCCTCGACCAAAGGTGCGATTTTTACACTAAGAATGTGAGTTTTTAAATACGATTTTTATTTATATAGCGGTAGTGTAAAGATACGATGTGTATATATATATATATATGTATATAGATTTGAAATTTAAAAATATAATTTTTATATTATAGAAAGGCTAAAAATATAATTTTTATTCGAGTGGTAAGTTAGAAATATAATTTTTATATAAGTATGAATATAAAAATACGATTTTTATATTATATAGATAGTAAAGATTTAATCTTTATATTTGAAAAGATTAAATCTTTATATTTGAAAAGGCGAAATCTTTATGTAGAGAATAGTGTATTAAAAAATATAATCTTTATTATATGAACATCGTTGTAAAAATAGAGTTTTTATCTATATAGTAGCGATATAAAAATAGAATTTTTGTCTATATAGTAGCGGTGTAAAAATAGAATTTTTGTCTATATAGTAGCGATGTAAAAATAGAATTTTTATCTATATAGTAGCGATGTAAAAATAGAATTTTTATCTATATAGTAGCGATGTAAAAATAGAATTTTTATCTATATAGTAGCGGTGTAAAAATAGAATTTTTATCTATATAGTAGCGATGTAAAAATGGAAATTTTATCCATATGGAGTGATTATAAAAATATGATTTTTATATACATAGCAACAATATAAAAATGTGATTTTTATATGTGTAGTGGATGCGGGCAACGAAAGTGACAAAAGGCTAGAATAGCGATGACTTCTACATAAGAAGAGTTGCGGCGTTGGATTAGCTAGTCGGTGAGAACTTCTCACTTTAAATCTTGTTTTTCTAGTTAAAATATATACTAGGATGCAGACGGTGCTTAGTAGCACCCGACACCCGTCATCCACAAACCATGGATGGCTTGTATGTTTGATTGTTTGTTGTGATGAAAATTGATTGTGTGATGTGAAATAAAATATTTATATAGTTAAAAATATTTGATCGTTAAAAATATTATTTTTAACATGTGTGTGTGAATAAAAATCTGTGTTTGTTGATGTGAAACCCCACACGGGTGTTGAGATGATATTTGGCATACACTAATCCCAATAATTAGTTGTATGTCGATCGATTGATTGACAGGCTGTTATAAGCGTTAGATATCTATATTTGATGCTTATACAGTGTAGTACACTTTGGATGATGGTTGATTATTTATCATTGCTATTTATATACATGTGTTGTACGGAATCCATATAATTAACATTATATGGTAATTGATTGGGCCTCATTCCAATTGGGAAATAATGAATATTATAAAAGAAAGTTCATGTGTTGAATAGAATAAATAGTCATGTGTTGACGATGCTCAGGTGTTGAGAATTCATGTGTTGAAAGTGTATTCATGTGTTGAATAAAATATTTATACAATTAAATTCACCTTTTTATTGTAAGTAAGAAGAAATATATATTCATGTGTTGAATAGAATGAATATTCATTTGTTGAATAGAGTAACAAATTTATTGAAATATATAAAGCCGTGTTGATTATAGTTGCGTTATTTTGACGTGAACGATATTTATATCGATTATATTCGTTTTTAAAATGAATATAGAAAAGGAAGTGATTTCAAAATATAACGTTTTGAAACAATTATCATTTATATAGTAATGATATGAAATATTCGATTTTGATTTGAAATTGAATATTGTTGAAATGGTTTTGAAAACGAATTATAAATACGTTTTGAATTGAAATCGACGAAATATATATAATATATATTATATATATAAATGGCCCGAATAGAACGCACCGCGCCGCGGCAGTTCGTGAATTTCGACCATTGACTTCGAATTGACGTTGCGGGAGATCCGACCGTCGAATTCTCCTGAAACCAGAACCGTTGGGTTCGTATCGAAAAGAGCATTCTAATGAATATTTGAAATTAGAAATCTAACGGTTGGATTTGGAATTATGTCCAAATCAAATTTGGAAAAGGTCGCTGTAAGTGCAGTTCGATGGCCGTTGATGGAAATCGACTGTACGGGCCTTGATAAAATTATTAAAAATAACAATAATTTGTGTAAAATCATAAGAAATGATTTGGGAAGAATTGGGGTGAAAAATTCCACATTTGAAAAGATAAAAATAGATTTTTATCGAAATGAACTAGTTTTGAACTAGGATTAAAATCAATTTATTTGTGAAAATAAATAAATTGAATTTGAAGTGGTTTTAAAAATAATCAAAATTCCCAATACACGAATTGGACTGGAGTTGAATCGAAATTATCTTCGGAATATTTCGATGTTGGATTTCGTGACTATACAGATATTGTTATTGGAATTTGAAAGATATATTTTATATCGTTATTTCCAATACGATATTTGTTGGTTTCAGAATTTGATATTGAATATAAGCCGGTATATTTTCTATTCAGAGCCTTGTATTTAATATCAAACGTGATTTGGGGTTTGTCGTGAATGGTGTCTTCATTAGCACTGTTCTTAAGCCCAGTTAAAGTGATTTTGGGTTTATCGTGAATCGTGTTTTAAATGACATTGGTTCTTTAACCCAGTTAAAGACAGGATATTGATTTGTGGAAAGATTAAGACTAAGTGGAGTTTGAATGAATCTTTAATTAGATTGAAATGTGAATTGATAACTTAAATTATCAAATCTGAAAAGTGATCGAGAATGGAGTACCACAAGTTTTGCTCCAAAGCGATAGTTAAATCTTTATTAGATTTGAACGTGAAATGGTAATTAATTTTACCGATAGCACAGTGGTGTTAGATATGGAGTATTACCAGTTTTGCTCCATGGGATATATAGGTTGGGATTGAGAAATAAAATAAATAATTACTTCGGTGTAGTTCGTTAATCCCGACTAGTTTGGAAAACCATAACATGGTTTGAAATGATATCCAAAGGAAGATTAAAGAATAAATTTAGAAGAATTTATCTTTGATAAAATTAATGAGAACCTTTCCCTAAGAATGTGATTTTGTGAATAAAAGAATGTTCTGAATTGGAATGAGGCGTTTGTTGTGTTTGTGTAACACATGTTTATTATATACGCGGGTGATTCAGAAAGGCCGGGTTTCTACCCATTCTGAATAACCGATTCGACGATATGTCGAAGATGAAAACGGTGGTTGAAGACCGGAAGTCTTCACGTCGTTTGGGTGGTTGCTGATGATCTCGATTGGGCTGTACACCCAAGAGGAGAGAAACAGTTTGTGATCGTCCAGACGTACTTGGAGATCAATGGATATGCGAGGAAAGTGCCTCCGGTTTCGTTCAGACCCAGAACGAACTTGTAAATGGATTGTGTGTCTAACATTGGATTTTATTCTGTGTTGATTGATCTCTATTAAATATACATCTGTTTGGCGGCGGAGAATTTATTCTCTTGCTTAACGCTCTTCTCTGAGACGTACGAGCTCAGAGGTTGTATATCTATGGACATCAGTCGCATGGAGTGAATTGTCAGTGTGGCATGCGTAAGTGGCAATTGATCAAGGCTTCTGTTGAAAAGCAAAGTCTTGTGGTTGATGATCAAAGCACGGCCTGTGTGGCACAGCTTTGTGTATAACGTGAATTCGCGAGCCTCACACCTCGGTATGAGTCAAAAACGGGATAGTGACTGCAGGGAGAGCACAACGTTTCTTTCTAGCTGTGGGTGGTGTCAGTGCTTAAACTGGCTGACATTTATATACTTTTCACCTGTGTGGTTGTTGGATGCGAGGCGCCTCGGATATAGGTCTGTTAGGACCGGGAAACGTGTGTTTAGGAATAACTAATCCTCAAAAGTAAGAGAGGACCGGCCCTGAAGATCCAAGGATCATAGTGGGGTCCTGACACATTTGCTAGAGTGTCTCGAATCGGACAGGAGCTTGCCCCTTGCCTCGACTCATGATGGAATCCAATTTCCAATACGTGATATTGCTGTTTTATTTGTAGAACCTAGTATGGCGACATAGTAGATGGTAGCTATGCCGCCTATGATTGATACTTATGATTGAAATTGTTTTGACACTATACACTTATAATAATATCAAATAATGTGTTTTTGACATATCAAGCATGCTTTGGCTATTATAAGGTAAAAACCCTATCCTCCGGCTTGCGTTGCATTGTGTGATGGGACCTGGGTCTTATAATAGCTTCATTTTTCTTTATTTAGCATTGCGCTGTTTGTTTTATGCACTGGTATTCTTGGGAGGAAACCCGTTCCGTGTTATACGGCGTGGTCCCTTGATTTACCGATCTTTAAAATAAAGATTAATAACTGTTTTAGTTCTCACACCAGTCACATGACTGACCTGGAGTTTATTGTTTTAACCTAAACTCTGGGTGCCCCTATTTTCCACACGGGCAGCTAGTAGTTTTGGTTTTGCAGATTTATATCCATAGGATCCTGATTTACAGCTGGAACAATACTCGGAAAGCTCTGTATCCGTGTAATACTTCTAGTTGTGTTTTGTATTATTTTCCACTGCTATGTAATTTATTGTAATCTGTGATATTTTTCTGTTGTGTAATATTTATTCATACTCTGTATATTCTTGTATTTTGATGGAATTGTTGTAATAAACAATGAAATGTTCTTCCGTTTGTGTTCTATTTTGTCTTGTACTCAACGCAATCCGGGCTTTCCTTACCGGGGAAGTTCGGGTCGTGTCAGTTTGGTATCAGAGCTTTGGTTTACAGAGCTCGAGAACAAGACACATTAGAACCGAACGATAGAATTCATCAGAAATTGGATTAGTAAAATCCAATTAGAATGACTCGTTAGAGATAGGATCAGTATTATCCTAGAACGAGTGTGAAGGGTATATTTTTCAAATTAAAACAATTTTGTTTTGAAATTTAAATCGTTTTATACGTATTTGAATATTTATTTATATTGATTTGGACAATCTAGTATATAAAGGTTTTGCATATACGCGTCATGAACGTATATTCGAAATTTTAATATACTGGATAGATATAGGATCACACTCTAGTCGCTCTGAGATGATTTTGATGATGGAGCTCCATCACCAACATTTATGTTCGTGTTTCGAAGGTGTGATATCAATATATTTCCATTAGACTGGTGTGAGAACCGAAACTAGATAGATTTATTGTTGTGATTTGGCATCAAAAACATGATTTTCTGTATAAGTATCAAAATTATGAATTTGAAACGATAATCCACTAATTGATTGATGGTTGTGTTGTTTGTCTATTTGTTTGATATTTTGAACCATTACGCCTAATTGAACCGAATATTGAATTGTATTGAAAATTGGTCGCATTTGCATGCATATACATGTACTTACATTGAACAGGTCATAGCAAAAAGGCTAGAGCAGAAGAATAAAATTGTTTGCCCGACAAATAGGTACATGTTTACCATAATTTACTGTTGTAATGGCGCGTTTTGTTAGTTGTCGAATAATTAATTTATTTAATTATTAAATATCGATTGGGCGATATCGATGACTTGAATTAAATAATATGGAATATTTAATTAAAATAAATAATATAATAATATATTATAATGTCAAAATAATCGGAAATCACCGAATTCACAATACTGTGTGAATTGGATCAGCTAAAATATTTAATTCAGTTTAGAATTGAATTTGAATAACGAATCGATTTAATAATCGACGTTAAAACGTATTAATTATATTAAAATTAAAATAGAGCGCGTAACAACGCGACAGTTCGTTATTTGGCGATTTAGACTTCAAGTGGATGTACAGGGTTCATTTTAAATTGGATTGCTGTGAAACAAGAAACGTGTGGAGCTGGTGGAGTATATCTTTCTAGTGGAAGAGAGAGATCGGGATTTCGTCGTGTGGATTTTGAGTTACGTCCAAATCAAAATATCAGAAATGCAGCGCCCTGACCATAACGATTTAATTACATTTTAAATAGGGATTTAAATAGGAATCGAGCGTCGATATAACTCTGACAAGGTAATATCGAGTTGTAAATATATACAGGAATAGTCTAGAGCTGTACGACATTACACTGTGAATACAGACGATAATAATTAATTTTAAATATTTAATTTAATTATATTAAATATATTTATATATTTAAATAGGCTATTTAGAGCGTTAAAAATAGCCACTTTTGCATACGAAGTCAGAATTGGACGAAACCAGTTTCGTTGGGACCGTAATGTCGAACTCTAGTTACATGTCCAGTTTGGTGATTTTTGGGTATCGTAGTTGGTCGCAGAGATTTTTAAGGACCAGGAACGAGTAGGAAATCGATAAATAAAATAAATAACTCAAATATAAAATAATCCCACCATTTTTCTTGGCCAAATAAAGGGCCACGCAACCTCTCTTCTCAACCACAGACTTTACCAACCCAAACAAACACATAAATACCGCATAAGACCCATAGCAGTAAACTTGGAAAAATGAAAACAAATGAAGTAAAAACCTAAATATCCTAAAATAAATACATACGAGTTGCTGGTGAACTACTCATCACTTTGGTATACAAAATACTAGGCTCGAACTCATCTTAGCGGCGCCGAGAATATGTCGCATGAACTAGGGTTGGGGTACTAGGATTTTGGGTGCATCGAATCAAGATGTAGGGTCGTATTCGGATTTAGAAGGAGGTTTAAACACCTTGGGGAGGAGTTGGGCGAAGTCCGGTGTTGGCTTTGGCCGTGGGTGCATATACAGATAGTTCGATACTGCTTGCGTCGCAGTCGAGGATGGAGGTCCGAGTCTCACCATTTGGGTACCGGTTGATGCGGATTTAGGCGAGGGATTCTCTGGTGGTGGTGGCGAAGTCGATTGATGGTCATGGAGGTGGCAAGGAGGAGATGAAGTCGGCTGTTGTGGAGTACTGGAGCGTGAACTTCATTCGGGAAGAAGGATTAAAGAGGGAGGGTCTGGGCTTTAAGGGGATACGGGTCAGGCATAGTGGAGTGGGCCGAAGTTGGAATGGCGCGAAACAAGTTGCGTTGGGATCGTATGGACGAGCACTCCACACTGGAACTGACCGCGAGTCGATTGGAGTCCGTCACAATTTATAGCAAAATAAATTGTCTAGCTGAATAAAGCGATGGTTATCGTCATTGACGATGATCGTCCAAGGTGAGTAAAACTCACCAACTCTAAATAGTTCTATTTTTACATCGTGTTCTTAGAACTGCTAAGTATCTGTTGTTTGACTGTGTGTTGACTGTTTGATTGAACTGCTAGTCAGTTAGTAGAGATTTTATATATATGTATATATATATATATAAACCGTCAAATAGTTATGTGTTGATTCTGTTTATCAGAATATTATATTAGTGTTGTCTAACATCTGTGGTGCAGGGAAACAGGTTGGAGGAATCCAACTGGATTCCTCAATAGTTATTTTTACTGTAATTTATGTATTGTGATATATAAATGTGATATATATAATCTATTGTGATTATGTGTGGTTGGACGATATTCATCGTTGTTAGATGATGTGTTAAAAACCATAAGAAATACCAGGATATAGAAAAGAGATTTTCAAACTATAATTTGAAAATAATTTATTTATATAAAATCGATGGATTTTATATTATAAAAGGGGATTTTGAGTATAAAGGGAAATATTGGTTAATCAAGTATAAGGGAGAAATATTTGTTAATCGAGTATAAAGGATTAAACAAAGTAATTGGTTAGGTTGACCAAAGCAAGTTAGTCGAGTTAAACAAAGTAATTGGTTAGGTTAACCAAAGCGAGTTAGTCGAGTTAATCAAAGTAATTGGTTAAGTTAACCAAAGTAAATTAGTTAAGTTAAACTAAGCGGTGAATCAAAGTGAATTTGTTAAGTTAAACTAAATGATTAATCGATGTGAATTAGTTAAGTTAAACTAAAGGATTAATCGATGTGAATTAGTTAAGTTAAACTAAGTGGTTAATCGAAGTGAATTAGTTAAGTTAACTAAGTGGTTAATCGAAGTAAATTAGTTGAGTTAAACTAAGTGAATCGGCTAGAGTTAATCAACGTGAATTAGCTAAGTTAAACTAAGTGGATTAGTTCAGTTAATCGAGACGAGTTAACCAGTTAGGGTTGATCAGTTAGAGGTGACCAGTTAGAGTTAACCAGTTAGGGTTGATCAGTTAGAGGTGACCAGTTAGAGTTAACCAGTTAGAGTTGACCAGTTAGAGTTGACCAGTTAGAGTTGACCAGTTAGAGTAATCCAAGTGGAGTTAATCGAGTAGAGTTGCCGAATATCACTTATTCGAAGTAGAGTTATCGAATATAGAGTATTCGAGGGAAGAGTAATCGAATATAGTTTATTCGAGTGGAGAAATTAAATGTTATTCATTTGAGAAGAGTTACCGAATATTATTTATTCGAAGAATAGTTATCGAATATTGGTTATTCGAAGTTAGTTAATCCAAAGGAGTTAGTCGAAGAGTTGATCGAATATAGTTATTCGAAAGAAGGTGTTAATCGAATATAGTTATTCGAGTAAAGTTAAAAGAGTTAATCGAATTTAGTTATTCGAAATGAGTTATTCGAATTTGATATTTGAATAGAGTTAAACACATTAGAGTGATTCGAATTTCTTATTCAAATAGAGTTAAACACGTAAGAGTTAATTGAATATTAGTTATTCAATTAGAGTTAAATCGAATTTAGTTATTCGAAAGGAGTTAATCAATTTGAGTTAAGTTAATCGATTTGAATTAAGTTGAATCGAAATGGAGTAAATCGATTAGAATTAAGTTAATCGAGTTAGAGTAAATCGAATATTGGTTATTCGAAGGTAAGTTATTCAAATTAGTTATTCGAAGGAGTTAATCAAATAAGTCGATCCAAAGGAGTTAGTCGAATATTAGTTATTCGAATAGAGTTAAAGGAGTTATCGATTTTAGTTTGATCGAAAGGAGTTATCGATTAGTAAATCGAAAGGAGATTTTCGAATATAGCATATTCGAAAGAAAGAGATCGAATATTGTTTATTCGAAAGAGAGAGATTTCGAATATGAGTTATTCGAAGAGAGATAATCGAATATAGGTTATTCGAAGAAGAGTTAATCAAATAGAGATTACTCGAAAGAGAGTTATACATCGAATTCGATTATAGCGAATTCGGGAAAGTACTATTTACTTTCCAGGGTTTAAATCAAGATTTAGTTATTGATTTAGAAATTAGGTGTCTGTTAAATTATTCGAGTTAGAAGATAAAGTTATAATTTAGGTTAGATGTTGCAGAAGTAGGAATTATAACGTTATAGTTATAATCAAACGTTTTCATATAAGAAGTAGATTCGTAACCTGAATCCGAGAATTTGCGTAAACAGATGATTGGAAAAAGTGAGTGACGAGCTTCATCTATTTCACAGTAAAGGACGTTGTTCAATTAAGGTCTGAGAGGTAATTATACCCCAACTTGATTGACTTCAGAATTGACAAAGGAATAGTTGTGGTTCGATAGAAAAGGTTGATTTGAAATATAGTTAAGTAATAAGCGATTAATGGATTAAGCGTAACGATGTTTTATACAACGTTCATTGGAAATCGGTAAATGAGTTTTGGAAAACGTTTTCCAAATATAGTCAGATATGTTTTCTAAACATAGAAAATGAAATGTTTTCATGATAAGAATTTAAGAAATAGAGTTAAGCAAATTCAGAAACTAACTGGAGAGGGTAAGTTGAACGGTTTTCTAAGTGACGATCTGATGTTGGTTTCGACCTTCCGGATTGATACTTAGAGAATTGTTCTCATACTAGTTACAGTTAGGGACTGATAGTTGCGAAATAATAGTGATGTGAAAATAAGCTATGGAAATGTTTTCCAATGATTAATAACATATATTTTCTAAATATATGAAATAAGGAAATATGAACATATGATGATTGATCGATCGAATTTCCATTTGGAAATAAGATCGTTGTTTGTACACCGACATGTTTTCATTTGATAGTTGAATCACAGACTATCAAAGTTTTTACCATTTTAACGTTGTTAATATGGAGAGACCGGTTGAATTATTATCCAAAGAACCACTCTGTATTGGCATAAGCGTTGCGAGCAATATCTGCCAAAGATAAATTGAAGACGGAGTAAAGTGCAAGGGCTGTTGTATAAGTCTTAGATAACAGTGAATAAGATGGATATACTGAATAGTGCCTTCGGTTTGTCCAGTCCCAGGACAACGTATATGGAAGAAGGTCTGACAGAGTATATCCAATGGATCGCGTAAGTTGATCTGTTCAAACGTATTCACGTTTGGTGGTGGAGGAATTCGTTTCTCTTAGCTATATACCCGTGTTATTTTTGGATAAGTCAATTTGTGATTTGGCGGGTATGACGATGTGGCATTCAAAGTGAATGGTGATCAGATGTTCTGAAGATAGACGTAGCTTCTAGCCTCACATCGGGAAGTAACAAAAGTTGGGCTAGGCAGCATGGCTAGTTGGGTCATCCCCAAGCAGGGTGTATTGTCACCGATCTAGAGAATATTCATATTTATACTTCTTTTTGATTCTGTATCTTCGGATGACGGTTTGATGGCCTATAACCGTGGTGGCAATATATTCGCGACACTCAAGCTAAATGAGTGAGCGATCATGTGTGGCCGGGTTGCAAGACGTTCTTGTTGAACCTTGAGTGTATCACCTCTAGAGTACACTATTCAGAAGGTGCTCCCATACCTTGTCTGTTGGAATCCATTCTCCGATAAGCGCCCTGCGGTTTATGATTTTATACTACGTATGTAGAACGTGAGATGCAAGCGTTTCTGCTAGATTGATACATATTTGTACTTAGACATTATTATAATATCACAATGATATTGCTTGTCAAAGTTGTTCAGATACTCATAAGGGAAAAACCCGTTCCGTATTCACGGCGTGGTCTTATGAGATATCCTATACCTGTTTTAAACTATTTTACTCATACCAGTCCCATGACTGACCCGGAGTTTACTTTGTTGTTTTCCCTAAACTCTTGGGTGCCTAAATTTGTACGGGCAGTCAAGTAGTCGGGATTTACAGATATACTTGGAGAGCTTGGAGCAGGAGGCTGCAAGAATTTATAGCTATAGTTATTTCCGCTGTGTTGTAAGTGTTGTACTCTGATAAGTGCTATTGTATATATATAACTGTTTACTTCAAAGTTATGTTATATATTATATGTTATTCGTTCCGCTGTGAGATTCGTGTTACTCTGATGATTCTGATGTTCTTCTTCTTCTTCTATTCTATTGGTTCTATCTTTTCTTTCTCACCTTCTAAATTCTTTCACTAACGTCTCGGAATTTTCGACTCTCGAGGAGTCGAAAATTTCCAGCCGTTACAACTGTTTTGTTTGGGTGATGATGATTTTATGAGCCGATTGGCTTTTTCGTTTTCTTTTGGATTGAAGAAGGCCATGGGAGGCTATGTGAAATATCCCGAAGTCCCCGGTGCAGGGGAGGTTATGGCGAAATTTTTCGAAAATTTAAGGTGTTAGCCAAATTTTTGAAAATTTGAAAAGTTCTTAGAAACTGAAAAGTTGAAGAACTTAAGCCGTAGCGAAAATAATGGAAGTTGAGTTGATTTGTTAAACAACTTTCGGCTTCGTTCCTTTTCGGGGATGAAAAGTTTTAAGTGGGGGAGAATGTAACAACCCGGAAAATGCGAGCCAGTTTAAAATTTTTATTTTGGCGATTTCGATGAATTTTGAATATTTAAAATAGATTATTTTAAATAATATCGACGAGAAATTTATTTTGAATTGAATTAGAATATATATATTTATATACGTCGTCGTTAGAATATAAATATTTATTTTAAATTATAAAAGGAATTGAAAATGGCGCGGTAGTTCGAAAATTCGATTTCAAATTTCAATTGAACATACCGGGTGCAAAATAAACCGGATTTTAGTGAAACCAAAAATAATAGAATCTAATTAAGAATATCTTCCCAACGAATCCGAAAAATCGAAATTTCATAGCGGGAAGAAAAAGTTATGTCCAGTTGAAATTTCAGAATAGTCGCTAGGGAATTCAGGCCCTTAAAAATAGCCATTTTGCAAACGACCTCGGATTTCGACGAAACCACTTTTGTTGGATCCGGGAAGTCAAATTGTTGTTAGGTTTCAAATTTCAGAATTTTTCGATTCCATATGTGAGCGTGGCAAAGGAAAATGTGTTTGACCAGTTTCAGTTGATTTTAATCGACTGGAAAATGGCCATATCTCTAACGGTCTCAGAATTCGACGAAACTAGTTTTGTTAGGACCGTATCGTCAATATGAAGCTAGAAAATATTTTTCAGGAATTTTTCTTGTAAGTATGTGGCCCCGGTAATTTAAAATGTACGTTCAAATTGATTATATAAAGAATTATATTTCAGTGAAAACTGATCGTAACAGCAGAATTGGCTTGCGAAACATGTCCCATTGTGTTCGGGATAGGGGTAATTAGCTAGGGGGGATAGTCGTTGGGTGTAATAACCCGGAAAATCCGAGTTAGTTTAAAATTTTTATTTTGGCAATTTTAGCAAATTTTGAGTATTTAAAATGAATTATTTTAAATAATATCGACGAAAATTTATTTTGAATATAGAATAGAACGTATATATTATATACATCGTCGTTAGAATATAAATATTTATATATAATTATAAAAGGAATTGAAAATGGCGCGGTAGTTCGATAATTCGATTTCAAACTTCAATTGAATGTACCGGGTGCAAAACAATCCGGATTTTAGTGAAACCAAAAACAATAGGATCTAATTGATAATATCTTTCCAACGAATTCGAAAAATCGAAATTTCATAGCGGGAATCAAAAGATATGTCCAGTTGAAAATTCTGAATAGTCGCTATGGAACTCAGGCCCTTAAAAATAGACATTTTGCATACGACCTCGGATTTCGACGAAACCACTTTTGTTGGGTCCGTAATGTCAAATTATTGCTAGATTCCAAATTTCATAATTTTTCGAATCAATATGTGAGCGTGTCGAAGGAAAACGCGTTTGACTAGTTTTAGTTGATTTTAATCGACTGGAAAATAGCCATTTTTCCAACGGTCTCAGAATTCGACGAAACTAGTTTTGTTAGGACCGTATCGTCAATACGAAGCTAGAAAATATTTTTCAGGAATTTTTAGAGTTAGTATGTAACCCCAGTAATTTAAAATGTACGTTTAAAATTCAATATAATGATTTAAATGTAAATTTGACGAAAACTGATTCAAACGATCGAATCAGCTTACGATACATATCCCATTGTGTTCGGAATGGGGGTAAAACGCTATGGGCGACAGGCGGTGGGCCTCGTTTTGAGGTCAAAAACAAAAGTTGCTTTTTGTTTTAAAAATAAAATAATTAAAAAAAAAGTAAAACCCTTACCTCCTCTCCGGCCCCCCTCGATTCAATTCATTCTCAGTAAAAAAAAAAGGGGAGGACGCGCCTGCCCTAGCGCGCCGCCATCGATGGCGACCTCCCCATCGCCGGAGCTCCACCAAGGCCATCCCCCTCTTCTCGCCGTCCCTCTTCCCCTACAGCCCCTCCGTTACCCCAAAACGCGAGCCCCACCCCCCTCGACTTCATCGCTGCCCCCTGACCCACATCCGACGCCCGCAACCGCCGCAGCTCCTCCCCCTGGCCACCTGAACGCCACCGCCCTAACCACTCTCCTCCGGTTGACGCAGAAACCCCCTCCCACTCCTCTGAAAACTGAAAGCAAAGTAAGTTTTTACCTTATCTAAATTCATTTGTTTTAATTTAAAGCAATTAGGGAACAATGAATTAAATATTCAAATTTAAATAAGGAAAGTTTGATTTTTTTTAAAAAAACTAATGTGTTAATTTATTAGTTAATGATAAGTTAGAGGTGTTATAAAAAAAATTATGATTTTGATTTATAAGGAAGATTATACTTTTATATAATAGAAATGTTAAAGATATAATTTTTCTATAGTAGAAATATTAAAAATGTTATTTCTATATTGTATGGATAATAAAGATATAATTTTTATATTTTTGAATGTATGAAGAAGATTAGATTTTTAAAATAGAAAAGACGTGATTTTTAAAATAGAAAAGACGATATTTTAAATAGAAAAGACGATATTTTTAAATAGAAAAGACGATATTTTTAAATATGAAAAGACGATATTTTTAAATATGAAAAGACGATATTTTTAGATGAGTAGTGAAGTAAAAATATGATTTTTACTTCGAGAAAAATATAAATTTTATATTATAGAAAGGTAAATCTATATTTTTGAAAAGGCGAAATCTTTATATGAAGAATGGCGTGATAAAAATATAATCTTTATTATATGAACATCGATATAAAAATAGAATTTTTATTTACATAGTAGCATAGTAAAAATTCGATTTTTATATATTGAATAGCATAGTAAAAATTCGATTTTTACATATGTAGTGGCTACGGGCAGCGAAAGCGACAAAAAGGCGAGAATGGCGATGATTTCCCTAAATGAAGTGTCGTGGAAGTTGGATAGCTATTTGTGAGAATTTCTCACCTTTCAATTTCATTTTCTAGTTATATATATTGAGACGACCCGAAATCCCGTTCTCACGGAAACAAGGGTTATCTTTGGAATATAACACAAAAACAGATAATAGCAAAACAGAATTAAATAAATACACCAAATAATGAACAATAGAATATACTGGATAAAAGTAATCATCAGAGTTACACAGTATACAGGATCTTACTTAGTACAAATACAGTTCAGCTATACATAAATGTCTACAGCGGAAATAAACAAAATATGTACAATAGGAGCTGAACAGCATAAAAAGAGATAAATGATAGAATCTATCTTCAGCTCCAGCTATCCAGAAAGAAAACCAGCTAAACCTGAATACAAGGCTGCCTGTGTAGAAAAAGGGGCACCCGAGTTTGAATGTGAAACAAACTACGAGTCAGTCATGGGACTGGTATGAGAAATCCACTCAACACATATATAATTAGCTAATCACAGGACCACGCCACTTTCGTGGAACGGGTTTACTCCATTGGATTGCCAGTGCTTTAAAACAAATCTTTCTTTTAAACATCGCTATGCTTTTTATAAAATGAAGCCGTTATAAGACTCAGTTCCCATCACACAATGCAACGCAAACCGGAGGATAGAGTTTTTACCTTATAACGGCCAAATATGCTTGATACGAATAAAACAAAGGCATTTGATATTATTGCTAGTGTTTATATGTTTTGAAAACAATTTCAAATCATAACTATCATCATAGACGGCATTAATGCCCCATACCACTATGTCGCCATATATAGGTATACAATCAAAACCGCACGGTGTCGTATTTGGAAATTGGATTTCCGTCATGAACCAAGGCAAAAGATAGTCCTTACCGAATTCGAGACGCTCTAGCCCATGTCTCAGGCAAGCGCGCAGGCAAGCCTTGGATCGTCAGGGCCGGTCCACCGATGTGGATTATTATGCCTGAACAATACGTTTCCCCACCCTTTGGGGCGTCAACGAGCCAACGAATGACTCCATCGGACCCGGATCGTCCGATCAAACCGAGGCGCCTCGCAACAGCAACAACCACATAGGTGAAAAGTATATAAATGTCAGGGCTGGTAGGTCACTGACACCACCCTAGCTAGAAAGAAACGCATGCCATCCCTGATGTCATTCTCCCGTTTTAGGCTCATACCGGGGTGTGAGGCTCGCGAATTCACGTTATACACAAAGCTACGCCACACAGGCGGTGCTTTGATCATCACCACAAGACTTTGCTTTTCAACAGAAGCCCTGATCACTGCATCTTAGCATGCCACACAGGCAATTCACACCGTGCAACTGATGGCTATCAATCACACAGAACAAATTCCAATGTCGGACACACAGTCCATTTACAAGTCCGTTCTGGGTCTGAATGAAACCGGAGGCACTAAATACCTCGCAAACCCATCGATCACCACGTACGTCTGAACGATCACCACTCATTATCCATATTTCGGGATGCCTCCCAATCAGGACCTCGGTTACCATCCAAACGAGGTGAAGATCTCCGGTCTTCGACCACCGTCTTTATCTTCGACTTTCAATCGTCGGTCAATTATTTGAAATGAGAATTAACTCGGCCTTCTCAAATAATTCACGTATATTTAGAATTTCAATTCAATTTATTTCAATGGTTAAATTATTCGACAACATCAATTTTGTTCTTTAATGTAATTTTCACACCAAACACATTCAACCATCAAATATCACATAAATCAAGCAAATTCAGTTTATTTCCATTCCATATCGCTTATGATATTTTATAACTATTTATCGCTATTTTTATTTATTTTAAAATAGCTAATTTATTCAAAACGACGCTTCGGGCCATAAAGCGGCCGTGGCGCTGTTTTTCTTCAGATTTGATTTACGCATATCTGAAAATCTAACCGTTGGATGTTCAAAAAATTTACATCATTAGAAAGGTCTTTTCAAAATGAATCCAACGGTTCTAGTTTCGGGAAAATCCGATGGTCGGATTTCCCGGTACAATCGTTTGAATTTTCGATTTCAAAATACGAACTACAGCGTCGTTATTCGATTAAATATATAATTATATTTATATATATATATAAATATAATCGCTTCTGGCGCTGTTTTTCTTCAGATTTGAATTAAACATTCCAGACAATCCAACCGTTGGATTTTTACAAGGTTGGTGTCGTTGGAAAGATTATTCCAAGGCGAACCCGACGGTTGAGGTTTCGGGAAAATCCAATGGTCGGATTTCCCGTACTAGTTGTTTGAAATCATGGTTTCAAAATACGAACTGCACGGCTTCGTTTCGTTTTAATTTTATTTATATTTATATATTTATATAAATATAGTTCATTCTATGATTTCCATATCGCTTTCACTTCAAATATTTTTCTAACACCTTAAAATTTTGGAAAATTTCGCCATAACCTCCCCTGCACCGGGAGCATCGGGAAATCGCAAATAGCTTTCCCGGTCCTTCTAATCTCAAAAAGAAAAAGAAAAAGCCAAGCGGCTAGCTAATAGGCTCATAAAATCATCACCCAAACAAAACAGTAAATGTGTACCTATTTGTCGGGCACAAAATTTTATTCCTCTTCTCTAGCCCCTTTGCTATAACCTGTTCAATGAATATGCATGTACATATATATACAGTTCTTATCATTTATCATTTTCTATTCAACCTCATATTTGATTTCTATTTGGTTTCAAAACACCATTCATTCTAATGTTACATAAATAGGTGCAAATCATTTCATTAGCTAATTAATGAATATTTCAACTCATATATGTTTTTTTTGAACAAGTGGCTATTTTTAACACTTCACATTTCAACGATTTATGCATACAATAAAAATGTTATTTTTATTGTAAAACAATTCATTTCAAAACACTATTTTTCTATATAGTTCATATAGGTGATAAAAATAGGATTTTTATCATAAAACAATTTCTTTTAAAACGAGATTATTTTACACAGTTCATATAGTCGATAAAAGGTGATTTTTATTGTCAAACAATTTATTTCAAAATATGAATACCATTCAACACATGAATTTCTAATCAACGAATGAATATCAATTCAACACATGAATGTTTTCTATAGTTTCTATATATAGATAATGATGTGATTTTTAGTATCAAACAATTTATTTCAAAATATGAATACCATTCAACACATGAATTTCTAATCAACGGATGAATATCAATTCAACACATGAATGTTTTCTATACAATGAATAAATATAGTTTAAGCAGATGAAAATAATTCAAACATACGAATATTATTCAAAATTTCGGCAGCATAACGGCAGGGTAGTTAAAACCGGGACCGTCCCTAGTACGGCTCCTCGCTCTACCTTAAAACCTCGCGGTTTTTGACAATGGGGATCATGCATCTAGTTCGCACGCAGGCGGCATGTATATATTTATTTCATTTCCACAAACTAATCCTATGTGGTTTCAACCAAATATTTTTCAACCACAAGCGGGTATTTTTCAACCTCAATCAATCAATATCAACCACAAACAATCCCAAACAATCATTCGCTATCAAATTTTCACGACAACTTCAACCAATAAATATCGTCCATGGTTTGTGGACGAGGGGCGTATATATATATATATATATATATATATATATATAGCTATTCACTTTTATTTCAACACACATATATATATATATATAGAAAAAGAAATTGAAGAGTGAGAAATTCTCACCAATAGCTATCCATTACCACGACTCTTCCTTTATAGAAATCTTCGCCAATCTCGCCTTTCGTCGCTTTCGTTGCCCGTATTCTCTACATATGTAAAAATCGAATTTTTACTTCGTTATTCAATATATAAAAATTGCATTTCAAAAATATAGATTCCGCCTTTTCAAAAATAAAGATTATATTTCTAATATTTCTATGATATAAAAATTATATTTTTATTACTTTAAAAATACAAAAATCATATCTTACTTCTTCTACTTAATAAAAATTCCGTCTTTTCTCTTTTAAAAATATGATCTTTATTTTTTCCAAGTTCAAATCTTTTTCTATTCAAAGTTCTAATCTTTTTCTATTTAAAGTTCAAATCTTTTTCTATTTTAAATTCAAACCTTTTTCTATTTAAAGTTCAAACCTTTTTCTATTTAAAGTTTAAACCTTTTCATCAAAATCAGTTTTATCCTTTATAAAAAATCAGTTTTATCCTTTATAAAAAAAAAAATCAGTTTTATCCTTTATAAAAAATCAGTTTTATCCTTTATAAAAAAATCAGTTTTATCCTTTATAAAAAATCAGTTTTATCCTTTATAAAAAAATCAGTTTTATCCTAATAAAAAATCAGTTTTATCCTAATAAAAAATCAGTTTTAAAATAAAATAAAATAAAGTAAAACAACTTACTTCAACTGCGAAGAAGGGGGGGGTGCTTCGCGTTCACGGATCGAGGAAGGGGGGTCGTCTTCGTCGGAGCTGGCTTCTAGGGGGGGGGGGGGGGCGACGGCGGGGTGCTCGCGAATTCAGGGAGGCCTCGTTCCTCGAGCGGGGCGACAGAAGTTGAGGAGAGAGGGGCACAGGTCGGAGGTGGCGCTGAGCGATGCCAGGGGGCGGAGTTTGGGCGTCGGCGGCGTTCGCTTTAGGGGGGCGGTCGATAGTTTTTTTTAGGGTTTTTTTTCTTTTATTTTCGTTTGAAATTGAAATGAACGGGGGGAGGGGGGCAGAACGACAGATAAAGGGAGGGAATAAAAATTATTATTTTTTTCCTTTTTATTATTTAATTATTTAATTTTGCAAAAAGGTTGACTTTTACATACGACCTCGAAACGAGGCCTACCGCCTGTCGCCCATAGCGTTTTACCCCCATTCCGGACACAATGGTATATGTATCGCAAGCTGATTTGATCGTTACAATCAGTTTCCGTTGAATTTACATTTAAATCACTATATTGAATTTTAAACGTACATTTCAAATTACCGGGGTCACATACTAACTAGAAAAATTCCAGAAAAATATTTTCTCGCTTCATATTGACGATACGGTCCTAACAAAACTAGTTTCGTCGAATTCTGAGACCGTTTGAAAAATGGCCAATTTCCAGTCGATTAAAATCAACTGAAACTGGTCAAACGATTTCGAAATGAATTGAATATATAACGATTTTGAAATGAATTGAATATAAAACGATTTCGAAATGAATTGAATATATAATGAATTCGAATTGAATGGGAAACGAATTTGATTTCAATTGAATAGAAAACGAAACGAATTCGAATTGAACTGAATAAATAACGAATTTGAATTGAATTGAAAACGAATTCGAATTGAATTGGAAACAAATTGAAATGAATTCAAATTGAGTTGAATAGAAATGAATTTTAAACCGAATTTATAAGGAAGAATTCAATTTTGATTTGAAATGAAATGGAAGTTGAAATTGTTTTTGAAACGAAATTAAAACGATTTATAAAATTCGTTTTAAATAGGAATCGACGAAATATATATTATATATATAATATAATGGGCTGAATAGAACGCGTCGCGCCGCGGCAGTTCGTGAATTTCGACCATTTATTTCAAACGGACATTACGGGAGATCTGACCGTCGGATTCTCCTAAAACCGGAACCGTTGGGTTCGTATCGAAAAGGGCTTTCTAACGAATATTAGAAATTTGAAATCTAAGGGTTGGATTTGGAGATACGTCCAAATCAAATTCGAAAAAGGTCGTTGTAAGTGCAGTTCGATGGCCGTTGATGGAAATCGACTGTATGGGCCTTGATAAAATTATTAAAAATAGTAATAATTTGTGTAAAATCATTAGAAATGATTTGGGAAAATTTGGGATGAAAAACTCCATATTTGAAAAGATAAAAATAGATTTTTATCGAAATGAACTAGTTTTGAACTAAATTTAAAACCTAATTATTTTTAAATAAATAAATTAGGTTTAAAAAGGGGTTTTAAATAAATCGAAATTTCTAATATATTTGATTGGATTTGAAATGGGTTTATCGTGAACGGTGTTTTAAATAACACTAGTTCTTTAACCCGATAATAAATAGAATGTGATTTGGGTTTGTCGTGAACTGTATTTTAAATAACACTAGTTCTTTAACCCAGTAAAAGGAGTTTTAACGAATCTGCAATTAGATTGAAATGTAAATCTATAATCTAAATTATCAAATTTAGAAATGAGCGAGAATGGAGTATTGCTAGTTTTGCTCCAAAGCGATAGTTAAATCTTTAATTAGATCTGAACGTGAAATGGTAATTAATCTTACCGATAACACCATAGTATTAGATATGGAGTATTACCAGTTTTGCTTCATGGGATGAATATGTTGGGATTGGGAAATAAAATAAATAATTACTTCGTTACGGTTCGCTAATCTCGACTAGTTTAGAAAACCATAATTTGGTTTGAAATGTCATCCAAAGGAAGATTAAAGGGTAAATTTGAAAGAATTTATCTTGGATAAAATTAATGGGAACCTTTCCCTAAAAATGTGATTTTGTAGATAAAAGAATATTCTGAATTGGAATGAGGCGTATGTTGTGTTTGTGTAACATTTGTTTTTAATATACGCGGGTTGTTCGGAAAGGCCGGGTTTATACCCATTCTGAATAACCGATTCGACGATAAGTCGAAGATGAAGACGGTGGTCGAAGACCGGAAGTCTTCACATCGTTTGGATAATTACTGACGATCCCGATTGGGCTGTACACCCAAGAGGATGGAAATAGTTGGTGGTCGTCCAGACGTACTTGGAGATGGATGGATATGCAAGAAAGTGCCTCCGGTTTCGTTCAGACCCAGAACGAACTTGTAAATGGATTGTGTGTCTGACATTGGATTTTATTCTGTGTTGATTGATTTCTATTAAATATACATCTGTTTGGCAGCGGAGAATTTATTCTTTTGCTTAACGCCCTTCTCTGAGACGTACGAGCTCAGAGGTTGTATATCGATGGACATCAGTCGCATGGCATGAATTGCCTGTGTGGCACGCTGAGATGCAATGATCAAGGCTTCTGTTGAAAAACAAAGTCTTGTGGTTGATGATCAAAGCACGCCTACATGGCAGCTTTGTGTATAACGTGAATTCGCGAGCCTCACACCTCGGTATGAGTTAAAAACGGGATACGGACCGTTGGGAGAGCACGACGTTTCTTTCTAGCTATGGTGGTGTCAGTGACTTACCAGCCCTGACATTTATATACTTTTCACCTTGTGGTTATTGGAATGAGGCGCCTCGATTATAGGTCTGTAAGGACCGGGAAACGTGTGTTCAGGCATAAATAATCCTCTAACGTAAGTGAGGATCGGCCCAACCGATCCAAGGATTGCCCAGAGTGTGTAGTCCTGAGGCATTTGCTAGAGTGTCTCGAGCGCGGAGAGGATCTTGCCCCTTGCCTCGACTCATGACGGAAATCCAATTTCCAATACGTGTATTGCGGTTTTAATTGTAGAACTAGTATGGCGACATGATATATGGTACCCATGCCGTCTATGATTTATATTTATGATTGAAATTGTTTTGACACTATACACTTATCATAGTATCAAATGATTTGTTTTAAACGTATCAAGCATGTTTGGCTGTTATAAGGTAAAACCCTATCCTCCGGCTTCTGTTGCATTGTGTGATGGGACCTGGGTCTTATAACAGCTTCATTTTTCGAAAAAGCATTGCGTTGTTTATTCTATGCACTGGTATTCTTGGGAGGAAACCCGTTCCGTGTTATACGGCGTGGTCCCTTGAATTACTCTCTTTTAAAGTAAAGCTTTAAATAACTGTTTTAGTTCTCACACCAGTCACATGACTGACCTGGAGTTTATTGTTTTAACCTAAACTCTGGGTGCCCCCATTTTCCGCACGGGCAGCTAGTAGTTTTGGTTTTGCAGATTTATATTCACAGGTGTAATGGCGCGTTTTGTTAGCTGTCGAATAATTAATTTATTTAATGATTTATATATCGATTTGGCGATATCGATAACTTAAAGTACAACGTTCGAACTTATAATTTATAATTATAATTAAAATGAACCTGAAACGTCGTGGCAGTTCGCAATTTGGCGATTCGAACTTCAACTGAATGTACATGATTCATTTTAAGCCGGATTTCTGTGAAACAAGAAACGTGTGGAGCTGGTGGAGTATATCTTTCTAGTGGAAGAGAAAAATCATGATTTCATCGTGTAGATTTTGAGTTATGCCCAAATCAAATTTTAAAATAGTCGCTATAGAATCGTTTATCGACCATATCGGTTTATTCGATATAACTAGAGATCGGGTTTGAATTCAGACAAGGTTCTTTTGAGGCGTAGTGATAATTTAATTTTTAGGATTTTATGGCAATTTTTAATTATTTAAATGAGCAACTTTTTATTTGGAGTATTTTGCACCCTGTAATCAACATTTTTGAAGTTTCAAAATATGAGTCCATCTACCGATATTATTATATTTTTGGAATCCTGACACATCGCTGATTACAACGGTATTTTTATTTCTGTCCAAAGCAATTCGTATGTGAACAGAACTGTATATATATCGGGGTACCTTACTTTGTAATAAAAACAAACCATACGTTCTTCCTATATGCCACGCCCAGTATACCTCATTTTCGTTAACACCTAAGGAAATGAAAGACTATAAAGAGGCCACGCACTGTGTTTTCTCAGCCACTAGTGCAGAACAATGAAAACGTGGATAAGGGAAACTCCAACCAAATAGAAAATAAAATACTATAAAATCGTTTAACCTAATCCATTCCTCATTCAGATATTTTATCCGCCGCATCTATTATATCTAGAAAACGAAAGCTCGGCTAAAAATCGAGCTTCAAATTTTCAAAAGAAAAATCAAAGATAAATCAAAATGAATTCCTATAAATCAAAAGATCTGTATATTCGAACTCCTGCAATAATCCTCTTCACTGTCATACTAGCTTTTCACTTTTCGAACGCGAGTTGGTTCGCTGTACTTATCGCTGCAACAATTAGGGTTAATGATTTACGAGCTTATAATACATCGATTTGAGATGTTGAGGGTAGATTTGGGTTTATGGAGTGACGCTGCACCTGCTGTCGAAGTCTCGGAGGTTTCGGTGGTCAAGAGGGACGCACCTTATCTGTACAGCGAGTTCGAGTCTGTGAAACCCCGATGGAGGCGTCGATCTCGAGTTGGTCGTGGGGGACATAGGGAGATGGAGCTTTGGACGGAGAAGCTGTCGGTGGTTAGCAGATTTGAAAACGATGGGGTAGAGAGCTCGAAAATGGGGGAAGGAGTTGGGAAATGGTGTGAGAATGGTTTTCTGAAGTCGGGTTTTTAAGTTTTGGGGAGGAAGATGAAAGCGGCTGATAGGGTGAAAACGGGTTTGGGCCAGTGTGAAGGGTTGAGGCCCATATTTAAATCGTTTAACTTTAATTTAATTTAAAATATTTTACTTGAAATAGTATTAGAACTTTTAAACTCAATATCTTTGTCATACGATGTCAGATTGACGAACCGTAAGTTGCGTTGGGATCGTATGGATGGACACTACGCACTGGAACTGACTGCAAGTGGATTGGGGCTCGTATGAATTTATGGCGAAATAAATTTGTTTGATTCAAATCAAATAACGGTATATCGTTCTTTAACGATGAACTGCAAATGTGAGTAAATCTCACAAACTCTAAACAGTTTTATTTTCACGGTGTATTCTTAGAACTGTTAAAATATTGTCTGTTTGACTGTGTGTTGATTATGTGATTGAACTGCTAGTCAGTTAGTTAAATTTCTATATTGATTCTGTTTAACAGAATATATCATATGGAACTGAAAGTGATGTTATCTATATTGTCTAACATCTGTGATGCAAGGAAACAGGTTGGAGGAATCCAACTGGATTCCTCAACAGTTATTTTACTGTGATTTTTATATTGTGATATATAATGTGATGTATATAATCTGTGTGATTATGTGTGGTGGGACGATATTTATCGTTGTTATATGGGGTGTTTAATACCATGAGAAATACCAGAATGTAGGAGAGGGGTTTTCAAAGTATATTTTGAAAATAGTTTATTTATATAAAATCAAGGGATTTATATATATATATATAAGAAAAAGGATTCTGAATATAAAGGAATATAGTTGGTAAAAACAAATATAAAAGAATTATATTTGTAAATCAATATACAAGGGAATATATATGTTAATCGAATATAAGGGAATATATTTGTTAATCAAAATATAATGGAATTATATTCGTTAAAAGAAATATAAAGGATATTTATTTAGAGATTTAATAAATAGAATTAAACCAAAGGAGATATTTATTTGTTAAATAAATAGGAGTTAACCAAGTGAATTGGTCGAGTTAACCAAGTAAATTGGTCGAGTTAACCAAGTGAATTGGTCGAGTTAACCGAAGTGAAATTGTTAAGTTAAACTAAGTGAATCGGTTAGAGTAAATCAAAGTGAATTAGTTAAGTTAACTAAGTGGTTAATCGAAGTGAATTAGTTGAGTTAAACTAAGTGAATCGGTTAGAGTTAATCAATGTGAATTAGTTAAGTTAAACTAAGTGGTTAATCGAAGTGAATTAGTTAAGTTAATTAAGTGGTTAATCGAAGTGAATTAGTTGAGTTCAACTAAGTGAACCGGCTAGAGTTAATCAACGTGAATTAACTAAGTTAAACTAAGTGGATTAGTTCAGTTAATCGAGACAAGTAAATCAAGTTAGGGTAAACCATTTGAGTTAACCAGTTAGAGTTAACCATTTGAGTTAACCAGTTAGAGTTGACCAGTTAGAGTTGACCAGTTAGAGTTGACTAATTAGAGGTGACCAGTTAGAGTTAACCAGTTAGGTTAAACCAGTTGAGTTGACCAGTTAGAGTTGACCAGTTAGAGTTGATCAGTTAGAATTATCCAAGTAGAGTTAATCGAGTAGAATTGCCGAATATCACCTATTCGAAGTAGAGTTATCGAATATAGTGTAGTCGAGGGAAGAGTAATTGAATATAGTTTATTCGAGTGAAGAAATCAAATGTTATTCATTTGAGAAGAGTTACCGAATATTATTTATTCGAAGAGTAGTTATCGAGTATTGGTTATTCGAAGTTAGTTAATCCAAAGGAGTTATTCGAAGTTAGTAATCCAAAGGAGTTATTCGAAGTTAGTTAATCCAAAGGAGTTAGTCGAAGAGTTAACCGAATATTGTTATTCGAAAGAAGGTGTTAATCGAATATAGTTATTCGAGTAAAGTTAAAAGAGTTAATCGAATTTAGTTATTCGAAATGAGTTAATCAATTTGAGTTAAGTTAATCGATTTGAATTAAGTTGAATCGAAATGGAGTAAATCGATTAGAATTAAGTTAATCGAGTTAGAGTAAATCGAATATTGGTTATTCGAAGGTAAGTTATTCGAATTAGTTATTCGAAGGAGTTAATCAAATGAATCGATTCAAAGGAGTTAGTCGAATATTAGTTATTCGAATAGAGTTAAAGGAGTTATCGATTTTAGTTTGATCGAAAGGAGTTATCGATTTTAGTTTGATCGAAAGGAGTTATCGATTAGTAAATCGAAAGGAGATTTTCGAATATAGCATATTCGAAAGAAAAAGATCGAATATTGTTTATTCGAAAGAGAGAGATTTCGAATATGAGTTATTCGAAGAGAGATAATATAATATAGGTTATTCGTAGAAGAGTTAATCAAATAGAGATTACTCGAAAGAGAGTTATACGTCGAATTCGATTATAGCGAATTCGGGAAAGTAATATTTACTTTCCAGGGTTTAAATCAAGATTTAGTTATTGATTTAGAAATTAGGTGTCTGTTAAATTATTCGAGTTTGGAGATAAAGTTATAATTTAGGTTAGACATTGCAGAAGTAGGAATTATAACGTTATAGTTAAAATCAAACGTTTTCATATAAGAAGTAGATTCGTAACCTGAATCCGAGAATTTGCGTAAACAGATGATTGGAAAAATCGAGTGACGAACTTCATCTATTTCACAGTAAAGGACGTTGTTCAATTAAGGTCTGCGAGGTAATTATACCCTAACTTGATTTGACTTCAGAATTGACAAAGGAATAGTTGTGGTTCGATCTAAAAGGTTGATTAGAAATAAAGTTAAGGAATAAGCGATAAATGGATTAAGCGAAACGATGTTTTATACAACGTTCATTGGAAATCCGTAAATGAGTTTTGGAAACGTTTTCCAAATATAGTCAGATATGTTTTCTAAACATAGAAAATGAAATGTTTTCATGATAAGAATTTAAGAAATAGAGTTAAGCAAATTCAGAAACTAACTGGAGAGGGTAAGTTGAACGGTTTTCTAAGTGACGATCTGATGTTGGTTTCGACCTTCCGGATTGATACTTAGAGAATTGTTCTCATACTAGTTACAGTTAGGGACTGATAGTTGCGAAATAATAGTGATGTGAAAATAAGCTATGGAAATGTTTTCCAATGATTAATAACATATATTTTCTAAATATATGAAATAAGGAAATATGAACATATGATGATTGATCGATCGAATTTCCATTTGGAAATAAGATCGTTGTTTGTACACCGACATGTTTTCATTTGATAGTTGAATCACAGACTATCAAAGTTTTGACCATTTTAACGTCGTTAATATGGAGAGACCGGTTGGATTATTATCCAAAGAACCACTCTGTATTGGCATAAGCGTCGTGAATCATTTATGCCAAAGAAAATTGAAGACGGAGTAAAGTGCAAGGGCTGTTGTATAAGTCTTAGATAACAAGTGACTAAGATGGATATACTGAATAGTGCCTTCGGTTGTCCAGTCCCAGGACAATGTATATGGAAGAAGGTCTGACAGAGTATATCCAATGGATCGCGTAAGTTGATCTGCTCAAATGTATTCACGTTTGGTGGCGGAGGAATTCGTTTCTCTTAGCTATATACCCGTGTTATTTTTGGATAAGTCAATTTGTGATTTGGCGGGTATGACGATGTGGCATTCAAAGTGAATGGTGATCAGATGTTCTGAAGATAGACGTAGCTTCTAGCCTCACACCGGGAAGTAACAAAAGTTGGGCTAGGCAGCATAGCTAGTTGGGTCATCCCCAAGCAGGGTGTATTGTCACCGATCTAGAGACTATTCATATTTATACTTCTTTTTGATTCTGTATCTTCGGATGACAGTTGGATGGCCTACAACCGTGGTGGCAATATATTCGTGACACTCAAGCTAAATGAGTGAGCGGTCATGTGTGGCCGGGTTGCAAGACGTTCTTGTTGAACCCTGAGTGTATCACCTCTAGAGTACACTATTCAGAAGGTGCTCCCATACCTTGTCTGTTGGAATCCATTCTCCGATAAGCGCCCTGCGGTTTATGATTTTATACTATGTATGTAGAACGTGAGATGCAAGCGTTTCTGCTAGATTGATACCTATTTGTACTTAGGCATTATTATAATATCACAATGATATTGCTTATCAAAGTTGTTTAGATACTCATAAGGAAAAACCCGTTCCGTATTCACGGCGTGGTCTTATGAGATATCATATACCTATTCAATTGTTTTAAACTGTTTTACTCATACCAGTCCCATGACTGACCCGGAGTTTACTTTGTTGTTTTCCCTAAACTCTTGGGTGCCTAAATTTGTACGGGCAGTCAAGTAGTCGGGATTTACAGATATACTTGGAGAGCTTGGAGCAGGAGGCTGCAAGATTTTATAGCTATAGTTATTTCCGCTGTGTTGTAAGTGTTGTACTCTGATAAGTGCTATTGTATATATATAACTGTTTACTTCAAAGCTATGTTATATATTATATGTTTTTCGTTCCGCTGTGAGATTCGTGTTACTCTGATGATTCTGATGTTCTTCTTCTTCTTCTATTCTATTAGTTCTATCTTTTCTTTCTCACCTTCTAAATTCTTTCACTAACGTCTCGGAATTTCCGACTCTCGAGGAGTCGGAAATTTCCAGCCGTTACAGTTGGTATCAGAGCTTAAGTTAAGTGATTACCTTGGCTCTGTGGCATAACTCGATAGAGATGGGATTAGTAATATCCTAGATTGAGTTTGAGTGTATATATATGAGCGCGAAATTGTTACTCAATATAAAATGGTTTTATATTGTGGAGACTCATTGGTTGAGTGGCTTATGAATTCTGGTCGATCAGTTGATCCACTGTATCGATAAGGATTACTAAAACACTCGAATACGATGAACCGTCATGGTATGTTTTGAAGGAGGGTAAATGAAATAATTTTTCCCAAAATATATTTGTTTATAGAAGAAATATATATCTTGAAATTTTTATAGTATATTGATTGTGTTGGTTGTTATTATAATCAAATATGATTATAAAAGGGTGAAATGGTTATAAATAACTAATCAGAATCATATAAGTAAAGTATATGAAATAAGATGAGTTAAATCTGAATTTAAATCATATTTGGAATTAAAATAAGGAAATTTTAAGTTCCTGGGAGATTTTGAAAATGTTTTTTTTTAATTGAAAATGATATAGTATTGAACTCACTTCGATAGCTGGAAAATAGATTCTGATGATGAATCTAGACATCATCAGTGTTCATTTTCGAGTTCTAAGTGACGGATTACTACCAAGGGTTTTGTTTTTGAATTGTTTTGAGAAAACAAGTTGATTAGAAATTCAAAGGTTTTGAATTGGCATTATGATTTCAAATTGATTTGAAAGAAACCCAGGAACTTAAGTTCTGGAATTAAAATTTAACTAATAAAGTTAAATAAAATGAGATGGTAAAAATAAATTGAAATTTAACTTGAACCGGGTTAAATAAAATTGAATTGGATTAGAGATAATCTAGAATGGAACCAAATTGATAAGTCAATAATTTGAAATTTGATATTGGAGTTTGAATGGAATTCGGTTTGGGTATAAGCGAATGATTTGGTTTGAGGATATAAACTGAGTGGAATGACCATGATATATGCAGAAGTGATAACAGATCAAAAGGATATAATGATACGACCGACAAAAAGGTACAAGTTTATATCATATATGAATTTGGATTTTATGAGCCGAATTTGCAAGCCGCTTGACTGTTTGATTTTCCTTTTGGGTTGGAGAAGGCCTAGAGAGGCGAGGGGTGGTTTGTCATATTGACCAATACAAAGGAGGTTATGGCGAAATTTTTCGAAAATTCCAGGCGTTAGAACATTCTCATGATTTATGGAAATTCAGTTAGCCAGAATGAATTAATAATTTAATTGAAAATTTAATGGTTCAGTTGAAACTGGAGTTGAGAAGTAAACTAAAAGATATTTGAATCTAGTTAGTAAAGTTGGTAGCATTTTCCTAGCTTAGCAATTTCGAGGACGAAATTATTTTAAGGAGGGAAGTCTGTAATGGCGCGTTTTGTTAGCTGTCGAATAATTAATTTATTTAATTATTTATATATTGATTTGGCGATATCGATAACTTAAAGTACAACGTTCGAACTTATAATTTATAATTATAATTAAAATGAACCTGAAACGTCGTGGCAGTTCGCAATTTGGCGATTCGAACTTCAACTGAATGTACATGATTCATTTTAAGCCGGATTTCTGTGAAACAAGAAACGTGTGGAGCTGGTGGAGTATATCTTTCTAGTGGAAGAGAAAAATCATGATTTCATCGTGTAGATTTTGAGTTATGTCCAAATCAAATTTTAAAATAGTCGCTATAGAATCGTTTATCGACCGTATCGGTTTATTCGATATAACTAGAGATCGGGTTTGAATTCAGACAAGGTTCTTTTGAGGCGTAGTGATAATTTAATTTTTAGGATTTTATGGTAATTTTTAATTATTTAAATGAGCAACTTTTTATTTGGAGTATTTTGCACCCTGTAATCAACATTTTTGAAGTTTCAAAATATGAGTCCATCTACCGATATTATTATATTTTTGGAATCCTGACACATCGCTGATTACAACGGTATTTTTATTTCTGTCCAAAGCAATTCGTATGTGAACAGAACTGTATATATATATCGGGGTACCTTACTTTGTAATAAAAACAAACCATACGTTCTTCCTATAAGCCACGCCCAGTATACCTCATTTTCATTAACACCTAAGGAAATGAAAGACTATAAAGAGGCCACGCACTGTGTTTTCTCAGCCACTAGTGCAGAACAATGAAAACGTGGATAAGGGAAACTCCAACCAAATAGAAAACAAAATACTATAAAATCGTTTAACCTAATCCATTCCTCATTCAGATATTTTATCCGCCGCATCTCTTATATCTAGAAAACGAAAGCTCGGCTAAAAATCGAGCTTCAAATTTTCAAAAGAAAAATCAAAGATAAATCAAAATGAATTCCTATAAATCAAAAGATCTGTATATTCGAACTCCTGCAATAATCCTCTTCACTGTCATACTAGCTTTTCCTTTTTCGAACGCGAGTTGGTTCGCTGTACTTATCGCTGCAACAATTAGGGTTAATGATTTACGAGCTTATAATACATCGATTTGAGATCTTGAGGGTAGATTTGGGTTTATGGAGTGACGCTGCACCTGCTGTCGAAGTCTCGGAGGTTTCGGTGGTCAAGAGGGACGCACCTTATCTGTACAGCGAGTTCGAGTCTGTGAAACCCCGATGGAGGCGTCGATCTCGAGTTGGTCGTGGGGGACATAGGGAGATGGAGCTTTGGACGGAGAAGCTGTCGGTGGTTAGCAGATTTGAAAACGATGGGGTAGAGAGCTCGAAAATGGGGGAAGGAGTTGGGAAATGGTGTGAGAATGGTTTTCTGAAGTCGGGTTTTTAAGTTTTGGGGAGGAAGATGAAAGCGGCTGATAGGGTGAAAACGGGTTTGGGCCAGTGTGAAGGGTTGAGGCCCATATTTAAATCGTTTAACTTTAATTTAATTTAAAATAGTTTACTTGAAATAGTATTAGAACTTTTAAACTCAATATCTTTGTCATACGATGTCAGATTGACGAACCGTAAGTTGCGTTGGGATCGTATGGATGGACACTACGCACTGGAACTGACTGGAAGTGGATTGGGGCTCGTATGAATTTATGGCGAAATAAATTTGTTTGATTCAAATCAAATAACGGTTTATCGTTCTTTAACGATGAACTGCAAATGTAAGTAAATCTCACAAACTCTAAACAGTTTTATTTTCACGTTGTATTATTAGAACTGTTAAAATATTGTCTGTTTGACTATGTGTTGATTGTGTGATTGAACTGCTAGTCAGTTAGTTAAATTTCTATATTGATTCTGTTTAACAGAATATATCATATGGAACTGAAAGTGATGTTATCTATATTGTCTAACATCTGTGATGCAGGGAAACAGGTTGGAGGAATCCAACTGGATTCCTCAACAGTTATTTTACTGTGATTTTTATATTATGATATATAATGTGATGTATATAATCTGTGTGATTATGTGTGGTGGGACGATATTTATCGTTGTTATATGGGGTGTTTAATACCATGAGAAATACCAGAATGTAGGAGAGGGGTTTTCAAAGTATATTTTGAAAATAGTTTATTTATATAAAATCAAGGGATTTTATATATATATATAAGAAAAAGGATTCTGGATATAAAGGAATATAGTTGGTAAAAACAAATATAAAAGAATTATATTTGTAAATCAATATACAAGGGAATATATATGTTAATCGAATATAAGGGAATATATTTGTTAATCAAAATATAAAGGAATTATATTCGTTAAAAGAAATATAAAGGATATTTATTTAGAGATTTAATAAATAGAATTAAACCAAAGGAGATATTTATTTGTTAAATAAATAGGAGTTAACCAAGTGAATTGGTCGAGTTAACCAAGTAAATTGGTCGAGTTAACCAAGTGAATTGGTCGAGTTAACCGAAGTGAATTTGTTAAGTTAAACTAAGTGAATCGGTTAGAGTAAATCAAAGTGAATTAGTTAAGTTAACTAAGTGGTTAATCGAAGTGAATTAGTTGAGTTAAACTAAGTGAATCGGTTAGAGTTAATCAATGTGAATTAGTTAAGTTAAACTAAGTGGTTAATCGAAGTGAATTAGTTAAGTTAACTAAGTGGTTAATCGAAGTAAATTAGTTGAGTTAAACTAAGTGAACCGGCTAGAGTTAATCAACGTGAATTAACTAAGTTAAACTAAGTGGATTAGTTCAGTTAATCGAGACAAGTAAATCAAGTTAGGGTAAACCATTTGAGTTAACCAGTTAGAGTTAACCATTTGAGTTAACCAGTTAGAGTTGACCAGTTAGAGTTGACCGGTTAGAGTTGACTAATTAGAGGTGACCAGTTAGAGTTAACTAGTTAGGTTAAACCAGTTGAGTTGACCAGTTAGAGTTGACCAGTTAGAGTTGATCAGTTAGAATTATCCAAGTAGAGTTAATCGAGTAGAATTGCCGAATATCACCTATTCGAAGTAGAGTTATCGAATATAGTGTAGTCGAGGGAAGAGTAATTGAATATAGTTTATTCGAGTGGAGAAATCAAATGTTATTCATTTGAGAAGAGTTACCGAATATTATTTATTCGAAGAGTAGTTATCGAATATTGGTTATTCGAAGTTAGTTAATCCAAAGGAGTTATTCGAAGTTAGTAATCCAAAGGAGTTATTCGAAGTTAGTTAATCCAAAGGAGTTAGTCGAAGAGTTAACCGAATATTGTTATTCGAAAGAAGGTGTTAATCGAATATAGTTATTTGAGTAAAGTTAAAAGACTTAATCGAATTTAGTTATTCGAAATGAGTTAATCAATTTGAGTTAAGTTAATCGATTTGAATTAAGTTGAATCGAAATGGAGAAAATCGATTAGAATTAAGTTAATCGAGTTAGAGTAAATCGAATATTGGTTATTCGAAGGTAAGTTATTCGAATTAGTTATTCGAAGGAGTTAATCAAATGAGTCGATTCAAAGGAGTTAGTAGAATATTAGTTATTCGAATAGAGTTAAAGGAGTTATCGATTTTAGTTTGATCGAAAGGAGTTATCGATTTTAGTTTGATCGAAAGGAGTTATCGATTAGTAAATCGAAAGGAGATTTTCGAATATAGCATATTCGAAAGAAAAAGATCGAATATTGTTTATTCGAAAGAGAGAGATTTCGAATATGAGTTATTCGAAGAGAGATAATCGAATATAGGTTATTCGAAGAAGAGTTAATCAAATAGAGATTACTCGAAAGAGAGTTATACGTCGAATTCGATTATAGCGAATTCGGGAAAGTACTATTTACTTTCCAGGGTTTAAATCAAGATTTAGTTATTGATTTAGAAATTAGGTGTCTGTTAAATTATTCGAGTTAGGAGATAAAGTTATAATTTAGGTTAGACATTGCAGAAGTAGGAATTATAACGTTATAGTTAAAATCAAACGTTTTCATATAAGAAGTAGATTCGTAACCTGAATCCGAGAATTTGCGTAAACAGATGATTGGAAAAAGTGAGTGACGAACTTCATCTATTTCACAGTAAAGGACGTTGTTCAATTAAGGTCTGCGAGGTAATTATACCCCAACTTGATTTGACTTCAGAATTGACAAAGGAATAGTTGTGGTTCGATCTAAAAGGTTGATTAGAAATAAAGTTAAGGAATAAGCGATAAATGGATTAAGCGAAACGATGTTTTATACAACGTTCATTGGAAATCCGTAAATGAGTTTTGGAAACGTTTTCCAAATATAGTCAGATATGTTTTCTAAACATAGAAAATGAAATGTTTTCATGATAAGAATTTAAGAAATAGAGTTAAGCAAATTCAGAAACTAACTGGAGAGGGTAAGTTGAACGGTTTTCTAAGTGACGATCTGATGTTGGTTTCGACCTTCCGGATTGATACTTAGAGAATTGTTCTCATACTAGTTACAGTTAGGGACTGATAGTTGCGAAATAATAGTGATGTGAAAATAAGCTATGGAAATGTTTTCCGATGATTAATAACATATATTTTTTAAATATATGAAATAAGGAAATATGAACATATGATGATTGATCGATCGAATTTCCATTTGGAAATAAGATCGTTGTTTGTACACCGACATGTTTTCATTTGATAGTTGAATCACAGACTATCAAAGTTTTGACCATTTTAACGTTGTTAATATGGAGAGACCGGTTGGATTATTATCCAAAGAACCACTCTGTATTGGCATAAGCGTCGTGAATCATTTATGCCAAAGAAAATTGAAGACGGAGTAAAGTTCAAGGGCTGTTGTATAAGTCTTAGATAACAAGTGACTAAGATGGATATACTGAATAGTGCCTTCGGTTATCCAGTCCCAGGACAACGTATATGGAAGAAGGTCTGACAGAGTATATCCAATGGATCGCGTAAGTTGATCTGCTCAAACGTATTCACGTTTGGTGGCGGAGGAATTCGTTTCTCTTAGCTATATACCCGTGTTATTTTTGGATAAGTCAATTTGTGATTTGGCGGGTATGACGATGTGGCATTCAAAGTGAATGGTGATCAGATGTTCTGAAGATAGACGTAGCTTCTAGCCTCACACCGGGAAGTAACAAAAGTTGGGCTAGGCAGCATGGCTAGTTGGGTCATCCCCAAGCAGGGTGTATTGTCACCGATCTAGAGACTATTCATATTTATACTTCTTTTTGATTCTGTATCTTCGGATGACGGTTGGATGGCCTACAACCGTGGTGGCAATATATTCGCGACACTCAAGCTAAATGAGTGAGCGGTCATGTATGGCCGGGTTGCAAGACGTTCTTGTTGAACCCTGAGTGTATCACCTCTAGAGTACACTATTCAGAAGTTGCTCCCATACCTTGTCTGTTGGAATCCATTCTCCGATAAGCGCCCTGCGGTTTATGATTTTATACTATGTATGTAGAACGTGAGATGCAAGCGTTTCTGCTAGATTGATACCTATTTGTACTTAGGCATTATTATAATATCACAATGATATTGCTTGTCAAAGTTGTTTAGATACTCATAAGGAAAAACCCGTTCCGTATTCACGGCGTGGTCTTATGAGATATCATATACCTGTTCAATTGTTTTAAACTGTTTTACTCATACCAGTCCCATGACTGACCCGGAGCTTACTTTGTTGTTTTCCCTAAACTCTTGGGTGCCTAAATTTGTACGGGCAGTCAAGTAGTCGGGATTTACAGATATACTTGGAGAGCTTGGAGCAGGAGGCTGCAAGATTTTATAGCTATAGTTATTTCCGCTGTGTTGTAAGTGTTGTACTCTGATAAGTGCTATTGTATATATATAACTGTTTACTTCAAAGCTATGTTATATATTATATGTTTTTCGTTCCGCTGTGAGATTTGTGTTACTCTGATGATTCTGATGTTCTTCTTCTTCTTCTATTCTATTAGTTCTATCTTTTCTTTCTCACCTTCTAAATTCTTTCACTAACATCTCGGAATTTCCGACTCTCGAGGAGTCGGAAATTTCCAGCCGTTACAACAGGATCCTGGTTTACAGCTGGAATGATATCCGGAAAGCTCTGTATCCGTATATCACCTTCAGTTGTGTTTTATATTATTTTTCCGCTGCTATGTAATTAATTGTAATCTCTGATATTTATCGAATGTAATTTATTCATTTATACTCTGTATATTCTTGTATCTGATGGAATTGTTGTAATAACAATGAAATGTTCTTCCGTCTGTGTTTTGATTTGTCTTGTACTCAACGCTATCCGCGCTTTCCTTCACGGGGAAGTTCGGGTCGTGTCAGTTTGGTATAAAAGCTTTGGTTTACAGAGCTCGAGAACAAGACACATTAGAACCATACGAAAGAATTCATCAGATATTGGATTAGTAATATCCAATTAGAATGACTCGTTAGAGATAGGATCAGTAGTATCTTAGAACGAGTGTGAAGAGTATATTTTTTTTAAATGAAAACAATTTTGTTTTAAAAATTTAAATCGTTTTATACGTATTTGAATATTTATTTATTTTGAATATGGACAATCCAATATATAAAGGTTTTGTATATACGCGTCATGAACGTATATTCGAAGTTTTAATATATTAGATAGATATAGAATCACGCTCTAGTCGCTCGGAGATGATTTTGATGATGGAGCTCCATCACCAATATTTATGTTCGTGTTTTGAAGGTGTGACATCTATATATTTCCATTAGACTGGTGTGAGAACCAAAACTAATATAGTTAGAACACATTGTTGTGAATTGGCATCAAAAACGTGATTTTCAGTATATATATCAAAAATTATGAATTTGAAAACTCTAATCCACTAATTGATTGATGTTTGTGTTGTTTGTTTATTTGTTTGATAATTTTGAACCATTATGCCTAATTGAACCAAATATTGAACTGTATTGAAAATTGTTTGCATTTGCTCGCATATACATATACTTACATTGAACAGGTCATAGCAAGGAGGCTAGAACCGAAGAATAAAATTTGTTTGCCCGACAAATAGGTACATGTTTACTACATAATTTACTATTTTGTTTGGGTGATGATGATTTTATGAGCCTATTAGCTAGCCGCTTGGCTTTTTCTTTTTCTTTTTGAGATCAGAAGGCCTATATGGCAATTTCGGGATTTTCCCGTGGCTCCCGGTGCAGGGGAGGTTATGGCGAAATTTTTCGAAAATTTAGGGTGTTAGCCAAATTTTTTAAAATTTGAAAATTCTCAGAAACTGAAAAGTTAGAGAATGGAAGCCAGATCGAACGTAGAGTTGATTAATCAAACCACTTTCGACTTTGTTCCTTTTCGGGGACGAAAAGTTTTAAGTGGGGGAGATTGTAATAACCCGAAAAATCCGAGCCAGTTTAAATTTTTTATTTTGGCAATTTTAGCGAATTTTGAGTATTTAAAATGAATTATTTTAAATAATATCGACGAAAATTTATTTTGAATATAGAATAGAACGTATATATTATATACGTCGTCGTTAGAATATAAATATTTATATATAATTATAAAAGGAATTGAAAATGGAGCGGTAGTTCGATAATTCGATTTCAAACTTCAATTGAATGTACCGGGTGCAAAACAATCCGGATTTTAGTGAAACCAAAAACAATAGGATCTAATTGATAATATCTTTCCAACGAATTCGAAAAATCGAAATTTCATAGTGGGAATCAAAAGATATGTCCAGTTGAAAATTCTGAATAGTCGCTATGGAACTCAGGCCCTTAAAAATAGACATTTTGCAAACGACCTCGGATTTCGACGAAACCACTTTTGTTGGGTCCGTGATGTCAAATTATTGCTAGATTCCAAATTTCATAATTTTTCGAATCAATATGTGAGCGTGGCGAAGGAAAACGCGTTTGACTAGTTTTAGTTGATTTTAATCGACTGGAAAATAGCCATTTTTCCAACGGTCTCAGAATTCGACGAAACTAGTTTTTTTAGGATCGTATCGTCAATACGAAGCTAGAAAATATTTTTCAGAAATTTTTAGAGTTAGTATGTAACCCCAGTAATTTAAAATGTACGTTTAAAATTCAATATAATGATTTAAATGTAAATTTGACGAAAACTGATTCAAACGATCGAATCAGCGTACGATACATATCCCATTGTGTTCGGAATGGGGGTAAAACGCTATGGGCGACAGGCAGCGGGCCTCGTTTTGAGGTCAAAAATAAAAGTTGCTTTTTGTTTTAAAAATAAAATAATTAAAAAAAAAAGTAAAACCCTTACCTCCTCTCAACCCCCCCCTTGATTCAATTCATTCTCAGTTAAAAAAAAGGGGGGAGGACGCGCCTGCCCTAGCGCGCCGCCATCGATGGCGACCTCCCCATCGCCGGAGCTCCACCAAGGCCATCCCCCTCTTCTCGCCGTCCCTCTTCCCCTACAGTCCCTCCGTTACCCCCAAAACGCGAGCCCCACCCCCCTCGACTTCATCGGCCGCCGCCGCCTGCCCCCTGACCCACATCCGACGCCCGCAACCGCCGCAGCTCCTCCCCATGGCCACCTGAACGCCAACACCCTAACCACTCTCCTCCGGTTGACGCAGAAACCCCCTCCCACTCCTCTGAAAACTGAAAGCAAAGTAAGTTTTTACCTTATCTAAATTCATTTGTTTTAATTTAAAGCAATTAGGGAACAGCGAATTAAATATTCAAATTTAAATAAGGAAAGTTTGATTTTTTTTTTAAAACTAATGTGTTAATTTATTAGTTAATGATAAGTTAGAGGTGTTATAAAAAAAATTATGATTTTGATTTATAAGGAAGATTATACTTTTATATAATAGAAATGTTAAAGATATAATTTTTCTATAGTAGAAATATTAAAAATGTTATTTCTATATTGTATGGATAATAAAGATATAATTTTTATATTTTTGAATGTATGAAGAAGATTAGATTTTTAAAATAGAAAAGACGTGATTTTAAAAATAGAAAAGACGATATTTTTAAATAGAAAAGTCGATATTTTTAAATAGAAAAGATGATATTTTTAAATATGAAAAGACGATATTTTTAAATATAAAAAGACGATATTTTTAGATGAGTAGTGAAGTAAAAATATGATTTTTACTTCGAGAAAAATATAAATTTTATATTATAGAAAGGCAAATCTATATTTTTGAAAAGGCGAAATCTTTATATGAAGAATGGCGTGATAAAAATATAATCTTTATTATATGAACAACGATATAAAAATAGAATTTTTATTTATATAGTAGCATAGTAAAAATTCGATTTTTATATATTGAATAGCATAGTAAAAATTCGATTTTTACATATGTAGTGGCTACGGGCAGCGAAAGCGACAAAAAGGCGAGAATGGCGATGATTTCCCTAAATGAAGTGTCGTGGAAGTTGGATAGCTATTTGTGAGAATTTCTCACCTTTCAATTTCATTTTCTAGTTATATATATATACTAGGATGCAGACGGTGCTTAGTAGCACCCGACACAATCGTCCACAGACCATGGACTTGTTTGTTTAGTTGCATAAATTAGTTAGATGATTTGATTTGAATTTGGTTGTTTGGTGAATATGATTGATGTGTGAATGGCGTGGGCCTTCACTAGACCGGGGATAAGGCTAGGCCTCGTCCCGTTTCTAGTATCGTGCCGTTATGCCGCCGAAATTTTCTAAAATATGTTAGAAAAATAAAAATATCATTCTTATTGTGTTAATGAACTGAATAGAAATTCATGTGTTGAAACAAAATATTTTATCTTTAAAAATATAATTTTTAACGTGGAAGTGAATAAAATAAAATATTCATTTACAAACCGGACGGTTTGTTTATGTACACCTATTTGAAGAACATTGATTGGGACGATAAATTTTACACATCGCCCAACTGCACAAATAAAATCTGTGTTTGATTGTTTGAAACCCCACACGGGTGTTGGGATGAAATTTGAAGTTCACTCATCCTGATTGGTTAAATATGTCGATCGATTGATTGACAGGCTGTTATAAGCGTTAGATATCTATATTTGATGCTTATACAGTGTAGTGCACTTTGGTTGATGGTTGATTATTTTTCAATGCTATCATATACGTGTGACGTATGAAATTCCATATAATTAATGTTATATGGTGATTGATTGGGCCTCATTCCAATTTAGAAAATAAAGAATATTATAAAATAATGGTTCATGTGTTGACTGTACTCATCCGTTGAGATTAGTCATGTGTTGAACGAAATATTTTAACAATAAAATTTATATCTTTATCAATATAAAATAAAGGTTCATGTGTTGACAGTACTCATCCGTAGAGATTAGTCATGTGTTGAACGAAATATTTTAAAAATAGAAATATTTGAAAATAGAAATATATGAAGCCGTGCTGATTAGATTGACGCCATTTTGACGTGAACGATATTTATATCGATTTTACTCATTTTAAAATGTATATTGAAAAGTGATTTCGTAATCGAATATTTTGAAATGAATTGAATATATAACGATTTCGAAATGAATTGAATATATAACGATTTCGAAATGAATTGAATATATAACGATTTCGAAATGAATTGAATATATAACGATTTCGAAATGAATTGAATATATAACGATTTCGAAATGAATTGAATATATAATGATTTCGAAATGAATTGAATATAAAACGATTTCGAAATGAATTGAATATATAACTATTTCGAAATGAATTGAATATATAACGATTTCGAAATGAATTGAATATAAAATGATTTCGAAATGAATTGAATATATAACGATTTCGAAATGAAATGAATATATAACGATTTCGAAATGAATTGAATATAAAACGATTTCGAAATGAATTGAATATATAACGATTTCGAAATGAATTGAATATATAACGATTTCGAAATGAATTGAATATAAAACGATTTCGAAATGAATTGAATATATAACGATTTCGAAATGAATTGAATATAAAACGATTTCGAAATGAATTGAATATATAACGATTTCGAAATGAATTGAATATAAAACGATTTCGAAATGAATTGAATATATAACGATTTCGAAATGATTGAATATAAAACGATTTCGAAATGAATTGAATATATTACGATTTTGAAATGAATTGAATATAAAACGATTTCGAAATGAATTGAATATATAATGAATTCGAATTGAATGGGAAACGAATTTGATTTCTATTGAATAGAAAACGAAACGAATTCGAATTGAATTGAATAAATAACGAATTTGAATTGAATTGAAAACGAATTCGAATTGAATTGGAAACAAATTGAAATGAATTCAAATTGAGTTGAATAGAAATGAATTTTAAACCGAGTTTATAAGGAAGAATTCAATTTTGATTTGAAATGAAATGGAAGTTGAAATTGTTTTTGAAACGAAATTAAAACGATTTATAAAATTCGTTTTAAATAGGAATCGACGAAATATATATTATATATATAATATAATGGCCTGAATAGAACGCGCCGCGCCGCGGCAGTTCGTGAATTTTGACCATTTATTTCAAACGGACATTACGGGAGATCCGACCGTCGGATTCTCCTAAAACCGGAACCGTTGGGTTCGTATCGAAAAGGGCTTTCTAACGAATATTAGAAATTTGAAATCTAAGGGTTGGATTTGGAGATACGTCCAAATCAAATTCGAAAAAGGTCGCTGTAAGTGCAGTTCGATGGCCGTTGATGGAAATCGACGGTATGGGCCTTGATAAAATTATTAAAAATAGTAATAATTTGTGTAAAATCATTAGAAATGATTTGGGAAAATTTGGGATGAAAAACTCCATATTTGAAAAGATAAAAATAGATTTTTATCGAAATGAACTAGTTTTGAACTAAATTTAAAACCCAATTATTTTTAAATAAATAAATTAGATTTAAAAAGGGGTTTTAAGTAAATCGAAATTTCTAATATATTTGATTGGATTTGAAATGGGTTTATCGTGAACGGTGTTTTAAATAACACTAGTTCTTTAACCCGATAATAAATAGAATGTGATTTGGGTTTGTCGTGAACTGTGTTTTAAATAACACTAGTTCTTTAACCCAGTAAAAGGAGTTTTAACGAATCTGCAATTAGATTGAAATGTAAATCTATAATCTAAATTATCAAATTTAGAAATGAGCGAGAATGGAGTATCGCCAGTTTTGCTCCAAAGCGATAGTTAAATCTTTAATTAGATTTGAACGTGAAATGGTAATTAATCTTACCGATAACACCATAGTATTAGATATGGAGTATTACCAGTTTTGCTTCATGGGATGAATATGTTGGGATTGGGAAATAAAATAAATAATTACTTCGTTACGGTTCGCTAATCTTGACTAGTTTAGAAAACCATAATTTGGTTTGAAATGTCATCCAAAGGAAGATTAAAGGGTAAATTTGAAAGAATTTATCTTGGATAAAATTAATGGGAACCTTTCCCTAAAAATGTGATTTTGTAGATAAAAGAATATTCTGAATTGGAATAAGGCGTATGTTGTGTTTGTGTAACATTTGTTTTTAATATACGCGGGTTGTTCGGAATGGCCGGGTTTATACCCATTCTGAATAACCGATTCGACGATAAGTCGAAGATGAAGACGGTGGTCGAAGACCGGAAGTCTTCACATCGTTTGGATAATTACTGACGATCCTGATTGGGCTGTACACCCAAGAGGATGGAAATAGTTGGTGGTCGTCCAGACGTACTTGGAGATGGATGGATATGCGAGGAAAGTGCCTCCGGTTTCGTTCAGACCCAGAACGAACTTGTAAATGGATTGTGTGTCTGACATTGGATTTTATTCTGTGTTGATTGATTTCTATTAAATATACATCTGTTTGGCGGCGGAGAATTTATTCTTTTGCTTAACGCCCTTCTCTGAGACGTACGAGCTCAGAGGTTGTATATCGATGGACATCAGTCGCATGGCATGAATTGCCTGTGTGGCACGCTGAGATGCAATGATCAAGGCTTCTGTTGAAAAGCAAAGTCTTGTGGTTGATGATCAAAGCACGCCTACGTGGAAGCTTTGTGTATAACTTGAATTCGCGAGCCTCACACCTCGGTATGAGTTAAAAACGGGATATGGACCGTTGGGAGAGCACGACGTTTCTTTCTAGCTATGGTGGTGTCAGTGACTTACCAGCCCTGACATTTATATACTTTTCACCTTGTGGTTGTTGGAATGAGGCGCCTCGATTATAGGTCTGTAAGGACCGGGAAACGTGTGTTCAGGCATAAATAATCCTCTAACGTAAGTGAGGACCGGCCCAACCGATCCAAGGATTGCCCAGAGTGTGTAGTCCTGAGGCGTTTGCTAGAGTGTCTCGAGCGCGGAGAGGATCTTGCCCCTTGCCTCGACTCATGACGAAAATCCAATTTCCAATACGTGTATTGCGGTTTTAATTGTAGAACTAGTATGGCGACATGATATATGGTACCCATGTCGTCTATGATTGAAATTGTTTTGACACTATACACTTATCATAGTATCAAATGATTTGTTTTAAACGTATCAAGCATGTTTGGCTGTTATAAGGTAAAACCCTATCCTTCGGCTTGTGTTGCATTATGTGATGGGACCTGGGTCTTATAACAGCTTCATTTTTTGAAAAAGCATTGCGATGTTTATTCTATGCACTGGTATTCTTAGGAGGAAACCCGTTCCGTGTTATACGACGTGGTCCCTTGAATTACTCCCTTTTAAAGTAAAGCTTTAAATAACTGTTTTAGTTCTCACACCAGTCACATGACTGACCTGGAGTTTATTGTTTTAACCTAAACTCTGGGTGCCCCCATTTTCCGCATGGGCAGCTAGTAGTTTTGGTTTTGCAGATTTATATTCACAGGATCCTGGTTTACAGCTGGAATGATAACCGGAAAGCTCTGTATCCGTATATCACCTTCAGTTGTGTTTTATATTATTTTTCCGCTGCTATGTAATTAATTGTAATTTCTGATATTTATCGAATGTAATTTATTCATTTATACTCTGTATATTCTTGTATCTGATGGAATTGTTGTAATAACAATGAAATGTTCTTCCGTCTGTGTTCTGATTTGTCTTGTACTCAACGCTATCCGCGCTTTCCTTCACGGGGAAGTTCGGGTCGTGTCATTGGGTCTCAATTGGTGGTCGAATAAAAAATCAACCTTCATGGAAATAATATTAAATTATTAAATTATATATATACTTACACTCACCCCCCCCCCACCAAATCGAAGTCGCGCGCCGCCCTAGGTGAGCCACCGCCGCGCCACCGGGTCCCCCACCACCGCGCCCTCCTCCAGTCCCCATCTCCGACGCCTTTCCCTCCTCCCTCGCTCCACCTCGTTTTCCCAAGCCCCAAAGCACCCAACGCCTCCTGAAAACCCCCACCGTCAGCCACCCCCTGCCCGCCGCCGTGCCCTAGCATCCACCCACCTCTGACAGACCCCCCCCCCCCCCCCCGCACCACTACACCCACCCTCTCCTCCTCTAATCAGAGAAAAACCTCCCAAAGCCCCATGTAGACGCTGTTCCGGCCAATTAAACCCCACTACCGCCACCCCCAGACCTCGGCCGCCCCTCCAGCACCGCCCAAGTCCGACAGTGGGACCCTCCTCGACCAAAGGTGCGATTTTTACACTAAGAATGTGAGTTTTTAAATACGATTTTTATTTATATAGCGGTAGTGTAAAGATACGATGTGTATATATATATATGTATATAGATTTGAAATTTAAAAATATAATTTTTATATTATAGAAAGGCTAAAAATATAATTTTTATTCGAGTGGTAAGTTAGAAATATATTTTTTATATAAGTATGAATATAAAAATACGATTTTTATATTATATAGATAGTAAAGATTTAATCTTTATATTTGAAAAGATTAAATCTTTATATTTGAAAAGGCGAAATCTTTATGTAGAGAATAGTGTATTAAAAATATAATCTTTATTATATGAACATCGTTGTAAAAATAGAATTTTTACCTATATAGTAAAAATAGAATTTTTGTCTATATAGTAGCGGTGTAAAAATAGAATTTTTGTCTATATAGTAGCGATGTAAAAATAGAATTTTTATCTATATAGTAGCTATGTAAAAATATAATTTTTATCCATATAGTAGCGATGTAAAAATAGAATTTTTATCTATATAGTAGCGGTGTAAAAATAGAATTTTTATCTATACAGTAGCGATGTAAAAATGGAAATTTTATCCATATGGAGTGATTATAAAAATATGATTTTTATATACATAGCAACAATATAAAAATGTGATTTTTATATGTGTAGTGGATACGGGCAACGAAAGTGACAAAAGGCTAGAACAGCGATGACTTCTACATAAGAAGAGTTGCGGCGTTGGATTAGCTAGTCGGTGAGAACTTCTCACTTTAAATCTTGTTTTTCTAGTTAAAATATATACTAGGATGCAGACGGTGCTTAGTAACACCCGACACCCGTCATCCACAGACCATGGATGGCTTGTATGTTTGATTGTTTGTTGTGATGAAAATTGATTGTGTGATGTGAAATAAAATATTTATATAGTTAAAAATATTTGATCGTTAAAAATATTATTTTTAACGTGTGTGTGTGAATAAAAATCTGTGTTTGTTGATGTGAAACCCCACACGGGTGTTGGGATGATATTTGGCATACACTAATCCCAATAATTAGTTGTATGTCGATCGATAGATTGACAGGCTATTATAAGCGTTAGATATCTATATTTCATGCTTATACAGTGTAGTACACTTTGGATGATGGTTGATTATTTATCGTTGCTATTTATATACATGTGTTGTATGGAATCCATATAATTAACATTATATGGTAATTGATTGGGCCTCATTCCAATTGGGAAATAATGAATATTATAAAAGAAAATTCATGTGTTGAATAGAATAAATAGTCATGTGTTGACGATGCTCAGGTGTTGAGAATTCATGTGTTGAAAGTGTGTTCATGTGTTGAATAAAATATTTATACAATAAAATTCACCTTTTTATTGTAAGTAAGAAGAAATATATATTCATGTGTTGAATAGAACGAATATTCATTTGTTGAATAGAGTAAAGAATTTATTGAAATATATAAAGCCGTGTTGATTATAGTTGACGTGAACGATATTTATATCGATTATATTCGTTTTTAAAATGAATATAGAAAAGGAAGTGATTTCAAAATATAGCGTTTTGAAAATATTATCATTTATATAGTAATGATATGAAATATTCAATTTTGATTTGAAATTGAATATAGTGTTGAAATGGTTTTGAAAACGAATTTAAAACGAATTATAAATACGTTTTGAATTGAAATCGACGAAATATATATATATATATATATATATATATATTATATATATTAAATGGCCCGAATAGAACGCGCCGCGCCGCGGCAGTTCGTGAATTTCGACCATTGACTTCGAATTGACGTTACGGGAGATCCGACCGTCGGATTCTCCTGAAACCGGAACCATTGGGTTCGTATTGAAAATAGCTTTCTAACGAATATTTGAAATTAGAAATCTAATGGTTGGATTTGGAATTATGTCCAAATCAAATTTGGAAAAGGTCGTTGTAAGTGCAGTTCGATGACCGTTGATGGAAATCGACTGTACGGGCCTTGATAAAATTATTAAAAATATCAATAATTTGTGTAAAATCATAAGAAATGATTTGGGAAGAATTGGGGTGAAAAATTCCACATTTGAAAAGATAAAAATAGATTTTTATCGAAATGAACTAGTTTTGAACTAGGATTAAAATCAATTTATTTGTGAAAATAAATAAATTGAATTTGAAGTGGTTTTAAAAATAATCAAAATTCCCAATATGTGAATTGGACTGGAGTTGAATTGAAATTATCTTCGGAATATTTCGATGTTGGATTTCGTGACTATACAGATATTGTTATGGGAATTTGAAAGATATATTTTATATCGTTATTTCCAATACGATATTTGTTGGTTTCAGAATTTGATATTGAATATAAGCCGGTATATTTTCTATTCAGAGCCTTGTATTTAATATCAAACGTGATTTGGGGTTTGTCGTGAATGGTGTCTTCATTAACACTGTTCTTAAGCCCAGTTAAAGTGATTTTGGGTTTATCGTGAATCGTGTTTTAAATGACATTGGTTCTTTAACCCAGTTAAAGACAGGATATTGATTTGTGGAAAGATTAAGACTAAGTGGAGTTTTAATGAATCTTTAATTAGATTGAAATGTGAATTGATAACTTAAATTATCAAATCTGAAAAGTGATCGAGAATGGAGTACCACAAGTTTTGCTCCAAAGCGATAGTTAAATCTTTAATTAGATTTGAACGTGAAATGGTAATTAATTTTACCGATAACACTGTGGTGTTAGATATGGAGTATTACCAGTTTTGCTCCATGGGATATATAGGTTGGGATTGGGAAATAAAATAAATAATTACTTCGGTGTAGTTCGCTAATCCCGACTAGTTTGGAAAACCATAACATGGTTTGAAATGATATCCAAAGGAAGATTAAAGAATAAATTTAGAAGAATTTATCTTTGATAAAATTAATGGGAACCTTTCCCTAAGAATGTGATTTTGTGAATAAAAGAATATTCTGAATTGGAATGAGGCGTTTGTTGTGTTTGTGTAACACGTGTTTATTATATACGCGGGTGATTCAGAAAGGTCGGGTTTCTACCCATTCTGAATAACCGATTCGACGATATGTCGAAGATGAAAACGGTGGTTGAAGACCGGAAGTCTTCACATCGTTTGGGTGGTTTCTGATGATCTCGATTGGGATGTACACCCAAGAGGAGAGAAACAGTTGGTGATCGTCCAGACGTACTTGGAGATCGATGGATATGCAAGGAAAGTGCCTCCGGTTTCGTTCAGACCCAGAACGAACTTGTAAATGGATTGTGTGTCTGACATTGGATTTTATTCTGTGTTGATTGATCTCTATTAAATATACATCTGTTTGGCGGCGGAGAATTTATTCTCTTGCTTAACGCCCTTCTCTGAGATGTACTAGCTCAGAGGTTGTATATCTATGGACATCAGTCGCATGGAGTGAATTGCCAGTGTGGCACGCGTAAGTGGCAATTGATCAAGGCTTCTGTTGAAAAGCAAAGTCTTGTGGTTGATGATCAAAGAACGGCCTGTGTGGCGCAGCTTTGTGTATAGCGTGAATTCGTGAGCCTCACACCTCGGTATGAGTCAAAAACGGGATAGTGACTACAGGGAGAGCACGACGTTTCTTTCTAGCTATGGGTGGTGTCAGTGCTTAAACTGGCTGACATTTATATACTTTTCACTTGTGTGGTTGTTGGATGCGAGGCGCCTCGGATATATGTCTGTTAGGACCGGGAAACGTGTGTTCAGGAATAACTAATCCTCAAAAGTAAGAGAGGACCGGCCCTGAAGATCCAAGGATCATAGTGGGGTCCTGAGACATTTGCTAGAGTGTCTCGAATCGGAGAGGTGCTTGCCCCTTGCCTCGACTCATGATGGAATCCAATTTCCAATACGTGATATTGCGCTTTTATTTGTAGAACCTAGTATGTCGACGTAGTAGATGGTAGCTATGCCGCCCATGATTGATACTTATGATTGAAATTGTTTTGACACTATACACTTATAGTAATATCAAATAATGTGTTTTTGACGTATCAAGCATGCTTTGGCTATTATAAGGTAAAAACCCTATCCTCCAGCTTGCATTGCATTGTGTGATGGGACCTGGGTCTTATAATAGCTTCATTTTTCTTTATTTAGCATTGCGCTGTTTGTTTTATGCACTGGTATTCTTGGGAGGAAACCCGTTCGGTGTTATACGGCGTGGTCCCTTGATTTACCGATCTTTAAAATAAAGATTAATAACTGTTTTAGTTCTCACACCAGTCACATGACTGACCTGGAGTTTATTGTTTTAACCTAAACTCTGGGTGCCCTTATTTTCCACACGGGCAGCTAGTAGTTTTGGTTTTGCAGATTTATATCCACAGGATCCTGATTTACAGCTGGAACGATACTCGGAAAGCTCTGTATCCGTGTATTACTTCTAGTTGTGTTTTGTATTATTTTTCGCTGCTATGTAATTTATTGTAATCTCTGATATTTTTCTGTTGTGTAATATGTATTCATACTCTGTATATTCTTGTATTCTGATGGAATTGTTGTAATAAACAATGAAATAATCTTCCGTTTGTGTTCTATTTTGTCTTGTACTCAACGCAATCCGGGCTTTCCTTACCGGGGAAGTTCGGGTCGTGTCAAACAGACTGCGATGAGCGTTATGTATTCATTTTAATGCTCGCACAGTTATAAATTTCACTCTGGATGTGAATTGATTGTTTAATGATTATTTATCATTATTGTCGTGTGCATGCGATGTATGAAATCCATATAACCGAAATTATATGGTAACTGATTGAGTCACATTTCGATTCAGAATATCTTTTATATATAGAACATTGTGATATAAAGAATACTTTAAAATAAAGAATATTGTACTATAAAGAATATTTTACATAAAGAATCTTTTTACATAAAGAATATTTTTAAATAATGAATATTTTAAATTAATATTCAACGAAGAATAAAATGATGATTTCTATGTCCGTTTTTGGATGGACAAAAGATAAAATATATTTTTATCGAAATAAACTAGTTATTTACTAGGAATAAATCTTTTAAGTTAAGATTTAACGAAGTCTTCCAATTTAATTAATATTTAATTGGAATTAAATAAAAGAATTAGATTTTGGGTTGTCGTGGATGGTGTCTTAAATAACAATATTCTTAAACCCCGTATGAAAGGAATAAATCTTTGAATTAAGATTATTAGAGTTTTCAACTGTATTTAGTAATTGGAATAAAATGATATGTGAATTGAGTTTATCGTGAACTATGTTTTAAACGACATTTGTTCTTTAACCCAATTAATAGTGAAAATAAAATTTGGAGTTTATAAATCTCTCATTAAGATTTGAAAAGAAAATTTCCAAAGTCAATTTTTTTCCAATTTAATATATTAAATTGGAATTGAGTGGAAATTCGATTTGGTAATAATCGGGATAGGCTTCTGTAAAAGAGGACTTTTACTATATATGGAATTTAAAAGGCTTTGTCGTTATTCCATTTATATTAGCGTCTGATACGAAAAATTATATCAATTATATATTGAATTGATTTCTGTGAAAATTCCATATTTAATGGAAAAATGATTTTGGGTTTATCGTGAACTGTGTTTTAAATGACATTGGTCCTTTAACCCAGTTATAGATAAGATTAAGTTCTTAAAAGTTGAATAATCATAAAGTAATGATTTTTGATATAAAAATCAAATTGGAGTTTTATTGAATCTTTAAAAAGAAGATTAAAGATTAAATTTAAAAGAATTTATCTTTGATAAAATTGATGGGAATCTTTCCCCTTTTATGTGGATATTTTATTAAAAGAATATTTTGAATTGTAATGAGGCGTATGATGTGTATTTATAGCACTTGATTTTCGATTATAAGATACGCGAGTTATTCGGAAAGAAAGGGTTTAACCCATTCTGAATAATTACTACGACGATTAAAGTCAAAGACATTGAATACGGTGGATGAAGACCAGCGATCTTCACATCGAATGGACAACTACTGATGCCTAGCATTGGGTAGCTCCCAGTAAAGGGTTAAAGTGGTGGTTTGTCCGGACGTACTTGTTGATTGTCCGGATATGCGAGCACCTCACTTACGTATTGGACATATGGGACGAGGAATAAGGTGTCTCCGGTTTCGTTCAGACCCAGAACGGACTTGTAAATGGATGTGTGTCTGACATTGGATTTCATTCCATGTAAATTAAATCGATTTCTATTTAATATATATCTGTGATGGAGGAGAATTTATTCTCTTGCTTAACACCCTTCTCTGAGACGCACGAGCTCAGAGGTTATATATTAGTAGTTATCGATCGCATGGTGTGAATTGTCAATGTGGCATGCCAAGATGCAAATGATTGAGGCTTTTGTTGAAAAGCAGAGCCTTGTGGTTGATGATCAAAGCATGGCCTATTTAGGTGTAGCTTTGTGAATAGCATTACTTCGCGAGCCTCGCACCCCAGTATGAGTTAAAAACGGGACAAGGGAACGCAGGGAGTGCACACGTTTCTTTCTAGCTAGAAGTGATGTCAGCGTTTACAAGCCATGACATTTTTATTTATCTGGATGATGGATTTCGAGGCCTCGGTTTTATTGGTCGATTGTGACCATTTTATAGGTTCAATAGGACCGGGAAGCGTGTGTTCAGGCATAACTAATCCACTAACATATTTGTGGACCGGCCCTGCAGGATCCAAGGGTTCACTGTGGGGAACCCGAGACATTAATAGAGTGTCCCGAATCGGTAAAGAGATCGTTCCTAGACTTAACTCATGATGGAAATTCCAACTTCCAATACGACACCATGCGGTTTAGATTGTAGAACTAGTATGGCGACATAGTAGGATGGGGTACAATGCCGTCTATGATTGATACATTATGATTGAAATGTTTTTGAAACATATATACACTAATAATAATATCAAATCCGTTTTTATCGTACCAAGCATTTTTGACCATTATGAGGTAAAACTGTATCCTCCGATTTGCGTTGCATTGTTTGATGGGACTTGAGTCTTATAATGGTTTCATTTTTCTAAAAAGCATTGCATTGTTTAACTATTTACTTTAGTTATGCACTGGCAATCCAATGGAGTAAACCCATTCCGCGTTAGCGGCGTGGTCCTGTGATTAGCCCTATTATTAGATAAGTTAAGTAAAGATTTCTCATACCAGTCCCATGACTGACCCGTAGTTTGTTTCACTTTGCAAACTCAGGTGCCCTCTTTTCCACATGGGCAATCGAGTAGCTTGTTTTGCAGATATATTGAGCAGGATTCTGGATCGAAGCTTAAAGCTGTGTCCAAAGCATTGATAGACTTCCGCTGTACCAGATTATTGATTTCGCTACACTGTATTAAATTCACTGTAAATTTATCTTCCGCTGTATTATATATTTGATGTACTCTGATATATTCTATACTCTGATGTAACATTATTATGATGTTTATAAAAGTCTTCTGTTATTTGTTCCGATGTATTGTATTCCTAGAGTTAGCGTATTCGGGTTTTGAGCGGTCTTGGTCGATTTAGCAATCGATAAGGTCCGGGCGAAATTCGAGTCGTTGCATTTTAAGTGTGGTATTAAGAAGAGTATAATACTAATTCTTATGGTATCTTTTAATCGTGGTATTAGGAAGAACATATTGGGATTCCCTTAGCACCACACTTTTTCTTTTCTCTTCGTTCCTTCTTCTTTCTGATCCATTGAGAAAAAAATTCGAAGCCATTCCCTCCTTTTCAAAATCCTAAACTATTCGAATCAATTTCTAAAACATGACCCATTTCGTTAGCAAATCGAAACCACCCTATTTGCCTATTTTTCGATCGGGCTTTTCAGAAGAATAAAAGAGAAAAGTTTTGAAACCATAGAAACCAAAATCGATCGAAGCTTCAGTTTCAAAAAGTTAAAATGGCTGCTCCAAAATCTAATAATACGAATCGAATCCATTTCGATTCAAATGCCGGAAGCGCGTACGCGATGGAGGGGGGATCTCGACTTCGAGCAACCAAGAGTAGGGCATTGGTTAGGGATTGATGGAGGGCACGATGGTTGTAGCAAAGGCTAGATGTGGATACGTAGCTTGAAGGGGATTAGCGTGTTGGAGTTTGGGAGTATTCAAAGGAAATTATGGTCGCGACTTGTAGACAGTGAAGACATGGACGCGAATTTGAGGAGGATGCGAGATGTTATTCGTGATGAGCATGGTGATAAGCTTGAGAAGATAAGGTGAATGGAAGAGGCGGGCTCACGATTTTTGAAAGGAGGAATGGTAGTTCAGTTCCAGTATTTCATTTTAAGGAAAGAAAAGTTAAAAAATTAGGTAATTTATTTAAATCATTTGTGCTTATGTTCGTTAGTGTTATGTATGTATATATATATATATATATAAAGTCTTATAACTAAGGAATATCATATTAAAGGTATACGAGATTTTATCAAATGAAGTCAGTCAAGTAATTCGTAGTTGAGGGTTGCATTATCAGGAATTAAAATTGAAATCAGAATGGATTGATAATTTATTATAAATGATTTTTTTTAATTTTTATATGCTATTTGTTTGCTGTTTGGATGCATTAGTGAATTGTTGATCAATTGTGGTTATTATATATATTAGTTATATTTAGGCTTGGTATTTGAATATTCCCGCAATATATAGCGATGACATCTTATGCGCCCCACAATATATATAGTGGATGACCTTCTATACCACGATACTCTATCTTGAAGCAGGGTTGATATTATTTATGTTGTCTAACATTGGTGGATATAGGAAAAACAGGTTGGAAGATTCCAAATGGATTCCTTAACAATTTTATTGTTTGTTTTCATATATAGTGTTATATGATGTGATAAATAATCTATGATTAATTTTTGAGTGTTTTGGATGTTTGAATATCACTGGCCCCAATTATTGATATATATATACATATATATATATATATATATCTTGAAAAGGAATTTTGGGATTGAAAAGGGAATTTTATTTTTCTAAAATAAAATTTGAATTCCGAATGGGCTAGGAAAAATATTAACTTGTTTTGAATAATAAAAACCAGTTGCTAAATTTATAAACGATGTTTATAAATGAAGAGAAATAATTATCATTGGATAATTTGGGAATGTAAATCAAGTGATTAGAGTATAGCCACACCACCAGTCCCATGACTGACCCAGAGTTTATTTTGTTTTGCTTTATCCTAAACTCTTGGGTGTCCAAATTTGTACGACCATTAAGCAGTTCGGGTGTTTATAGATATCCTTTGTGGAGCTTAGAGCAGGAGGCTTCACCGTTAGTTATTATAGTTTATTTTCGCTATGTTGTATATGTGATGTACTCTGATGATATATGTAAGTACAGATAGAATTTTGTATTCCAAAGGTTACTTTATATATTATATTTTATTCTGTTACGATTGTGAGATTCTATATTGTTGTTCTGCTCTTCGTCTATCTTTTTCTTCTTTAATCCATAATGATTCTTATTTCTGTGCAATTTGGGTTGGACATGTGGTGTACTTCGTCAACTAAGATGGTACAGATATGCGGTCCGTTACAACAGAGTTTTCTTTAGAGAGTTTGATCACTCGTCTCTGTATTATAGGAAGGTTGTATGTAGGAGCAAGAAGACGTATTTTTTGTCACGAACAAAAATACTAAAAAGATCAAGCCTATAGTTTTGAAATCGATCTAAAAGCTATAAAAATATGAAATGTAGTCACAACAAGCATACTTGGAACGTGTAAGGGAACCAAAAGGGTCAACAAAAACTAACACAAAAGTGTGTCTCTGGATTCTATTGCTATAGTGGAAAACCAAGTTATACAACATGGAAGTGTCAGAAAAGCAGGTCAAACTCTGCATCATAAGCTGATCTAACTGAGGAATCTCTTATGACTATGATTTCTAAGATTTGTCTTGTTAACGAATCAGGAGGTTGGTGGATAGATATTGATATTTCACACCATGTCGGTTATGATCATGTTATGTTCAACACATGGGTTGTTGTTAAGGTTCAGAAAGTTTTGTTGGAAGATTCTCACACAAATATAATTGCTTGCATTGGAAACGTTCAAAATAAAGTATACCTCAGAAACGACAATTGTTCTAAAAGATTTAATGCATGATTCAGAGGTATAAAAGAATCTGTAATAGGTTTTTTTTCCTTAATAAGGCTAGTTTCACTCAAGTGAGTGGATCTAATTGGTACACTTTAACTTAGAATGACATGTTTATAGAAAAAGGATGCTAATGAAGAATGTTTAGGTTCATTATTGAATAAAATAAAGTAAATAGTTCTGATTACATGCCACGTGTTTTTAATATTTGGCATAATAGACCTTGTCATGTTAACAAACATGTAACTAAAAACATGAGCACCTTAGGCCTAATTCTTAAAATGTCATAACAAACTAATTTTGATAAATGTGAATCTGAGTGAATCTGTAGTCAAGTAAAATACACTAAGAAATCTCATTAATCAATTGATAGAATATATGAAGCCTTGGATTTGATTCTTTTTTATATACGTAAACTTGACAAGGTATTACCTGGAGCTGGTAAAAGATATTTTATTGCATCTATTGACGACTTTTTGATTACACTCGCGTGTATCACGTGAAAAAATAGAAGTATCGCACTAGATATGTTTAAGTTATTTATCATTTAAATCAAAAACCAATTTAATAAGAAATCAACAGACTTCATAGTGATACACGATATACGAGTCTGTCTTATTTTGAACTTTTTAATTTGCATGTACAATTCATGTAAGAATTGTACCTTATTCAACTGAATGAATGATTAAGCTGAAAGAAAGAATATGGTCTTCACCAAATTAGTTGTAGCTATTTTATTAAATACAAGTGCAACATATATTTCATGGGGTGAAATTCTATTGACTTTTTTATGTATTAAATAAAATTCCTAAATCCAAGAGCCAAATTTCACCATTAGAAATTTTGGAGAACTATAAATCTTAATTGTCTTACATTAGAACTTGACAATGTTGAGCATATGTTTGAATGTACAATCTTAAAAGAAATCATCCTAACAAATAAATCTTATAAATGTGTTTTAATTGGATATACTACTAACAATAAATCATACAGATTAGGACCCGAGAGCGCGTGCTATAATTAAATCAAATGATGTCAATATTTATGAACATTAATTTCCATTTGAATTAAAGAATAGTGGAGGCAAATATACTATAAATATTCATTTAACTAGTGGTAATTAATCCACTCAAAGTATAGAAAACTTAGAGAGCTAGATTAAATAAAGATTATGGTCCTAAATTTTGCTTATACCATAGACGAGTATCTTGCTAATCTTCAAAATGCATTATCCTTTATTGATGCTGACTTTTAGAAAGAAACATTTAATGATAAAATGGATTCTCTTGAATCAAATGAAGCTTGAGACTTGGTTAATTTGCCCTGTGGTTGTAAACAAATAGGGTATAAATAGATGCTAAAAAACCAGAACCCGATGGTACTATAAAGAAATATAAGGCCTACCTAGTAGCTAAGGGATTTAGTCAAAGAGAGAACATTGATTCGATATATTTCAACTTGTAACTAGAATAACACAAGTATAAATTGTAATATCACCCATTTTAAGGATCGAAAACAAGTATTATTGATGATGCAATCATCCATAGTGTTGTATTTCGATGTTAAAATAATACTAAATCGGATCTATAACATTAGGAGTACAAGAGCATGAAAATTTTCAAAATACATTTCATTAATAACTTTCATATTTATTACTTAATATGTTCGATTTCAAATTCAGAGAAAATATAATAATTACGATATATTTTAGGCATCTTTGGATGATAAGAGTATACTTGAGAGTTATAAATTCTGCCATTACATGCATTCAAGCGAATACAAACTTCAAAACAATGCAGAAGAATAAAACTCCTAAGATTAGCTTGCCTCATGCATGTTTCCGAAAGATTGATTTAACCTAAAAACCCTAGTTGAATAAGCATCCGACAGTTTAAGAGAGAAAACAAAATTTTTGAATCAGATAAAAAGTCTAGTGTCAATAGTACTTATGTCATCTCAAACCAAAAATATACATTTAGTGGGACAATTCCGCTGAGCAGAACAGGTTTACCCTTTACAAGTATCTTAGTAAAAATATGTTGATCTTAACATACATCATGCATTTGCAACCATCATAGTTAGAACAAAACTGTAACGACCCGTAAATCCGTACTCTTTGAGTTGACTGATCACACCACACGTCCAACCCAAATTGCACAGAAATACGAATCATTATTTAGAAAGAAGTTAGAGGATGAGAAATAGAAAGAAAGAAATATTAGAATAGAACAAAACGAAGAGCACAAGTCATACAGCGGAACGAATAAAATATGTTATATAACATAACTTTTGAAATACAAATCAATAACCGTATATACATACCATCATCAGAGAACAACAGTTATTCCTGGAACAGTTATAAACACCTGTTTCCAGATACAACATAGTACGCAGCGGAAAGTATGATAGTCTATAGCTAGCTGGTGAAGCCTCCTGCTTCAAACTGCTTCAGTGAATCTGAAAAATCCCGACTACTTGACTGCCTGTACAAATTTGGGCACCCAAGAGTTTAGGGGAAACAAACAAAAATAAACTCTGGGTCAGTCATGGGACTGGTGTGAGTAAACTCCAATCATTTGTTTAACTTTCAAAAACCCTTTCGAAAGAAATGATAATCGTAAGACCGATCCACACATAAACACGAATGGTTTTTACCTTACGATAACCAAAAATATTTTTGATATCAAATCCAGTGATATTACAATAGTGTCTAAATCAAATAAATAGAAATCTAGTGGAACGCTTGCATCTCACGCTCCATATATATAATATTAAATCAAAAACCGCAGGGCGCTTATTGGAGATTGGATTTCCAACATGATAAGGTATGGAATCACCTTTCGATAGTATATCTCTAGAGGCGAATACACTGGGTTCAACAAGAATGTCTTGCAACCCGGCCCACACATGATCGACCACTCATTTCGCTTGAGTGTATAGAATGTATATGACCAACGGTTGGGATCAACAACCGTTTCCCGAAAGGGACAGAATCGATAGATTAAAGAAGTAAATGGAATTTCTCTAGATAGGTGATTATACATCCTAATGGGAGCGACCCACATAGCCATGCTTCTGCCCGATTTTTGTCAATTCCCGGTTGTGAGGCTTGAGGTTTGAATTAAAAGAACAACCCTTGCATTTTTCTCCGTCTTCATAATCTTTTCAACATAAGTTGATTCGTAACGCTTATGCTAATCCGGAGTGGTTTTCAGATATTAAATCTGATCTCGGTCTCTCCATATTGACAATGGAGGTATAAAATAAATCAAAACATTGATAGTCGGAGATTTAACTATCAAAGAAACATCCATACAATCAACGGTCCTATTTCCAATTGGAAATTCTACCGATCAAGCATCAAACAACATTGGGCCCCTTTAAATCAATTTCTGATTATATTATTATTTCAAATTCCTATTTCCGTATCTTTCGTATCCTTTTGAAGCTCGATTTCCCTCTCGATTCTTTGAAAAACATTTCCAATAAGTAATTTCATTATTCGAGAAAATATCTCTTCCCCCATTTAGAAAACATTTCTATGTATATATTAGTGAATCCTTATTTTCTATATTCAGAAAATATACCGCATTAATATTGGAAAATATTTCCAAATTCTCTTTCTTAATTCTTCATTGGCCAATTCATTTCATTTTCTATACGTAGAAAATTTCTCTTATTTTATATGATTTTTTTTCAAATTCTTTTAAATTAACGCGATGTTATAAACATCGTTATTATAACTTAAAACATTAACCAATTATTAACTAACCAGAATGTTAACCAGTCTTCACTATCGAACCTTAACCATTTCTCCATCAATCATGAAGTCAATCAAGTTGGGGTATAATTACCTCTCAGGCCTTAATTGAACAACATTCTTAACTTCGAAATAGTCAAACTCACAGCTTCATCGCTTACGCGACTTTTGGATTCAATCTAAGAACACACTTCTTTTACAGAAAAATATTGATTATAACAGTAGCGTTATTATCGATGTTTCCAAATATTTGAACTATAAAACATTTCTTTCAATGACAGCGTTACAATCGCTGTTTAGCTTTTATTATAATAGCAACATTAAAATCGATGTTAAAACATTTGTGATAACAGTAGCATTATAATCACTGTTTAGATTTACAGAAACATGTATTATAACAACAACGCTATAATCGCTGTTTAGATTTACAAAATAAATATCATAACAACAACGCTATAATCGCTGTTTTAAATAAAGTACCATGTGCGATGCACATGCCTCCGTTGTTCATTCAGAAACTCTGTTTATTTTGAATAATTCAAGTTCTCCTTTAAATATATTTACATGCTATACGTTCTTTAACTTCTGAAATTAACTCAATTTGATTTCTATAAGTCCCTTTTTAGATATATTATTGCAAACTATAGAATTAATTGAATATTGACTTCTTTTAATGTATTTAAATTAATTCATAGGTTCATGTTAAATAAAATTTAAATATTCTTCCGAGACATAAATCATTTGTAAAATTAGACATAGTCGAATTCCTATTTAAAATTTCATCAGTTTTATCTCAATTAATTTTTATTTTCTAATCTTTGGAATATAACCCATCGTTTCTTTCGAAACCAATTTTCCCACTCTAATCTCTTTTACCACTAATGCATTCAAATCCCACTTCAAATATTGGGTATCAACACCAATTACCACTTTGCTTATATAAATTCAACTTGAATTTATATTTTACTTTATTCTATGATATTTATTTTATTTAATTTATAAACATCGTTATAAACAACTTCTTGTTTTGATTCACTTAAACAAGTTTCTATTTCCATTCCATTTGAAATCTAATTTCTATTTTGGAAATAATTTCCTTTTTAAAACTCAAATCTCTTTTCTACGTTCTAAAATATTTTACAGTATTTGAATACCAAAATTTATTGAGCCAGTGTAATTCAACCACAACAAAATCAATCACCATCATATATCATAAATAAATAAATAAAACAGTAAATAAAATGTTGAGGAATCCAGTTGGATCCCTCCAACCTGTTTCCCTGCATCCACAGATGTTAATATCATCAATAATATTATTTCACATCAATATGAAATATCAGAACTAATAATCGATCAACGATGCAATCATATCAACCAATTTTATCAACTATTCAATCAAGCAACCATCACACAGTATAAAATTATTGTAAATAAATTTAAAACTCAATTATTTTAAAATATAAAGGAGTCAGAGTTAGTGAGTTTACTCACTTTGTTTTGTAGTTGACGATTCTGCTTTGGTTTCATTTAAAATCAAACAAGCGTTCAAATTTATCATGAATGTCCAGTAGCTTCATTCTCAACCGTGCCATAATGTAGGATTCGTTGTTATCAATCCAACATGATTGATTTCGTGAAACTCTGTTAGCATAAACCAAGTTATAAAGGTTACAATTTAATATGTTTTTAAAATTTAATATACATAATGATTAATTATAAAACTAACCCATTTGATTCCCGATTTGCTAATCTCGTTTTTCCATTATTATGCGTTTAACATGTCCTTCCCTAATATCTGCTCCTCTCCATCCATTTAAAACAATTTCATCCATGTACGATAAAATAGTCCGAACATCACATATACTACAATAAAATTTATCCTTTTAATTATCAATAATTTAATAAACTCATTACCAATTGATTACGTTGTTAGAATTAGACCCGCTGAAACTCTTTTCCTTCTTCTTAGATTTTCTGAAAGCTGCTGTTTTATTTTTCTTGTGATTTCCCCCACCTACCATGAAACTAACAGCTGAGTATATCGTCCTTACTTCCATCTCGCACAAGCTTTCTCTCCTCAACATCGTGTCACACCCCAGCTTTACCATTGCCGTGAACTCCTCTATCCATCCCCAGGCATCGCAGAATGAAATAAAATAAAAACACTTCTCCAACTTTCTGAAACCGCTCCTCTTCCTTTCTCCAACTATCTTCCAAGTTTAAATGATTTGCACCCACTGCTTCCTTCAGTTCAAATCCAAAATACCACCACTGTCTTCTTCTTCTTCTCCTGTACACAGCGAACTCCTTCTACCTCAGCTCACGCCCCATTTCATTTTTCACCAAACTTCGAACCCTTTCAGTCCCTTTACCAACTTCGAACCACTCAAAACCCCTACCCTGACCTCGTCTCCAGTAATCAGACCCCCATCAGTTCGCTCCCCTTCAACCACCCATCCATTCCGAGCCTCTTCCCATTTGTATGACTTCATTTTGACGCCCACAACCACGGCAAAGCCTTCATGAACTTCGACGTTCTCGAGGCCATCCCCTGATACCAGACCCTTGGCGGCTTCACCTAAACAAAGTGCTCCTCTCAACGAACAAGTATTGTTTAAAAATCATCTTCCACTATTGCCTGAAGGACGAGATTAGTGGAAAGTTGAGGGAATAGATGGACAATCAAGCATGAATGGATGCGCAGAGATTAGCTGTAGCCATGCGATTTTGATTTGTATAAGATTTGATTTTATATGATTTTTTTCTGTTTTAAATTTACCTTTCTCTCGTTTCGTTTTGGATCTAAGAAACGAGAAATGAGTAGGAGAGGCACAGTATTTAAAAGGAAGTAATTACTTGATGGGCACGGGGTTGAAAAGCCTTGACAGTCACGGTTTTTGGATTGCTTGGCAGACACGGCTTTATAAAGTTTGGCCGGCACGCTGTTGAAAACTTGGCAGACAGGATTTTCTTAGCCTTGGCAACCACGGTGTTGGGCTATGCTGCTGAATCAAGTTTACATTATAAAGTAGATTTTTTTTTATTATACTTTATTTTCGTTCCCTTGTTTGTATAGTGCGAAGCCTAGAAAAGGTTCAAAAGCGCAGGTTTCATTGTTCTAGATTGTACCCAAAATTTAACGTGTCACTCAACATGTATGTATTTTAACAAGTTGTGTACTTGTCATATAGCATGCTTGGTGGATAATGTTACAGGAACCACGTATGGTTTCTTTGCTAAAGTTTAGATATTGGTGTATATATATTAGAAAATATCGGTATCCTCTTGCATTAAACTTTATTCACGTACAAGCTATTATGGACGAAAATAAAACTATGGTCGTGTCGAGCAATGCGCCACGATCCCAAAAATAAAATAATATCGGTAGTTTAACTTATATTATGAAACCCCAAAATATTAATATAGGGTTCAAAATACTCCAAATAAAAAGTTGTTTATTTAATTAATTAAAAATTACAGTAAAATTCTAAAAATTAAATTATAACTACGCCTCAAAAGAATCTTCTCCAAATTCAAGACCGATATTTAGATATATTTAAATAACCGTTATGGCCTATATACGATTTCACAGCGACTTTCTGAAAATTTGATTTGGACGTAATTCACAATATATAAGACGAAATCTCAATTTTTCATTTTCATTAGAAAGATACTGTTTAATAGATTCACACGTTTCTTGTTTCACAGAAATCCGACTTACATTGGATTCTGTATATCCAATTGAAGTTCAAAACGTCAAATTACGAACTGCCGCACCATTACGAGCTCGTTTAAATTATATTATAAATTATATGTTCAAACTTCATTTTATAAATAAATTCGTTATAAATTCCTATATATAATTCAAATAAAATATTTAAACCAAAATAAATATTCAGAATTCAACGGCTGAAAATCCGGGTCATTACATTCCTTCCCCCTTAAAATAATTTCGTCCTTGAAATTGCTAAGGTAGGAATGGATGATACATACCCTATTAACTAGGTCCAAAAATCCTTTTTGTTCACTCCTTAACTTTAGTTTAACTGGACCAATTTATTTCAATTAAAATATTAATTTATTCTTACTAACGAAAATTTTCAAAAATTCTATAAATTTTCTAACACTTTAAATTATGAAAATTTTCGGCAGCACCTCCTCTGCACGGCTCAATCGGTACAACCACAACTCACCTTTCTAGGCCTTCTTCAACCCAAAAGAAAATCAGAAAGCCAAGCAGCTTGCCCCATAGGCTCATAAAATCATCAAACCCAAGTAATATTGTAAACATGTACCTTTTTGTCGGGCATAATTCTATCTCTTGCATTTGCTTCCACTCAATATCTGCACAGCGTATATATATATATATATATATATATATATATATATATATATATATCCATTCCCAGTTGGTTTCAAATTAATCCAACTTCCAGTTTTGAAATCTCTAATCAACTTCTGATTAGTTCACTTCCATTCTATCTGTAACACCCCGAAAATTCTATAACTGTGAAATTAACAAATTAAAGTATAATTAATTTGAAATCAAAGAACCAAGAGAAACGGGATACGCCATTGCGTTCGTCTCGGAAAAATACGCGAAATAGAGTCCGAGTTTTCGAAAAACGGAGTCCGTATGAAGAAGATATGGCCTTCGGAAATTTTGAATTAAATTTAAAATTCAAACAGAATAAAATAATCGGGCCCAATGGGCCAGGGCGGATAAACACCCGCCTAGGCCACCCAGGTCGACTGGGCTGTCGACCTGGGCTACCCATGTCGACAGGGCTGTCGACAGCCCTGTCGACAGGGGTGTCGACCTGGTCGAGCCCAGTCAACCTGGCTGGCCAGGTCTGTGTTTGGCCGATTCTCTGTGGTCTGCTTTGTCATTAGGGCTAGGTGGCAAGTTTTAATTGGTCTCTCTTCCTAATGAATGGCTATGATCAATCCAAGCAACATCAAGGGTCCTAATCAGTTCCTAACCTCTATATAAACAACCCTAGACTAAACCCTAATCTATTCATTCAAAATTAAGAACATAGCCGCCATGTTGCTGAGGAACGACTAAGAGTAGCCGCCAACTAGAGAGAGAATTAGGAAGAAAGTTCTAAAGCCTAAAGCAATTCAAGCAACCTAAGCCAATCAATTCAACAAAGGAATCATATCTCTTAATTAGAGAATTCGCCGCAACCATTGTAAGTAGAGTATTACTTTGGTATGAATAAATAACTGTGTTGATTTGTATGCTTGAATTGGGATAATAAAGTAATTCATATTTGTGCAAAATTTATGTTATTCATTATAAAGAACTACATGCGGTAGTTCTATGCAAGTATGCATTTGGAATATTTCGCAAATTATGTAATCTATGTTGAAGCTACATGTATGTAGTTGATTGAAATTCATGCAAGTTTGGGGCTTTGTTATTATGCCATCATGATGTATATTTTTGTGCATAAATCATTTTGCAAGTAATTGAAACAAGTTTGGTTGTTATAGATCATATGAAACTATGTTGGAATTTTGACACCATAATCCATGTATTAAGTCATGCTTTTGCAAACTTATGAATATGGCTAGGCTATGAATGATATTTGGCATAATTGAAATCCATGATTAAGTCTATCTTGTTTACAAGAATTATATGATGACATATGTGAGACATGGCTAGATTAGACTCAAAAATCCCTTTTTGCAAGTTTAAAGCAAACACCATGTTTAGGAATATTTATGCATAAGTTTATTTATACCATCGTTATGTGATTAGACTTAAATCATGATTAAGTTGAACTATGCTTTTGTGTTAGTAACAAAGTATCCCCTTTGTAAACATGTAGAAACCTTATGAACATAACTTGTTTATGTTTATGCCTAAATAAGAACATAGGTCTATGTTGTAGTTAAGACTATGTGACACCTAATTTAGATTCTTATCTTAAGTTTACATGGTTTGGTTCATGTCACCTATGCTTTATGACCAAAATATATTTATGCAAGTACAACAGTTTCTATTTTTTTATTTCCAACGTCATATTGCAAGTTCATGCGCTCACCTTCCCCTCTTTGTGTATGTAATCACGCTTTAAGCCTCCCCTTTTCACATGGCTAAATTGGGCTTTAAAAGGCTAAGCCCAATATATATAAACGGACGTGTAAAACGGGGGAAAATAACGTTGGGTTAGAATTAATTAATGAATGAAAATATAAAATAGAAGGGCCCAAATTCAAGTATGGGTTGGGCCCATGATTGGTGTAACCTTCACACCATTAACTTAATAATGGGCCGCAAATATTTACATATAAGAAATAAAGAAGAATGACAAGATATGTAAATGTAGAACATACGATGTGTTTAACCCGAGGTTGGATTGAGTTGTGATGTAAACCTGCCCGGAACCGCCCGGCTGTCCAGTAGTCACGACAATACCTATCCAATGTGGGAGGTTAAACATGGAGCCCAGCAAGGACCCGAGGTTAGACTGAGTTGTGGCGTAAGACTGCCCGGAACCAACCGGCAACAGGCAGCCACAACAATACCTGTCTAATGTGAGAGGTCAGGGCCTTAATAAGACAATTAAGGCTGAGTCAGGATTGATAGGATTAAGTGAACTAAAGACTTAATCAAAATGGAACATGCTAAACTAAACGGACTGGTGGGGGTTAGGTTAGAAACACTTAACCAACTTAGCATGTTGGCTAGAGATAGAAAACCTAGTAACGGGGGACCCTTTTCAGCAGTAACCCTAAAAAGGTGTATCAGGATACCCTGAAACTAGGCAGGGTGGGGCACGATTACTGGGCTGATTGTAAGAGGTCAAAGCGACGGCGGTGGTGTAGCAGTGTAGGTTCTAACGGAGTGCGGGCGTGCACACACTCCGGTGCAGAAAAATAAGGCACTGGACACCAGTAGCATACCTGTGCACTCTAAGGTTGTGTCGGGTTGCCACTATGGGACTTGATACACCCCATGGTGGGACCAACATAGGTAACTACAACATCGGGGGCCGTAAGACACATGTAACTATGTGAGTAGGAGCCGATCATCATAGAATGGATCACATCACCCTGATTATGGGGTGCCAATGGAAAACTAGTTTATATGGGTTCAGAGATTAACATGGGGTACGATAGTATATTCGACCCTAGACAACTTAACCAAGTTTATAATGCATGCCCACTTCCTGTTTATACTTATCATACCCATTTCTTTATTCATAGACAAAATAGTACTAGACTTACTCAGGCTTTATGTCTGACTCTGCTTTCCTTTCGTCTTCTTTTCTTCCGTTCCCCCCCCCCCCCAGGTCCACAGGGAGGGAACACAGCAGCTTGACCAACCTTAGCATCCAGCTTGAAGAAGAGAAATGTATTGCTTGGACTTTCCTGTTTTGAAACTATGGCTTTGGACAATCCACTATGGGGCTTTTGCAGTTTATCTATGTTTTATTTATGCTTCTTTAAATCATGTACTCAAGACAGATTATGAAAGTGTTATGTTATGTTTTTGGAAAGGATGTTGTTGTAACACGTATTTGACTTTATGAAATAAAAGTTTGTTGTTCTTCCGCTGTTTACAAATATGTGTTCTTATATCTGTCTTGTATATCTGTGACTTGTACTTATAAACCTCCACCAAAATTAGGGCATTCCCTTTGAGATTGACCCTAACGGAGATGGGGTGTTTCACTATCAATTCAAATCTGATTTCTATTTAAGTTACTCCACTTATTATACTTAAATCCAAATTTACCACAGCTCAATTTCAATCAACCACATCCAATATATATTCAACTTGCTTATTCATAAGTCAAATTCATATTAATAATTCGAATCTCAACATTTCTCCTTATTTCATTCGGAGTTATTTTTAATCCAGTCCAATTTTTATTTAACTTAAGTTAAATTTCAACTCGTTTGATTTACTTCCACCGTTTCAATTTATTCAACTTATACAAATTAAATTTTAATTTTTTTTTAGAACTCAAATTCCCGAGTTTTATTCCAAATTAGTTTGAAATCATATATATTTTTACATCAACTCAATTCAAAACATTTGAATTTCTAAATCATCATGTCTTTTTCAAACAAACTTTTCATTCCCAAATCACTATGGTTGCAATCCATCACTCAGAAACTTGTAAATGAATGCCGATAATGTCACGATCCATTATCAGAATTATTTTCTCGCCACTGAAGTGATTTCAGTGCTTAATCACTTTCAAATTCCATTTAAAACCATTTTTATCCAAACATACTTTAAAGTAATGTTATATTATTTTATAATATTTCAGAAAATATTTTCAAAACACCCGAAATTTAAATTCCAATTCTGGTTTGAACTTAATCTTGGTTTATCTCATTTGTATACCTTATCCGTATACAAATTATATAAGCATTTCAATATTTCATAATTCCATTTGATTGTAATAACAATCAACACATTCATATATAATAACTCAGAAATTATTCATTTTATATATAAAAAAATTTTGGGCAAAATTATTTCATTTACCCACTTTAAAACAATACTGCGTCGAATTGTTCTGTTTAAGAGTTTAGAAACACCTATCGATACAGTTGTACATCCTGTATTGACCAAAATTCGTAAACCACTCAACAAACCAGTCAACACAATATAAAACAATTTTTATATCAAATCTACAAATACGCGCTCTTATTATATACTTAAACTCAATCCAGGGTATTACTAACCCCATCTCTATTGAGTCACGCCACAGAGCCAAGGTTACTACTCAACCTTCAGCTCTGATACCAACTGTAACGACCCGCAAATCCGTGCTCTTTGAGTTGACTGATCACACCACACGTCCAACCCAAATTGCACAGAAATACGAATCATTATTTAGAAAGAAGTTAGAGGATGAGAAATAGAAAGAAAGAAATATTAGAATAGAAGAAAACGAAGAGCACAAGTCATACAGCAGAACGAATAAAATATGTTATATAACATAACTTTTGAAATACAAATCAATAACCGTATATACATACCTTCATCAGAGCACAACAGTTATTCCTGTAACAGTTATAAACACTTGTTTCCAGATACACATAGTAAGCAGCGGAAAGTATGATAGTCTATAGCTAGCTGGTGAAGCCTCCTGCTTTAAACTACTTCAGTGAATCTGAAAAATCCTGACTACTTGACTACCCGTACAAATTTGGGCACCCAAGAGTATAGGGGAAACAAACAAAAGTAAACTCTGGGTCAGTCATGGGACTGGTGTGAGTAAAATCCAATCATTTGTTTAACTTTCAAAAACCTTTTCGAAAGAAATGATAATCGTAAGACCGATCCACACATAAACACGGATGGTTTTTACCTTACGATAACCAAAAATATTTTTGATATCAAATCCAGTGATATTACAATAGCGTCTAAATCAAATAAATTAAAATCTAGTGGAACGCTTGCATCTCACGCTCCATATATATAATATTAAATCAAAAAGTACAGGGCGCTTATTGGAGATTGATTTCCAACATGACAAGGTATGGAACCACCTTCCGATAGTGTATCTCTAGAGGCGAATACACTGGGTTCAACAAGAACGTCTAGCACCCCGGTCCACACATGACCGACCACTCATTTCTCTTGAGTGTATCGAATGTATATCACCAACGGTTGGGATCAGCAACCGTTTCCCGAAAGGGACAGCATCGATAGATTAAAGAAGTAAATGGAATTTCTCTAGATAGGTGATTATACATCCTAATGGGAGCGACCCACATAGCCATGCTGCCTGCCCGATTTGTTAATTCCCGGTTGTGAGGTTTGAGGTTTGAATTAACAGAACATCCCTTGCATTTTTCTCCGTCTTCATAATCTTTTCAACATAAGTTGATTCGTAACGCTTATGCTAATATGGAGTGGTTTTCAGATATTAAATATGATCCCGGTCTCTCCATATTGCAACAGAGGTATAAAATAAATCAAAATTTTGATAGTCGGTGATTTAACTATCAAAGAAACATCCATACAATCAACGGTCCTATTTCCAATTGGAAATTCTACCGATCAAGCATCAGACAACACTGGGCCCCTTTAAATCAATTCCTGATTATATTATTATTTCAAATTCCTGTTTCCCTATCTTTCGTATCCTTTTGAAGCTCGATTTCTGTAATGACCCGGGTTTTTGTCGACTTTGGTTATCGCCATAAACTCAATGACGACTAACCAAACATCGAAAAATACCGGTCATTAATGAAAGAAATCAGAGGGTGAGGATAGATAAGATAGAAACTTAGAATAGAAGAAGAAGAAGAAGAAGAACACAACATCAGAGTAACACGAATCTCACAGCGGAACGAATAACATATAATAGATATATCATAACTTTGAAATGTAAATCTGTATATGTATACAACAACATTATTAGAGTACAACACTTACAACACAGCGGAAATAACTATAGCTATAATCCTGAAGCCTCCTGCTCCAAGCTCTTCCAGTATATCTGTAAATCCTGACTACTTGACTGCCCATACAAAATTGGGCACCCAAGAGTTTAGGGAAAACAACAAAATAAACTCCGGGTCAGTCATGGGACTGGTATGAGTAAAACAGTTTAAAACAGTTTAAGCAGGTAAACGATATCTCATAAGACCACGCCGTATAACGGAATGGGTTTTTCCCTTATGAGATTCCAAAATATCTTTATATCAAAAACCTTTTGATATTATAATAATGCCTATCAACCACAATATAATAATCATCTAGCAGAAACGCTTTCATCTCACGTTCTACATATATAGTATACAATCAAAACCGCAAGCACGTATTGGGTAATGGATTTCCAACTATGACAAGGTATGGAACCACCTTTCGCTAGTGTACCTCTAGAAAGGAATACACTGGGTTCAACAAGAACATCTTGCAACCGGCCACACATGATCGACCACTCATTTCGCTTGAGTGTATCGAATGTATATCACCAACGGTTGGGATCAACAACCGTTTCCCGAATGGGACAGCATCAACAATAAATTTTTAGAAATAAATGAAACTCTAGATCAGGTGATTATACACCCTACTTCGGTGCAACCGACTTAGCCATGCTGCCTGCCCGATTTCTGTCATTTACCGGTTGTTGAGGCTAGAAGCTACGCTTTATCATCACACCAGATTCACTTCGAATGTCACATCGTCAAATCCATCAAATCATCGATTGACGTCTACAACAATACATTATGTGTTGGCTAAAAGAAGTTTCCTTCTCCGCTTCCACTCTTGGTACGGTTGGAGAAATCAATATACGTGTTCGTCTGGAAATACTCTGTTAGACATCCGTCCATACAAGTCATCCAGGAACAGGATGAACCGAAGGCACTATTCAATACATCCATCTTAGACACTGTTATCTAAGACTTATACAATAGCCCTTGTACTTTACTTCGTCTTCAATTATCTTTGGCATATATGATTCGCAACGCTTATGCCAATACAGAGTGGTTCTTTGGATAATAATCCAACCGGTCTCTCCATATTAACAACGTTAAAATGGTCAAAACTTCGATAGTCTGTGAGTTAACTATCAAAGAAAACAGGTGTGCAAACAACGATATTATTTCCAGATGGAAATTCTATCAATCAATCATCAATCATATATATATATATATATATATTCATATTTCCTTATTTCTATGTTTAGAAAATATATGTTAATGCTGGAAAACATTTCCATATCTTCTTTACTTGGATTTAAACAGATGTTTAAATCAACATCGCGACGACAACTTAAACCACTATACTTATTTACTAAATTCACTCAACCACTTTCACTCTTGAACCTTAACCGTTTCTAAATTAAGACGAAGTCAATCAAGTTGGGGTATAACTACCTCTCAGACCTTAACTGAACAACATTTCAAATCTCGAAATAGGGTAAGTTCATCTTTTAACTCTTTAACACTTCCTTACGAAATTCTCTTTCGAATAATCTCTATTCGATAACTCCTCCCTTCGAATAAATTATATTCGATTAACTCCTTTAATTCTATTCGAATAAACTATATTCGATTTACTCCTTTCATTTTATTCGAATAAACTATATTCGATAACTCTATCTAACTCTATTCGAATAAACTATATTCGATTTACTCTTTTCATTCTATTCGAATAAACTATATTCGATTTACTCTTTTGAATAACTAAATTCGAAACCCCTTCGAATAACTAAATTCGATAACTCCTCTCGAATAAACTATATTCGATAACTCCTTTCGAATAAACTATATTCGATAACTCACTTCGATTAAACTATAATCGATAACTCTTTTCGATTAAACTATAATCGATAACTCCATTTAATTCTATTCGAATAACTAATATTAGATTAACTTAGTTTGCCTAACTCTATCTCAATTTACTCATATCGAATAACTAATTCGATAACTCTAATTGAATAACTGATATTCAATTAACTCTACTTGTCGATTTACCCTTATTCACTAACTTTATATGCTTTATAATGATTACCTTCTACAACGTTTATTCACTTATAATGATTACCTCCCAATCCTATTTATCTTCCCAGATAAATATTTCTTTTATAATTCTACTTATTCTCTAAATAAATATTTCTTTTATTATCTATTTATTCAACTAATAAATATTTCCTTTATTATCTATTCTATTTATTCTAACAAATATCTCGCTTTACTCCTATTTATTTCCTAAATAAATAACCTTTATAATCTTATTTATTTATTTCTAAATAAATATCTCCTTTTATAAAATCCTTCGATTACATAAATTCCTTCTTTTATAAAATCCCTTTTGATTTTATAAATCTATTTCCTTTATAAAACCCTTTTCCTTTTCTATATAAAATCCATCGATTTTATATAAATAATTCATTTTCAAAATACACTTTGAAAATCCCCTTTTCCGCATCTAGTATTTCTTATGGTATTTAACATACCATATAACAACGATAAATATCGTCCAAACACACATAATCAACAACAAATTACATATCACATCATATATCACAATATATGAATCACAGTAAAATAAATGTTGAGGAATCCAGTTGGATTCCTCCAACCTGTTTCCCTACATCACAGATGTTAAACAATATAGATAACATCACTTTCAGTTCCATATGATATATTCTGTTAAACAGAATCAATATAGAAATTCAACTAACTGACTAGCAGTTCAATCAAACAGTCAACAAACAGTCAATCAGACAATTTCTAACAGTTCTAAAAATACAACATGAAATTATAAATTGTTCAGAGTTAGTGAGATTTACTCACCTTGGTCCATTAACCGTTGAGTATCGATAAATTTCCGAGTTAATCGAAATGGCGTTTAATCTTCCCCGAAACTCCAACGAACTCTCAATTATACTAGATTAGTTCGAGTGCATAGTATTCTTCGGTACGGTCCCAGTGGCACTTGTTTTATCGAATACTGTGATCGGATGAAAATGTTATCACCATTTCAAATTATATATGAATTAAACATCGTTAATTTAATCCAAGGAAATTAATTACCGAATAATATCGTGCCCGTTAATAATCTCCTTTAATCACCCTTTTCTTTTGGAACGGCTCACCTTCCCATTCGTTTGTATAACTCCGCCCCCTTACACAACGATACACAGTGCACCGGCGCTGTATCTTCAATTACTGACATCAAGCTGACCTCCTTACTTGCTTTCCGTCTACACACACTGTCCTTAATCCATTTACAAACGGCACCTTTTAAACTTCACATCCATCCTGCTCTCTTATGTATTTCGCCCCCGTTTCACTTCCCCAATTAAACACATCACTTCTTCATCCTATATATATATATATATATATATATATATATATATATAAACCACAACAATTCCTGTACGTGTACTATTCCCCTTTCTTCAACTCTCAACGTTTTCCCTTTCTCCTACCAATTTGCATGAAAACGAAACCCTATGTCAACTCCAAACAACAGCTCTTCACAAGGACGGTCATCTCCACGTCACCCCAACAGGATTCATGTTTGCTTTTGCCGACTTCTCTTGTACTCATTCTTCTTCTCGCTGAAACTTCCCAACAGTACTCCGCCCTTTCTACCTCACCAAAACTCATGCTTGACCTTCTTCCCTCTTCGTTAAACTCCAATCAGTAAGAATTAAACCTACAGTACCGAAATACTCATCTCCGCATCACTGATCTCCTTCAACGCCCTGAGATTGTGAAACCCGAAACTTTTCTACGCTCCAGAAATAAAGAGCGACATCGGCTTTTTCTCCGCCACAGACATCGACGTCTTTGATGTCGAACTGACCCCGAACTCAGGTGGCCCCCTTGCCTTGACCACAGAAACAATGCCATCAGTGACTTCGCCTCATTCTCCCTCTAACTCCGACCAAAATATGCCCTAGCATACCGCTGTTCAGAAATGAAGCATGACAACTGTTGATCGCACCCACCAATAATTAGATGGAACTAGCGCTCTTTCTGTCAGGAATTCACCGAAATCAACGTTGAGATTTATAGAGTTTTATTCGATTTTATTTTGATTTGTTTGTTTGCCGATTTCTTTTGCTGAAAGAAGGAATAACACGGCGGAAATTTTGATTATAGTTGGATGGTTTGTGGAGAGAAAGCTTCCACGATTTGTTTTTGTTTGTGGCTGAGAGTTTGTTTTGTGGCAGTATGGAAAAAGAGACGTGGACCTTTTGTGGGTACATATGTTGAGAGGGTGAGTCATTATATCCATTTCAAGGCTTAAAGAAGAATATATCCCTAGTTAGAAATATATGATCGAACAATCAAAACTCTAATAGTTGCCACTGCATGTTTTTTTTTCTTTCCAATCTGTTCATCACTCATATTTGTGGCCGCTTGAATTGATCCATTAATCACTGCTTCTGTGTTGACCCTTTTATTGTTATACATCATGAGATGCAACGTCTTCTACTCATATCTTTATTTCTATTTTTATTTTAACAACCATTTAAATTTCTAATTAACTATTTAAATAAATAAATTAATTAATTATAATACCTCTGCCAATGCGGGTCATTACAATCTTCCCCACTTAAAATATTTTCGTCCTCGAAATTGCTAAAAGGTAGAGGACGACCCTATCGACTGGTTAGAAGATATTTGTTCACTTCTTAACTTCAGTTTCAACTGAACCAATTTAATTTCACTTAAATTATTTATTCATTCTTATCAACGAAAATTTTCAAAAATCCTGAAAATTTTCTAACGCCTTAACTTTTCGAAAAATTTCGCCAGTACCTCCTTTGTACTGGTCAATAGGTCAAACTACCACTCGCCTCTCTGGGCCATCTCCATCCCAAAAGAAAATCAAACAGCCAAGCGGCTTGCCAATTTGGCTCATAAATCTTATATCCAATAGAAATATAAACTTGTACCTTTTGTCGGCATATCGTTATATCCTCTCTACCTGTTATCAATTCAGCGGATACAAGGGTCATCCCAATCAAATTCCAATCTGCTTTTATCCACAACACAACCATTCGCTTATATCCGAGCCAAATATCATTTCAACTCGAGTTTCTTCTCGATTCCCAACTCTTAACTTGATTATCACATTACACTTCAAATTTGAATCTCACAATCCAATTTGTCTTGATATCATTCTAATTCAATCTCAGTTACCACTTTACTGACTTTACTTTAATTCAATTTTGCAAAAACAAATTTCTGTTAAATATGTTTTTAATTCAAACAGTCTTTTCCTGAGAGTTTTTAAACAGTTTATTTTTCAAAAATCAAATTTTCCTTTTTAAACATGTCACTGAGCCCTTAATTAATATTCCATTAGTTAAATCACTTCTCTATTTCTTTATCAATACTTGTTAACCAAATATTTTCAATAACCATATTGGCCTTTTATGTTATTTGGAAAACATTTCCGAATATCGCCTTCCTTTATTTTCTAAACTTTAGAAAGTATATGCTATTTATAATTGGAAAATACTCCAATTACTTATCTCTTTTCTGATCTCGTTTATTTCTATACTTAGGAAATATTCTTTATTATATTTCCAAGCTTACACTTATTTGGGTTAAAACGGATGTTGTGTAAAACATCGTTACGACAACCCAAATACTATATTCAACTAACTCTTATTCAACATTGATCTTCGAGCCTGAAATCTTACTATTTATTTGTTAATAATGAAATCAATCAAGTTGGGGTATAACTACCTCTCAGACCTTGACTGAATAACATTTATAACGTCAAATCAGATATGACTACTTACTCGAATGATCAATACCATACAACTACTTATTCACCTTTAAACACGTATACGCTTCCTCTTTATATTCTTACGAGATTTTATTCTTATACTTCCTTTTTGATTTTTAATACTCTATTTCTAAGTTCGTTTCTTTATCGACTTCTATATATATATCGATACGTTGATTTCTAACTATCAAATTATCTTAAAAATATTCTAACTCCTTAAATTCCCGGAAAAAATCGCCATAACCTCCTTTGTACTAGGAGCATCGGGATATTTCTAATAGCCTCTCATGACCCTCACCAATCCAAAAGAAAAAGAAAAAGCCAAGCGGCTAGCCGATACGGCGCATAAAATCTCATATATGAATTAAATACGTACCTTTTCGTCGAGCATTCTATCTATTTCACTTCTATACTATATTCCAAACCTGTCTCATGTATATTTATACCTGCCTAATCTATTTTCACTATACCAACCGTTTTAACTCCATTCGTTAATTAATTTGTTAATTAACTCTTTAGTCTATTTCACTTTTATATTTGAACATAACATGTTCAAATATATTTTAACTTGTTTACAACTAATTTGAACTCCATTTTCAACTTACGCTTCATATTCAATTTCGAATATAAATCCTCAAATTCCCTTTGAATGTTATATTCAAATTCCATTTGAATTCTATTTGAATTTTATATTCAAATTACATTTGAATTTCTATATTCAAATTCTATATTAGAATTCCATTTGAATTTCTATATTCAAATTCCATTTCACTTTCGATATTCAAATCCTATATCACTTCCATGAATTTCATGTATTCAAACTCCCTTGGAATTTCTATATTCAATTTCTATTTCAATTCCATTGAATTTCATATATTCAAACTTCCTTTGAATTTCTATATTCAATTCCTATTTCAATTCCCTTTATTCAAATTCTATATTCAAATCTATTTTATAAATCCCATTTTGAACTTCAACACAAACTGTCTTTCCCAAAACAAAATCAAAACAGTATCTCTGGTAGTAATTCGTCACTTACAACTCGAAAATGAATACTGATGATGCAGCTGTCATCATCAGAATCTATTTTCCAGTGATCGAAGTGAGTTCAATACTATAAAACTATTTCTAAACATTTCCACTTTGAAATTTATTTCAAAATATAATTCACACTGCTTGTAAAACAATTTAAAATCTCCCAGGATCTTAAATTTTCCTTATTTTTAATCCAAATCCATTTACAAACACTTATCCAATTTTCCAGAATTTTAATTCAATTACTGGTTTAAATTTCAGATTTTACTCATCTGATTTCACGTATTTCACTTATATGAATTCTGATTGGTTATTTACATAACCATTTAATTTATAATCTTACTCGATTATAATAAAAACAAATATATCCACTATATTATAATTTTGATATATATATATCTTCTTATATCAAGATATACCTTGGGTAAACTTATTTTAATTTACCCTCTTTTCAAAACATATCGTGTCGACCCATCGTATTCGAGTGTTCACAAAATCCCTACCGATACAGTGGATCAAACTGATCGACCAGAACCCATAAACAACTCAACCAATAAATCTCCACAATATAAAACAATTTTTATATCAAATAAAAAATATGTTCACTCGTATATATACACTCAATTCAATCTAGGGTATTACTAACCCTATCTCCACTGAGTCACGCCACAGAGCCAAGTTAATTCTTAACCTTGCTCTGATACCAACTGTAATGACCCGGGTTTTTGTCGACTTTGGTTATCTCCATAAACTCAATGATGACTAACCAAACATCGAAAAATACTGGTCATTAATAAAAGAAAACAGAGGGTGAGGATAGATAAGATAGAAACTTAGAATAGAAGAAGAAGAAGAACACAACATCAGAGTAACACGAATCTCACAGCGGAACGAATAAGATATAATAGATATATCATAACTTTGAAATGTAAATCTGTATATGTATACAACAACATTATCAGAGTACAACACTTACAACACAGCGGAAATAACTATAGCTATAATCCTGAAGCCTCCTGCTCCAAGCTCTTCCAGTATATCTGTAAATCCTGACTACTTGACTGCCCGTACAAAATTGGGCACCCAAGAATTTAGGGAAAACAACAAAATAAACTCCGGGTCAGTCATGGGACTGGTATGAGTAAAACAGTTTAAAATAGTTTAAGAAGGTAAATGATATCTCATAAGACCACGCCGTATAACGGAACGGGTTTTTCCCTTATGAGATTCCAAAATATCTTTATATCAAAAACCTTTTGATATTATAATAATGCCTATCAACCACAATATAATAATCATCTAGCAGAAACGCTTTCATCTCATGTTCTACATATATAGTATACAATCAAAACCGCAAGCATGTATTGGGTAATGGATTTCCAACTATGACAAGGTATGGAACCACCTTTCGCTAGTGTACCTCTAGAAAGGAATACACTGGGTTCAACAAGAACATCTTGCAACCCGGCCACACATGAGCGACCACTCATTTCGCTTAAGTGTATCGAATGTATATCACCAACGGTTGGGATCAGCAACCGTTTCCCGAATGGGACAGCATCAACAATAGATTTTTAGAAATAAATGAAACTCTAGATCAGGTGATTATACATCCTATTTCGGTGCGACTGACTTAGCCATGTTGCCTGCCCGATTTCTGTCATTTACCGGTTGTTGAGGCTAGAAGCTACGCTTTATCATCACACCAGATTCACTTCGAATGTCACATCGTCAAATCCATCAAATCACCAATTGACGTCTACAACAACACATTATGTGTTAGCTAAAAGAAGTTTCCTTCTCCGCTTCCACTCTTGGTACGGTTGGAGAAATCAATATACGTGATCGTCTGGAAATACTCTGTCAGACATCCGTCCATACAAGTCATCCAGGAACAGGATGAACCGAAGGCACTATTCAATACATCCATCTTAGACAATGTTATCTAAGACTTATACAATAGCCCTTGTACTTTACTCCGTCTTCAATTATCTTTGGCATATATGATTCGCAACGCTTATGCCAATACAGAGTGGTTCTTTGGATAATAATCCAACCGGTCTCTCCATATTAACAACGTTAAAATGGTCAAAACTTCGATAGTTTGTGAGTTAACTATCAAAGAAAACAGGTGTGCAAACAACGATATTATTTCCAGATGGAAATTCTATCAATCAATCATCAATCATATATATATATATTCATATTTCCTTATTTCTATGTTTAGAAAATATATGTTAATGCTAGAAAACATTTCCATATCTTCTTTTACTTGGATTTAAACAGATGTTTAAATCAACATCGCGACGACAACATAAACCACTATACTTATTTACCAAATTCACTCAACCACTTTCACTCTCGAACCTTAACCATTTCTAAATTAAGATGGAGTCAATCAAGTTGGGGTATAACTACCTCTCAGACCTTAACTGAACAATATTTCAAATCTCGAAATAGGGTAAGTTCATCTTTTAACTCGTTAACACTTCCTTACGAAATTCTCTTTCGAATAATCTTTATTCGATAACTCCTCCCTTCGAATAAACTATATTCGATTAACTCCTTTAATTCTATTCGAATAAACTATATTCGATTTACTCCTTTCATTTTATTCGAATAAACTATATTCGATAACTCTATCTAACTCTATTCGAATAAACTATATTCGATTTACTCTTTTCATTCTATTCGAATAAACTATATTCGATTTACTCTTTTGAATAACTAAATTCGATAACCCCTTCGAATAACTAAATTCGATAACTCCTCTCGAATAAACTATATTCGATAACTCCTTTCGAATAAACTATATTCGATAACTCACTTCGATTAAACTATAATCGATAACTCTTTTCGATTAAACTATAATCAATAACTCCATTTAATTCTATTCGAATAACTAATATTAGATTAACTTAGTTTGCCTAACTCTATCTCAATTTACTCATATCGAATAACTAATTCGATAACTCTAATTGAATAACTGATATTCAATTAACTCTACTTGTCGATTTACCCTTATTCACTAACTTTATATGCTTTATAATGATTACCTTCTACTGCGTTTATTCACTTATAATGATTACCTCCCAATCCTATTTATCTTCCCAAATAAATATTTCTTTTATAATTCTATTTATTCTCTAAATAAATATTTCTTTTATTATCTATTATCTATTCTATTTATTCTAACAAATATCTCGCTTTACTCCTATTTATTTCCTAAATAAATAACCTTTATAATCCTATTTATTTATTTCTAAATAAATATCTCCTTTTATAAAATCCTTCGATTACATAAATTCCTTCTTTTATAAAATCCCTTTTGATTTTATAAATCTATTTCCTTTATAAAACCCTTTTCCTTTTCTATATAAAATCCATCGATTTTATATAAATAATTCATTTTCAAAATACACTTTGAAAATCCCCTTTTCCACATCCAGTATTTCTTATGGTATTTAACATACCATATAACAACGATAAATATCATCCAAACACACATAATCAACAACAGATTATATATCACATCATATATCGCAATATATGAATCACAGTAAAATAAATGTTGAGGAATCCAGTTGGATTCCTTTAACCTGTTTCCCTGCATCACAGATGTTAAACAATATAGATAACATCACTTTCTGTTCCATATGATATATTCTGCTAAACAGAATCAATATAGAAATTCAACTAACTGACTAGCAGTTCAATCAAACAGTCAACACACAGTCAATCAGACAATTTCTAACAGTTCTAAAAATACAACATGAAATTATAAACTGTTCAGAGTTAGTGAGATTTACTCACCTTGGTCCATTAACCGTTGAGTATCAATAAATTTCCGAGTTAATCGAAATGGCGTTTAATCTTCCTCGAAACTCCAACGAACTCTCAATTATACCAGATTAGTTCGAGTGCATAGTATTCTTCGGTACGGTCCCAGTGGCACTTGTTTTATCGAATACTATGATCGGATGAAAATGTTATCACCATTTCAAATTATATATGAATTAAACACCGTTAATTTAATCCAAGGAAATTAATTACCGAATAATACCGTGCCCGTTAATAATCTCCTATAATCACCCTTTTCTTTTGGAACGGCTCACCTTCCCATTCGTTTGTATAACTCCGCCCTCTTACACAACGATACACAGTGCACCGGCGCTGTATCTTCAATTACTGACATCAAGCTGACCTCCTTACTTGCTTTCCGTCTACACACACTGTCCTTAATCTATTTACAAACGGCACCTTTTTAAACTTCACGTCCATCCTGCTCTCTTATGTATTTCGCCCCCATTTCACTTCCCCAATTAAACACATCACTTCTTCATCCTATATATATATATATTTAAACCACAACAATTCCTGTACGTGTACTATTCCCCTTTCTTCAACTCTCAACGTTTTCCCTTTCTCCTACCAATTTGCATGAAAACGAAACCGTATGTCAACTCCAAATAACAGCTCTTCACAAGGACAGTCATCTCCACGTCACCCCAACAGGATTCATGTTTGCTTTTGCCGACTTCTCTTGTACTCATCCTTCTTCTCGCTGAAACTTCCCAACAGTACTCCGCCCTTTCTACCTCACCAAAACTCATGCTTGACCTTCTTCCCTCTTCGTTAAACTCCAATCAGTAAAAATTAAACCTACAGTACCGAAATACTCATCTCCGCATCACTGATCTCCTTCAACGCCCTGAGATTGTGAAACCCGAAACTCTTCTACGCTCCAGAAATAAAGAGCGACATCGGCTTTTTCTCCGCTACAGACATCGACGTCTTTGATGTCGAACTGACCCCGAACTCAGGCAGCCCCCTTGCCTCGACCACAGAAACAACGCCATCAGTGACTTCGCCTCATCCCCCCTCTAACTCTGACCAAAATATGCCCTAGCATACCGCTGTTCAGAAATGAAGCACGACAACTGTTGATCGCACCCACCAATAATTAGATGGAACTAACGCTCTTTCTGTCAGGAATTCCCCGAAATCAACTTTGAGATTTAAAGAGTTTTATTCGATTTTATTTTGATTTGTTTGTTCGCCGATTTCTTTTGCTGAAAGAAGGAATAACACGGCGGAAATTTTGATTATTTATAGGGTATTTAGTTGGATGGTTTGTGGAGAGAAAACTTCCACGATTTGTTTTTGTTTGTGGCTGAGAGTTTGTTTTGTGGCAGTGTGGAAAAAGAGACGTGGACCTTTTGTGGGTACATATGTTGAGAGGGTGAGTCATTATATCCATTTCAAGGCTTAAAGAAGAATATATCCCTAGCTAGAAATATATGATCAAACAATCAAAACTCTAATAGTTGCCACTGCATGTTTTTTTTTTCTTTCCAATCTGTTCATCACTCATATTTGTGGCTGCTTGAATTGATCCATTAATCACTACTTCTGTGTTGACCCTTTTATTGTTATACGTCATGAGATGCAACGTCTTCTACTCATATCTTTATTTTTATTTTTATTTTAACAACCATTTAAATTTCTAATTCACTATTTAAATAAATAAATAAATAAATTATAATACCTCTGCCAATGCGGGTCATTACAATTTCCCTCTCGATTCTTTGAAAAACATTTCCAATAAGTAATTTCTTTATTCGAGAAAATATCTCTTTCCCCCATTTAGAAAACATTTCTATGTATATATTAGCGAATCCTTATTTTCTATATTCAGAAAATATGCCGCATTAATATTGGAAAATATTTCCAAATTCTCTTTCTTAATTGTTCATTGACCAATTCATTTCATTTTCTATACGTAGAAAATTTCTCTCATTTTATTTAAAAAAAAAAATCAAATTCTTTTAAATTAACGCGATGTTATAAACATCGTTATTATAACTTAAAACATTAACCAATTATCACTATCGAACCTTAACCATTTCTCCATCAATCATGAATTCAATCAAGTTGGGGTATAATTACTTCTCAGACCTTAATTGAACAACATTCTTAACTTCGAAATAGTCAAAACTCACAGCTTCATCGCTTACGCGACTTTTGGATTCAATCTAAGAACACACTTCTTTTATAGAAAAATATTGATTATAACGGTAGCATTATAATCGTTGTTTCCAAATATTTAATTTATAAAACATTTCTTTCAATGACAGCGTTACAATCAATGTTTAGCTTTTATTATAATAGCAACATTAAAATCGCTGTTAAAATATTTGTGATAACAGTAGCATTATAATCGCTGTTTAGATTTACAAAAACAATAATTATAACAACAGCGCTATAATCGCTGTTTAGATTTACAAAACAAATATCATAACAACAGTGCTGTAATCGCTGTTTTAAATAAAGTACCGTGTGCGATGCACATGCCTCCGTTGTTCATTTATAAACTCTGTTTATTTTAAACAATTCAAGTTCTCCTTTAAATGTATTTACAAGCTATACGTTCTTTAACTTCTGAAATTAACTCAATTTGATTTCTATAAGTCCCTTTTTAGATATATTATTGCAAACTATAGAATTAATTGAATATTGACTTCTTTTAATGTATTTAAATTAATTCATAGGTTCATGTTAAATAAAATTTAAATATTCTTCCGAGACATAAATCATTTGTAAAATTCGACATAGCCGAATTCCTTTTTAAAAATTCATTAGTTTTATCTCAATAAATTTTTATTTTCCAATCTTTGGAATATAACCCATCGTTTCTTTCGAAACCAATTTTTCCACTCTAATCTCTTTTACCACTAATGCATTCAAATCCCACTTCAAATATCGGGTATCAACATCAATTACCACTTTTCTTACATAAATTCAACTTGAATTTATATCTTACTTTATTCTATGATATATATTTTATTTAATTTATAAACATCGTTATAAACAACTTCTTGTTTTGATTCACTTAAACAAGTTTCTATTTCCATTCCATTTGAAATCTAATTTCTATTTTGGAAATAATTTCCTTTTTAAAACCCAAATCTCTTTTCTACGTTCTAAAATATTTTACGGTATTTAAATACCAAAATTTATTGAGCCAGTGTAATTCAACCATAACAAAATCAATCACCATCATATATTATAAATAAATAAATAAAACAGTAAACAAAATATTGAGGAATCCAGCTGGATCCCTCCAACCTGTTTCCCTGCATCCACAGATGTTAATATCATCAATAATATTATTTCACATCAATATGAAATATCAGAACTAATAATCGATCAACGATGCAATCATATCAACCAATTTTATCAACTATTCAATCAAGCAACCATCACACAGTATAAAATTATTGTAAATAAATTTAAAACTCAATTATTTAAAAATATAAAGGAGTCAGAGTTAGTGAGTTTACTCACTTTGTTTTGTAGTTGACGATTCTGCTTTGGTTTCGTTTAAAATCAAACAAGCGTTCAAATTTATCATGAATGTCCAGTAGCTTCATTCTCAAACGTGCTATAATGTAGGATTCGTTGATATCAATCCAACATGATTGATTTCGTGAAACTCTGTTAGCATAAACCAAGTTATAAAGGTTATAATTTAATATGTTTTTAAAATTTAATATACATAATGATTAATTATAAAACTAACCCGTTTGATTCCCGATTTGCTAATCCCGTTTTTCCATTATTATGCGTTTAACATGTCCTTCCCCAATTTCTACTCCTCTCCATCCATTTAAAACAATTTCATCCCTGTACGATAAAATAGTCCGCACATCACATATACTAAAATAAAATTTATCCTTTTAATTATTAATAATTTAATAAACTCATTACCAATTGATTACGTTGTTAGAATTAGACCCGCTGAAACTCTTTTCCTTCTTCTTAGATTTTCTGAAAGCTGCTGTTTTATTTTTCTCGTGATTTCCCCCACCTTCCATGAAACTAACAGCTGAGTATATCGTCCTTCCTTCCGTCTCGCACAAGCTTTCTCTCCTCAACATCGTGTCACACCCTAGCTTTACCATTGTCGTGAACTCCTCTATTCATCCCTAGGCATCGCAGAATGAAATAAAATAAAAACACTTCTCCAACTTTTTGAAACCGCTCCTCTTCCTTTTTCCAACTGTCTTCCTAGTTTAAATCATTTGCACGCACTGCTTCCTTCAGTTCAAATCCAAAATACCACCACTGTCTTCTTCTTCACCTATACACAGCGAACTCCTTCTACCTCAGCTCACACCCCATTTCATTTTTCACCAAACTTCGAACCCTTTCAGTCCCTTTACCAACTTCGAACCATTCCAGACCCCTACCCTGACCTCGTCTCCAGTAACCGGACCCCCATCAGTTCGATTCCCTCCGACCTCCCATCCATTCCGAGCCTCTTCCCATTTGTCTGACTTCGTTTCGACGCCCATAACCATGGCAAAGCCTTCACGAACTTCGATGTTCTCGAGGCCATCTCCTGATACCAGACCCTTGGCGGCTTCACCTGAACAAATTGCTCCTCTTAGCGAACAAGTATTATTTAAAAATCATCTTCCACTATTGCCTGAAGGACGAGATCAGTGGAAAATTAAGGGAATAGATGGTCGTTCAAGCGTGAGTGGATGCGCAGAGATTAGCTTTAGCCATGCGATTTTGATTTGTATATGATTTGATTTTATATGATTTTTTTTGTTTTAAATTTCCCTTTCTCTCTTTTCGTTTTGGATCTGAGAAACGAGAAATGAGCAGGAGAGGCACAATATTTAAAAGGAAGTAATTACTCGATGGGCACGGGGTTGAAATGCCTTGACAGTCACGGTTTTTGGATTGCTTGGCAGACACGGCTTTATAAAGTTTGGTCGGCACGCTGTTGAAAACTTGGCAGAAAGGATTTTTTTATCCTTGGCAAACACGGTGTTGGGGTATGCTGCTGAATCAAGTTTACATTGTAAAGTAGATTTTTTTTTATTATACCTTATTTTCGTTCCCTTGTTTGTATAGTGCGAAGCCTAGAAAAGGTTCAAAAGCGCAGGTTTCTTTGTTCTAGATTGTACCCAAAATTTAACATGCCACTCAACATGTATGTATTTTAACAAGTTGTGTACTTCTCACATAGCATGCTTGGTGGATAATGTTACAGGAACCACGTATGGTTTCTTTGCTAAAGTTTAGATATTGGTGTATATATATTAGAAAATATCGGTATCCTATTACATTAAATTTTATTCACGTACAAGCTGTTATGGACGAAAATAAAACTATGGTCGTGTCGAGCAATGCGCCACGATCCCAAAAATAAAATAATATCGGTAGTTTAACTTATATTATGAAACCCCAAAATATTGATATAAGGTGCAAAATACTCCAAATAAAAAGTTGTGTATTTAATTAATTAAAAATTACAGTAAAATTCTAAAAATTAAATTATAACTATGCCTTAAAAGAATCTTCTAAAAATTCAAGACCGATATTTAGATATATTTAAATAACCGTTATGGCCTATATACGATTTCACAACGACTTTCTGAAAATTTGATTTAGACGTAATTCACAATATATAAGACGAAAGATCGATTTTTCACTTCCATTAGAAAGATACTGTTTAATAGATTCTCACGTTCCTTGTTTCACGGAGATCCGACTTACATTGGATTCTGTATATCCAATTGAAGTTCAAAACGTCAAATTACAAATTGCCGCACCATTACGAGCTCGTTTAAATTACATTATAAATTATACGTTCAAACTTCGTTTTATAAATAAATTCCTTATAAATTCCCATATATAATTCAAATAAAATATTTAAACCAAAATAAATATTCAGAATTCAACGGCTGAAAATCCGGGTCGTTACATTCCTTCCCCCTTAAAATAATTTCATCCTCGAAATTGCTAATGTAGGAAAAGATGCTACATACCCTATTAACTAGGTCCAAAAATCCTTTTTGTTCACTCCTTAACTTTAGTTTAACTGGACCAATTTATTTCAATTAAAATATTAATTTATTCTTAATAACGAAAATTTTCAAAAATTCTGAAAATTTTCTAACACTTTAAATTATGAAAAATTTCGGCAGCACCTCCTCTGCACGGCTCAATCGGTACAACCACAACTCGCCTTTCTAGGCCTTCTTCAACCCAAAAGAAAATCAAAAAGCCAAGCGGCTTGCCCCATAGGCTCATAAAATCATCAAACCCAAGTAATATTGTAAACATGTACCTTTTTGTCGAGCATAATTCTATATCTTGCATTTGCTTCCACTCAATATCTGCTCAGCATATATATATATACATATATTCATTCCCAGTTGGTTTCAAATTAATCCAACTTCCAGTTTTGAAATCTCTAATCAACTTCTGATTAGTTCGCTTCCATTCTATCAATTCAAATCTGATTTCTATTTAAGTTACTCCATTTATTATACTTAAATCCAAATTTACCACAGCTCAATTTCAATCAACAACATCCAATATATATTCAACTTGCTTATTCATAAGTCAAATTCATATTAATAATTAGAATCTCAACATTTCTCCTTATTTCATTCGGAGTTATTTTTAATCCAGTCCAATTTTTATTTAACTTAAGTTAAATTTCAACTCGTTTGATTTACTTCCACCATTTCAATTTATTCAACTTATACAAATTAAATTTTAATTTTTTTTTTAAACTCAAATTCCCGGGTTTTATTTCAAATTAGTTTGAAATCATATATATTTTTACATCAACTCAATTCAAAACATTTGAATTTCTAAATCATCATGTCCTTTTCAAACAAATTTTTCATTCCCAAATCACTATGGTTGCAATCCATCACTCAGAAACTTGAAAATGAATGTTGATAATGTCGCGATCCATTATCAGAATTATTTTCTCGCCACTGAAGTGATTTCAGTGCTTAATCACTTTCAAATTCCATTTAAAACCATTTTTATCCAAAAATATTTTAAAGTAATGTTATATTATTTTATAATATTTCAGAAAATATTTTCAAAACACCCGGAATTTAAATTCCAATTCTGGTTTGAACTTAATCTTGGTTTATCTCATTTGTATACCTTATCCGTATACAAATTATATAATCATTTCAATATTTCATAATTCCATTTTTGTAATAACAATCAACACATTCATATATAATAACTCAGAAATTATTCATTTTATATCAAAATAAATTTTTTGGCAAAATTATTTCTTTTACCCACTTTAAAACAATAATGCGTCGAATTGTTCTGTTAAGAGTTTAGAAACACGTATCGATACAGTTGTACATCCTGTATTGACCAAAATTCATAAACCACTCAACAAACTAGTCAACACAATATAAAACAATTTTATATCAAATCTACAAATACGCGCTCTTATTATATACTCAAACTCAATCCAGGGTATTACTAACCCCATCTCTATTGAGTCACGCTACAGAGCCAAGGTTACTACTCAACCTTCAGCTCTGATACCAACTGTAATGACCCGCAAATCCGTACTCTTTGAGTTGACTGATCACACCACACGTCCAACCCAAATTGCACAGAAATACGAATCATTATTTAGAAAGAAGTTAGAGGATAAGAAATAGAAAGACAGAAATATTAGAATAGAAGAAAACGAAGAGCACAAGTCATACAGCTGAATGAATAAAATATGTTATATAACATAACCTTTGAAATACAAATCAATAATTGTATATACATACCATCATCAGAGCGCAACAGTTATTCCTGGAACAGTTATAAACACCTGTTTCCAGATACAACATAGTACGCATCGGAAAGTATGATAGTCTATAGCTAGCTGGTGAAGCCTCCTGCTTCAAACTGCTTCAGTGAATTTGAAAAATCCCGACTACTTGACTGCCTGTACAAATTTGGGCACCCAAGAGTTTAGGGGAAACAAAAAATAAAATAAACTCTGGGTCAGTCATGGGACTGGTGTGAGTAAACTCCAATCATTTGTTTAACTTTCAAAAACCCTTTCGAAAGAAATGATAATCGTAAGACCGATCCACACATAAACACGTACGATAACCAAAAATATTTTTGATATCAAATCCAGTGATATTACAATAGTGTCTAAATCAAATAAATAGAAATCTAGTGGAACGCTTGCATCTCACGCTCCATATATATAATATTAAATCAAAAAACGGTGGGCGCTTATTGGAGATTGGATTTCCAACATGACAAGGTATGGAACCACCTTCCGATAGTGTAACTCTAGAGGCAAATACACTGGGTTCAACAAGAACGTCTTGCAACCTGGCCCATACATGACCGACCACTCATTTCGCTTGAGTGTATCAAATGTATATCACCAACGGTTGGGATCAGCAACCGTTTCCCGAAAGGGATAGCATCGATAGATTAAAGAAGTAAATGGAATTTCTCTAGATAAGTGATTATACATCCTAATGGGAGCGACCCACATAGCCATGCTGCCTGCCCGATTTTTGTCAATTCCCGGTTGTGAGGCTTGAGGTTTGAATTAACAGAACAACCCTTGCATTTTTCTTCGTCTTCATAATCATTTCAACATAAGTTGATTCGTATCGCTTATGCTAATACGGAGTGGTTTTCAGATATTAAATCTGATCCTGGTCTCTCCATATTGACAACGGAGGTATAAAATAAATCAAAACTTTGATAGTCGGTGATTTAACTATCAAAGAAACATCCATACAATCAACGGTCCTATTTCCAATTGGAAATTCTACCGATCAAGCATCAAACAACACTGGGCCCCTTTAAATCAATTCTTGATTATATTATTATTTCAAATTCCTGTTTCCCTATCTTTCGTATCCTTTTGAAGCTCGATTTCCCTCTCGATTCTTTGAAAAACGTTTCCAATAAGTAATTTCTTTATTCGAGAAAACATCTCTTTCCCCCATTTAGAAAACATTTCTATGTATATATTAGTGAATCCTTATTTTCTATATTCAGAAAATATGCCGCATTAATATTGGAAAATATTTCCAAATTCTCTTTCTTAATTCTTCATTGACCAATTCATTTCATTTTCTATACGTAGAAAATTTCTCACATTTTATTTGAAAAAAATAATTCAAATTCTTTTAAATTAACGCGATGTTATAAACATCGTTATTATAACTTAAAACATTAACCAATTATTAACTAACCAGAATGTTAACCAATCTTCACTATCGAACCTTAACTATTTCTCCATCAATCATGAAGTAAATCAAGTTGGGGTATAATTACCTCTCAGACCTTAATTGAACAACATTCTTAACTTCGAAATAGTCAAAACTCACAGCTTCATCGCTTACGCGACTTTTGGATTCAATCTAAGAACACACTTCTATTACAGAAAAATATTGATTATAACGGGAGCGTTATAATCGCTGTTTCCAAATATTTGATTTATAAAACATTTTTTTCAATGATAGCATTACAATCGCTGTTTAGCTTTTATTATAATAGCAACATTAAAATTGTTGTTAAAACATTTGTGATAACAGTAGCATTATAATCGCTGTTTAGATTTACAAAAACATGTATTATAACAATAGCGCTATAATCGCTGTTTTGATTTACAAAACAAATATCATAACAACAACGCTATAATCGCAGTTTTAAATAAAGTACCGTGTGCGACGCACACGCCTCCGTTGTTCATTTATAAACTCTGTTTATTTTAAACAATTCAAGTTCTCCTTTAAATGTATTTACAAGCTATACGTTCTTTAACTTCTGAAATTAACTCAATTTGATTTCTATAAGTCCCTTTTTAGATATATTATTGCAAACTATAGAATTAATTGAATATTGACTTCTTTTAATGTATTTAAATTAATTCATAGGTTCATGTTAAATAAAATTTAAATATTCTTCCGAGACATAAATCATTTATAAAATTCGACATAGCCGAATTCCTATTTAAAATTTCATCAGTTTTATTTCAATTAATTTTTATTTTCCAATCTTTGGAATATAACCCATCGTTTCTTTCGAAACCAATTTTTCCACTCTAATCTCTTTTACCACTAATGCATTCAAATCCCACTTCAAAAATCGGGTATCAACACCAATTACCACTTTGCTTATATAAATTCAACTTGAATTTATATTTTACTTTATTCTATGATATATATTTTATTTAATTTATAAACATTGTTATAAACAACTACTTGTTTTGATTCACTTAAACAAGTTTCTATTTCCATTCCATTTGAAATCTAATTTCTATTTTGGAAATAATTTCCTTTTTAAATCTCAAATCTCTTTTCTACGTTCTAAAATATTTTACGGTATTTAAATACCAAAATTTATTAAGCCAGTGTAATTCAACCACAACAAAATCAAGCACGATCATATATCATAAATAAATAAATAAAACAGTAAATAAAATGTTGAGGAATCCAGCTGGATCCCTCCAACCTGTTTCCCTGCATCCACAGATGTTAGTATCATCAATAATATTATTTCACATCAATATGAAATATCAAAACAAATAATCGATCAACGATGCAATCATATCAACCAATTTTATCAACTATTCAATCAAGCAACCATCACACAGTGTAAAATTATTGTAAATAAATTTTAAACTCAATTATTTAAAAATATAAAGGAGTCAGAGTTAGTGAGTTTACTCACTTTTTTTTGTAGTTGACGATTCTGCTTTGGTTTCGTTTAAAATCAAACAAGCGTTCAAATTTATCATGAATGTCCAGTAGCTTCATTCTCAACCGTGCCATAATGTAGGATTCGTTGATATCAATCCAACATGATTGATTTCGTGAAACTCTGTTAGCATAAACCAAGTTATAAAGGTTATAATTTAATATGTTTTTAAAATTTAATATACATAATGATTAATTATAAAACTAACCCGTTTGATTCCCGATTTTCTAATCCCGTTTTTCCATTATTATGCGTTTAACATGTCCTTCCCCAATATCTGCTCCTCTCCATCCATTTAAAACAATTTCATCCCTGTACGATAAAATAATCCGCACATCACATATACTAAAATAAAATTTATCCTTTTAATTATCAATAATTTAATAAACTCATTACCAATTGATTACGTTGTTAGAATTAGACCCGCTGAAACTCTTTTCCTTCTTCTTAGATTTTTTGAAAGCTGCTGTTTTATTTTTCTCGTGATTTCGCCAACCTACCATGAAACTAACAGCTGAGTATATCGTCCTTCCTTCCATCTCGCACAAGCTTTCTCTCCTCAACATCGTGTCACACCCCATCTTTACCATTGCCGTGAAATCCTCTATCCATCCCCAGGCATTGCAGAATGAAATAAAATAAAAACACTTCTCCAACTTTCTAAAACCGGTCCTCTTCCTTTTTCCAACTGTCTTCCTAGTTTAAATCATTTGCACCCACTGCCTCCTTCAGTTCAAATCAAAAATACCACCACTGTCTTCTTCTTCTCCTGTACACAGCGAACTCCTTCTACCTCAGCTCATGCCCCATTTCATTTTTCACCAAACTTCGAACCCTTTCAGTCCCTTTACCAACTTCGAACCACTCCATACCCCTACCCTGACCTCGTCTCCAGTAACCGGACCCCCATCAGTTCGCTCCCCTTCGACCACCCATCCATTCCGAGCCTCTTCCCATTTGTCTGACTTCGTTTCGACGCCCACAACCACGACAAAGCCTTCACGAACTTCGATGTTCTCGAGGCCATCTCCTGATATCAGACACTTGACGGCTTCACCTTGACAAAGTGCTTCTCTCAGTGAACAAGTATTATTTAAAATTCATCTTCCACTATTGCCTGAAGGACGAGATCAGTGGAAAATTGAGGGAATAGATGGTCGTTCAAGCGTGAATGGATGCGCAGAGATTAGCTGTAGCCATGCGATTTTGATTTGTATAAGATTTGATTTTATATGATTTTTTTCTGTTTTAAATTTCCCTTTCTCTCGTTTCATTTTGGATCTGAGAAACGAGAAATGAGCAGGAGAGGCACAATATTTAAAAGGAAGTAATTACTTAATGGGCACGGGGTTGAAATGCCTTGATAGTCACGGTTTTTGGATTGCTTGGCAGACACGGCTTTATAAAGTTTGGTCGGCACGCTGTTGAAAACTTGGCAGACGTGATTTTCTTATCCTTGGCAACCACGGTGTTGGGGTATGCTGCTGAATCAAGTTTACATTGTAAAGTAGAATTTTTTTATTATACTTTATTTTCGTTCCCTTGTTTGTATAGTGCGAAGCCTAGAAAAGGTTCAAAAGCGCAGTGTAACTCCCCGTAATTCTGTTAGTATTAATATTCACAAATTAAAGAATAACTAATCTCAGATGTGAGAATTGTGGGAAACGGGTTGCGCCATTGTGTTCATCTCGGAATTCTAGTCGAAATAGAGTCTGAGTTTGCGTGAATTGGATTTCGTATGAAGAAGTTATGGCCATCGGAAGTTTTAGAAAATTCAAAACAGATTTCAGAAAATTTAAAATTCAAAATTCGAAATCAAACAGGCTAGGCGGGAAATTTTCCGCCCAACACCCCAGGTCGACTGGGGAGTCGACTGGGCAGTCGATACCCCCCCAGGTCGACTAGGGAGTCGACTAGGCATTCGACTTGGGTGTCGACCTGGTCCAGTCGGTTAAGGTTTGGCTGAGCCCAATCTTGAGCTGCTGATGTGTCTTTAGGGCTGAGTTGGCAAATTTAACGGTTCAGTTTAGTTCTGAGTTGATCTGACGGTCTAAATAAACCCTAAACTATATATATACCTAGGTAGTCTCTCACTCTAAATTCACATGAAAAATAGAATAGCCACCGTCATACCGCCGCCATGGAACTCAGTCTAGCCGCCGCCAACTAAGAAGGAAGAAAGCTTTATGAGGTTATGGCCTGAATGAATTAATTAAGAAGCCAGTCTAATGTGAGAGGTCTTTATGAGGTTATGGCCTGAATGAATTAAGAAATACTTAACCAGATAAACATGTAAGGTGGGACATGGGGGTTAAGTAGGTGCCTTGGGTGGCATGAGGAATCTAGTGGTTGCCTTTAGTGGCATTTGAAATACGATTAGTAAGACTTAACCAAACACACATGTAAATGAACATGACTAAGAAGAGGGTTAAGTGGGATATACTAGTGGGGACAAGCTTAGGTGGATAGCTTGTGGGGGCCCATTTCAACTAGTAACCCAAACGTATCTTTGTGGGCTCGACCCAAGTCGAGGACAGGACACGCATACTGGGCTTGACTATAAGAGGCCAAACGGGTTAGCGGTGGCAACGCAAGTCCAACGGGTTTCATATGCGTGTATGGACCCGGGCTGGTAGGTAAGACGTTGTTGCATCGTGTAGGTATAAGCCGTGCATTCTTTAGCTGTATCGGGTTGCCACTTTAGGGAAGTGATACACCCCACTGTGGGGCCAGCATGGGTATCTACGAGTAGAGAGCCGATCGAAACTGGGTAGTGGGGTACACCTAGCGGAATAGGGGCAGACAACACCTATGTAGTCAGCTAGGGGAACGCAAGGCTATTTATATAATTTCTAAGTTCGGTGAGTGGGATCAACCTTTAGGGTGACTGGTGTGGTGTAGTGTAGTAATTATTCGTTAGTAATTAGGTGTGCCTTTAACGTTATCTTTATCCGCTCTTCCATGCCCAATAGTTCATAGACATTTCCTTGTTTTTCAGCTTATGCCTTAGTCTAGTTATTTTGATAATAGTATTGTTAGAATTATCATACTCGCCAGACTTTATATCTGACCCCCTCTATTTCTATCCTTTTTCCCCCTCCAGGTCCTCAGAGTGGGCCCAGCTCTAGCGGAGTTTGATTGGATTGTTTTATCTCTCTTTTGGAAAGCTTGGACCATTGAAGTAAAGTCCAGCTTGTTATCTTCTTAAATGGCTATTTATGTAATGAGATTATGTATTTTGTTTTATCAAGATGGATATTGTACTTGACTTTGATTTATGGTTTTATGATGTAACAAACATGTTTAATTTCCGCTGCAATGAAATAAAGTTTTAGATTTCCAAGTACTACTTATTATCTGTCTTGTTGTAATTTTTCTGTTCTATATTCACTTAAAACCTCCACGGAAGTTAATGCATTCCCTTTGTGAGTGACATTAATGGATGTGGGGTGTTACACGTGGTATCAGAGCTTAAGGTTACCAGAACAGATAATTTTTTTAGAAAAACTATTTTTCTAAAGTATTTTTGGAAGAAGTGTTTTCAAAAACATGTCTTGATGAGTAAATTTAAGAGGAAAGTTTTTATGAAAAACATAATCCCCAATAGCCATATATCTTTATCTTTCGAATTCTCCATTTTGAATCCTTCCTTTTTTTCCGTTTCAGCATGGCTGAAGATCTTAACCTTCCGGATGGTGTAACGATACCAGGATGGTATAGGAGGTTATTAGAGGCTAGGGCCGCTGCGGGTCCAGCCAATGTTCCTCCACCACCAGTTGCACCCGCTCCTCCTCCCCCTCCTCGCGCGGATACTTTTGCAAAAACATGCAAGGAATTTAAGGCTATGGGAAGAAAACCTTTTCAAGGGTCAGAAACGTTTGTGGAAGCTAGAGATTGGCTTAAGGAGGTGGAAGAATTGGTAGAAATCTTTGAAGTAGAAGAAGGGAGGAAAGTCAAATTAGCAGCTTGGTTAATGAAGGGAGAGGCCTCGTTTTGGTGGGAGGTCACTAATGGGGAGCATCCTGTTGATTCTTGGGCGGATTTCAGGCGTAGGTTTGAGGCGAAGTTTCTCTCAAGGGCAGAAGAGAATCTATATATGGAAAGGTTCTTGACATTAAAGCAAGGAAGCTCATCAGTGAAAGAATATGTCAACAAATTTAATCAGTTAGCAAGGTTTGGCTTGGACTTAGTGAACATGTCGGAGAAGAAGGCTCTAAGGTTCGTTAATGGCTTGAATGAACCATTGCAAGGGTTGGCTATGACCCACATCCCTATGGGGGCCACCTTTGAGAAGCTAGTAGACATGGCACTCATGCACGAGGAGAAAGGTGCTAATGCTAATAAGGCACCCGAGAAGAAAGGGGATCAGAAGAAACCACAACAGCAAAACAAGAAGGGTGGTAAAGACAATAATGGCAAGGGAAAGAAGAAATGCTTTAACTGTGGGACACCAGGCCATCTCAGCAAGGATTGCAGAAAGAAAAAGAAGACTGGCTGTTTTCACTGTGGTGAAGCGGGACATCTAGTGAAGGACTGCCCAAAGAAGGGGCAGAGGGCAGGGTCTACCTCGGGAGGACAGGTGCAGGCTCTTATGACACCGGGCAGGCAAGGGGACAAGTTCAGGCTCTCGCGGTCCCACCGCTGCAAGAACGAGGTAGAACCATTTCTGTTAAAAGCTTAGTTTTTCTGTTTGATCATCCTGTCCGTACCTTATTCGATTTGGGCGCATCGCATTCGTTTATCTCTACGTCATTAGTTGAATCACTGCACTTAAACACCAGTTTAGTAGAGGATCCCTTAGTTGTTTCGAATCCAATTGGGGGCTCAGCTTATTTGTCCATGATGTGTTTGGATTTGAAAATTTCTATACTTAGCGTTGAGTTTAGATGTGATGCTTATGTTTTAGGCTTCACGGGCTATGGGCTAATTTTAGGAATGGATTGGTTATCTAGAAATGGGGTCGTTCTTGATTGTGAAAGGAGAGTAGTTAGGCTTATGACTCGCCTTGGTAACGCTCTCGAAATCTTTTGTAATCCCATAAATTCTGTTATGCTAAGTTATCTAGAATCGCTTGACGCATCTGTGGAGAATCTACGATCTGTTAGAGTGGTCCGAGAATACTCGGATGTGTTTGAGGAGGTGAAGGGCTTGCCTCCGAAGCGGGAGATAGATTTTCGAATATATCTTGTGGCTAATGCAAAACCAGTATCTTTGCCGGTACGCCACATGACTCCTCGTGAAAGGAGGGAACTCGATAAACAAGTGAAGGAGTTGCTTGAGAAGGGGTTCATAAGACGAAGTATATCGGAGTGGGGTGCTCCAGTAGTATTTGCCACGAAGGAGGATGGGTCCCTTAGACTTTGTGTGGACTATAGAGAACTTAATAAACTTACTAAGAAAAACAGACACCCACTGCCGAGGATTGACGATCTCTTCGATCAGTTAGTTGGCGCCTCAGTATTTTCGCAATTGGACTTAGCCACTGGTTTCCATCAGTTGAGAGTGGCTGAGGATAGCATTGACAAGACTGCCTTCAGGACTCCGGATGGTTTCTATGAATGGCTAGTGATGCCCTTCGGTTTGACAAACGCCCCCGCATACTTTGTTGATTTGATGAGTAGGGTGTTTATGGAGTACCTTAACAAATTCGTGGTAGTCTTTGTAGATGACATCTTGATCTTTTCTAAGGATGAAGAAGAGCATGCCCTACATCTTAGGGAAGTGTTAGAGACCTTACGAGCGCATAACCTTAAAGCTAAATTTTCTAAGTGTCACTTCTGGAGAGAGGAAGTGCAATTCTTAGGGCACGTGGTTTCCAAAGAAGGGATAGCTGTGGATCCCGCGAAGGTGGTGGCCATCCAAGATTGAAAGGTCCCTAAAAATGCTACCGAAGTAAGAAGCTTATTGGGGTTGGCTGGCTACTATAGGAAGTTTATCAAAGACTTCGCAAAGATATCAGCTCCATTAACACGCTTGACGAAGAAGAACCTAGTTTTCACATGGGACGTAGATTGTGATGATGCGTTCCAACGTTTGAAGAGAGATTTGACCTCAGCTCCAGTCATAGTGCTGCCAGACGGGAGTAAGCCATCTACTGTTTATACCGATGCTTGTGGGACAGGTCTAGGCGCAGTCTTAATGCAAGAGGGTAGGGTAATAGCCTATGGTGGAAGGCAGTTGAGAGCACATGAGAAAAATTACCCAACACATGACCTAGAGTTAGCCGCAATTGTTTTCGCGCTTAAGTCTTGGCGCCATTATCTTCTTGGGGAGAAATTTGAATTGTTCACTGACCACAAATCGCTAAAATACTTGTTCTCTCAGAAGGACTTGAACTTAAGGCAACAAAGGTGGATGGAGTTCTTAGCATCCTACGATTTCGAAATAGCATATACCCCTGGCAGGGGTAACGTGGTGGCAGACGCCTTAAGTAGGAAAAGGTTGTCCTTGAGTCCGTTGTTTGTTGAGCGGCGAAACTTAGAATTCATCTCTATGTTTGATTTTAGACCTTCCATTGACTTTGTACCCGGTTTGCTAGCATCCTTGGAGGTCAGACCTACGCTTTTGGGATGGATTGGTGAGGCACAGCGAGACGACCCACAGTTGGTTGAGTTAGTGGAGAAGCTCAAAAGAGGGGAGTCATCAAGCCATCTCCGTAGGTATACCCTAGATGATAAGGGTTGGTTACGTAGGGATAGTAGACTTTGTGTACCTCGAGACGAAGGTTTGAGGAAGGCTATTCTTGATGATGCACATCGTTCGAAGATGACCATTCATCCCGGCGGGGACAAGATGTACAAAGACATGAAGCGAGTTTTCTTTTGGGCCGGAATGAAGAGAGATGTGGCCGAGTATGTCGCTAGATGCTTGGTGTGCCAACAAGTAAAAGAGGAGCAAAAGAAACCCGGTGGGTTGCTTCACCCATTGGAGGTTCCACTATGGAAATGGGAAAGTGTCTCGATGGACTTCGTGGATGGATTACCAAGATCAAGGAAGGGTAATACGGGGATTTGGGTTATAGTAGATAGACTTACTAAAAGCGCCCATTTTATTCCCGTGAAGAGTAAGAGGACTGCTCCATGGTTAGCTTCTGTATACGTCCGAGAGATAGTTCGTTTGCATGGTGTTCCTTCTAGCATAGTAAGCGACCGCGATCCTATCTTCACTAGCGAATTTTGGAAGAGCTTACAAGAAGCAGTAGGGACTCAGTTATGTTTGAGCATCGCGTATCATCCTCAGACGGACGGCCAGACCGAGAGGGTGAATCGTATTCTAGAGGACCTTTTGAGGCTATGTATCCTAGACTTTGGGGGTACATGGGAAGAGCATCTTCCATTGGTGGAGTTCGCATATAATAACAGCTTTCAGTCTAGCATTGGCATGGCACCTTTCGAAGCTCTTTATGGACGACCTTGTCGTTCACCTACATGTTGGTGGGAATCTACGGATAAGATCTTACTTGGGCCCGATATGATTAGGGAGACTTCGGAGAAGATCGACTTGATTCGAAGGAGGATGAAAGCAGCGCAAGATAGGCAGAAATCTTATGTGGATAAGAGGAGGACAGATCTCGAGTTTGATGTTGGGGACATGGTCTTTATCAAAGTGTCTCCATTACGGAACGTTGTTTGCTTTGGGTCCGTTGGGAAATTATCACCAAGGTTCGTAGGGCCGTTTCCTATTAAGGAGAAGATTGGACAGATGGCATATAGAGTGGAGTTGCCTGAGAGACTTAGTGGTGTACACGACGTATTCCATGTGTCACATTTGAGGAAGTGCCTACACGAGACCGCGGAGGTGGTAGAGCCGAACTTGCTTAGAGAGGTGGAGATAGAGCGTGATGCGACGATTCGACAAGCTCCTACATGCATTCTTGGGTCGGAGATCAAGAAGCTGAGAAATCAAGAGGTCAGACTAGTCAAAGTACAATGGGGAGATGATGAGAGCCACGCTACTTTGGAGACAGAAGAGAAGATGCGTTCACGATACCCTTTTCTTTTCGAGGGTATGTCTTTTAATTTCTCCTTTATCGCTTATCTTGTACTTATCTTACCTTTAGAGTATCCTCTCGCTAGTATCCTTGACCTTTAGATAGGATAGTCCTATGGTTGAAACATGTGTTTGAGACATGTTATGTATGATGGATGCATGTGGATGCAAGTGTTTGCTAGTGGTTGCTCGTGGATGCATATACACAAACTTTAGGCACTAGATCGGCTCAGTCACTTCATATTGCATATTGCATATAAATGTGTGTACATATTTAAGTAATGGATGAATAATGGTTGTACCATCATATGGATGTTGCATTTTGGTAAATGGTTGTGCACACATGTAGAAATAATATGTATCGATAAGGAACTTTTGCATACATAATGGACGCATGGCACTATCATGATTTGCATTAAGGAGGTCAACTGAATCAGTGGACCGCCTGATTTTGCATTAGATATGGACATATACACACACTGTGCATTTAAACATGAAAGCATTAGAAGTCTATAAGGACAATGGATGCCTGTGTTTGATGGTTGAGTAGATGGACAATTGGATGTTAGGATATACATTCTTCTTGACTTGAAGATTTCGGGGTCGAAATCCTTTAAGGAGGGGAGAATGTAACACCCCGTAATTCTGTTAGTATTAATATTCACAAATTAAAGAATAACTAATCTCAGACGTGAGAATTGTGGGAAACGCGTTGCGCCATTGTGTTCGTCTCGGAATTCTGGTCGAAATAGAGTCCGAGTTTACGTGAATTAGACTTCGTATGAAGAAGTTATGGTCATCGGAAGTTTCAGAAAATTCAAAACAGATTTCAGGAAATTTAAAATTCAAAATTCGAAGTCAAACAGGCTAGGCGGGAAATTTCCCGCCCAGCACCCCAGGTCGACTGGGGAGTGTGGTCCAGTCGGCTAGGGTTTGGCTGAGCCCAATCTTGAGCTGTTGATGTGTCTTTAGGGCTGAGTTGGCAAATTTAACGGTTCAGTTTAGTTCTGAGTTGATCTGACGGTCTAAGTAAACCCTAAACTCTATATATACCTAGGTAGTCTCTCACTCTAAATTCACATGAAAAATAGAATAGCCACCGTCATACCGCCGCCATGGAACTCAGTCTAGCCGCCGCCAACTAAGAAGGAAGAAAGCTAATCAAAACCCTAATTCTACTCAACTCTAAAGCAAATCAAGACTCTCTTTCTTCTCTAATTGTGAGTATGATGATCTTAACAAGATTATTATTAAACTAATTAGATTAAGTTATGAATGGATTATAAGTGAATGATGTGAATTGTCATATATGTTGTTGTAAACCTTATGCTATCATGTATGTTGTAAATCCTATGTTATGTGATGATATCCTATATGTTGTAAATCATGCTATGATGATATTATATATGTTGCAAGTTTCTATGCTAAGTTGCGATGTTACAAAGTCATGATGTTATTATGTTGTAGTTAGCTTATGAAACATGATGTTGATTAAATATATTTGGGCTATGATGATTCACATGATAAATCACATGTACCTATGCAAGTTTAGATTTATTAGTATGTATAATCTCACATATTGTATGACATCTATTTAGAACTAGAATTATGACATCTATTTAGATCTAGAATTATGCTATGACATGTGTGAGTTCTATGTGTTACATGCTAGATCACACCATCATTATGTTGCATAAACCACATATGCAAGTTTGTACATGAACTTGGGTTATGATCATATTGTGTAAGTTGTGACATTTAACCAAACAAGTTGACACCTTTAGATCCATGACATGTGTAGTTTTATGCAAGTTTCACCCCTATTATGATTAGATTTACTTTATTTGTCTATATGTTGTGATAATTTACCTTTGTGCTATGAGTTAGACTATTCGAGTCTAACGTATATTTTGCGTTGAATAAGCGAACATATAACGTGGGGTAGGGGTAATATTAAGGATTTAATATTGAGAAATTGGGGTGCAATTGATATGATTTTGCATGCCATAAGTGGATGGCCATAATTGAGTCAATTATGGACATCATTAAAATTGGAATTAATTAATAATTTGAATAGGGAATTATTAAAACTAGGGTAAGAGATTATAAGTGATAATCAATGCTTAGGACACGAGGTTGGACTCGTTTGTGACGTAAACCCGCCCGGCCCCGCCCGACAAATCCAGTAGTCACAAATGTCAGCCCAATGTAAGAGGTCCTAGGCCCAAATTAAAGCATAACAGTTGTAAAGACACGAGGTTAGACTCTTTTATGGTGTAAGACTGCCCGGACCCGCCCGGCAAATCCAGCTGCCATAAATGCCAGTCTAATGTGAGAGGTCTTTATGAGGTTATGGCCTGAATGAATTAAGAAATACTTAACCAGATAAACATGTAAGGTGGGACATGGCGGTTAAGTAGGTGCCTTGGGTGGCATGAGGAATCTAGTGGTTGCCTTTAGTGGCATTTGAAATACGATTAGTAAGACTTAACCAAACACACATGTAAATGAACATGACTAAGAAGAGGGTTAAGTGGGATATACTAGTGGGGACAAGCTTAGGTGGATAGCTTGTGGGGGCCCATTTCAACCAGTAACCCAAACATATCTTTGTGGGCTCGACCCAAGTCGAGGACGGGACACGCATACCGGGCTTGACTATAAGAGGCCAAACGGGTTAGCGGTGGCAACACAAGTCCAACGGGTTTCATATGCGTGTGTGGACCCGGGCTGGTAGGTAAGACGTTGTTGCATCGTGTAGGTATAAGCCGTGCATTCTTTAGCTGTATCGGGTTGCCACTTTAGGGGAGTGATACACCCTACTGTGGGGCCAGCATGGGTATCTACGAGTAGGGAGCCGATCGAAAGTGGGTAGTGGGGTACACCTAGCGGAGATAGGGGCAAACGACACCTATGTAGTCGGCTAGGGGAACGCAAGGCTATTTATATAATTTCTAAGTTCGGTGAGTGGGATCAACCTTTAGGGTGACAGGTGTGGTGTAGTGTAGTAATTATTCGTTAGTAATTAGGTGTGCCTTTAACATTATCTTTATCTGCTCTTCCATGCCCAATAGTTCATAGACATTTCCTTGTTTTCCAGCTTATGCCTTAGTTTAGTTATTTTGATAATAGTATTGTTAGAATTATCATACTCGCCAGACTTTATGTCTGACCCCCTCTATTTCTATCCTTTTTCCCCCTCCAGGTCCTCAGAGTGGGCCCAGCTCTAGCGGCGTTTGATTGGATTGCTTTATCTCTCTTTTGGAAAGCTTGGACCATTGAAGTAAAGTCCAGCTTGTTATCTTCTTAAATGGCTATTTATGTAATGGGATTATGTATTTTGTTTTATCAAGATGGATATTGTACTTGACTCTGATTTATGGTTTTATGATGTAACAAACATGTTTAATTTCCGCTGCAATGAAATAAAGTTTTAGATTTCCAAGTACTACTTATTATCTGTCTTGTTATAATTTTTCTATTCTATATTCACTTAAAACCTCCATGGAAGTTAATGCATTCCCTTTGTGAGTGACATTAATGGACGTGGGGTGTTACACGCAGGTTTCATTGTTCTAGATTGTACCCAAAATTTAACGTGCCACTCAACATGTATGTATTTTAACAAGTTGTGTACTTATCATATAGCATGCTTGGTGGATAATGTTACAGGAACCACGTATGGTTTCTTTGCTAAAGTTTAGATATTGGTGTATATATATTAGAAAATATCAGTATCCTATTACATTAAACTTTATTCACGTACAAGCTGTTATGGACGAAAATAAAACTATGGTCGTGTCGAGCAATGCGCCACGATCCCAAAAATAAAATAATATCGGTAGTTTAACTTATATTATGAAACCCCAAAATATTGATATAGGGTGCAAAATACTCCAAATAAAAAGTTGTGTATTTAATTAATTAAAAATTACAGTTAAATTCTAAAAATTAAATTATAACTACGCCTCAAAAGAATCTTCTCCAAATTCAAGACCGATATTTAGATATATTTAAATAACCGTTATGGCCTATATACGATTTCACAGCGACTTTCTGAAAATTTGATTTGGACGTAATTCGAAATATATAAGACGAAATCTCAATTTTTCACTTTCATTAGAAAGATACTGTTTAATAGATTCACACGTTTATTGTTTCACAGAAATCTGACTTGCATTGGATTCTGTATATCCAATTGAAGTTCAAAACATCAAATTATGAACTGCCGCACCATTACGAGCTCGTTTAAATTATATTATAAATTATACGTTCAAACTTCGTTTTATAAATAAATTTGTTATAAATTCCTATATATAAATCAAATAAAATATTTAAACCAAAATAAATATTCTGAATTCAACGGCTGAAAATCCGGGTCGTTACAAAAACATAATATGATCATATGCATGTGGCACAGATTAATGTGCCTAATTTTTCATTATGGGATTATGCATTACCAAAGTTTGTGATAGAGTTAAGGATATCCCCTAGGGCCAATTATATAATTTGCGACATATATCTAACTCATTGACTAGTTATATTTGAAATAAAAAGCAATTTCTTTTTATAATATGCTTGATATAAGGTGTTACACTAATTAATTAAATTAGAAGTATATTTAATAGAAAGTTAGTAAATGATGTATTTTGTGATAGTAGTTACAAAATGTTGTAATCATGAGTAATATATCACAATGAATATAAATAGGAGATTGTTAAAGAGACTCCACATGTGGTTTGGGGGGGGGGGTAATTTTTAGGAGGCTCCAACAAAATTTATTTCTGTAAAAAGGGGTTTGAATTTTTTTTAAAAAGACCTAACTACCCCTGGTTTGTCACTTTTGTAAAACTTAACTTTCTAAATTCAGCGCAAATGGAATGAAACAAATGCGCGCTTCCAAAAATAAAAAACTCGCAAACCTGAACTCTAATTTTCAAATTTCTATTTATGCTTTTATTTTAAATTAACCATACCAATTACAATTAATTACCTGATCCAATGCCTTCTGATCACCATGAAACTTTCTTGTGTCCTCATTACATTAACTATATCCATTTTTTATTTTTATGTACAACATTAAATTGTAAGCATTAAATAGGATTTAGGTTTTAAGGTTTATATTGATGAGAATTATAGGGGGTTAATATTAGAATTTTAATTTATATGTTTAAGAGGAGGCTAATTTATTTTGTCCTCCAATTAAAATTATACAATAAATTAAAATTGTTACTCCTCTTAACCAAATATGGAGTCCCTTTAACAATCCCCTATAAATATACCATTTTAAATGTTCATTGCCAAGAAACATTGAGACTGGATATCGATGTATCCGCTGAGAATAGAGTATATAATACTCTCTAAATGTTAAGCAATGTATCAATCGTGACTATTGAGGGCCCCACCCACTCAACAGTTTTTTGTTGATTAGTATAAGTAAAGTAAAATAGATAATATCGATGTGGTTGATTTCTCTCAGCTTGAGAATAATATGGATCTTCAATATGAAGGCTTCGCATTGATTACAGTCAAATCATGGCATGACGTCCATTGAGTAACTGTAGTTGAATCGAGTGGAAGTATCAGAAGTAAAATGTTATTTAAGAGAGGATTTGTATCATCAATTATATGAGGTTAGTATCATGGTTAACCCAATACAACCTAAAGTCAAAGTCTCTGACCAAAGCATTTTTCGATTAATAATATTTTTATTATTGAACCAAGGATTTTGTTTTCATACTATATAGTTGAATGTAAATGAGGTTTAACGACCCGCAAATCCGAGCTATCTGAGTTGACTAAATACAACACACGTCCAACCCAAATAACACAGAAATTCGACTCATTATTAGAAAGAAGTTAGAGGATGAGAAATAGAAAGAAAGAAATATTAGAATAGAAGAAAAACGAAGATCACAACTCACAGCGGAACGAAGAAAATATATTCTATAACATAACTTTTGAAATACAAATCTGTTTTGTACATAAATACATACCATCATCAGAGTACACATAACATTTGATTCAGCGGAAGTAACTCTAAATAACTAACGTTGAAGCCTCCAGCTTCAAGCTCCTCCAAGTGTATCTGTAAAAGCCTGAAACACTTGACTGCCCGTACAAATTTGGGCACCCAAGAGTTTAGGAAAAACAAAACAAAATAAACTCTGGGTCAGTCATGGGACTGGTGTGAGTAAACTCCAACCACTTGTTTAACTTTTAAAAATCCTTTCAAAAGAAAAGATAATAGTAAGACCAGCCCACACATAAACACGGACGGTTTTTACCTTACTATAACCCAAAATACTTTGATATCAAATCCAGTGATATTATAATAATGTCTACATCAAGTAAATAACCAAATAGCAGAACGCTTGCATCTCACGCTCCACATATATATGAAAAAATCAAAACCCGCATGGCGCTTATTGGAGATTGGATTTCTAACATGACAAGGTATGGGACCACCTTCCGACGATGTATCTCTAGAGGCAAATACACCTGGGTTCAACAAGAACATCTTGCAACCCGGCCCACACATGACCGACCACTCATTTCGCTTGAGTGTATCGAATGTATATCACCAACGGTTGGACTCAAACCACCGTTTCCCGAATGGGCAGAATCGATAGATTTAGAAACAAAAGGAATTTCTCTAGATAGGTGATTATACACCCTAATGGGTGCGACCCACATAGCCATGCTGCCTGCCCGATTTTTGTCCTTTCCCGGTTGTTGAGGCCTGAGGCTACGAATACTTACCATTCCTTGATAGCACAATCACTTTGAATGCCACATTGTCAGATCCGTTAATCACTAGTTGAGTTTGCACAAATATTCTGGATATTATGCTAAGGGATAAATCCGTTGCAACCATATATATATTCATACAGACCAACCCATTTGATCATTGGAAATACTCTGTCAGACATTCGTCCATATATGTTCGTTCTGGGATTGAACGAAACCGAAGGCACCATTTCTATTACTAGAAAAGCCCTTGCACTTCACTCCATCTTCAATATATTCAGCATACTTGGTTCGCAACGCTTATGCCGATACGGAGTGGTTCTTCGGATAATAATCCAACCGGTCTCTCCATATTGACAACGATGGTCAAAAACTTCGATAGTCTGTGATTTAACTATCTAATAAAAACAAGTGTTCATCCAACATAGCAAACAAATCACTGGGCTCTTTAATTAATATTTCATTAATTAAATCTCTTTTCCATTTCCTCTATCAATATTTGTTACCCAAATATTTTCAATAATCATCTCGGCCTCTTATGCCATTTGGAAAACATTTTCAAATATCAATTCTTTTATTTTCTATATATTAGAAAATGTCTCTATTTGAAATTGGAAACAATTCCAATCACTTATCTCTATCCCCTTTTGTTTACAACATTCGATTTTTATATTCACTTTATTATCGAATTCAATACGTCGATACAATGATTTCAAATTATCAAAATATCTTAAAAATATTCTAACTCCTTAAATTTCCGGAAAATTTCGCCATAACCTCCCCTGTATCGGGAGCATCGGGAAATTTCAAATAGCATCCCGGTATCTTCTAATCTCAAAAAGAAAAAGAAGAAGCCAAGCGGCTAGCCGATACGGCGCATAAAACCTCATATATGAATTAAACATGTACCTTTTTGTCGAGCATTACGTTTATAAACTCCATATACCTCATCCCATATCTGTTTAACACCTGTTCACCTGTTTCCAATCCAATTCAACTCAATCCATTCGTTTGAATTAAATTTTGAATCGTTTGAATTCAGTTTCGCTCAATTATTCTTTAATTAGCCTTTTTGTCTATTTCACTTCTTTGTTGAACATAACATGTTCAAACAAAATATTTAACTCGTTCATAACCAAATTGAATTTCAATTTTAATTCTAGTTCTCTTTTCCATTTTGAATATAAATTTCAAATCGAATTTACTTATTCAAATCCCAATATCCATTCAAAAACTCATTAACTAATTTCTATTCAATTTAGTTAATTCCATTCAATAAATCAAAATCTGGTTTCTGTTTCAAAAATCATATTCATTTACACAACTTGAATTCTGTAAAGACCCGCAACTTCCCCGTAAAGGAAAGCGTCGGATAGTTCGAGAACAAGCCACAACAGAACGCATACAGAAGAACATTTCATTGTATATAACAACAATGCATCAGATTACAAGAATATACAGAGTATAAAAGAATATTACACGGAAATATCAGAGATTTAAATCACATTTAAATACATAGCAGCGGAAAATAATACAATTACACAACTAGAATGAGATATACGGATACAAAGCTTTCCGGATATCGTTCCAGCTGTAAACCAGGATCCTGTGAATATAAATCTGCAAAACCAAAACTACTAGCTGCCCGTGTCAAAATAAGGGCACCCAGAGTTTAGGTTAAAACAATAAACTCCAGGTCAGTCATGTGACTGGTGTGAGAACTAAAACAGTTATTAATCTTTATTTTTAAATCATTAGGTAAATCAAGGGACCACGCCGTATAACACGGAACGGGTTTCCTCCCAAGAATACCAGTGCATAAAACAAACAGCGCAATGCTAAATAAAGAAAAATGAAGCTGTTATAAGACCCAGGTCCTATCACACAATGCAACGCAAGCCGGGGGATAGGGTTTTTACCTTATAACAGCCAAAGAATGCTTGATACGTTTAAAACAAATCATTTGATACTATTATAAGTGCATAGTGTATAAAACAACTTCAAATCATAAGTATCAATCATAGGCGGCATGAATGCCCCATACCACTATGTCGCCATATATAGGTTATACAATCAAAATCGCAAAGTCACGTATTTGGAAATTGGATTTCCATCTATGAACCGAGGCAAAAGATAGTCCTCAACCGATTCGAGACTGCCTAGTCCGAGTCTCAGGATCAGAGCTCGAGTGACCCTTGGATCGTCAGGGCCGGTCCACACGGAGTGGATTAAAATGCCTGAACATGCGTTTCTCCGCCCTATGGGGCGTAAACGAGCCAACTAAATGACTCCATCGGTTCGAGAACGACCGATCAATCCGAGGCGCCTCGCAACAGCAACAACCACATAAGTCAAACTCGTCAGGGCGTGTAAAACCACTGACGCCACTTCTAACTAGGAAGAAACGCATGCCCTCCCTGAGGTCCGTCTCCCGTTTTTGGTTCATACCTGGTGTGAAACACGCGAGGTAAACGTTACACAAAGCTACGCCACAAAGGCCGTGCTTTGATCATCACCACAAGACTTTGCTTTTCAACAGAAGCCTTGATCATTTGCATCTTAGCATGCCACACCGGCAAACCATCCTATGCAACCGATATCAGTCACACAGAATGAAATCCGATGTCAGACACACAGTCCATTTACAAGTCCGTTCTGGGTCTGAACGAAACCGGAGGCACCTAGTACCCCGCATATCCATCGATCTCCAAGTACGTCTGGACGATCACTAACTGTTTCCATCTTCTTGGGTGTACAGCCCAATCAAGATCATCAGTTATCACCCAAACGACGTGAAGACCTCCGGTCTTCGACCATCGTCTTCATCTTCGACTTATCGTCGTATCAGTTATTCAGAATGGGATAAACCCGGTCTTTCCGAATAACTCGCGTATATATTATAAAAGTGTTACACAAACACAACATACGCCTCATTCCAACTCATTAGTCATTAACCGTAAATTAATCAAGAGAATAATTCCCCAAATATTAACCCCGAAGGCCGAAACCAACATCAGATCAATATCCAGAAAACCATTCTACTTAGCTAACCGACAGTTAGTTTCTAAATTTCACGTTCAAATCTAATTAAAGATTTAACTATCGCCTGGAGCAAAACTGGTGATACTCCATTCTCGATCTTTTCAATCTAATTAAAGATTCATTAAAACTCCACTTAGTTTTAATCTGTGACTGGGTTAAAGAATCAGTGTCATTTAAAACACGGTTCACGATAAACCCAAAGTCACATCCCATTAATTATCGGGTTAAAGAACAAGTGTTATTTAAAACACTGTTCACGACAAACCCAAAAATCAATATCCATTCAATTCCAATTAAATATTATTTAATTGGTACACTTCATTAAATCTAAATAAAAAGATTTAATCTTTTCTCAACTGGGTTCAAGAGCAGTGTTAGTGAAGACACCATTCACGACAAACCCAAATCACATTCATTAATTATCGGGTTAAAGAACAAGTGTTATTTAAAACACTGTTCACGATAAACCCAAAAATCAATATCAATTCAATTCCAATTAAATATTATTTAATTGGTACACTTCATTAAATCTAAATAAAAAGATTTAATCTTTTCTCAACTGGGTTCAAGAATAGTGTTAGTGAAGACACCATTCACGACAAACCCAAATCACATTCGATATTCAATACAAGGCTCTGAATAGAAAATATATCGGCTTATATTCAATATCGAATTCTACGACTAACAAATGTCGTATTGGAAATAACGATATCAATATATATCTTTCAAATTTCCATAACAACACCTGTATAATCACGAATTCCAACATCGAAATATTCCGAAGACAATTTCGATTCAAATCCACTCCAATGCAATCATTGGAAATTTTGGTTATTTTTAAAACCCTTTTCGAATTCAATTTATTTATTTAAAAATAAATAGAATTATAATTCTAGTTCAAAACTAGTTCATTTCGATAAAAATCTATTTTTATCTTTTCAAATATGGAGTTTTTCATCCCAATTCTTTCTAAATCATTTCTTATGATTTTACACAAATTATTACTATTTTTAATAATTTTATCAAGGCCCGTACAGTCGATTTCCAACAATGGCCATCGAACTGCACTTACAGCGACCTTTTTCGAATTTGATTTGGACATAATTCCAAATCCAACCGTTAGATTTCAAATTTCTAACGTTCATTAGAAAGCTCTTTTCGATACGAACCCAACGGTTCCGGTTTTAGGAGAATCCGACGGTCGGATCTCCCGCAATGTCCGTTTGAAATAAATGGTCGAAATTCACGAACTGCCGCGGCGCGGCGCGTTCTATTCAGGCCATTATATTATATATATAATATATATAATATATACTTCGTCGATTCCTATTTAAAACGAATTATATAAATAGTTTTAAATTCGTTTCAAAAGCAATTTCAACCTCCTTTTCAATTCAAATCAAAATTGAATTCTTCTTTATAAATTCGTTTCAAAATTCATTTCTATTCAATTCAAATTTCAATTCAATTTGAATTCATTTCAATTCGTTTTCAATTCAATTCATTTCGAAATCGTTTTCAATTCAATTCATTTCGAAATCGTTTTCAATTCAATTCATTTCGAAATCGTTTTCAATTCAATTCAATTCGAAATCGTTTTCAATTCAATTCATTTCGAAATCGTTTTCAATTCAATTCAATTTCGAAATCGTTTTCAATTCAATTCATTTCGAAATCGTTTTCAATTCAATTCAATTTCGAAATCGTTTTCAATTCAATTCATTTCGAAATCGTTTTCAATTCAATTCTTTTCGAAATCGTTTTCAATTCAATTCATTTCGAAATCGTTTTTCAATTCAATTCAATTCGAAATCGTTTTCAATTCAATTCATTTCGAAATCGTTTTCAATTCAATTCAATTCGAAATCGTTTTCAATTCAATTCATTTCGAAATCGTTTTCAATTCAATTCAATTTCGAAATCGTTTTCAATTCAATTCATTTCGAAATCGTTTTCAATTCAATTCATTTCGAAATCGTTTTCAATTCAATTCATTTCGAAATCGTTTTCAATTCAATTCATTTCGAAATCGTTTTCAATTCAATTCATTTCGAAATCGTTTTCAATTCAATTCAATTCGAAATCGTTTTCAATTCAATTCATTTCGAAATCGTTTTCAATTCAATTCATTTCGAAATCGTTTTCAATTCAATTCATTTCGAAATCGTTTTCAATTCAATTCAATTCAAAATATTCGATTTCGAAATCACTTTTCAATATTCATTTTTAAGATGAATAAAATCGATATAAATATCGTTCTCGTCAAAATGGCGTCAATCTAATCAACACGGCTTCATAAATTTCTATTTTCAAATATTCTATTTCAAATATTTCTTTTTCCAAAATAGTTGTTATTATAAAAATATTTTGTTCAACACATGACCAATCTCAATGAATGAGTACTGTCAACACATGAACTTTTATTTTATAATATTCTTTATTTTTCAAATTGGAATGAGGCCCAATCAATTACCATATAAAATTAATTATATGGATTTTCATACAACACATGTATATAATAACATTGAAAATAATCAACCATCAACCAAAGTGCACTACACTGTAAAAGCATCAAATATAGATATTCAACGCTTATAACAGCCTGTCAATCAATCGATCGACATATTCAATCAATCAGGATGAGTGAACTTCAAATTTCATCCCAACACCCGTGTGGGGTTTCAAACAATCGAACACATATTTTATTTGTGCAGTTAGGCGATGTGTAAAATTTATCGACCCAATCAACGTCATTCAAATAGGTGTACATAAACAAACCGTCTGGTTTGTAAATGAATATTCTATTTTATTCACTTCACGTTAAAAATTATATTTTTAACGATAAAACATTTTATTTCAACTTATGAATTTCTATTCAATTCATTTATTCAATAAAATGATATTTTTATTTTTCTAACATATTTTAGAAAATTTCGGCGGCATAACGGCACGATACTAAAAACGGGATAAGGCCTAGCCTTGTCCCCGGTCTAGTGAAGGCCCACGCCATTCACTCATCAATCAAATCAATTTCATTTTGCAAACCACAAAATTTGGAGTAAGAGTCTAACCTAGTCTTACTCCTTCGCCTTATAACGGCGCACGTCTAATCCTAACCAATTTATCGATTCGATTTTTCACACCACAAACCACATTCAAACCAATATCTCAATCAATCACCAAACAATCCAAACAAACAAGTCCATGGTATGTGGACGGGTGTCGGGTGCTTCTAATAAGCACCGTCTGCATCCTAGTATATATATAACTAGAAAAGTAAATTTGAGTGAGAAGTTCTCACATATAGCTATCCTAGCTCCACGGCTCTTCATCTGCAGAAGTCTTCCTCGTTATCGCCTCTTCGTCATCTTCGTTGCCCGTAGTCACTATATATATAAAAATCGAATTTTTACTTCAAAGTTCAATATATAAAAATCGAATTTTTATTTCAAAGTTCAATATATAAAAATCGAATTTTTATTTCAAAGTTCAATATATAAAAATCGAATTTTTATTTCAAAGTTCAATATATAAAAATCGAATTTTTATTTCAAAGTTCAATATATAAAAATCGAATTTTTATTTCGATGTTCAATATATAAAAATCGAATTTTTATTTCGATGTTCAATATATAAAAATCATATTTTTATTTCAAAGTTCAATATATAAAAATCGATTTTTTATTTCAAAGTTCAATATATAAAAATCGATTTTTTATTTCGATGTTCAATATATAAAAATCATATTTTTATTTCAAAGTTCAATATATAAAAATCGATTTTTTATTTCAAAGTTCAATATATAAAAATCGATTTTTTATTTCGATGTTCAATATATAAAAATCATATTTTTATTTCTACCTCATTATAAAAACCCAATGCTAAATTTAATTTAAAACAATGTACATTTTTATATTTCTAAACAAAATATATTTTCCTAAACAAGGTATATATATATTTTGTCTTAGCAAAGTTTTTATATTTTTCTTTAACAAATTTATATATTTCTTAATCAATGCTATATACAAATTTAAAAACCAATTCTAATTTTATTTTCAAAAGAGTTCTAATTTTATTTCTAACCCAAAAAAAATCAGTTTTTATTTTTAACCAAAAATCAGTTTTTATTTTTAACTAAAAAATCAGTTTTTATTTCTTTTTACAAAATCATTTTTACTTTTATAAAAAATCAGTTTTACTTATATATAAAAAAAAAAAAAAATCAGTTTCAATCCTAATTAAATAGAACAGTTTTAAAATCATTAAAATAACAAAACAAAACAAAAATAAAAAAAAAAAAAACTTACATTTCTGCGAAGAGAGAGGGGGGGGGAATCAGTGGCTGTCGGCGGTGGAAAGATCGTCGGCTGGGGGGGCTTCGGTCCTCGTCAGGTGGTTCGACGAATTGGGGGGGGCGGCTGCAGTCGATTCAGGGGGGGGTTGCTTCGCGATAGGGGGGGGTGCTCTGGTGGCTCGCCGCGGCACTGGGGGGGTGGGGTTTCGATGGGGGAGCTGCGGTGGTCGCCGCCGCCTAGGGGCGCGACGAATTCCGCCTCCGTCTCCTTTTTTTTTTTTTTTTTTTTTCCTTCCTGTAAAGTGAAATCGGGGGGGGGGGGGGGGGCAGAAGAAAGATAAAGGGGAGGGAATTTAAAAATATTATTTATTTTTTTATTTTTTTTTTTTTTTTTTTTTTTTATTTAAAGTTGACTTTTACCCAGGACCACGAAACGAGGCCCAACGCCTGACGCCCATAGCGTTTCACCCCCATTCCGAACCCAATGGGATATGTATCGCAAGCTGATTCGATAGTTACAATCAGTTTCCGTTGAATCTACATTTAAATCTCTATATTGAATTTTAAACGTACATTTCAAATTACCGGGGTCACATGCTAACCCTAAAAATTCTCGAAAAATATTTTCTAGCTTCGTATTGACGATACGGTCTTAACAAAACTAGTTTCGTCGAATTCTGAGACCGTTGGAAAAATGGCCAATTTCCAGTCGATTAAAATCAACTGAAATGGTCAAAACACGTTTTCCTATGCCACGCTCACATATTGATTCGAAAAATTATGAAATTTGAAACCTAGCGATAACTTGACACTGCGGATCCAACAAAAGTGGTTTCGTCGAAATCCGAGGTCATTTGCAAAATGTCCATTTTTAAGGGCCTGAATTCCATAGCGACTATTCAGAATTTTCAACTGGACATAACTTTTGATTCCCGCTACTAACTTTTGATTTTTCGGATTCGTTGGAAAGATATTCACTATTAGATTCCATTATTTTTGGTTTCACTAAAATCCGGATTGTTTTGCACCCGGTACATTCAATTGAAGTTTGAAATCGAATTATCGAACTACCGCGCCATTTTCAATTCTATTTATAATTATATATAATTATTTATATTCTAACGACGACGCGTATAATATATACGTTCGAATTATATTCAAAATAAATTTATTGTCGATATTATTTAAAATAATTCATTTTAAATAATCAAAATTCGCTAAAATTGCCAAAATAAAATTTTCAAACTGGCCCAGATTTTCCGGGTTGTTACAATCTCCCCCACTTAAAACTTTTCGTCCCCGAAAAGGAACAAAGTCGAAAGTGGTTTGATTATTCAGCTCTACGTTCGATCTGGCTTCCATTCTCTAACTTTTCAGTTTCTGAGAATTTCCAAAACTTCAAAAATTTGGCTAACACCCTAAATTTTCGAAAAATTTCGCCATAACCTCCCCTGTACCGGGAGCATCGGGGAATTTCAAATAGCTTCCCCGGTCCTTCAGATCTCAAAAAGAAAAAGAAAAAGCCAAGCGGCTAGCCAATAGGCTCACAAAATCATCATCACCCAAACAAAACAGGAAATTATGTAGTAAACATGTACCTATTTGTCGGGCAAACAAATTTTATTCTCTGCTCTAGCCTCCTTGCTATGACCTGTTCAAAGATATATATGTATATGCAAGCAAATGCGACCAATTTTCAATATAGTTCAATATTTGATTCAATTAGGCTAATTGGCTAAAAATTAGCAAACAAATAAACAAACAACACAAACATCAATCAATTAGTGAATTAGAGTTTCAAATTCATAATTTTGATACATACTGAAAATCTTGTTTTTGATGCCAATTCACAACAATAGGCCCTATCTAATTTTGGTTCTCACACCAGTCCATAGGAAATATATAGAAAGCCCACTTTCGTCACTCGAACATAAATTCTAATGATGGAGCTCCATCATCAAAATCATCTCCAGGCGATTAGAGTGTAATTCTATATCTATCCAGTATATTAAAACTTCAAATACACGTTTGCAAGGCGTATATGCAAAATCTTTATATACTGGACTGTCCTAATCAATATAAATAAATAATCAAATACGAATAAGTGATTTAGATTTTCAAAACAAAAATTGTTTTCATTTGAAAAACATACCCTTCACACTCGTTCTAGGATACTACTGATCCTATCTCTAACGAGTCATTCTCATTGGATATTGCTAATCCAATATCTGACGAATTCTTTCGTATGTTTCTAATGTGTCTTGTTCTCTAGCTTTGTAAACCAAAGCTCTGATACCAACTGTAAAGACCCGCAACTTCCCCGTAAAGGAAAGCGTCGGATAGTTCGAGAACAAGCCACAACAGAACGCATACAGAAGAACATTTCATTGTATATAACAACAATGCATCAGATTACAAGAATATACAGAGTATAAAAGAATATTACACGGAAATATCAGAGATTTAAATCACATTTAAATACATAGCAGCGGAAAATAATACAATTACACAACTAGAATGAGATATACGGATACAAAGCTTTCCGGATATCGTTCCAGCTGTAAACCAGGATCCTGTGAATATAAATCTGCAAAACCAAAACTACTAGCTGCCCGTGTCAAAATAAGGGCACCCAGAGTTTAGGTTAAAACAATAAACTCCAGGTCAGTCATGTGACTGGTGTGAGAACTAAAACAGTTATTAATCTTTATTTTTAAATCATTAGGTAAATCAAGGGACCACGCCGTATAACACGGAACGGGTTTCCTCCCAAGAATACCAGTGCATAAAACAAACAGCGCAATGCTAAATAAAGAAAAATGAAGCTGTTATAAGACCCAGGTCCTATCACACAATGCAACGCAAGCCGGGGGATAGGGTTTTTACCTTATAACAGCCAAAGAATGCTTGATACGTTTAAAACAAATCATTTGATACTATTATAAGTGCATAGTGTATAAAACAACTTCAAATCATAAGTATCAATCATAGGCGGCATGAATGCCCCATACCACTATGTCGCCATATATAGGTTATACAATCAAAATCGCAAAGTCACGTATTTGGAAATTGGATTTCCATCTATGAACCGAGGCAAAAGATAGTCCTCAACCGATTCGAGACTGCCTAGTCCGAGTCTCAGGATCAGAGCTCGAGTGACCCTTGGATCGTCAGGGCCGGTCCACACGGAGTGGATTAAAATGCCTGAACATGCGTTTCTCCGCCCTATGGGGCGTAAACGAGCCAACTAAATGACTCCATCGGTTCGAGAACGACCGATCAATCCGAGGCGCCTCGCAACAGCAACAACCACATAAGTCAAACTCGTCAGGGCGTGTAAAACCACTGACGCCACTTCTAACTAGGAAGAAACGCATGCCCTCCCTGAGGTCCGTCTCCCGTTTTTGGTTCATACCTGGTGTGAAACACGCGAGGTAAACGTTACACAAAGCTACGCCACAAAGGCCGTGCTTTGATCATCACCACAAGACTTTGCTTTTCAACAGAAGCCTTGATCATTTGCATCTTAGCATGCCACACCGGCAAACCATCCTATGCAACCGATATCAGTCACACAGAATGAAATCCGATGTCAGACACACAGTCCATTTACAAGTCCGTTCTGGGTCTGAACGAAACCGGAGGCACCTAGTACCCCGCATATCCATCGATCTCCAAGTACGTCTGGACGATCACTAACTGTTTCCATCTTCTTGGGTGTACAGCCCAATCAAGATCATCAGTTATCACCCAAACGACGTGAAGACCTCCGGTCTTCGACCATCGTCTTCATCTTCGACTTATCGTCGTATCAGTTATTCAGAATGGGATAAACCCGGTCTTTCCGAATAACTCGCGTATATATTATAAAAGTGTTACACAAACACAACATACGCCTCATTCCAACTCATTAGTCATTAACCGTAAATTAATCAAGAGAATAATTCCCCAAATATTAACCCCGAAGGCCGAAACCAACATCAGATCAATATCCAGAAAACCATTCTACTTAGCTAACCGACAGTTAGTTTCTAAATTTCACGTTCAAATCTAATTAAAGATTTAACTATCGCCTGGAGCAAAACTGGTGATACTCCATTCTCGATCTTTTCAATCTAATTAAAGATTCATTAAAACTCCACTTAGTTTTAATCTGTGACTGGGTTAAAGAATCAGTGTCATTTAAAACACGGTTCACGATAAACCCAAAGTCACATCCCATTAATTATCGGGTTAAAGAACAAGTGTTATTTAAAACACTGTTCACGACAAACCCAAAAATCAATATCCATTCAATTCCAATTAAATATTATTTAATTGGTACACTTCATTAAATCTAAATAAAAAGATTTAATCTTTTCTCAACTGGGTTCAAGAGCAGTGTTAGTGAAGACACCATTCACGACAAACCCAAATCACATTCATTAATTATCGGGTTAAAGAACAAGTGTTATTTAAAACACTGTTCACGATAAACCCAAAAATCAATATCAATTCAATTCCAATTAAATATTATTTAATTGGTACACTTCATTAAATCTAAATAAAAAGATTTAATCTTTTCTCAACTGGGTTCAAGAATAGTGTTAGTGAAGACACCATTCACGACAAACCCAAATCACATTCGATATTCAATACAAGGCTCTGAATAGAAAATATATCGGCTTATATTCAATATCGAATTCTACGACTAACAAATGTCGTATTGGAAATAACGATATCAATATATATCTTTCAAATTTCCATAACAACACCTGTATAATCACGAATTCCAACATCGAAATATTCCGAAGACAATTTCGATTCAAATCCACTCCAATGCAATCATTGGAAATTTTGGTTATTTTTAAAACCCTTTTCGAATTCAATTTATTTATTTAAAAATAAATAGAATTATAATTCTAGTTCAAAACTAGTTCATTTCGATAAAAATCTATTTTTATCTTTTCAAATATGGAGTTTTTCATCCCAATTCTTTCTAAATCATTTCTTATGATTTTACACAAATTATTACTATTTTTAATAATTTTATCAAGGCCCGTACAGTCGATTTCCAACAATGGCCATCGAACTGCACTTACAGCGACCTTTTTCGAATTTGATTTGGACATAATTCCAAATCCAACCGTTAGATTTCAAATTTCTAACGTTCATTAGAAAGCTCTTTTCGATACGAACCCAACGGTTCCGGTTTTAGGAGAATCCGACGGTCGGATCTCCCGCAATGTCCGTTTGAAATAAATGGTCGAAATTCACGAACTGCCGCGGCGCGGCGCGTTCTATTCAGGCCATTATATTATATATATAATATATATAATATATACTTCGTCGATTCCTATTTAAAACGAATTATATAAATAGTTTTAAATTCGTTTCAAAAGCAATTTCAACCTCCTTTTCAATTCAAATCAAAATTGAATTCTTCTTTATAAATTCGTTTCAAAATTCATTTCTATTCAATTCAAATTTCAATTCAATTTGAATTCATTTCAATTCGTTTTCAATTCAATTCATTTCGAAATCGTTTTCAATTCAATTCATTTCGAAATCGTTTTCAATTCAATTCATTTCGAAATCGTTTTCAATTCAATTCAATTCGAAATCGTTTTCAATTCAATTCATTTCGAAATCGTTTTCAATTCAATTCAATTTCGAAATCGTTTTCAATTCAATTCATTTCGAAATCGTTTTCAATTCAATTCAATTTCGAAATCGTTTTCAATTCAATTCATTTCGAAATCGTTTTCAATTCAATTCTTTTCGAAATCGTTTTCAATTCAATTCATTTCGAAATCGTTTTTCAATTCAATTCAATTCGAAATCGTTTTCAATTCAATTCATTTCGAAATCGTTTTCAATTCAATTCAATTCGAAATCGTTTTCAATTCAATTCATTTCGAAATCGTTTTCAATTCAATTCAATTTCGAAATCGTTTTCAATTCAATTCATTTCGAAATCGTTTTCAATTCAATTCATTTCGAAATCGTTTTCAATTCAATTCATTTCGAAATCGTTTTCAATTCAATTCATTTCGAAATCGTTTTCAATTCAATTCATTTCGAAATCGTTTTCAATTCAATTCAATTCGAAATCGTTTTCAATTCAATTCATTTCGAAATCGTTTTCAATTCAATTCATTTCGAAATCGTTTTCAATTCAATTCATTTCGAAATCGTTTTCAATTCAATTCAATTCAAAATATTCGATTTCGAAATCACTTTTCAATATTCATTTTTAAGATGAATAAAATCGATATAAATATCGTTCTCGTCAAAATGGCGTCAATCTAATCAACACGGCTTCATAAATTTCTATTTTCAAATATTCTATTTCAAATATTTCTTTTTCCAAAATAGTTGTTATTATAAAAATATTTTGTTCAACACATGACCAATCTCAATGAATGAGTACTGTCAACACATGAACTTTTATTTTATAATATTCTTTATTTTTCAAATTGGAATGAGGCCCAATCAATTACCATATAAAATTAATTATATGGATTTTCATACAACACATGTATATAATAACATTGAAAATAATCAACCATCAACCAAAGTGCACTACACTGTAAAAGCATCAAATATAGATATTCAACGCTTATAACAGCCTGTCAATCAATCGATCGACATATTCAATCAATCAGGATGAGTGAACTTCAAATTTCATCCCAACACCCGTGTGGGGTTTCAAACAATCGAACACATATTTTATTTGTGCAGTTAGGCGATGTGTAAAATTTATCGACCCAATCAACGTCATTCAAATAGGTGTACATAAACAAACCGTCTGGTTTGTAAATGAATATTCTATTTTATTCACTTCACGTTAAAAATTATATTTTTAACGATAAAACATTTTATTTCAACTTATGAATTTCTATTCAATTCATTTATTCAATAAAATGATATTTTTATTTTTCTAACATATTTTAGAAAATTTCGGCGGCATAACGGCACGATACTAAAAACGGGATAAGGCCTAGCCTTGTCCCCGGTCTAGTGAAGGCCCACGCCATTCACTCATCAATCAAATCAATTTCATTTTGCAAACCACAAAATTTGGAGTAAGAGTCTAACCTAGTCTTACTCCTTCGCCTTATAACGGCGCACGTCTAATCCTAACCAATTTATCGATTCGATTTTTCACACCACAAACCACATTCAAACCAATATCTCAATCAATCACCAAACAATCCAAACAAACAAGTCCATGGTATGTGGACGGGTGTCGGGTGCTTCTAATAAGCACCGTCTGCATCCTAGTATATATATAACTAGAAAAGTAAATTTGAGTGAGAAGTTCTCACATATAGCTATCCTAGCTCCACGGCTCTTCATCTGCAGAAGTCTTCCTCGTTATCGCCTCTTCGTCATCTTCGTTGCCCGTAGTCACTATATATATAAAAATCGAATTTTTACTTCAAAGTTCAATATATAAAAATCGAATTTTTATTTCAAAGTTCAATATATAAAAATCGAATTTTTATTTCAAAGTTCAATATATAAAAATCGAATTTTTATTTCAAAGTTCAATATATAAAAATCGAATTTTTATTTCAAAGTTCAATATATAAAAATCGAATTTTTATTTCGATGTTCAATATATAAAAATCGAATTTTTATTTCGATGTTCAATATATAAAAATCATATTTTTATTTCAAAGTTCAATATATAAAAATCGATTTTTTATTTCAAAGTTCAATATATAAAAATCGATTTTTTATTTCGATGTTCAATATATAAAAATCATATTTTTATTTCAAAGTTCAATATATAAAAATCGATTTTTTATTTCAAAGTTCAATATATAAAAATCGATTTTTTATTTCGATGTTCAATATATAAAAATCATATTTTTATTTCTACCTCATTATAAAAACCCAATGCTAAATTTAATTTAAAACAATGTACATTTTTATATTTCTAAACAAAATATATTTTCCTAAACAAGGTATATATATATTTTGTCTTAGCAAAGTTTTTATATTTTTCTTTAACAAATTTATATATTTCTTAATCAATGCTATATACAAATTTAAAAACCAATTCTAATTTTATTTTCAAAAGAGTTCTAATTTTATTTCTAACCCAAAAAAAATCAGTTTTTATTTTTAACCAAAAATCAGTTTTTATTTTTAACTAAAAAATCAGTTTTTATTTCTTTTTACAAAATCATTTTTACTTTTATAAAAAATCAGTTTTACTTATATATAAAAAAAAAAAAAATCAGTTTCAATCCTAATTAAATAGAACAGTTTTAAAATCATTAAAATAACAAAACAAAACAAAAATAAAAAAAAAAAAAACTTACATTTCTGCGAAGAGAGAGGGGGGGGGAATCAGTGGCTGTCGGCGGTGGAAAGATCGTCGGCTGGGGGGGCTTCGGTCCTCGTCAGGTGGTTCGACGAATTGGGGGGGGCGGCTGCAGTCGATTCAGGGGGGGGTTGCTTCGCGATAGGGGGGGGTGCTCTGGTGGCTCGCCGCGGCACTGGGGGGGTGGGGTTTCGATGGGGGAGCTGCGGTGGTCGCCGCCGCCTAGGGGCGCGACGAATTCCGCCTCCGTCTCCTTTTTTTTTTTTTTTTTTTTCCTTCCTGTAAAGTGAAATCGGGGGGGGGGGGGGGCAGAAGAAAGATAAAGGGGAGGGAATTTAAAAATATTATTTATTTTTTTATTTTTTTTTTTTTTTTTTTTTTTTATTTAAAGTTGACTTTTACCCAGGACCACGAAACGAGGCCCAACGCCTGACGCCCATAGCGTTTCACCCCCATTCCGAACCCAATGGGATATGTATCGCAAGCTGATTCGATAGTTACAATCAGTTTCCGTTGAATCTACATTTAAATCTCTATATTGAATTTTAAACGTACATTTCAAATTACCGGGGTCACATGCTAACCCTAAAAATTCTCGAAAAATATTTTCTAGCTTCGTATTGACGATACGGTCTTAACAAAACTAGTTTCGTCGAATTCTGAGACCGTTGGAAAAATGGCCAATTTCCAGTCGATTAAAATCAACTGAAATGGTCAAAACACGTTTTCCTATGCCACGCTCACATATTGATTCGAAAAATTATGAAATTTGAAACCTAGCGATAACTTGACACTGCGGATCCAACAAAAGTGGTTTCGTCGAAATCCGAGGTCATTTGCAAAATGTCCATTTTTAAGGGCCTGAATTCCATAGCGACTATTCAGAATTTTCAACTGGACATAACTTTTGATTCCCGCTACTAACTTTTGATTTTTCGGATTCGTTGGAAAGATATTCACTATTAGATTCCATTATTTTTGGTTTCACTAAAATCCGGATTGTTTTGCACCCGGTACATTCAATTGAAGTTTGAAATCGAATTATCGAACTACCGCGCCATTTTCAATTCTATTTATAATTATATATAATTATTTATATTCTAACGACGACGCGTATAATATATACGTTCGAATTATATTCAAAATAAATTTATTGTCGATATTATTTAAAATAATTCATTTTAAATAATCAAAATTCGCTAAAATTGCCAAAATAAAATTTTCAAACTGGCCCAGATTTTCCGGGTTGTTACAAATTCGCATATATTTTGCAACTTACTCTGAAATTTTCTAAATCGAACTTCGGATTTTATTTGCTTAAAAATCCTTTTATAATATTAAATAAACCATTATGGTTTTAAAACGATTCTGGCGCTGTTTTTCTGAAAATTTGATTTTGATATAACTCAAAATCTATACGACGAAATTCAGATTTTTCTCTTTCATTAGAAAACTATTATCAAATTGGTCCTGACGTTTCTTGTTTCGAAGAATTCCGACTTCAATTGAGTTCTGTATATTCAATTGAAGTTTGAATCGCTATTTTACGAACTGCAGCGCTGCGGCGAGTTCGTTTTAATTATATTTATATATAAACTTTTAAACTTCTTTAAAATGAATTCAGCTCTGTTTAGCTCTATTTGAATTCTTGATTCAAATTCCAATCTCACTTTTATTTGAATTCTATATTCAAATCCCAATTCCTTTTCTATTTGATATTCAAATTCAATACTTGAATTTCTATTTGAATTTCCTATATTCAAATTCGATGTTTGAATTCATTTGAATTCTCTTATTCAAACTTTATTTTTAAATTCCATTGGAACTTCTATATTCCAATCTCTATAATTGAATTCTATTGAAATTCAAATATTCAAACTCCTTTTTAAATTCTATGTTCAAAATCCCATAATTTAAAACTCATTTGAATTTCATATTCAAATCCCATAGATCAAATCCTATTTGAATTCAATTTGAATCTCTTATATTCAAATTTCATTTTCCCTTTTCCATTTGAATTCTAATATTCAAATTCATTTTCAACACTATTTGAATTTCTAATATTCAAATTCATTTTCAACACCATTTGAATTTCTAATATTCAAATTCATTTGAATTCCCTTGAATTCAAATTCCATTTCAAAACTATTTGGATTTCCTATTTTGAAATCCTATTTCAATCCTACTTTGAAATCCTACTTTCAAAGTTTATTTCAAATTCTATTTTGAAATCTCATATTCAAATTTCTACTTGAATTTCTATATTCAATTCCATGTTCAAATTCAACACTTGAATTTCTATTTCAAATCTCTATTCAAATTTCATATTTAAATTCCGTTCAAATTTCACATTTGAATTCTTCTTTGAAATACTATATTTCAAATTCTATGTTGAAATTCTACATTCAAATCTCTATTTGAATTTCTTTATTCGAATTCCTTTGAATTCAAATTTTTATTTTAATTTCTTGAATTCAAATTCTATTTTTCATTCTAATTTCGTCTATTCAAATTCTATTTGAACTTCTTATTTGAATTTCTAATATTCAATCCCCTTTTAAAATTCAAATATTTAAACTCCCTTTTAAAATTCAAATGTTATACTCAAATTTCGTTTGAGTTATATATTTAAAAATTTCATTTCACATCCTATTTGAAATTTCATTTCAAAATCCAATTTCACACTTGTATTTCTATTTCTGAATTATCAAATGATAATTCTTTTCACTTCATTTATAACTTCGTTATAAAAGAATTATTTATAAACTTCGTTTATAAAGGAACTACTTGTTATATTTTTCAAAAACAAGTTTTATATTTTTATTCCATTTAAAATTCAAATTCTATTTAAAAATAGAATTTTCCCTTTTTAGATCCCAAATATCCTCCCACGATATTTTTAAATATCATTACTTAAGCCCAGTGATTAAACACACAAAGCAACCAATTATTTATTTTTCTAACACATCATATATAAAAATATATAGGCGAACAAATAAACAAACAGATAATATACTTTTGAGGAATCCAGTTGGATTCCTCCAACCTGTTTCCCTGCATCCACAGATGTTAGCACATAAATAATACCCATTCTGCTTCGTGGCAGAATATCGCGGTATAGAAGGTCATCCACTAATCATAGTGTGGGGCGTATAGGGTAATCATCCGCTATGAAACTGCGGGCATCCGCTAATGAGACTGCGGGAATCCAACCAATCAATCAACCCAATATATATATATATAGCCTAAATAACTAATATATATAAAGCAACCAGAAATCATTCACACAAGCAACAAACAATTATTTTTAATGAAATAAAAATATTTCTAAAGGTGAGTGAGATTTACTCACCTGATTCTCATTTGTAGAATATCCAATGCAGCCAATTTTATAGATTTCACGATGATTCCTTCATACGTCTGGTTTTTCCAATGTAAACAATATTAATACAATCCCAGTTATCTAAGCATACTGATTTTATTTAATAAGTAAACCCATCCTAGATTAACCTTACTTTCATATTCAAATGACTTATCTAAAATTCTTTACAATAATCTCTTTAAATTAGTTATCAACCTATAAACCGATGTCATAATAAACATTTAAATTCTAATTCAAAAATACCTTACTGCTAATGAATCCTTCATCCCAACTTTATATTTTAATTTCAAACTTGAACTAAAAATAAATTTCTAATTAACTAAGTGATGGATTAAATTAGAAGATTACCTTAAGCCATTGTCTAATTTCCTTCTTCCTTCCACTGCAATACCCTAGCTCGACAGCCCCCTTGTCATCACGAATCAACACCCAACCTCCGTACTTCCTGCGTTTTCAATCCCAAAATTAGCCGCACATCTCCCCCACTAACACTGTGTCGCGTCTCCAGGTCCTCGAGCTCCTTTTCTGAATCGCGACTAGGGCACCCAACTCGACTGGTTCGATTTTAAACCTCCCCAAAAATCATCGCATCGCGAGCAGCTCACACAGCATGACGTCGAGCTCCAGAACCCTTGAGTTGAAATCTCGATTGCGATTTCTTTTTTTTTTTCGAAAGAATTAGTCTTGAGTTACTGAGAAAATTGATTGGAAGAAGGGGTGGACGTTTTCGTGGGTTTCAGCAAAAATGAGAGTAACGAGGGTAAGGCTTTCAATTTATAAATGCGAACAAGGGAACACATCGTACAATTGCCATTAAATTTCTGTTTTCCTTCATATCGAAGGTAGGAGACATTAGCGTTGGCTCGAGGAAACACAGTAGGTCTGCGATGGGGAATAGAGGTCTGCGTGATTTAATACAGTAGGTCGGCCTCACAGTGTAACTTTGAATTAAATACTGATTTGATTTTATTTTGAATAACAAAAATATCTTGCGGTCCTTCAATTTAAAACCCCGTACCGCTATTTTCAACGTAGCGATTTACGTCTTCAGATTATGGTGTTATTTTAAAATTCACGGATCTGTCTCTGTAATTTAATTTGACTACATAAAGGAAATAACAATTTAAATTAACGATTTAAATTAAATTCGATTTAAAATATAAATGGTTTCAAACAATTTAAATTATCGATAACTATCGTTATAATTCAATATATAATTTATATTAGCCATTTGAACCTTTTTGATTCAGTTTAAAATTCTGAATCCAATTATTTATCGTTTCCATAATATGATAATTAAATATATTAGATAATTATTCATATACCGATTATTAAATTGGTAAATTAAATATAAAAATCAACTTATTATCCTAATTAAATAATTAAAATAAATTTAAATACTTAATATTAACTGGCTAAAAATCCGGGTCGTTACATTCTTCCCCCCTTAAAATAATTTCGTCCTCGAAATTGCCAAGGTAGGAAAAAGGGTACAAATCCATTTCTTTTCAATATCTCTCTTATGTTGAAACCCAACTCCTCATATTTCAACAAATCTAATTCCACCAAAACTTTTGGTCTTCCTTCATTCAATTCGAATGATCCACGATCAATCCATTTATATCCAATCTATATTCTACTAAACCAATTCAAATTGATTTTAATCAATTCATCCACTTCGATCCATTTAACTTGTTTAAGTTAAATTTAAATTCCAGAATTTTAAACCCCTGGGTTTTTCTTTTCAAATTCTTTTGAAATCCCATAAATATATACATATATTTATTTCCATCACAAATTCAAAACATTGGAATATTCAAACCAATTTGTTTTCTTTCAAACAAATTTCATCAAAACTTTCTAAGGCAGCAATTCATCACTTAGAAACTCGGAAATTAACACTGATGATGTTGCAATCATCATCAGAATTATTTTCCAGCCACTGGAGTGAGTTCAGTACTTTACCACATTCAAAATCCATTAAAAATGATTTTTATTCAAATCCTTCTAAAACAAATCTATATTATTTTAATATACTTTGAAAAATATTTTTCAACTTCCCAGGATTTTGAATTCTTAATTCTGGTTTGAACTTAATTCCAGTTCATCCCATTTGTATATGTTTTATTCATATACAAATTCTATTTTGGGTTATAAATAACCATTCCAATTTAATAATCTCGTTTGATTATAATCCTAACAATCAACACATCCATATATAATAATTTCAGAAAATTATTCTTTCTATATCAAAATAGAAATTTTGGGTAAAATTATTTCATTTACCCACTTTAAAACAATATTATGTCGATTCTTCTGTCCAAGTGTTTACAAACTCCTATCGACTTCGTGGCGTCCCACGATTCGACCAGAATTCATAAACCACTCAACAGACTAGCCAACACAATATAAAACAACTTTTATATCAACTAACAAATACGCTCTCTCGTATATATACGCTCAACTCATTCTAGGGTACTGCTGACCCTATCTCTAATGAGCACAACTCCACAAAGCCTAGGTATTCGTTCAACCTAAGCTCTGATACCAACTTTAACGAATCGCAAATCCGAGCTATCTGAGTTGACTAAATACAACACACGTCCAACCCAAATAACACAGAAATTCGACTCATTATTAGAAAGAAGTTAGAGGATGAGAAATAGAAAGAAAGAAATATTAGAATAGAAGAAAAACGAAGATCACAACTCACAGCGGAACGAAGAAAATATATTCTATAACATAACTTTTGAAATACAAATCTGTTTTGTACATAAATACATACCATCATCAGAGTACACATAACATTTGATTCAGCGGAAGTAACTCTAAATAACTAACGTTGAAGCCTCCAGCTTCAAGCTCCTCCAAGTGTATCTGTAAAAGCCTGAAACACTTGACTGCCCGTACAAATTTGGGCACCCAAGAGTTTAGGAAAAACAAAACAAAATAAACTCTGGGTCAGTCATGGGACTGGTGTGAGTAAACTCCAACCACTTGTTTAACTTTTAAAAATCCTTTCAAAAGAAAAGATAATAGTAAGACCAGCCCACACATAAACACGGACGGTTTTTACCTTACTATAACCCAAAATACTTTGATATCAAATCCAGTGATATTATAATAATGTCTACATCAAGTAAATAACCAAATAGCAGAACGCTTGCATCTCACGCTCCACATATATATGAAAAAATCAAAACCCGCATGGCGCTTATTGGAGATTGGATTTCTAACATGACAAGGTATGGGACCACCTTCTGACGATGTATCTCTAGAGGCAAATACACCTGGGTTCAACAAGAACATCTTGCAACCCGGCCCACACATGACCGACCACTCATTTCGCTTGAGTGTATCGAATGTATATCACCAACGGTTGGACTCAAACCACCGTTTCCCGAATGGGCAGAATCGATAGATTTAGAAACAAAAGGAATTTCTCTAGATAGGTGATTATACACCCTAATGGGTGCGACCCACATAGCCATGCTGCCTGCCCGATTTTTGTCCTTTCCCGGTTGTTGAGGCCTGAGGCTACGAATACTTACCATTCCTTGATAGCACAATCACTTTGAATGCCACATTGTCAGATCCGTTAATCACTAGTTGAGTTTGCACAAATATTCTGGATATTATGCTAAGGGATAAATCCGTTGCAACCATATATATTCATACAGACCAACCCATTTGATCATTGGAAATACTCTGTCAGACATTCGTCCATATATGTTCGTTCTGGGATTGAACGAAACCGAAGGCACCATTTCTATTACTAGAAAAGCCCTTGCACTTCACTCCGTCTTCAATATATTCAGCATACTTGGTTCGCAACGCTTATGCCGATACGGAGTGGTTCTTCGGATAATAATCCAACCGGTCTCTCCATATTGACAACGATGGTCAAAAACTTCGATAGTCTGTGATTTAACTATCTAATAAAAACAAGTGTTCATCCAACATAGCAAACAAATCACTGGGCTCTTTAATTAATATTTCATTAATTAAATCTCTTTTCCATTTCCTCTATCAATATTTGTTACCCAAATATTTTCAATAATCATCTCGGCCTCTTATGCCATTTGGAAAACATTTTCAAATATCAATTCTTTTATTTTCTATATATTAGAAAATGTCTCTATTTGAAATTGGAAACAATTCCAATCACTTATCTCTATCCCCTTTTGTTTACAACATTCGATTTTTATATTCACTTTATTATCGAATTCAATACGTCGATACAATGATTTCAAATTATCAAAATATCTTAAAAATATTCTAACTCCTTAAATTTCCGGAAAATTTCGCCATAACCTCCCCTGTATCGGGAGCATCGGGAAATTTCAAATAGCATCCCGGTATCTTCTAATCTCAAAAAGAAAAAGAAGAAGCCAAGCGGCTAGCCGATACGGCGCATAAAACCTCATATATGAATTAAACATGTACCTTTTTGTCGAGCATTACGTTTATAAACTCCATATACCTCATCCCATATCTGTTTAACACCTGTTCACCTGTTTCCAATCCAATTCAACTCAATCCATTCGTTTGAATTAAATTTTGAATCGTTTGAATTCAGTTTCGCTCAATTATTCTTTAATTAGCCTTTTTGTCTATTTCACTTCTTTGTTGAACATAACATGTTCAAACAAAATATTTAACTCGTTCATAACCAAATTGAATTTCAATTTTAATTCTAGTTCTCTTTTCCATTTTGAATATAAATTTCAAATCGAATTTACTTATTCAAATCCCAATATCCATTCAAAAACTCATTAACTAATTTCTATTCAATTTAGTTAATTCCATTCAATAAATCAAAATCTGGTTTCTGTTTCAAAAATCATATTCATTTACACAACTTGAATTCGCATATATTTTGCAACTTACTCTGAAATTTTCTAAATCGAACTTCGGATTTTATTTGCTTAAAAATCCTTTTATAATATTAAATAAACCATTATGGTTTTAAAACGATTCTGGCGCTGTTTTTCTGAAAATTTGATTTTGATATAACTCAAAATCTATACGACGAAATTCAGATTTTTCTCTTTCATTAGAAAACTATTATCAAATTGGTCCTGACGTTTCTTGTTTCGAAGAATTCCGACTTCAATTGAGTTCTGTATATTCAATTGAAGTTCGAATCGCTATTTTACGAACTGCAGCGCTGCGGCGAGTTCGTTTTAATTATATTTATATATAAACTTTTAAACTTCTTTAAAATGAATTCAGCTCTGTTTAGCTCTATTTGAATTCTTGATTCAAATTCCAATCTCACTTTTATTTGAATTCTATATTCAAATCCCAATTCCTTTTCTATTTGATATTCAAATTCAATACTTGAATTTCTATTTGAATTTCCTATATTCAAATTCGATGTTTGAATTCATTTGAATTCTCTTATTCAAACTTTATTTTTAAATTCCATTGGAACTTCTATATTCCAATCTCTATAATTGAATTCTATTGAAATTCAAATATTCAAACTCCTTTTTAAATTCTATGTTCAAAATCCCATAATTTAAAACTCATTTGAATTTCATATTCAAATCCCATAGATCAAATCCTATTTGAATTCAATTTGAATCTCTTATATTCAAATTTCATTTTCCCTTTTCCATTTGAATTCTAATATTCAAATTCATTTTCAACACTATTTGAATTTCTAATATTCAAATTCATTTTCAACACCATTTGAATTTCTAATATTCAAATTCATTTGAATTCCCTTGAATTCAAATTCCATTTCAAAACTATTTGGATTTCCTATTTTGAAATCCTATTTCAATCCTACTTTGAAATCCTACTTTCAAAGTTTATTTCAAATTCTATTTTGAAATCTCATATTCAAATTTCTACTTGAATTTCTATATTCAATTCCATGTTCAAATTCAACACTTGAATTTCTATTTCAAATCTCTATTCAAATTTCATATTTAAATTCCGTTCAAATTTCACATTTGAATTCTTCTTTGAAATACTATATTTCAAATTCTATGTTGAAATTCTACATTCAAATCTCTATTTGAATTTCTTTATTCGAATTCCTTTGAATTCAAATTTTTATTTTAATTTCTTGAATTCAAATTCTATTTTTCATTCTAATTTCGTCTATTCAAATTCTATTTGAACTTCTTATTTGAATTTCTAATATTCAATCCCCTTTTAAAATTCAAATATTTAAACTCCCTTTTAAAATTCAAATGTTATACTCAAATTTCGTTTGAGTTATATATTTAAAAATTTCATTTCACATCCTATTTGAAATTTCATTTCAAAATCCAATTTCACACTTGTATTTCTATTTCTGAATTATCAAATGATAATTCTTTTCACTTCATTTATAACTTCGTTATAAAAGAATTATTTATAAACTTCGTTTATAAAGGAACTACTTGTTATATTTTTCAAAAACAAGTTTTATATTTTTATTCCATTTAAAATTCAAATTCTATTTAAAAATAGAATTTTCCCTTTTTAGATCCCAAATATCCTCCCACGATATTTTTAAATATCATTACTTAAGCCCAGTGATTAAACACACAAAGCAACCAATTATTTATTTTTCTAACACATCATATATAAAAATATATAGGCGAACAAATAAACAAACAGATAATATACTTTTGAGGAATCCAGTTGGATTCCTCCAACCTGTTTCCCTGCATCCACAGATGTTAGCACATAAATAATACCCATTCTGCTTCGTGGCAGAATATCGCGGTATAGAAGGTCATCCACTAATCATAGTGTGGGGCGTATAGGGTAATCATCCGCTATGAAACTGCGGGCATCCGCTAATGAGACTGCGGGAATCCAACCAATCAATCAACCCAATATATATATATATAGCCTAAATAACTAATATATATAAAGCAACCAGAAATCATTCACACAAGCAACAAACAATTATTTTTAATGAAATAAAAATATTTCTAAAGGTGAGTGAGATTTACTCACCTGATTCTCATTTGTAGAATATCCAATGCAGCCAATTTTATAGATTTCACGATGATTCCTTCATACGTCTGGTTTTTCCAATGTAAACAATATTAATACAATCCCAGTTATCTAAGCATACTGATTTTATTTAATAAGTAAACCCATCCTAGATTAACCTTACTTTCATATTCAAATGACTTATCTAAAATTCTTTACAATAATCTCTTTAAATTAGTTATCAACCTATAAACCGATGTCATAATAAACATTTAAATTCTAATTCAAAAATACCTTACTGCTAATGAATCCTTCATCCCAACTTTATATTTTAATTTCAAACTTGAACTAAAAATAAATTTCTAATTAACTAAGTGATGGATTAAATTAGAAGATTACCTTAAGCCATTGTCTAATTTCCTTCTTCCTTCCACTGCAATACCCTAGCTCGACAGCCCCCCTTGTCATCACGAATCAACACCCAACCTCCGTACTTCCTGCGTTTTCAATCCCAAAATTAGCCGCACATCTCCCCCACTAACACTGTGTCGCGTCTCCAGGTCCTCGAGCTCCTTTTCTGAATCGCGACTAGGGCACCCAACTCGACTGGTTCGATTTTAAACCTCCCCAAAAATCATCGCATCGCGAGCAGCTCACACAGCATGACGTCGAGCTCCAGAACCCTTGAGTTGAAATCTCGATTGCGATTTCTTTTTTTTTTTCGAAAGAATTAGTCTTGAGTTACTGAGAAAATTGATTGGAAGAAGGGGTGGACGTTTTCGTGGGTTTCAGCAAAAATGAGAGTAACGAGGGTAAGGCTTTCAATTTATAAATGCGAACAAGGGAACACATCGTACAATTGCCATTAAATTTCTGTTTTCCTTCATATCGAAGGTAGGAGACATTAGCGTTGGCTCGAGGAAACACAGTAGGTCTGCGATGGGGAATAGAGGTCTGCGTGATTTAATACAGTAGGTCGGCCTCACAGTGTAACTTTGAATTAAATACTGATTTGATTTTATTTTGAATAACAAAAATATCTTGCGGTCCTTCAATTTAAAACCCCGTACCGCTATTTTCAACGTAGCGATTTACGTCTTCAGATTATGGTGTTATTTTAAAATTCACGGATCTGTCTCTGTAATTTAATTTGACTACATAAAGGAAATAACAATTTAAATTAACGATTTAAATTAAATTCGATTTAAAATATAAATGGTTTCAAACAATTTAAATTATCGATAACTATCGTTATAATTCAATATATAATTTATATTAGCCATTTGAACCTTTTTGATTCAGTTTAAAATTCTGAATCCAATTATTTATCGTTTCCATAATATGATAATTAAATATATTAGATAATTATTCATATACCGATTATTAAATTGGTAAATTAAATATAAAAATCAACTTATTATCCTAATTAAATAATTAAAATAAATTTAAATACTTAATATTAACTGGCTAAAAATCCGGGTCGTTACATGAGGATTTTGACCATTATTAAATTCCATAAATCCAAAGTGATACAATTTTGACGAAGATAATTGGTGTATATATGACTAAGATTAAGTGACAATGAGTAAATATGATCTATCCATTTTTCTCTCTTATGCAACTATAGATCATGATCTCTATACTTATCCTTCTTTAATGCTATTGGTCGTCATTTATCCTCTCTTTTCTAGCCAAGATAGATCAAAATTAGCTTATGTAATCTCAAATCAACTCAGGTTAAGTCAAATGTTATTTGATAGTAGAAGGTCAACGATTACATATTAGCAACTTGACAGACTGGGAGAAACTTAGATTTGGGGATCATATTTCCACGTGGTCCCAATGGTGTCATCAATTCATATTTTTTATTTTTTATTGTAGATATCACTTCACATTCTATAGCGACCTTTCTGAAAATTCATTTGGCCATAACTTTTGATTCCCCCTATGAAACTTCGATTTTTCAGATTCGTTAGAAAGATATTCATAAACAAATTTAAATATTTTTGGTTTCACTAAAATCCGTTATATTTTCCACCCGGTACAGTCGGTCAAAGTTTGAATTCAAAATTTCAAACTGCCACACTATTCCTAATTATTATTTTATTGAAATATTCTATTTCAATGGTTTAAATTCCTCTAAAATAACCAATTTAAAATTTTTAAATTGGCTCGTATTTTTCGGGTTGTTACATCTAACCTCAAAGCCATTAAAAATCATTTAAACCAACCTCGTTACACCACACGATTCTTTAAATCATCATCCCTTCGTCCTTTCATATAATCAGTTTAATAATCTTAACAATCATTTTAACTATGCTGACTGCGTCATCGATTTGGATGATATAATACATCATTAATGTACATTTTATGAAAGACAACGAATTGAACTCATCATATTTTACTAAATTAGGAAATTTACAACTATGCTTTAAAACAATTATCGTAGAGTTTTTCTAGCTACTGTCTATCATAGGATGTTCAAAACTAGTTATTTTCAAAGTCAAAATTCCAGTCAAAATTAGTTTTTTCTTTACGAGCACTGGTGTCCAAGTGGTTAACACTTGATCATAATTGTAACAACCCGGAAAATCTAAACCAATTTAAAAATTTTAAATTGGCTATTTTTGTGGATTTTAAATATTTAAAATAATTATTTTAAATAAAAACGACGAAAAGTGTGTTTGAATCGATGTTTGAAAATAAATATAATTATTTTAAATTATAAACAAGGCCTGAAATGGCGCGGTAGTTTCAAAAATTGAATTCAAACTTTGACTGACTATACCGGGTGCAAAATGAAACGGATTTTAGTGAAACCAAAAATATTTAAATCTGTTAGTGAATATATTTCTAACGAATCTGAAAAATCGAAGTTTCATAGCGGGAAGCAAAAGTTATGGCTAAATGAATTTTCAGAAAGGTCGCTATAGAGTTTATATAGCCCGTGAAAATGGCCATTTTGCAAATGACCTCAGAATTCGACAAAACCACTTTTGTTGGATCCGGGATGTCAAATTATTGCTAGGTTTCAAATTTCATAATTTTTGAAGCTAGTATTTGAGCGTGGCAAAGGAAAATGTGTTTGGTCGATTTCTATTAAATTGGATCGACCAGAAAAGGGCCATTTTTCAAACGGTCTCAGAATTCGACGAGACTAGTTTTGTTAGGACCATATCGTCAAAACATAGCTAGATTTATTTTTCGGGAATTTTTAGAGTCAGTATGTGGCCCCGGCAAATTGAAATGTACGTTCAAATTAAATATTGAATGTTTTATATTTTAATTTGAAGAGAAACTGACTCAAACAGTCGAATGAGCCTACAAAACATATCCCATTGTGTTCGGAATGGGGGTATTTAGCTACGGACGACAGTCGTTGGGTCTGGATTGGGGTTCATGAAAGAGGGTATTTTTGGATTTTTAAAATTTATAAATATAAAAAAAAATATTGGGCCACATCATTTCTCTCTCCCCGCTTTCTCTCTCTCCCTCTCATCGCGATAAACGACGGAAATCAGCTCGATCCTTCCCATCCATTTTCTGGCTAAACCACTTCGTTTCAGACCTCGACCCAGTTGAGATTTTGAAGAGCTCGGCGAGGGCTTCAAATCCGTACCTGGAGCACCCACCATCGATGCCCCTATATCGAGAATTTGTGCCACGAAATCCCGGTCTTCTGACCGCCGCCGAGAACGACAGGGGCCACCGAAGTGGGTCCCACTTCCGGCGCAGGTGCGCGACTCCTAGTGCTCCAACGTGGCGCAGGCCGATCGGCCCCTAGCTACACGGATTCAGAGAAAAATCCATACCTTGTTTTGAACGAATAGCTGAGGTAACGGCTGAAATTATTTTAAACTATTCTATAGCACTTTAAAGCGCTACGGTTTTTGATTTCACTGTAAAAATCATATCCTTTTCGTTTGTTGACGAAATTCAGTGAAACAAGAGACAGTGGACTCGTGTGGACGCCTTCTACATTCTAGAAGAGACCGCATATTTTTCTGAGGCTTATGCTATTTTTGGTGGAGTGGAACCCAATGTGAGATTTCTGAATTATGAACGATATGGAAATAACGATGTATAAATTATATATTCGAAGTATGAGTTATATAAGCGTTGTACACCTCATGTATAAGCGTTGTATAAGTTGTATGTTCGATGTATAAGTTATATATGCGTTGTAAAAATTATATATGTGTTGAAATAGAAGTGAAATATACTTATATATATATATATATATATATATATATATATATATATATATATACACGCCCCTCGTCCACAAACCATGGACGATATTTATTGGATGTGATTGGTGTGAAAATTGGTTGATAGCGAATGGTTGATTAGAATTGTTTGTGGTTGAATTTGATTGATTGTGGTTGAAAAATATCCGTTTGTGGTTGAAAATTATTTGGTTGAAACCACATAGGATTAGTTTGTGGAAAAAGAAAATAAACATGCCGCCTGCGTGCGAACTAGATGTCTGAAATCCCCATTGTCAAAAGCTGCGAGGCTTTAAGGTAGAGCGAGGAGCCGTACTAGGGACGACCCCGGTTTTAACTACCCTGCCGTTATGCTGCCGAAATTTTCAATAATATTCATGTGTTAGAATTATTTTCATGCGTTGAAACTATAATCGTGTGTTAAATAGAAATTCATGTGTTGAATAGAAATTCATGTGTTGAATAGAAAATCATGTGTTGAATAGAAATTCATGTGTTAGACGACATTCATGTTTTGAAATAAATTGTTTTATAATAAAAATCATATTTTTATCATCTATATGAACTATATAAAATAGTCGTGTTTTGAAATAAATTGTTTTATAATAAAAATCATATTTTTATCATCTATATGTACTATATAAAATAGTCGTGTTTTGAAATAAATTGTTTTATAATAAAAATCATATTTTTATCATCTATATGAACTATATAAAATAGTCGTGTTTTGAAATAAATTGTTTTATAATAAAAATCATATTTTTATCATTTATATGAACTATATAAAATAGTCGGGTTTTGAAATAAATTGTTTTACAATAAAAATCACATTTTTATTATATACATGAATTGTTAAAAATAGTGAAGTGTTGAAATAAATGTCTGTTGGATAAAAATATCATTTTTATCAAATGTATGAAAAGAATATGGTTTTGAAATCAAAGAATAGATTATATTTATATATATATATATAATTAAAACGAATCGAATAACGAAGCTGCAGTTCGTGTTTTGAAACCGTGATTTCAAACGAGTAGTGCGGGAGATCCGACCATCGGATTTTCCCGAAACCGCAACCGTTGGGTTCGCCTTGGGAATATCTTTCCAACGACACCCACTTTGTGAAGATCCAACGGTTGGATTGTCTAGAATGTTTAATTCAAATCTGAAGAAAAACAGCGCCAGAATCGATTATATATATATATAATTAAATTAAATCGAATAACGACGCTGCAGTTCGTATTTTGGAATCGAAACTTCAAACGAGTGTACCGGGAGATCCGACCGTCGGATTTTTCCAAAACTGAAACCGTTGGATTCGTTTTGAAAAGATCTTTCTAATGATATAAAATTTGTGAAGATCCAACGGTTAGATTTTCATATATGTGTAAATCAAATCTGAAGAAAAACAGCGCCACGGCCGCTTTATGGCCTGAAGCATCATTTGAATGAAATTGGCTATTTTTAAATAAATAAAAATAGCGATAAATCGTTATGAATTATTATAAACGATATAGAATAGAAGTAAACCAATTTACCTGGTTTGCTTGAAAATTTGATGGTTGACTGTGTTTGACATGAAAATTATAGTAAAGAATTTATCTTTGATAAAAATAATGGGAGCCTTTCCCTAAGAATGTGAAATTTAGAAATTAGCTGAAGATTAGCTAAGTCGAATGGTTTCCTGGGTTTTGATCTGATATTGGTTTCGGCCTTTGGGGTTAATATTTGAGAAATCGTTCTCTTACTAATTTACTGTTAGTGGCTAATGAATTGGAATAAGGCGTATGTTGTGTTTGTGTAACACTTGTTTATTATATATGCGAGTTGCTCAGAAAGTCCGGGTTTATCCCATTCTGAATAATTGAATCGACGATAAGAAGTCGATGATGAAGACGGTGGTTGAAGACCGGAGATCTTCACCTCGGTTGGATGATAACTGATGTCCTGATTGGGAGGCATCCCGAAATATGGATAATGAGTGGTGATCGTCCAGACGTACGTGGAGATCGATGGGTATGCGAGGTATATAGTGCCTCCGGTTTCGTTCAGACCTAGAACGGACTTGTAAATGGACTGTGTGTCTGACATTGGAATTCATTCTGTGTGATTGATAACCATCAGTTGCATGATGTGAATTGCCTGTGTGGCATGCTAAGATGCAGTGATCAAGACTTCTGTTGAAAAGCAAAGTCCTGTGGTTGATGATCAAAGCACCGCCTGTGTGGCATAACTTTGTGTATAACGTGAATTCGCGAGCCTCACACCCCGGTATGAACCGTAAACGGGAGAGGACCTCAGGGAGGACATGCGTCTCTTTCTAGCTAGAGGTGGTGTCAGTGCTTGAACTGACTGACATTTATATTATTTTCACCTGTGTGGTTGTTGCTGTTGCGAGGAGCCTCGGTTTTATCGGTCGATCTGGGACCGATGGAGTCATTCGTTGGCTCATTTGCACCCCATAGGGGATGGGAGACGTATTGTTCAGGGTTTAAGTTTAATCCACATCGAGTGGACCGGCCCTGACGATCCAAGGGTCACTCGTGCTCTGATCCTGAGACATGGTAGGCTAGATTGTCTCGAATTCGGTAAGGACTATCTTTTGCATTGGTTCATGACGAAAATCCAATTTCCAAATACGTGACTGTGCGGTTTTGATTGTATACCTATATATGACGACATGATATTAGTACCCATGCCGTCTATGATTGATACTTATGATTTGAAATTGTTTTTGAAACATATAAACACTAATAGTAATATCAAATGATTTGTTTTGCTCGTATCAAGCATATTTTGGCCATTATAAGGTAAAACTCTATCCTCCGGTTTGCGTTGCATTGTGTGATGGGAACCGAGTCTTATAATGGCTTTATTTTTGTAAAAAGCATTGCGATGTTTAAAAGATTTACTTATTTTAAGCACTGACAATCCAATGGAGTAAACCCGTTCCGCGAAAGTGGCGTCGTCCTGTGATTTGCCATATTATGAATGTGTTAAGTAGATTTCTCATACCAGTCCCATGACTGACTCGTAGTTTGTTTCACTTGCAGACTCGGGTGCCCCTCTTTCTACACGGGCAACCTTGTATTCAGGTTTTAGCAGGTTCTTTCTGGATAGCTGGAGCTGAAGATGGATTCTACCATTTATCTCTTTTTATGCCGTTCAGCTCCTATTGTACATATTATGTTTGTTTTCCGCTGTAGACATTTATGTATAGCTGGGCTGTATTTGTACTAAGTATGATCTTGTATACTGTGTAACTCTGATGATTATGTTTATCCAGTGCATTATTTGTTCATTATCTGGTGTATTTATTTATTTCTATTCTGTTATTATCTGTTTATGTGTTATATTCCAAAAATTACCCTTAACACCGTGAAACGGGATTTTGGGGTCGTCACAATAGTGCCTTTGCGAGATTTAACCTATTTGTCATGTAGTATGTGTTATATATACTGTTTAGACTGGTATATAAAGTACTCAATTTCTAGAAAAAGAAAGGTTTAGTTTTTTAACTTGGGTTAAAACAATCATATGAGTGAATTGAAAAAAATAAAAACAGAATAATCGACGCTCTTTCTCGGGTTGAACTAACGGAACCTTTGCTGCATTGCTGTGAATTTGCTCCCAAAATTCACAACTGAAACGGTTGAGGCTGCGTTACTCTCCGTTTCATCCTTCAGGGAGCTAAAGGAAATGTTCCAAGAAAAATATTAGTTACGGGCTCGGGCTAGGGATTAAACAACAATTTGCTTTCTCGTCTGGAAGAGAAAAGTAACCTGCCAGATCGTTGAACTTGTTTTCTCCTCACTTCAAATCCATATTCACCTAATTTCTTTTGCAGGTTAGCAGATTCGTTTTATGCAACTTCACTGTAATCCATACCACCCACTTGTGCAAACCTAATGTTTCATCTGTTTCAGGTCGCTGATTGGTAAGCAAATCCATTTGTACAGCAGGAGGCATCATGGCTTATGAATTGAGCGAAATGAAAAGTAAAGTTTACTGACCTTATTTTATTTTACTTCGTAAACTGAGTTATTCGTTGAGGGAATCACAAAGTTAGGGATCACTCTCAGTGTTTCCCCATTCTAACCAAATAAATGTATAAATTACGTCAAATCAGTTTACTGCTTTATTGTTTGTTAATGGTGAGAGATTACAAAGGAGCGATTCTCACTTCTCACAGTTGTTGTCTTTGTCCACCAAAGAGAGATTTGATACAACGAGTCAATGAATTGGACTTTAAGCTCATAGTATTGGTCATTATAATTCTCTCATCCAACTGTCTTCATCTCTTCAAACATGCCACATAAATTCTTCATTTCTTCAAACATGTGACAAAAAATATATATGTAAAAGTCCAAAAATCTAGGGCTTGTTTGGTTTATTTTCTATTTTGTGTTTTAAGCTTTCAATGCTAATTACAAAATATGAAAAGAGTGAAGCGAGAATGGAATGGATGGATGGAGTCTATGACGGAGGAGATGGAAAAACATGGAAGGATGTATTGCATCCGTTATATCCCGAAACACGGAAATAAAAAAGGTTGTTTTTCATTTTGTGTGTTAACTTCATTTTCTAGAATGATCGTTTTCCACAATATACATGCATTGTGCGCATTTTTATATGGGTGAAAACCAAAACTAAAAATGGTAAATAAGGCATCACCCTAGTTTTTCATTAACTTAACACTTTCTATGATGTACTGCAAATACATATGCTGCTGTGGAAACCAAAAAAAGTACGTAAAAAATTGCAACAACGCTCAACAAACTTTTGCAGGAGTGTCCTGGAGAACCAGAGGTGATCGACAAACATTGTTGATATAAATACGAAGCACCAAAAAACAATGGATGGTCTGACTATAGTTACGAAAGGCGCGGCATTTGCGTCTTTTTTTTCCTCCTAGAGCGGCATAAATGAAGAATGCGGCAAATGGCGTACGGCGCAAAATTGACGTGCCTTTTCATTAATTTATTGTTTTTTATTTTTTATATGTTTTCAATATTTATAATCCAAACTACTTAAAAGTTACTATTAATCATATTATGGAGCATTAAAAAGAGATACTACATCTTTGATATCATTGTTCCAATATCCTTGAAGGATATTGATGATTATAATAAACGAATAACGTTGAATAAGGATGATGCATCCGATGCTGAAGATGTGTTTATATTTGATGATGATGATTTGACTTGATATGTTGCTGCTAGAGCAACAAGTGTGAAAGAAGATAGATATTTGAGTGGGAACACATCCTCATCGAGAGGTTTTTTAGCATCCGTTCAGCTGCATGAAGAAGAAACAAATCTAAATGAGATAAGCAAGGGAGATGCTGAGGCTTATGAATCTGATAATGCATACATTGATTTGAAAATATGATTGCTGAATCATACTAAAATTTCAAGTTTATCGATAATATTTATAATTATACTGGATTTTGATTCTAGGAAAAAAAAAAAAAAAAACTATTACCCTTGAAATTTTACATTTATGATATTATATTTGATGATGTTTTTTTTGCAAGATGCAAATCTTTGTTATATTTGTTATATATAATTATATGTATAAAATTTATAATAAAAGATTTAAACTGCGCAGTAAATTAAAAGGACACGAGCTATATACCGCGTCGGGCACCAAGGCTCGAGAGAGGCTTTGCGTCTTTTTGTGCCGTGCGTCATTAAAACTATGGCTCTGACAAAGTTTGTGCGAAAAAACTAGATCTAGATGAGATTTTCTATAGGAAGCCGTGATATTGAAGAATGGTGTGGCTAATCGTGTAGTGTTTAACACAGAAGATGGTCAATAGAGAATGCAGAATTTTTACAAATAACAATTAGTTTCATATACTAGGATTCTCTTCATTCTCGCTCACTGCCTGTGTTTCGATATTATCTAACCATCCATCGATAAAACCTAGGCATTTGGTACAGGGACAACAATCTAAAAGATGTTTGGTATAACCTAGTCATTTTTTCCCATTGTATCTCCTACACTAGAATGGATATTTTATGGAATCAAATTTTTTACCAGGTGAGGCTGAAGACTTTGATTACACAAGAAAAGCTGAATAATTTTTTTGATGTGATCTACAAATTCCAAATGAAGAACTATCGGTTGGAAACTAAAAGGCCAGGCGTCATTGCAAACCCAAATAAACAATAGATCTTCTTTATCATATATTGCTCTTGCTAATAGTATGAAGATGATTTGATGAATTGGCATTGACAAAATATTAACGATTCTGATGGAAAAGGAGAAAAAAGAATTGTCAACTCTTTTGACCGATGAAACTACATGAAGCTGGTTGAAGGTTGAGATAGAACCCACAGCATTCAGTACTAAGAAATCAAGAAATCTACCTCTAGTATGTAGGTGTTTTTTTTTGTTATTGTTTTTGGGGCATTCCTTTTATGTCCATTGTATTTTTGTTTTCTTCTTCTAAATTTTGGTATACCAATTTATTTTTAAGTGTATGTATTTATAAATTTCACAAAATTTTAATGTAAAATTTAGTGTCAATTGTTAATCTATATTAAAAATAATTTAAAACAAATAAATTTACAAATTTATACAAACAATCGTCCCCGGACTCCCCCCTGATTATGTGCACATATGTAAATAAATTTACTTTTCCTAATCTTCACAAACTCAAAAATTTAACCAAGAACAAATCAAACTAAGTTATAGCTTAAAGGCAGTAAATTTATTATTCAAGGAATGAGACGATCAAAACATGAATTTTTACAAGGCAAATAAAATAAAATAACTGCATTGCAAATTCAGATTCTTGAGCAAGGCGAATTATGGGTGCAATATATTGCTACCCAAACATTAACCAGACAACATAACTTTACAGTCATTGTCACACAAATAAGAGGAACAAAATATGATTCATTGTTTTACACTATACCTTGAAAGCTTAACTGTTAGGAATAGAGAGGAATGCAAGATACTTTCTTTTTAAATTGTCATGAATAACGTATTCTGGAGAACTACATATGCCTTACAACATATTCACGTATAGTAAAGCAACAACAGTATTATCAACCTAGTGCAGTAATTTTACTAGATCTCTAGAATTACAACAATAATTATGATTTTGATTTTTTTTAATCGACCAATGCACGCTCGATCAGGGTGTTCAGTTTCAAAGTAGCCATAACAACAAAATAAAATGATAAAAGAGCTCTGTTCTAATATTAATTATGGAAAAATGCTTATGACTAGAAAATATTACCTTGAGAAACCTTGATAATTTGTACACGGTTGTTCTGTTTTTCTAAATGCTTTAAATAAAAAACATACCACAGGATTCAATTTTGGAGAACAAAGATTTTGTGATTAAATAAGTAGATTATAGCGATCGTACGTTTTTGTCGGCCCATCAAGCTATGTCAACATACAAAACTATTCTTTTGAGTATTCAAGTTTGAGACGAACATGTAAATGCAACAATTTGAATCTTATGTGGTTGTTCTGACTTTGGAGACTGGAAGTTTGTTTTTTGTTAGTTGCATAATATATTAATATGTACCAACATAGTCTAAACCACTGGAAATGTTAGATACCTATTTCATTGTACAAATGTGAATGTAAAATATTAGCATCGTTTCTAATTGAATTTCACATGAAACGTCTTTGAGGAAAGAAATTTGAATCATGCACAAAAATATATTTCACTGTGCTTCCCCTATAGAAATTTGAAATCTAAAAATTGAATTATATGAAAAAGCATTCTATATCGTATAGGTAGTTCACATTACCATATAAGGACAAAGAACACCCAAGATGCAACATCTTTAACTTTAATTCTACCAAATGCTTTGCAAAATCTACAAAATTATATCTAAATTTAAATTAAACGTCAAAGTTAACTTATGGGTTTCTCTCAACATTAAATAGCAACCACCTTTAAAATTATGGTTTTATGTGTTTTGTTTAACATGAATAGGGCAAATTTAAAATTGTTCACTATTTTTATTCATACTAACCCTCAAAGTTAACTGTACACTGATCCATACAAATATTGGCTATGTTTGAATGAGGTTCCATGTCATTAGACTTGAAGAATGTGCGCGTGCGCGTGTGTGTTGTGTAACCAACATTCGATGTCATAAATTGTAAGTAAAGTTATTACCATATGCAAGCATGTTCATCAAAAGAGTTTCAAATCTTGCTCTTTAACAGTGAGATATGAGGAAACTTTCATGCCTGTGAAATGATTTTGCAAAGAATAGTAAATTTATCTTCTCAAATGGATATCTTTGGACATCATGGTCATGTTGCACAAAAATAACACCTTAAACGCATCTAGTTTGAGACAAAAAAATAATGCATATTAAATTTTAAATGTAAATAATAACAATATTTTATGTCATATTTAAACTCTTTTTAGTAGGGCATAAGGTCAACTGTCTTTGATCACTCGGTATCATATTTGCATTTGAGAACTTCATGGTCACCAATGGATTTGTACAATGATTTATGCATCAATAAACAATTTCTAGCTTAATATCAAAGAAAAACCAATTAAGAAATTTCATATGATTTCCTGCAAGTGGGAACATTAAAGAACAATGAGAAACCGAAACAATCAAATCATGCAATAACAAATCATACATTTTCAATGAAATAACTCCAATTTTTTTTTTTTTTTTTTTTTTTTTTTTTTTTTTTTGAAATTGGGCACTTTATATATATAAGTTTTTAGGTAGTATATAACATACTATATGACAAGTGGGTTCGACCACGCAAGGAGGGAATCAAACTCATGATGATCTCTTGCACCATGTCCAAGTATCCTAAACAATTTGAATAAGGTGCTTGTCATATAGTTGTTTGTAACTCTAAAAGTGTATATGATACGTTAGTGGTACATTTCTACGTATATATTATAAGCAATTACATAGAATTATAATCAAGGAAGATACATTTTATATTAGTGCAACATAAAAAATACATAGTAGTCCCTCATTGATAAATAACAACTGATTTGGAAACAATCATTTCATATGATTAGAAGCATATTTTTAGAATTAGGAAGTTCATATGTAGCTCATATATCAAAATGTTCTACACCAAATCTCATATTAAAGAAATATCAAACTTATTCACGGTTGATTCATATGGTACATTGTAAATTGTAAATTTTTATAACTACAAGGGTAAATATTGAAATTCATACGCAATCTAAATATTGGTAGTATTTCTCACTCTAGAATATAAGAGTTATGAATGATATCTCAGTGATAAATCACTTGGTCTTAATGAAATTTAATGTTATTTTATAAATTTTTTGGAATGTTTTAAAATATGATATTATTTAGATGTTTAATGAATTTTACAAGGGTTTATTACATCAGACATATTTAATTTCACAAATTTAATTTAACCATAGAAGAAAGTGGAAGCAAATAAGTTGGAAAATTTTAAATCTATTTCGTTTTTAATTTATTATTTTAAAATTATTTCTAAGGTTTTGGCTAATATGCTAAATAGGGAACTCCAACTTCTTTTATGCAGAATAAAAATATTACCGATGGGATAGCGGTAGTTCAAGAGATGATTTTTGTTGTTGTAAAAATAATATCACTTGCACTGTTTTAAAACTTGATTTTGTAAAACTTTTGCTTCAACTGAATGATATTTTCTTAAAGATTCAAAACTGGATAGGGGTTTCAATGTTAGATGAGTATGTTGAATTACGTCTTAAAGCCGGTAACTCAAGTATTATGTGTAATGGTATATTAGTTAATAAACCCCCATCAAAACATGGAGTAGGTATCACATATTGTTTAATTTAGCTATTGATTTTGTTTTGGTTGGATGATTAAGTTAGCAACTAATAACATGATTTTAGATAATATGAGTAATGAGTTTACGAGTAATGACCTTTTCTTTCTCCAGTTTGCGGATGATACCATGTTCTTTACATCCAATTTGTACACATTACACTTAAGTTTATTTTATACTTTTTTGAGTTACTCTCTACATTGAATATTAATTTTAATAAAAAAAACTAGTGAGTACCAAATGAACTAGATATGATAGAGAGAAGTTATTTTTATGTCGAAATGCAAAATTATGAAATCTCTAGTAGAATACTTTGGATTTTTAATAAGGTCAATTAAACTCAAACAAGACGATTGATTAATAATAGATAAAATAAATAAATAAAAGATTATCCAAATAGATTGATAATTTTTTTATCAAAAGCAGATAAAATAGGTCTTATCAATTCTATTTTGTTGGCATTGTCCATATGCTGCATAAAATTTTGTAGTTTTAGGTAAAATACATAAAACTAGTAGGGATGTATTATGTAGTGGGATAACCTTAATAGTAGCTCAACATGCCTAGTTAATTGTGAAATGATATGTAAATCTAAAGAGGAGAGAAAGCTTGGAATTATATATTTACATAATCTAAATGTGTCTTTATTAGGAAAATGGCTGAAAATTTACCGACGTTAATGAAATTTTAATTTGAAAATAAATAATTTTGACTCAATGGTACGGTTGCATGGTTGTTACGACGGCAAGTCGAGTCGTGTCGATAGAGGTCCAACCAGTCGACTAGTCGGACTAGTCGTAGAGTAGTTGATAAATGTTAGGAGTCATTAAGTCAATGCAATTAAAGGAAGTCATCATCCATGACTTTATCAATGCCATCAACAATTATTTACATGTGCTGCCATCTGCAATATACTTCTGCTGTCATCTGCAATTAATGGCAAATTCGACTTCGAGTTAGGGTTTCGAGTTCGACTTCGACTTTGAGTTAGGGTTTTGAGTTCGAGTTCGAGTAGGTCAGTATCAATCTCGACTAATGGCAAATCAACTCTTCCAGTCGATGATACAAGTTCGACTAGTCGAGCGCCGTAATAACAGTTTACGGTGGTACATATAATCTGTCCTAAAATTCTATCACCAATAAAAATAATGTTTCTTATTTTTGGAAATCATTTTTTTAAAACATATAAATTAGAAATTAATAGCACATCATATTCTGGGAAGAATATGTCATTTTGGCTTTATTGATGGATTTCAGTTATTCCTTTTAAAGTGGTGTAAGTTTAAAAATGCGCTGATTTCATAAATGTATAAGCCAAATTTAGTATTTTCATCAGAATTTAGTTTTGATCATACATTATCTTGGTTTGCTTTACTTTGTGCTAAATTAGTATTGCACAACATCAATAATGTTAATGACATTAAATTATGATGTTGAGATAAGAGTAAAAAATAGTATGCAATTCGTAGTTATTAATGACGCACGACGCAAAAAGGCGCAACATCAGTCTGTAGCCTTGGCGCAAGGTGTGCGCCTTTCTGATTTACTGTGCATTTTTTAATTTAACATGTAACAACAAATATAAAAGTTCAATATTTTTTGCTAAAACATATGCAATCGAAGTTTTTACTATTTTGCAAAAAGAAACATCATCATATTTAACATCATTAGCATAGAATTTCAAGCATAATAGTTTTCAAAATCCAAAATAATAATACATATTACTAATAAACTAGAATTTCGAATCCGATTCAATAATCATATTTTCCAAATTAACATCTGCATCATCGGATTTATAAGAACAATTAGATTATATTAAGTCTTTTTATTGTTATGATGTGGTTATATTTAGCAACACAAAGGACAATTGGTGAGAAAGAATAGCATATCGATTGGTAATATTGTTTTCCTGATGTAATTGATAACAATTTGATATAAGAATATATTACACAAAATAAAATATATATTCAATATCGATATATTTGTTTCTCTTCAAGGCAAAAGAACTGTAGAAAAGCCATCCATCAGAACCCACAAAATAAATAAAAACCAAATACAAAACGTTAGCAAAGCACTAATATGATCAATAATAATGTAGAAAAACATTCCATCTGAACCCAGAAAATAAATAAAAACCAAACATAAAATGTTAGCAAATGCAGTAATATGATCAACAATAATTTTATGTGAAATGCAAAAAAATGAAAAAATAAACAAAAAACAAGCAAAAAACAAAAAATAAAACAAAAGGCGCGCCATTTTGTGCCATGCGCCTTTTTTGCGCCGCGCGCCTTTTGCCGTGCCTTCTCATATGCGCCGCGCCGCAGGAAGAAATGACGCAAATACCGCGCTGCGCTGCACCGTGTGCCAGCGCGCCATTCATAACTATGGTATGCATCTCATTCATTTCTTAAATATCTAAATCTTTGGAAGAAAAAATGAATATAAGTACATTTGGAAAGATAACGTTTCATCCAAAGGAAAAGTACACAAGTGGTTAATTGTACATGAGAAGTTAAATACTACAAAAACTATAAACAAGAAAAACATATTTTTCGATAATAAATGTTTTTCTATGAGATGAGAATGAATGACATATTAAAATTTTATTTTGAGTGTTGTATCAGTAGGTTTATTCTTTTAAACCATGGTTTGAGGTTTCGGTCATCTCGGCTTGGTTTCGGCCAGTTTCGATCTAAATGTACAATTTTTATTGAGAAATTCGCAGTTTTGGTAAAGGAAATGAATGAGAATAGGAATTAGAGGGAAGAAACCAAATCACAAACATAAAAAAAGAATTCACTACGAAGTGATATGAAAGGAAAAAAAAAACATAACTAAAATCAAATCAGAAAACCCTAATCTTATTTTTGGAGTGGATGCTGCAATTTTCTCCTTGCTTTTATTCGATAATTTTAGGGTTTTCAATTGAGATGAGAACTGATATTTAGGCTTTTCAGAAAAGATGCAAACTAACATTATGTATGTGGCGGCTCATGTAAGATGCGACATGTGGGTTTCTAGTAAAGATGATGGACTGATTGAGAGAATGAGCTTATATTGTTATTATTGGGCTAGATAACTTCTAACAGACCTTATTAATCAATATGCATGGATTGCAAACTATTAATATATGTGCAATATATGTACTTTTAAATACTAAAATTATACTTTATTATTCAACTGAGCTATTTTATACAGAATTATATAAAAATCTGAAACCAAAACCATCTAAAATTTCGAAATTGAGCGAAATTCTAAAATTTTTGAAAGACCGAAAACAAGTTCTCAAGCCTTGTTTTAAACAATGTTAGTATTTTATTTGCGATATTACAAATAATGATATTAACTGCGAACTATATTAGCATATATATATATATATATATATATATATATATATATATATATATATATATATATAGGATGTATATATGTATGCATGTACTTTTGGTTTGAAAGAAATCAAAAATTATAATAATTCACAAATACTCATATGGAAGATCTAATACATACAATTTTCTTGTTCGGGTTTAATTGGATTTTAAACCTATTTATAAAACAGTTGATAAATTTAGTTTAAAAAATCATCTTTATTAATAGTTGTAATACCTTTAATGCCACATTTTTTTGGTATCAACGTGAACTATCGAAAATATCCCTGTAGGGATATTTACAAATTTGAATATCCCTTATGACTAGGATCTAACAATTAAATTTCTTTATAATTTCAAAATTTTCTTTCCATGCTTAAAAGTAGGATCAACACTTAAACTAATTTACAAATTCGAAATATCCATCCATTATTAATATTAGTACCAAACAAATAAACAACATTTACAGATTCATTATATGTTAATTAATAATAAAATTCAAACTACCAAAAAATTAGATGTTTGTAACTTAGAAATAAAAATTTAAATTAACTACACATGATTTCAGTATAAAAACATAATTAAATATTTATGCAAATTAATTTCTCTTAAATATGCTAATCATGTATAATTTGCAGAAAAAACATACGTCATCATCACGCGTGAAGCTCGTGTCATAACGCTCGTCTTAATAAAGTTAAAACACATGTTGATTTGGTTAAAGAGAAGTTAGTCTCTAAGAATACAAATAATAATAATACTCCAAATACCTTTTTAATAAACATGTATGACAATAGCGTTTCTCATGCAAAAAAAATAAAAAAAATTAGTAGGCTATCGACAATGATTGATTCATATATAATTGGTAGAAAAAAACATACGTCATCTTCACGCACGAAGCGCGTGCCATAACGCTCGTCTTAATAAAGTTAAAACACATGTTAATTTGGACCATTTGGTTTAGTCTCTAAGAATATAATAAATAATAATAATACTCTAAATACCTTTCTAATAAACATTTGTGCTAATAACGTTCCTCATGCAGAATGTTTTAAAGGAAATTAGATAGACTATAAAATAATATGTTTCACATTTATCTTTCATTTCTTACTTGTCTAGACCGTCGTGTACTATAACATTATTTTCTTTATTATTCATTTACCTAGTAAGTTCATTTATCTTAACATACACACACACAAATACATATATATGGACAGTGATTGAGTACACCTCAATTTCCCCCTTGATTTTCACCAAAATTCCTATTTACATAATAATATTTTCCATAGTGTAGTGGGAAGAAAGAGAAAATAATGTGATTTAAATGAGAACTTGTGGTGGAAATCATAGTTGTCATAGCGAGCGCTATAGCGCAAAATAGCGCATAGCGCACAGGTTGCGCTATTTTGGTTCTTATAGCGCAGGGGTCCCGTGTAGCGCAAAAATAGCGCGCTATTTTATCATAGCGCAGCCATGAATAGCGCGCTATTTTGCTTTTTCTTTTTTGAACATGCATTTTCGATTTTTTTTCTTTTTGGAGATTTTAAACATACAGTTTTTTCCTTTTGTGCCTTTTTCCTGTGTTTTTTTTTAAGATCTTCTTTTCTGTAAGCAAAAAAAAAAAAAAAAAAAAAACATTATAGCGCATAGCGCAAAATAGCGCATAGCGTAGGCCTTGCGCTATTTTGCGCTATTCGCTATTGACAACACTGGTGGAAATCAGGAGGGTTAGAGGTGTAGCTGATCTGTGCCCTATATATGTGTATATATACATGCACATTTGTTTGTACCTTTTGTGGCTTTGCTCCTGCATGCCTAGGTGATAGGACTTGGTGAGTTGGTCTGCTGAGACCATAAAGAGGAATGGTGAATCGGTGATAGGCAAGGGCATTGCTGAGCCGGATGAGACAAGACAGAGTGCAAATCATAAGTGGTGGTATCAAAGCTAGATTGTGACAGATCATCTTTGAGACAATCTCAAAGTGTCATCGGGAGAGTGCCAAGAAAGAGATGTTTGAGTAAGCGGATTGACACATTGTCGGGTTGCGAGCAGGCTGCAGAAAGTTGTTTTCTGTTTTGTTTGTTAACTTCGTTTTTTAAAACGTTCATTTTCTACAGTATGTGTGCGTCGTTCGCAATTTTGTATATACGAAAATCTAAAATAAAAAATGATAAACCGAACGCTACCTTAGTGTTCATAGTTTTTTGAAACGAGATAATTGTGTTATTCAGAATATGAGGGAGTGATCAGTACCCAATGCTATGGTGCATTAGACTGGATTTGAAGTGTTACGGGACATCAAAATCAATGTATGTGTAGCTTTTGAGCTACGTCAATCAGAATTAAATCAGTTTAATTTTGAATATGTGGTATGATACTTTAGAACTAATCTTTGTTTTCACCGCATGACATCAATTTATTTGCTTTATTTTAGCCTTACAATGAATTGATGTGTACATTTAGAATTGCTATGTTGAGCTAATTGGAGATATTTTCTTACTGGTTAATTGGATTATCATAAACATATATTTGTTCAAAAACCTTTTTTGTTGACTATCACTTATTGTATGCTTTAAAAATTAATTTCGTTCGACTATTGAGCCATTATAATTTTGAAATCTGACCTTCCACTGGAAGATAACAATTTTCAAGTTTGTTTGTAAATTTAGTATAATGTTCATATTTTTATTTTATGTGTAGACATATGTGTGTATGTATGCGTCTTTATTTTTATTAGTTTTTTTTTTAATCTAACTTTTTAAAATTGATAATTGGTTCTTGAGAATGGCTAACCTTTACCAAAGGTCTTACCCCCCGCTCAAATTTTGTTTGGCACTTCGGAATCCTATCGATTCCGTTTCGGTTTCAAGGACACCATGTAGAGTTTGTATGAAATTCCAATTTCAATGTCAATTTTTCTAAAAGAAGATAAAATTCATTCCTAAATTTGGGCATAGAGACGTAGTTCTAACTTAATTCATATGCTTTTATATTGTGCTAGGATTTTTATGCAACTTCTTTTTTGAAATCGATAATTGGTGCAAAGAACGCATTGCCAAAGGTGTTATCACTACATTGGTCGTCGTTGGCTTTATACACACAAACATACATTGACACACACACATACCCACCCCCACACCCACCCACACACACACCCACACACGCGCGCGCGCGTGCACACACACACACACACACACACACACACACACATATATATATATATATATATGTGTGTGTGTGTGTGTGTGTAGGAGCAATCCGGGGCACCCCTGTTTGCAGCACTCCTGTTAGCACCCCTATCCGTCCGTGAGCTATGGTAATTCAAATCGAACGAGAATTTGTAGATGTTCAATCCACATATATTTAAGGACCTATCCAAAATTTGAGCTCGTTTCGACATCCGTAACATATTCAAAATTTCAGCTCAATTATTCACCGTTCAGACATTTATTCGAACCGTTAAATTTAAACATCAAATATTATTGTACGAATGTCGGAACGAACTCCAATTTTGGATGTCCTTAAATATATGTGGATTGAACATCTACAAATTCTCGTTCGATTTGGATTACCGTAGCTCACGGATGGATAGGGGTGCTGCAAACAGGGGTGCCCTGGAACGCTCCTTATATATATATATATATATATATATATATATATATATATATATATATATGGCGAGCGTTCAATGGCATCCCAAATAGTGCAACGCCCCTAAATGCCTCCTGATTTCCACCACACATTTCGTTTCTCTCTCCCTCCACTACTTCTCTCTCCTTCCACTAACATATTTATAATAAATGAGAGGTGGAGAGAGGGGGGCAAATGGGGTGCTCACTATTTGTGGTGTCATTGAACGCTCCTCTCTCTCTCTCTTTCTATATATATATATATATATATATATATATATATATATATATATATATATATATATATATATAGGGGAGAGTTCCGCTACACCTCTTATATTGCACGTGAACTCTCCCCCTGAATCTCATCCGTTTAATCTTCCCGCTCATTCTCTCTCTTAGTGGTAAGAGAGAGAATGAGTGGGGGATTGAATGGATGAGATTCAGGGGGAGAGTTCACGTGCAATATAAGAGGTGTAGCGGAACGCTGCCCATATATATAACTTATATGTATGTATACCATGGCTCACTGTTTTGTTTGGTACGGAGTTTACAGTGATTCCATTTAGGTTCTAAGGAGGTTGGATTAGAGTTTTACGGAATTCCACACACACACACACACACACACACACACACACACACACACATATATATATATATGTATATATATATATATATATTTATATTACTTATATGTATGTATGAATGTATATCATGGGTCACTGTTTTGTTTGGCACACGTTGGAGTTTACAGTGATTCCATTTAGGTTCTAAGGAGGTTGGATTAGAGTTTTACGGAATTTCAGTTCTGGTATCAAAAGTTTGGACAAAGAAAATAACAGTCAGTTTTTGGTCAAAGAAAAATCAGTAAAAAAACGTTGTAGAAAAATTTGAATTCGGTACTCATGAATTAGGTTACATAATTAGTGATGATCCTCAATGGAATTCCAACCGACATATATTAACTTTGAGCCTTACTCATTAATCCGTAACGTTCCATTCAAAAATTAAGTGCAAAATCGACTCTGTTTTAGTTCAGTTAACTCAAATTCAACTGTATTATAAAATACAAGCTCAAACGTTTGAATCAAATGGTTGCATACACTTTGAAATGTTTACACAGGAAAGGTGAGATTCACCAAAAAAAGAAGGGCCAAAGCAAGAAAATAAAGAAACATACTTCTAACTGTGTTATGTTTGATCCACTGTTCAGTTTATTATTTAAAAAATTCTTAAAAAGCATACATTAGAATAAACATTCACTTTATTATCTAATAAATTTATTTATGATTCGTCAACAAATACAATGCACATTTTGTTTGAAATAATAAGTATAGATATATTTATATACGAAATAGTATCAAAATCGGAATCGGTTCGAATGGAGCTGAAATTTCAAACTAGTAAAATAGAGCCAAAATTCGGAGTTTAAATTTTCACATGCGTGTGCACGTGTGCGACTTTGTTCTTTTGATATGTTTTCAGCCCTAGAAAAATAAACTCTCAAACATGGTTTGACAAGTTCTGAAAATGCTCATAAAAACCTTTCAGAGGTTGACACACTTATAAACGGCCGAAATTACCACTCTGGAGTACAGTTTGTTATTCCAGCCCTCCCAAGTAGATTAGACTTGCTATCCCTTATTGATTATATTTGTGTTCAAGAGAAATGAATCACTTGTCTGACATACCACCATTTCAATATGCAGAGGTCGGAATTGGTCTGTTGGGCTTTAGCTTCCTTTTTACACTATTGGGTGTGTTCCTCTTCTTTGATAGAGGCTTGCTAGCTCTGGGAAATGTACACGATTTCCTTTATGCATTATAATATGAAGCTATTAATGCAATCATTTTGTAACATCTTTTATCATCTTCCATACAGATATTTTTCTTGTCCGGTGTGGCTTTTTTACTTGGCTGGAAATCCATGCTGCGGTTGTTCACAAATAGAATGAACTACAAGGTAATGGCAATTGTATTTGGAGTATATGTTTGTGTATTTCCTAAAATAATACTTTTACCTAGATCTATAGGGATATTCCAAAAATGGAAGTACAATAATAATACTGAAATGTTAGATCTTGAGTCTTGTTTTTTCTTCTTTTATGTAACAGTATATTGTTGATTGTGAAGTGTGTGATAGATGCACAGGAGAGACATTATTGCTATACTATCTCTTACAGTTGCATTGCAGATGATAATACTTAAATAAGTATCAATCCTGCAATTTTAAAATGTACGTCGCACAAAATATATATGGAAAAAAGTCCAGCCTTCATGGGTATATTTCTTTTAAAAAAGCTGGCGTTCAAAATGATTACCTACAGGGTAAAATTTAAAAGGCAAAGATATTGCGTAGAAATTCGATTACATCATCAGCAGCATCATAACATAAAGGCAAAATGATAACTTAACATTATGCACTGATACCCTTTCAGTTTCTCTTTTTTCTTTTGACATACAACTAATGTTCTTTCTTTTGACATACAACTAATGTCAGGGTACGATACCTTTTTTTGTTGGCCTGTTCCTTCTTTTTGTTCGTTGGCCTATAGTTGGTATTATCTTGCAAATCTATGGTTCCTTCTTTCTCTTCAGGTTATTTTTCACTATTGAATTTGTCAGTTAATTATAATTTAGCATCGAACATTTTGATCCATTATTCAAGTTTATTTCAATCTTTCATGCAGTGGGTTTTGGCCATCAATAAAGCTTTTCCTTTATCAGATTCCCGTACTGGGTTGGGTTATGCAGTATTATCTCAGATGAATTGTAAACACAAGTATCTGCATATCTTTGTTGTATTAGATGAAACCATGACAGTGTAGCAAAACTCATAATATTCATTAGCTCCGACTTTAATCCTGGTGCCATCTAAAAACTTCTTTGGAACGAGGTTAAAATATAGAAGACACTACATTGTTTATGTCGGTGCCTCTATTTGCAATTCAATTTCTTTGGCAGTCAATATTATTTCTTTGTGCAAGTGACAACCACTCCTAAGGCTTTAGATTGTTAATCTACAGGGTCTAAAATCTGTTTCCATTGGCGTCAATAGCCAATATTCGTAATACCTATGTGCGTAATCTCTTTTCTGTTTTGTGAAAGCTTGAGAAAATTTTCACTACTAATTAAATCCGACTTACTGCAGTCTGAGGAAGAGGCGACTGATGTCCATGTTGTCATATACGATCGATATACCAACACATTTGAGTACCCGGCCATAATTGGATTCGTCTTTGATTGCTCTTAATATGCAGATGACTATTCTTAATGTTTCTAATAATGCCCAGTGCGTGTATAACCAAAAAGTTGGAAGCTTGAACCAAAGGTTCTACCCTTCATGAGACAATCTTAATCAACACAAAGGTTGTTTGTCTCTCTTAAGGATCATGTACAAACTGTCCTCTATAGGATGATTAAAGCTTAGTGAAGTTAACATGTATTGGATAGCTGCATCTGTGCATGCAGGGGTGCATCAAATTGAAGGAGGCTATACAAGAAATCTGGAGCGTTACCAACCGCCAATGCGTCAATACAAATGCGGTATATGGGTGATGACTAGATTGACTGGGTAAGGCCATATCCGATCAAGTGGACTTTGAGATTCCTTATTTATAGTTGAAGAGATCATATATTAAAGGGCTTAGAATGATCCTTAAATTTCGAGTTTCCTCAAGATAATTGATTGTGCTTTATGGTTCTGATGACAACAATCGTGCACTCCATGTGAAAGACTAACTCGAATGTATGCCAATTGGCGAATCATACCAATGTGTGTGTAACAATCTGGATGTTTAATAATTAATATTTAATTAATTTAAAATTTTAAAATGATTAATTTTAAGATCTACTAACTTGAGTTAAATCTGAATAAGAATTTGGTTGTCAATTTAACTTAAATCTGAATAAGTGTTGACGGTAAAAAATGTCACAAACACCCAAGATTCTTAATTACTTAAGAATACAGTTTCGCATAAGGAAAACAAAGTGCAGAAAAGCAGGAAAGCAGTAAATAACAATTAGCATTTATAGTGGTTCGACCCCGTGTGGGGCTTACGTCCACTTTGGAAGAGCTGCTTATATTTTATTGACAACAATGATTTATAAGCTATGAGTCCCTTCTAGGCATTTAGTTACAAGCGTTTTCATGTAATTTGAAGTCATGGCCATCGTATGTGATTATAGGGAAAAAGTCATTTTTGTCCTTCTCCCTCAAAGTGAAGATGCCATTAGAGAGATCTCTTGGAGCTCTATGGAGGTGTCAAATCAGAAATTTTCCAACCCTTGTAACAAATGAGCTTGGGGGTATTTATAGTGGAGTGGTTAGGTGGTAGTAGGTAATATTTGGGGACCGCTCAGCAGAAAATCGCATCACTGGCTTGTATGCCACAGGAAATCGCATCATACATGAGTAGTAAGAGGAAAATCACATCCCTTTCATGGGATACATTTTTTGCATCCTTTTGGATGTGAAAATCGCATCCCAAAGGGATGCGTTGTGGCCATCGGGCGCCGCATCCCCGGGATGCGATGACATCACATCCTGAGGGATGTGGTGCCTTCACATCATGATGGATGCAATTCCATCGCATCCCGTTGGATGCGATGGCATCACACCTTGTTTGGTGCGATGTGGGGCGCAATGGAGTGATGCGAATCGGTGTGACGCGAGCTGAAGTGAGGCTAGTGGGAGTGAGGCGAGTCGGTATGAGACAGACTGGAGTGATGCGAGGCGGTATGGGGCGAGTTGGAGTAATGCGAGGCGACGTGATGCAAGCTGGAGTGAGGCAAGGCGGTGTGATGTAAGCTGGAGTGAGGCGAGGCGAGGATTTGTGAGGCGATATGAGGAGTTATGAAACTATTCCTTGCTCGACCTCTTCTTGGCCTAAACCTTAAACAACTTGGCAACGCTTCGAGCTTTAATACCACGTGACGTGTTGAGTCGAGTGGGTCTTGTGTAGTTTTGGGAACCGGACAAAAATACTGGTTAACATTAGCCCCTCAAAGTACGTTTTGTCTTGGCAGGATGTGCTTTGTGTTGAGGAGAAGTTTCTAAAAGGTAGGTAAGCATTCTGTTTGTTGAGTCTTTGGTTACAGACGTCTTGTTGAGCGAGTTGTGGATTTTGGTTCATCGGTCGTTCTTTGGGCACCTAATTCTTGTTTACTTATGAATGCAGATGTTAGCTGTTGACTTTTCGTTTACGTGGTAACGTAAACGAAATGTTGTCGACGAAGTGACGCGTGCATGCTCACACGTTTTTGTTTGGACTTGCGCAAAATGCTCATGGCTTTGAGATGGAGCGTGAGTGAAAAGCGTGATGTAGAGAGGGGCGTGTATGAACGCATTCAAACACACATATCATCGCATATGAAAAGGTGCATGCGTATCGGTATCGTACCTATGTACGTATACATATACACATGCACGAGTGAACATATACATATGTATATGTCTTTATATATATGTATAATTATATATACGCGTTACTACCATTATTATACGTTTTTTTGTCGTATCTCCCCGATGGTGCGAGATCTCGCACTCCAATGGGATGCGATATATCGCATCCCGAAGAGATGCGACGCATCGCATCCCAGTGGGATGCATGAATCCGCATCCTTGAAGGGGTGCAAAACCCATCGCACCCCTGAAAGGATGTGATACGAACGAAATGGGCCAAGGCCCAACCACTCTCTCCTCCTTATATAAACCGTCACCTCCCCTACCTCTAACACTTTTCCTTGCTCGTGTTTCCTCGTATCCCGTACTCCACGCCCTTGCCTTTAGAACTTCGAAAACGATTTGAATGAAAAGGTGGGTTTGGAGAAGATCATGGAGCGGACGCGAGCTCGAGCCTCGAGAGCCATTGGTCCAAGCCTGTTGAGCTCGAGATCTGAGCCTAAAGCGAGTTTGTGTTAATGGTAGAGTAGAAGGAGAGGTGGAGGAGAGAAGATGGAAGGGGAGAGAAAAAGGTAGGGGACGCATCGTCTTCCTCGCCTTGCGGCGGCTCGCATCGAAGTGATGCAGCTTTGTATCACTCGTGAAACGAGCTCGCATCATCTTGGTGACGCGAGCTCGCATCATCTTGGTGACGCGATTTCGCATCACTCGTGATGCGATTTCGCCTCGTTCGGTGATGCAATTTTGCATCACTCGCGGTAGAGGTCTCGCATCTTCGCGATGCGATTTCGCATCGCCTTGGTGATGCGATTTCGCATCGCTCGTGATGCGATTTCGCATCACGAGTGATGCAAGGTCTCGCATCCTTGTGTTGCGATTTCGCATTGCCTTGGTGACGCGATTCCTCATCACTCGCGATGCATGGTCTCGCGTCCTTGTGATGCGATTTTGCATCACCGTGGTGATGTGATTCCTCACCACTCATGATGCGAGTATCGCGTCCTTGTGATGTGAAATCGCATCACTTTGGTGGTGCAATTTTGTGTTGCTTGGGTGATGCAAGGCGCCTTTTCTTGCGTTGTACTCGTGACATATCATGAACGTACATGATTCAGACTTCGCCCATAGGACTTAGAACATATGACTTGAACTATGGACAAAAACTTGGACTGTTGGATTTTGGCTTGTTTCCCAATTCTAATCACGATGTGGACGATGCTTGACGCGAGTTTAAGGACATCGGTCGATGACAACGATGGTTACTGTCATTACGCAGCACCGATCGTCGCCGTGTCCCGAGTTTGTTTTAAATATAACTGCATTGTCACCGCATTACACTGCACGTCTGCACGTTAGTTCACACCAGCATGAGAGGTACAAGTTTTACATACGATATCCAACACAACTATATTGAAGTATCACTTGCAATGGAAAGACAATCCAAACTCAGCAACACTCGGAAGCTTAAGCTTTTCAGCACTCGCCATCCAAGTCCGGCTCAACTGATAGCACAAGTCCTAAGGAAATCAAGCTTGAGACTTCTTCAGAGTCAACCCCTTCCCAGTTTGCAGATTCACCAAGAGCACCTGACCGTGATTTACAGTAGACGATCGAGCGCTCGATTGATCTGTTGGTGCCGGGAGGTATTACTGCAGACGAGGAGTGGCCCGAGGAGGACGTAGATATTGTGGCGAGCGACATACCTGAGGCTCCCGATACAGTGGTAGGCACCGTTACCGTTGACAATCCGTCGTACTCGGGACGTTCAAGTTTGGATGAGGCTGCCCTGAGGCGCATTTGCACAATATTCGGCATACTATAGACCCACGTTCGAGTTCTCGAGGAGGGAGACCTGCTGCATCCTCCGCCAGCTGCATACACCGCATGGAACAAACACATGTGCAACGCCGGGTGTGTGCCCCCGTCTTGCGACTTTATTCATGACATGCTGAGCTACTTCCAGTTAGAGCCTATATAGCTTCATCCCAACGTATATGCATTACTTCTTGGCACTTGTCGCTTGTTTAGAGGGTACCTGCATACGGACCCCACCGGAGAGGACATCCAGTTCTTGTTTCAGATTAAGAGGAGACCCAAGACTTCGCCTTCCCTTTATTTTCTAGAAGCAATACACAGTGCCCCGTTCATTGAAGGGCCATGGACCAGACTTAGGTTGTTCAAGTCTGAGTATTTTTTTGTTCGTTGTCCTCTGGGCTTCGCAAGACGATGGCTGGAGGGAAGTAAGTTATCTATGTTTTCCCTAGTTTGGTGTTGGTCGAATTATGAGCTTGGCGTTTGACTTCGGTTTTCTATCACAGGAATCCTGCCGGCGCCAGAGGGCGATGGATACCAAGGGAGCGTAGCGCGTTTGAAGGCTATTCAAAAGGAGGTTCACTCGACGGAGAAGATTTTGGGTGAGGAGGCCCTTCGTCGAACATGCCTGCTCCCGCGAAACCGGAGGATTTTCCCTATGGCTACTTCAAAGAAGGAGAGCGAAGATCCTGAGGAAGGAAAAGGTCGTAAGCAGAAAACTCCTCCTACCGCGACTAAACGTCCCAAGGCTGCAAAAATTCAGGAGGGTGCTGGTGCGAGAAGCACTCATGTCGAGGAAGTGGATAGTGGAGGAGATGGTCCGCCGTCTACTCCCTTCTAGCCTACAAATTTTGAGGCTGGAGCAAGAGCGTCAGCGAGGCCGGTTCCCCTAATAACCACTTCTGGGACCGTCGCTTCGTTGGAGAGAGCAGATCAGTTTAAAGGATTGGATGATGTTCCGATCAAAATCCCATCGTCTTGGCCCGATGGCACAAGTTATGGGAGCTTGACTTTACCTTTCGGGGGGACAACTCCTCCTAACGGGTCTCAATCTGGTTAACAGAGAGCACACTTAGGACACACATTCATAGATACTGCATAACACAACATTTGCTCACGTGCACGAAGCGCTTTGGTCTGAGCTTTGGCTTTGCTTTGTGCAGGTGAATTGGCTCACGGAGGTGGCGATGATAACCATCAAAGCTATGGATGGGGGAGTCGAAGGCCGCAAAAGAGCTCAGTTTTGAGCGATTTTAAGAAAGGTGCCAGACTGCTTCGGTCCTCCCGCCCTCGTGGTCGCGACGACGATCACCGATATCAACAACACTCAGAAACTTCACCGCCATTTTGATCGTCAGGGGAAGATTCAAGGCTTGAGACTGCGGGCACCAGACCGCAAGCTCCGACGCTCCCTCTTTCTACCCCTCAAGTGGATCCCATTCAGAGATCCTCCAGTCATACTGTTTAGTCGGTGGGTCACGGGCAATCGAGGACGGGCACGTTAAGGGGAGGACCGAAAACCCCACAGCTGACCAACGAGGAGTAGATTTCCCTCTTGAAAAGGCAGTTCCCAAGGTACTACCTTGATGAGTTGATGTTTGTGCCAGATATCCGTTCGACTCCTCAGGAAGACACTGCTCTTGTGTGGGAAAAATTGTACCGTGCTATCGCATTGTCGCATAGTTTAGCAGGTACGCTGGGTATCTCTCTGACTTGGTTCGGGACAAGAATGTGGAGATCCAGAACCGTGGTTTGACCATCGATGTTGAGCGGACGACTATCCAAAACTTGGAGAAAGAGATAGGTGAGGCTTATCTTTACCGTAGGCTCTTTTCGTACTTGTAGTGTCCCATTTTTGTTGTTGTTAACACAACGGAGTTGAAGGAGGCACATAATAGGCTGATGAGAGAGGCAGAGCATACAACTTCGAGTTTCAAGGATACAACGGTCGAGCTTACAACTGAGAACACGACCCTCCAGAGAGATAAAGCCGAACTGGAAAGAGTCAACGCCCAACTGGAGAAGGATAATGAAAGGGTTTCTTAGCTCCAAGAGGGGAATGAGGCCTTGAGGACGGAGAACGAGTGGTTGAGTGCTGAGAACGCAGAAACTTACAGGCTATAACAGAAGATCGCTGATCTGAAGAGGAAGGTTGGGGAGGCCAAGAGAGACAAGGAAAAGGACGAGGAAACAACTCGAGGTACGTTAAGCCAGCTGGATGGAGTGAGGGCCGAGCACATGAGAGAGATAGAGGGGTTCAAAGTTGCAGCCGAGGACACTACGCCCAAGCAGAATAGGATTTGGAGCCTTATATATGGGATATGTACGTTAATGTGCTAAAGTACCGCGATCTTTCATGGGCTGATGATGCTCCAGGGTACTGGCCAAGGTATGGGATAAGCTGTTGGTATTTGAGACCAACCTTTAAAGGGTAGATACCATCGATGAAGTTGCCTTCATGTTTTCTCACTTGAAAGAGGTAGAACGCTTGAAGCTACATGAGGGAAGAGAGCCGTGAGGAATGATGCTGCGGCGGAACGGGCCACCGCAAAAGGAAAAACCGTGTACACTTACAGTTTGGTGGCGGCCTATGAGTTCGACGGAGGCAGCTCTTCTCAACATCTAGTTGGGTTGTCCGCTCCACCGGTTAACTTGCAAGTTGCTCCCCACGTCGTACTGAATACGATCCAGATCAACCGGGGTTCGGTCATGAGTGTTCGACCGAGACGACGATCGAGGGCTTGGTGTCTGTCGGAACTGCACCATAGTTGTTGGTAGGTAAAGTCGCACCTTCCTTAAGTACTTAAAAATACGAGCATGCAGGAACTTAGCCGACCAATGAGCCTTTTCTTGGATGTGCAGGACCCTTTGAAACAGAAATGACTGTGAGCCTGGACCCGACTCAGTTTGGGTAGCCTGAGATCGAAGAGGGAGGTTTCGCGGGCCAGCTTGGTTAGGGAGCAGGAACAGAGATTATGCTTAATGAGGAGTTGGCGTACTTTAGTTATTTCATGGGGAGAGATGGGCAGGAGGATCAGGCAATAGAAACTATCGAAGTGAGAGAGCCCACGATGCGTGGGATGTTTGAAGAGAGACAAGCTGGCTTACGTGCCAAAGCAGAGGAACAAGAGCAGGAAAAAGTAGTTGACGAGTTAGCCCGACAAATGGCGCTAGTGGATGCTAGGAAGAAGGCCGAAAAAGATGCCGCGACCAAGATCCAGAGAGAAAAGGAGGCTATGGTGAAGGAGTAGGTAGATCTGAAGGAGAAGGTCGATGTAGAGGCCTCTAGGAAGAAAGCTGCAGAGACGTATAAACAGTTGTAGGAAGCAGAGGCCAAAAAACTTAAGGCCGGGAAGACAGGCCAGCAAAAGGCGGTATAGAAGACCGGGTCCCAGGGAAAGGAAAGCGCACCACCAGTACTTGCACTTTCATGCGAGATTGTTCCTCCTCCTTTTAGGAAAATCTCGCCTGATAATGAGATCACAGAGATCCGCGACGGCGTGGAGGAGATCCCGCTAGCCTCTCTCTTCACATCCCCACTCAAAGGGAAGAAGGAGAAAGGAGGAGGCAGTTCCAGGAAGCGGAGGACGAGGGGAGATGATCCGTTAAGTGGAGACTCAGGCAAGGAGAAGAAGAAAGGAGAGAAGGAGCCCGACGAAGTGGAGGAGGGCAAACTGCCCAAGTGACCGAAGTCTTTTGGGATATAGGCCGATAATATATGCGAGCATGGCCTTCGCCTTTTGGCTTTTGGAGGCATGGTGTGATTTTCATGTACGCCCTATCATTAGATAGAAAGATATCAAAGTATGCATTTTGAATTATTTATGTGAATGAAAGCATTATTTAGTTTTTCTTATATCGCGTGTATGTTAAGTGTTCAAATGTTCGCCTTATGCTTTCCAGCGTCCTGTACTAACATAAGCGTACTTGTTGTTACACTCAACTAAAGGTTACCGAGGATCCTGCACCGAGAGTGCTCCCGATCGTGCGCTGGTTCCGCTCTCGGGCCCTCTGTTAATCAGAAGTCCCCAGTCGCACGAAATCCAGGTCAGATGCCTTCTTTCTTGGACCTCCCGGAGGTTGTGGTCCTAAATCGTGAGGAAGCATGTACGTAATGATTCATCCGACTTTTGGCTCTCACGTCGTTCCTTCGGGCTTAGAGCGCGAGGGCATCGTTTATTCACCAGAGGGTGTATGAATCCCGGTGGGTCGGATTGTGGTCGAGGGGCTACCCCCATTCTCGGAGACTTAAGAGTGAAATGATTTATACTCGGTCTCGGTGTTGGGACGAAATTCGAGTGGTACCCGGATCCAGGCCCTAATGGGTCGGTTGGAGCTGCGGGAGCGGGCGGTTTCACACCAACTTGGCTGATGGGTTACCCCCAAGTCCAAAGACTAGGTGGCGGAACGATTTATTCTCGGCCTCATCGTTGATTCGAGGCGCGAGTGGTGTTATTAATACTCGGTCTCATCGGTGATTCGAGATACGAGTGGCGGTACCGGTTCCCGTGCTCGGGGTGCCGATCCGATGATCTGTGCTTGGCCTCGTCGTTGGTTCGAGACCCTTGTGGCGGTGTCGTCTCCCATCCTCGAGGTGCCGACCCGATGTTGAGTGCATGTACGAGCAAGTAAGTTGTTACAGTTGTTCCCGCATGCTACACAAAGAGAAAACATGTTAATAATACCGAAATAAACGATCATGATATTTACAAATAACTTTGGCAGTGATAGCCTTTACAATGCCTTGAATTGAAAGAAAACAAAACATTGGTGGGAAGCGGTAAATCTATACAATCAGTTAGGTAAAGTAGCGGTGAATGTGTTCGTTATTCCATTCCCTTGGGAGCTCGGCGGCATCGACGGTCGCTAGTTTGAAGGTTCCATCTCCGAGCCTTCGTTGTATGATGTACAGACCCTCCCATCGAGGATTGAGGCCAGTCGCTGAGGGAAAGATCCGTTTCAGGGCGAGATCGCCAAAATTGAGATATTTGGGATGGACTCTTAAGTTGAAGTATCGATCGACTCGTTGGCGTTGAGCGACAGCTCTGAGCTCGGCTTCGTCCCTTTTCTCTTCGAGCAGGTCAAGTGATTCCAAGTGGAGATCTTTGTTGGTTTTCGGATCGTAGTAACTGACTCGATGAGATTGGAGATTTAGCTCAATGGGAATGACGACTTCAGATCCGTAGGCAAGAGTGAAAGTGGTGTGGCCGGTCGTTGACTTGTAGGTGATCCGGTAGGCCCATATAGCCAGAGGGAGTTCTTCATCCCATAAGCCTCCGGCTTTTTCCAAACGCTTCTTGAGGATGGACTTGATCGTTTTGTTGACAGCCTCGACTTGCCCATTGGCTTGGGATGAGCCACCGTTGAGAATCTCATCTCAATGTTGTGTAGCTGGTAAAAGGTTTTGAATTCGACACTCTCGAACTGGGTTTCGTTGTCAAAAATGATAGCCTAGGGGGACTCCATACAGAGTGATGATGTTGCGGGCAACGAAGTTGATTACCTTCTTAGTGGTGATTGTGGAGAGGGCCTCAGCCTTTGCCCATTTGGTAAGGTAATCGACTACAACATGCCATAACGTGTATCTCCTCTAGCCATTGAGAGAGTCTTGATGATGTCTATTCCCCACATGGCGAATGGCCAGAGACTGACCATTTCTGTTAGATCGTTAGGCGGTGCTCTTGGAATCTTGGAAAATCTTTGGCATTTATCGCACTTGCGGGCATAGTCCGTCGCGTCTTGGTTGAGTATCGGCCAGAAATAACCGTGCCTGAGGACCTTTTTTGCTAGAGTTTGCCCCCGGTGTGATCGTTGCACTCTCCTTCATGTACGTTCAGCAATACACATTCGACGTCGTCGGGGGTTAAACACCGAAGCAACGGAACAGAGAATCCTCTGCGTTAGAGAACCCCGTTCAGAATGATGTAGCGAGAGGATTTTCGGGTGAGTGCTCATTTGTCTTTCCGACGCTCGGGGAGGATTCCATGCTGTAAGTAGTTCTTGATTGGCGTCATCCATGACTCGGGTCGGTCTCGGTCTCTGTCGTTACTACCGAATCAGTCTGCATCTGATCATTGATCGGAGAGTTTAGTACTTCGACAGTGGCAAGTCCCATAAGCTGCACATCCCCGGAGCCTGCCAGTTTAGGCAAGGAGTCGGCCTTTTCATTTTGTCCTCAAGGGATGTGCGTAATGAGGTAGTAGTTAAAGTAGGTGAGGAGTTTGCGAACCCGAGCGAGGTAGGGAGTGAGTCGTGCCCCTTTAGATTGATACTCCCCCAATACTTGACGTACAAAGAGAAGTGGGTCCGAGTATATTTGGAGTTCCTTGATGTCAAGTTCAATTGCAATTTTGAGTTCGACTATCAAGGCTTCGTACTCGGCGTCATTGTTGGTAGCAGGAAAGTCGAGTTTCAGAGCATAGCATATCGATTGGGCCTCAGGAGTGATGAGCACGATCCCGGCACCGGAATACCGATCGCTAGAGGATCCGTCCACATAGAATTTCCATTGGGGTTCTGGAGTGTCTGTCCTCCAAAGTAGGTTCTTCCGGGATGGTGAATTCCACGATGAAGTTGGTGATGGCTTGTCCGAGGATGGCCCAACGAGGGAGGAAGGTGATCTCGAATTTGCTTAGCTCTATGTTCCACCTCAAAGCTGTCCAGACGCCTCAGGTCGATGTAGGACCTGTCGTAGCGGCTGGTCAGTGAAAACTTTAATGGGGTGAGATTAGAAGTAAGGGCGTAACTTACGGGAAGAGATCAACAGACAGTAGGCCAACTTCTCGAGCTTAATACAGATCTTTTCTACCCCTGTCAGTCTCTTGCTAATGTAGTAGACGGGTCGTTGGACGCGATCATCAATGCGTATGAGTGCTGAGCTGACAGCCTGCAAAGAAACAACCAAATAAATGTATTAGTCCTCGTGATCCACAAGTTTGGACAGGATAAGTGGTCGCTCTAAGTGATTCAAGAGGTCCTAGAATGCGGTAGTGCATTCCGGTGTCCATGAGAAGTTGCGCTTCCTTTTTCTGAGCAAGTCGAAAAAGGGGATGCATTTGTCAGTTGCCTTTGAGATGAACCAACTTAGAGCGGCGACCTTCCCGTTTAAATTTTGAATATCCTTGATGCTCCGAGGGGCCTGGATATCCTAGATAGCTTTGATTTTGTCTGGATTAGCTTCGATGCCTCGCGAATTGACAATGAAACCTAAAAAATTTCCCGCTGCAATGTCAAAAGAGCATTTCAAGGGTCAAGCTTCATGCCATATTGGCGGAGCACACCGAACATTTCGGAGAGGTCACGGACGTGGTCGTTCGACATCCTTGATTTAACGAGCATATTGTCCACATATACCTCCATGGACCGCTCGATTTGATTTTTGAAAATGAAGTTGACCAGCCGTTGGTAGGTTGCTCCAGCGTTTTTGAGGCCAAGAGGCATGACGAGTTAGCAATAAAGTCCGAGATCAGTTATGAAACAAGTGTGAACTTGGTTGGGAAGATACATCAGAATCTGATTGTAGCCCGAGTAGGCATCTATAAAGGATAAGAGCTGGTAACCAGCGGTTGAATCGAAAAGCTGGTCGATCTTCAGAAGTGGGAAACTGTCTTTCGGGCATGCTTTGTTTAAGTCAGAGAAATCAGTACATGTTTGCCACTTGCTATTTTCCTTCTTAACCAAGATTGGATTAGAAACCCATTTGGGATAATAGGTTTCCCGAATAAAACCATTGTTGAGTGTCTGAGTGCTTTCGACCTATCGCTCCCCAGGATTCGACGCTTCTGCTTGACTGGGAGTTGCAAGGGATTTATGGCGAGCCTGTGGCAAGTGACTCCTGGGTCGATGCCACACATGTTGGAGTGTGTCCAAGCAAACACATCAAAATTGTCCCTTAAGGATTCCACGATCTCTTCACTTATTGCGGGGTGGAGTTGCGATCCAACTTTCAAGATCTTTGCTGGGTCGTCGGGGCTGATTGGAATATCCATCGTCGATTCTACCGGGGTTGCTCTTTCGTAATCGGGCTCTTCGTCCTTCCTTGGATCGGGATCGTTGGAAAGACGGCAGTGGCGCCTGAGCTAGGACTCAAACGCCTTTGATTGCTATGCGGAGACGGTCTTGTCACAATAAGGCGGAGGCACGTTCTTTCCCTTGTCCTCATTGTGCGCATTCCTCCATTCTATGAGGTAGCAATCCCTGGTTATTGCTTGATCGCCCTTGATGGCGTCGAGCCATTCTCTGTCGGGAATTTCATCAGCGTTGACCATGGTGATAGGTAAACCCGGAATCATGCGAGGAAAGGTTGTCCTAAGAAAGTGTTATATGGGGAGACGACATCGATGACCACAAAGTTGAGAATACGGACTCTGCTTCGATCCTCTTCTCCAAGTTCTACAGGTAGGTCAATCATGCCAACTTGGTGATTGGTGGATCCATTAAAGCTCTGGATCGTCGAATGGTAGGGCCTTAAGTCTTTGGCTTCCGATTTCATTTGTTCTTAGGCCGCCTTGAATATGATGTTGATTGAGCTTCCTGAGTCAATAAGAATCCTTCGGACGAGAGCTGGGCCAACCTGAGCAGAGATGACTAGATGGTCTATGGTTGGGATCTTTATCCTTGTTGACTCCCTCTCATGGAGGACGACATCGTCCCGCATGGTCTTCTGAAGTTTGGTGGGAACTGATTCGTCCAGGGTGGAACAAGATTCGTATGTGGCGTGGTTTATGGAGTTGGCGCACTCCTCCATTTTGCGGAAGCTGTCATGTGTGGGATGAGGCCCGCCACAGATGGTGTTGATCACAATGTTACGTGGTCTATGATTGGACGACCCTTGGGCTGCATTAGCAGAAGCCGGAAGAGCGGGAGTAGGAGGACTAGTAGCCTCTTCAGGAGAAGCGGGATCCTAAACATACTTCTCTAGACGTTTCTCTCGGATGAGTTTTTCGATTGCATCCTTGAGATTGAGGCAGTGGTTGGTGTTGTGCCCATACATATCGTGGAACCTGCAACACTTGTCGGAGTTCTCGCGGTGAGTCGAATCCTTTGTGTTGGGATTATTGTACCGGAGAGTGTTGCAGGTTTCTAAATAGTTGGCCTCCACGTCATGATTCAACGGAGTGTAGTTCCTGTAATTTTGATAGCGGTCGTGTTTCTTGGGGTCCGGCGAAGTCGGATTATTGTAACGGCCGCTTGTTTGCCAGGGTTCTGCTTCGGCTTGTAGGGGATTACTCCTTTACCCTCGTCGAAAGATTCCCCAACTTGTTTTCCTTTGACACTGTCGTTGGAAGCCCTGGCATATGGGTTGTTGGAGTGGTTGGCCCGTGAAGCTCTGTTACGCCTGGCTTCCTCTTAGCATAAGAACTGTCCTGCTTTTTCATAGAAAGCCTCTAAATTCTTAGGCTGTTTTCTATCTATCCGTGGCTCGAACTCGGAGGTCGGGAGGACGCCCTTGGCTAGATGGAACAACACGGTACGGGTTTCAGGATCATCAACCTCGGCGATGGAAGTATTGAATTGCTCGAGGTAGCTTTTAAGAGATTCAACGGGATCTTGGTATAAGTTGGACAGGGTAAGTGCATTCTTTGGAGTTGGCACGTGCATCCTGAACTGTTTGATCAGCTTAGCGGCTAGTTGGCCAAAGGTATTAACTGAATGGAGCGGAAGGCGAGAGAACCAAAGCAAGGTCGTGCCTGCTAAGGAAACTAGGAAACATTTGCAATTGACAGCGTTGGTGGTTCGGCTAGAGTCCATCTGGCATTCCACTACAACAAAAACACCATATTACAACTTTAATTTTACAACGGTGGTAAAAACACCGTTTTAATAAATGGTTTTTTACAACAGTGGTAAACGCACCGTTGCAATAAATGGTTTTTTACAACGGTGGTAAAGACACCGTTGTAATAAATGGTTTTTTACAACGGTGGTAAAAGCACCGTTGTAATAAATGGTTTTTTACAATGGTGGTATTCCCTAAAGTTGTAATAAACATATTTTTAACAACTTTTTGTTTTGTTAGTTGTAATAGATGCCCATTACAAACTTCATGTTTATAATATCTATAATTAATAACTAATTATATTAATATTTAATAATAATTAATAATTAATAATAAACTTAGGAATCAATAATATTTATTAAATAATTAATAGTTAATAAGTGGTAATTAATGTTTAATAGTTAATGTTAACTGCTTATTAATTAATATTTAGGTGACATATACATTATAAGCTTTTAATAGTTATTACTCGATTATAACTAAGTAGAAATAAGTAAAAGTTAAATAATAACTATTGTTAATATGAAATAATCCTAATTAATAATTAACATTTAATTAATAACTAATTAGTAAGTAATAATTAATAATCAATAATAAGTAAACAAATAAATATTACTTAATTAATTAATAATTTACAAATAATTCATCTGTCTGGAGTTCACATGTATTTGCGTGTGAGGTTCAAGTATGTTTTTTTTAAGATGTACCAATTAGTTTATAATCTATGATTAACGTAATTTTTTAATTTAATAATTATTAACTAATAATAACTATAAAAAATAAATTTAATAAATAATCAATATCTAACAAAATATTTAATAATTCAAAATTAATCACCATATTACAATTAACTAAATATTTGCAACGTTCGATAGACGACAATTGCAATAACAAATTTATAAAAATTGTTTTTTCTCGACATTTGTAATAAAGGGTTTTTATAATTGGTTTTTCTTGATAATAACTTATACACGTCATTATTTATAATTTAATATTTAACATCAAATGTTTGATGATCAATATTTAACATTTAATATTTCATTTATAAGTAATATTTAATATGTAACATTAATAGGTAATAACTAATAACAAAAAGTAATATCTAATACTATTAATAAGTATATTTACCCTTATGATCCGTCGGCCCAACCAAACGTACCCGACCCGCCATCCCTTATAACCCTAATTCCATCGTAACCCCCTTCATTCACTCAAGCCGCCTCACAAATTTCTCAAAACCGAATTGAAGAAAAACCCTAGATCCCCTTTTCTTCCTCCGTAACACGAGATAACCGACTTCGCAACTACCGCTTCGACCTCCTCAATGATTCGCCATCAACCCTAAACCCCCACAGACCACCAGTTCGGCCATCGCCAGCCAACCCCCGAGCCTTCACGACGAGCGATCTCGAATTAAGCTAAGTTTCTCCTTTTTACTCGTTTTAAATTAGCTGTAATATTTTGTTTGTTTAATTTGGGTTAGATCTATATTTCGATTCATGTGATTTCAGAACCATGGGGCTCGTATTGGGTTAGATCTATAGTTCGACCATCAGATTGTCTGATTTCAGATATGATTTCGTATTGGGTGTGATACGAATTAAGCTTTGCACTGCTACGGTATGTCTATTTTGCTTTTTTCGATGGGTTCTTTGCTTGTTGAGTGGATTTTGGAATTGGTTTATTGAGTTATCGAGGAATTTGAGGAACTGTTAGTTGGTTGTTGGTTTTGAGGAAGTTTCGAAGGGTTTGTTGTGGTTCTATGGTCTTGCAGCCTTGTGGTTCTATGGTTTTGCTGCTTGGGATTATTGTGATATGTTCTTGCAAGTTTTATTTTGGTTTGTCTGTGCATTTTGTGTTCTAATTCTAGGCACAGGATGCTATTTTGCTTATAAACTTGATGAATATGCAAAAAAGCTTTGCTGCGGCATAGCTATGCAGTGATTGCACTGCAAAGCTTTGCCTAAGCTTGCAAAGCTTTGCCTAAGCTTTGCATTGCAAAGCTTTGCACTGCTATTTGCAGTGCAAAGCTTTGCTGTGCAAAAGCTTTGCCAAAGCTTTGCTGCGGCAAAGCTTTGCACTGCTATTTGCAGTGCAAAGCTTTGCTATGTAAAAGCTTTGCCAAAGCTTTGCTGCGGCAAAGCTTTGCAGTGCAAAGCTATGCAGTGATTGCACTGCATAGCTTTGCCGCGGCAATGCTTTGCAGTGCAAAGCTTGCCGCGGCAAAGCTTTGCACTGCTACTTGCAGTGCAAAGCTTTGCTGCGGCAAAGCTTTGCACACTGTGCAAAGCTTTGCCAAAGCTTTGCTGCCGCAAAGCTTTGCTGTGCAAAGCTTTGCCGCAGCAAATCTTTGCACTGCAAGTAGCAGTGCAAAGCTTTGCCGCAACAAGCTTTGCACTGCAAAGCTTTGCCGCGGTAAAGTGATTGCACTGCATAGCTTTGCCACGGCAAAGCTTTTCAGTGCATTGTATATAACAAAATGAATCATCCAACGTTACATGCATTGTATATAATGGTCAGGTTATTTACGTATATAATGGTTTGAATGCATTGTATTAGCTGTTTATTTTGTGCACTCACATTTTTCCAATTTTTGTTACATGCATAAATCTATACTGCAGCACTAACAGTTTGATAATTTCTTTCTTAGGAACGGATATTAAGGAGAAAAAGGAGCACAAGGAGATTAACAGGAGCAGAAGAAAGTTAGAACTGTTATAAAGTCTTTGTATCTTCAGTTTTGTCAATGTATTATGTAAAAAAAATGATGAGTTTGAAATTAATAATATATTGTTTTGGTTCATGGTTTAAGTTTGTTTGATATTTTCAGTTTTGTAGATAATATGTTCTGCAATGAATTCTTTTATTAGTAATATGTATATAATTTGTGGATATATTACAATTGTAAAATATAAAAATTGTAATAAAATGTAAAAATTAAAACAACAACGGTGCATAACTGTTGTAATAAACTTATTACAACGGTGGAAAAAAGTTGTAAAATATACATATTACAACAGTCTTGCAACAGTGCAGAAAAGTTGTAAAAGATATTAGGCTATTACAACTTCTTAAGACACGACGGTTTGCCCACCGTTGTAAAAACCCTATTACAACGGTGTTCCACCGTTGTAATAGGGTCATTTTGTTGTAGTGTTCGTAGCGGTTCAAGAAACCGCAGGGGTCGGTTGTGCCGTCATATAGCGTCATCTGTGGCACGTTAAAGCGTTTAGGCCACTCAGCTTCGTGGAAGGCTCTGGTAAAGGGGTTACGCCTTAGGTGGGTCTCCCACGAGTCGTTTGCGTTTTCCCGCATATCTCTCATGATCCTTCAGATCATGTTGGGGAGATATGTCAGATGTACATCCTCTAGCGGAATCCAGTTTCAATGAACTTTAAAAGTCTTATTCCTTGGACGTCTTCTATGGTGAACATCGAGATCATCCTCTTCCTTATCGTCGACATCGATTGCCTGGTTTTGGTATGGCTGATGAGGGCGAGTAGCTGACGTTCATTCTGATCTTGAGGGACTTGGGCCTGCTGAGATACTGGGAGCATAGACGTCAATTTTTGAGCTGCGACAGTTGGGTTCTGCCGAGGAGGTGGATGATTACTCGGACACGGCTCATCATTGATGAGCAATGAGGATCGATCACGGTGATGCGTGCCTCCACTATTGGTGACTGTGGTTCTATCTCCATTCCCGTTTTCGTTGTCATTGCCATTATTGTGACTATTGGTGTGAGCGTTAGAGCGGGCAACCGCATTGTTGTTAAGACTAAACTTCCTTCGTTGATGCGGGCCCCGAGAGTCGGAGGAAAAAGTTTCTGAGACAGCGTGACTCACTCGGGGATTGTTCTGGGATAGTTGGAGTTGAGCAACTACGCGTTGACTTCATTGAAGCTGACTCATGAGGTCGATGTTAGTTTTCAACGCTTGGTTGAGTTGGAGAGCCGTAGTTTCATGCCTCTTGGCGAGCACGTAATCTGGTCTTGGGTTATAGGGGCTTCAGGGTCCGTAGGAGGAAGTGCGTCCATTTCGATCGAGATATCCACCGGGTGACGTTGCTGGGATGTTTCAGTCTCGGCTGTAGTAGAGGAGCTGATTTGTGTTTTCTTTGTTTGCTTAACCATCGTAAGCGGACTTAGCGGTTGGTTAGAGAAGGAATGTAAAGCATGTCGAAGTCGAGATGGTAATGTGCAACAAGAAGCGAGTCTAAGTTCTCAGTGAAAGCACCAGAATGTTGACGGTAAAAAATATCACCAACACCCAATATTCTTAATTACTTAAGAATATAGTTTCGCGTAATGAAAACAAGTGTATAAGAGCAGGAAAGCAATAAATAACACTTAGGATTTATAGTGGCTTGGTCCCGTGTAAGGCCTACGTCCGCTTTGGAAGAGCTGCTGATATTTTATTAACAACAATGATTTACAAGCTATGAACCCTTCTAGGTATTTAGTTACAAGCGTTTTCATGTAATTTGAAGTCATATATATCGTATGTGATTATAGGGAAAAAGTCACTATTGTCCTTCTTCTCCCTCAAAGTGAAGATGCCATTAGAGTGGTCTCTTGGAGCTCTATGGAGGTATCAAATCAGCAATTTCCAACCCTTGTAACAAGTGGGCTTGAGGGTATTTACAGTGGACTGGTTAGGTGGGAGTAGGTAGGATTTGGGGATCGCTCAGCAGAAAATCGCATCGTAGGATTGTATGCCACAAGAAATCGCACCACGCATGATTATTATGAGGATAATCACATCTCTCTCATGGGATACGTTTTTCACATCCCTTTGGATGCGAAAATCGTATCCCAAAGGGATGCGATGTGGCCATCGGGCGCCGCCTCCCTAGGATGTGATGACATCGCATCCTGAGGGGGGTGCAGCGCCTTCACATCCTGATGGATGCAATTCCATCGCATCCCATTGGATGCGATGTCATCGCATCCTGTTTGGTGCGATGTGGGGTGCTATGGAGTGATGTGAATCAGTGTGAATCGAGTCGGAGTGAGACGAGTGGGAGTGAGGTGAGTCGGTATGAGGCGAGTTGGAGTGATGCGAGGCAGTATGAAGCGAGTTGGAGTGATGCGAGGCGGTGTGATGCAAGCCGGAGTGAGGCGAGGCGGTGTGATGCAAGTTGGAGTGAGGCGAGGGCTTATGAAGTAAGGCGAGGATTTGTGAGGCGATATGAGGAGTTATGAAGCTATTCTTTGCTCGACTTCTTCTCGGCCTAAACTTTCAACAATTTGGCAACTCTTTGAGCTTTAATACCACATGATGTGTTGAGTTGAGTGGGTCTTGTGTACTTTTGGGAACCAGACAAAAATACCGGTTAACAATAAGAAATTATTATTGATAAATGTTAGTGTTTACTAATCAATTTATATTTTATCGATTTAATTTAACACATTAAAATAGTCTATTTTCAAACGATCTCGGATTTCAAAGAAACCAATTTTATAAAATTCATAATGGTTAATTAATATACGATTTCAAGTTTCAGATCAATTGGAGTTGTTATGTGATCGTGTGTGATATAAACGCGTATCGATTAATGGTTTGAAATTAAAATATCTGTTTTTTCGAACAGTCATGGAATTCGAAGAAACCAGTTTCATCGGGTCCGGAATATCAAACCATTGCAGGATTTCTAGTTTTGTGGTGATTGGAGCTTCTGTGTAACAGTGCAGCTTATAAACGTTGAATGTTAGAAGCGTGTGAATATAAGTTAATAAAGTAATAAAACCCTTGCTTACATAATATCTTTGACTCCCTAACCTATCTTAACTCTTTCGCTCTTCTATTCTTTTTACAGCCGACATTTCCTGTGGGAAACAAAAGGAATGTTGCTTTGAAAAATAAAAAATAATTCAAATAAAATCCGATTACATCAAAATGTTAGATCTTTGAGCTCGTTGAGGAGTAGGCTTCCTTTTCATCGCAGTATTGTTGGGTGCGACACTTGTTTGAGCATCTCGACAATAATGTCGTGAAGTCTTAGCAACTAGGGTTGGAATTCTAGGGATTTGTAGTTGGTTTTAGCTAAAACAAAGATCGTACTTGAGATTGTGATGGAGAATGGTTGGTGCCTTGAAGTTTTTGTGGGAATTCGTTGGAAGGTTCTTGGCATCTTGGTTCGCTGACATGGTATTTTGAGGAATACAGGGTGGATGGGAATTTTCAACAAACAGTTGATGAAATGGGAAAGGGAGGGATAGATGATGATGATGAGTTGGCAAGGCTTATATAGGAAGAGATTAACAATCAATAATGACAATGGGACAGGTTGTGGCGGGTTTCTTGTTCCCTAGACCCAACCCGGACATTTTAAACCTTGCTCCAGACCCGCCCTGTAGACCCATTGCGGGTCTGGAATTTCGCCCTGTACTCGAAACCTATATGGGTCAGGGTAGACCCAACCGGCCTACGACCCGGTGAAATTGTGTTCTAATGTACACAAATTTATACATTTATATTTTTTTAATCACCAAATGATAAATTATATACATATTGTAATGTGTTCACAATGATAAGAGAATATGAGTTGCAAGATAATAGTTCAAAATGTATGCGTTTGTTATTGTATGTTTATCATTAATGCAACTTAATACTATGAAAAATTTATAGTTGTTGATTGAAAGAATATAATATTCAACTTATAACTAGGTATACCTAAGAAGATTAACAAGTAATAATTATGATTATAAAGTTTTATAATGTTTTTTCAATAATGCGGGTTGGGTTGGGGCGAGGCGGGTTAGCCGTGCCCCGGACCCAACCCTAGGCCCGTACCTCCCAAAGCGGGTCGCAGGTCTACCCTCCTCGAAGACCATATGGGGCGGGTCTAAATGGGTCAAAACAGGGGCGGGTCAAGCGGATTTGGACCCTAGACCCGCCCTACTGCCATCCATATTAACAACGCGGTTTCAGGTGGATGGAAGTGGTTCTCACATGAGGTTGCAGGGAATTAGGGTATTACGTGGAGTGTTTGATAAAATGACTGGATGGTTCTTGGTAGATTGAACAACACAGAAATTGGTTGTGTTAATGGATGATCACACAAACAGTCAAACTGGCACAATATCGAGATTTGGAAACAAAATGGCAAAAATTCACAACCAAGAACTGGACAAAGATTCATTGAAATTGGAATAGCTTGTAAACTATAACAACTCGGAATTTTGGAACCAATTTAAAATTTATTTTTAGTTGATTTTAATATAAATTAGATACTTTTAAACGATCTATTTTGAGAATAAACGACATAGAATTTATATAAATTGAAGCTAGAACATATAAATTTTAATATATATAAAACGAGCTTGTAATGGCGTGGTAGTTTGAAAATTTAATTTTAAACTTTAAATGAATATACAGAATTCGTTATAAGTCGGAAATTAATTGAACAAGAATCATTGGTATCTATTTAATTATATCTTTCTAACGAATGTAAGAAATTGAGATTTCATTTTATAAATTGAAAGTTATCTCCAAATTAAAATTTTGAACGTTATGAAATCGTTTATAAAATATAACGATTTATTTATTTAAATAAAAGGATTTTCATGTACAATAGGCACTGCTTGACTAAAAAATTGTAATATCGAGTTATAAACTCAAATATGTTTATTTTACATCTATATGATATTTTATTTAGATATATATGATAATATTAATTTGTTATTATTATTTATTTAAATTGTTTTTGAATTTAATAATATTTTAATATTGCATAGCCCTTAAGAATGGATATTTTGCAAACGACCTTCGTTTTCGACAATATTAATTTTGTTGGATCCGGAATATTAAATTATTGCTAGATTTCAAATTTCAAGTCAAACGGACTTAGTATATGGCCGTGTGTAACAATACCGTTCAATGTAATAATTTGAGCAGTTTTACAAAGGAACATTATTGAAACAACCTCGAAATTCGACAAAACTTTTTTTATTGAATCTGTAGCGTCGAATAATGGTAAGATTCCAAATTTCATGATTTTTAGAATCATTATGTGGCCATGTGTGATTTTAGTGTGAGAAACAGTCAATATTTTGAAAAAAATCGATGTTTGAGCAAATGGAGTCGGGATTCGATAAAACAAGTTTTGTTGGGTCTATAATGTCAGAGAGAAGCTCCATGTAAATTTATTAAATAATAGTAAAGTAGAAGAAAATAAAACTCTCTCTTTAAATGTCTCATTTTCCTCTTCTCTCCCTGATTCGCTCATTTTTCTCTGATCCCCTTAAAAGTCTCTGGATATTATATTTAAATTTTGATTTTGCCTCTACCTCTACACAATATTGAATTCACGATTCATTCTCTTTCGTATTCTTTTTTTCATAGCTTCTCTTCTGTATTCTTCTCCATTGCAAAACAATTATACGCTTCCTCCATTAAAAATAACATCGAACTGTTAAAATACCCATGCCAATAGGTTTCATAGTCCCTTCCGCTTTCTATACTGAATTACACCGAAGAGAAGACGATGGCACACCTGAGCATCATCACTTGCTGTATCGATTGTTTAGCTTCAATCCTAATTTTACTTTTTTGCATCTTAGTTCGTTTATTTTTCTTATTTGATTTTCAATTCAAACAACAGTAACAGGAAGAAACTGGAGATTATTCCCTTGAAGATGTGAATAGAGATAGATTGTGACGACCTCGCACTTCCACCTACTTCAAATCAACGAAAAACCAAAACCCACGTCGATTTAAGGTAAGCAAAAGTACATTTCGTTACGGTTTATCAGAGAATAAACAGCGGTATACAAAGCTCACAGCGGAGCAGAAAATATAATAAGAATATATTATTGCAGCGGAAACATTTTTGAATACAAAATTTGATTTTACATACCACAACTCCATAAAGACTTAACATAATATACAGACAATAGAGTACGTCCGACCTTCATATAAAACTCCAGCTCTCTCTGAAACTCCAAGTCTTCAAGCTTGAACCTGATCTCGAAAACTAAAAAAAAAAAACTAACAGACTGCCCGTGTGGAAATTGTGGGCACCCACAGTTTGCAAGGGAAAAACAAACTATGAGTCAGTCATGGGACTGGTGTGAGAAAACTTTATCAACTAATCTTATACGTAGCCTTATTTTGAATAAGGTATCTCGGGACCACGCCGCATGTCGCGGAAAGATTTTCCTCCCAAGGATACGTGCACAACCACAGCAACCAGAACCAAACATAGCAACCATAAACCAGATTTTGAAAGCATGACTTTAGAAAAATGAACGATTATAAGTCCCAGGTCCCATCACACAATGCAAGCGTACACCAGAGGATAGGGGTTTGCCTTATGATCGCAAAACATGCTTGATATAGTTTTAAAACCAAACCATTTGATATTATAATAATGTCTAGGGTGTGGAAAAAATCTTTTCGAAAACAAATTTATAAATCTTAGCTCGCGTAGTGTCCCATCCCACTATGTTGGCTACAGAGGCATGCAACTGAAAAACGTAAAGGGTTTCGTATTGGAAGTTGGATTTCCATCAATGAGCCTGGGCAAGGGATCTTCCCAGTCCGATTCGGAACTCCCAGCTGGGTTCTAGGATCCCATCTGGCTCCTTTAGAGCGGCAAGGTCGGTCCACCCTACTTCGTGGATTAAAGTAACAGCCTGAACATTACGTCCCTCAGTTTGTGTGTAGACTGTCATCTAGGTATATTGACCTAGTCCGAGGCGCCTAATCCAACAAACCAAATAAGTAAATGCCTGGGCTCCATACCATGGCGTTTGTTTTTGCTAGATGGAACGTTAAGTCTCTACCCCTACGGGCTATAATCCTGTTTTGGCTTATTTCGGGTTGTGAGATCCACGAGGTCACGTCATGCACAAGGCTATGCATTTAAGACATGCTTTGATCTTCAACCACAAGGCCCTTATTTTCAACAAAAGCCTTGATCATTTCCACTTATCATGCTACACTATCATTCTTTAAAACACCAACTGTTATTCACCAACATACAACCTTTGAGCTCATACGTCCCAAAGAAGGGTGTAAGCAAGAGAATAAATTCTGCGCCACCGAACAGAAATGTGTTTAGTAAATGTCAGTCTATATTTTACAAAATACAGTGTAAGACATGAAATCCATCAACAAGTCCATTCCGAGAATAGGAACGAAACCGAAGGAACTTGATTCCACGTCCCCACCTGGGAGTGCAAGCCCTTGCAAACCAAATCGCTTCAAGTACGGTCAGATTATGTCGGCATTTAACCTCATATGGGACGTCGTTTAAGGCATCAACATGCCATCTATCCGATGTGAAGAAATCTGGGTTTCTACAATCGTCGTTGATATCTTGACATCAGCATCACGTCGTATAATTATTTGAAATGGGTAAAAACCCGGCCTTTTCAAATAATTAGCGCAATTTTAATAATACAATTACGGAACACACAGGCTTTCATCCAATCTCCATCCGCCTTGGATTTGTTAATTAAACTTCTTTAAACCCATTCTCAAATTATCTTTAGTAAAATCCATATTTTAACTTTTCTCCTTTAAAACATATCCTTTAGACACTTTAGCCTCAAAACCTCAATTAACTTCCCGTTTGATAACTCGTTATCCAAATCCAGTTTATTTTGAAAAGCCTTGAACCATAGTTTCGAATCAAAACGTTATTCAATTCTTTAATCTTAATTAAAGAATACTTCCTCCCAATTCCTTACCTTCAATTTCTTCAAATCAAAGATTTGATTAAATCCCAAATTACGATATCAACTTCTATAACTCAATCTCGTTAGGTTTCAAGAATGACACTATTAAAGATACCATTCACAAAAAAACCCAAGTCAATCGATATTGAACATAAGTTACATATAAATTGTATCTACTTATATTCAATATCAATTCTCATAATCAACGAATACCATAAGAGGAATAACGATATAATAATAATATCTTCCAAACTCCTCAAATAGTTTATGTTTATACCACAAAATTTTATATCAATTATCCGAATATTATTTCTATCCAACTTATCTTAATCAAATTAGGAAACTCGTATCTTAATGGAAAGATTTATCCAACTCTATGACATTATATCTGGATAGAAATACCATCAACTTATCCTCAATATTGATCTCTGTATCCAACTCATACTATAAGCGAAATAAAGGTGAACTACCTTTTAAATTCCTCGAATAGTATGAGTCACCGTCTGCTGAATTAATATCAAACATCTGAAGATTTATCTCCAACCATATCTAGTGATTTAAAATCAAAAATCCCGTTTTAATATCAAATAACTCAATTTAATTTCGATATAAAACATTTCAATAAATCTTCAAAAACGTTTCATCAATCATTTGCTTATAGTTGGGAAAACAGTCTGCGGGTTAAAAACTTCAAAATAGATTGCTTTCGAAGAAAGTGTTACAATAGTGTTTCAAAGGTGTTACAAAACCATTATCTTAACTACTTTGATTAAGATATCATTTATCTTAGAAAAAGCTTAAACTTTACAATTCATAACACTTTTTCATAATTTATACTAATTTTACAAAAAAAATCCAGATTTTTAAAACATTTAAAATAGATGTTTATAGTTATGGCCGAAGACTGCTCTTACAACGACCTTTTCAAAATGGTTTTAAATATAACTTAAAATTTTTAAATCAAAATTAAAATATGCTTTCACTCATTTGAAAGCTCCCGTAAATTGCAAAAGTTATAAGCATTTAAAGTTTATAACTAAAAATACGTGAATTGCCATTATGCGACAAAAGCTATTTTGATCGCCATTAAAATTATTCTACGATACTTCAAAATACCTTAGAAAACCATTATGTACTTATATAAACCATTCGAAATCATTTTAAATTTATTTTCCCAAAATATTTAGGGTTTAAAATTCAACTTTTATTTTTACTTAATAAATTATATTCCAATTTATCTTTAAATCCGAATAATTAAATCTTGCATTGACCATCCCATTCGTCGGATCAGTTAGGGATAGCCAGGGAGAGCAGAAAACTATATTTTCCAAACCCAAGCCTAGACACTATCCTCTCTGTCATCCTTGAATGTTCCGGTATTTATTTATGCATTTAAAGAGATTTTATCATAAATTATTATCCTTTAACTTAGAAAAAATATTGGTTCTAATTACGAAGGAGGTTTGTCGATCACTAATGTAATACCACAATTGATGTGTCATGTGTGTGCGAAACAACAACCATTATAAACATTCATAGCAATCATCATTAATATAATTAAATAATAACTATGCACAAGCATTATAATACTAATGCTTAATTGTTTGTGTGTTCTAAACTACACAACCATCATCCATGATAACAAACATCATACATGCAATCATTAAATCAAGCAACAAAACCCTTTAAAAGTTTAGTTTTTCTCACCCCGTGAAGTCCAAGCTTTTGCCTAAGGGTTCCTAGTTCCTAGTCTTGCCCTCCTTTGTCCTTTTCTTCCTTTTCCTTTGCTTTATTTTTTTATTAATGAATTTCGACCATGGCCATGAGCTTAAGGGAGAGGGAGGAAGAAGAAGATGGAAGTGAGATTAAAGTGGAGGGGGAAGGTCCTTTTATTGCTTAGAAAGTCACATGGATTGGAGACATGTCACAAATCTAAGGGAAGAGAAATGAATGGCTTAGATTCATCCTTATCCATTTTCATACTTATCCAAAAGTGTGCTTTCTTATATGCTTTCTCATCGACTTTCCAATATCATTTCGGAGTATCAAACGATAACGGTTTTCAGAAATTCTTCAACCATATTGTCTGGTTTCTAATGTACTTCAATCCTATGTGTTCAAATCCAAAATCGGAGTTCATTTACATTTTCAAATAATTTATTTTAATTTTGTTTTCTTAATAACTTTCTATATACGATACGGGATTTCCCTAGACTTCATACACAGCTAATATTCTATGTTCTAAATTTTTCTGGATACGTCCCAGGTTCCAGTTTTACCGTTAGGACTATCAAATTCCAATTATCGTCAAATTTTAGTTTAAATTTTGGCATTTCATTTTTTCTTTTCCACATATGGATGTCGTTTTACGCGAAATTCCCTGAGTGCTAAAATTCACTATTCCGGATCCAACGGAGGTGGTCCTACTATCTAGCGATATCCCTTTCTCAAGATATCCTCAAAATCATCTGTTTTTAGTTCAAATTTTGAATCTTTTGCCAGTTTAATGTATCTAACGGATGTCATTTTTAACGTAACTTGGTTAGTTACCTAATTTCATCATTCTAGATTTAATGAAAAACATTTCGTCGAAATCCGAGTTCGTTAGCTACTACTTCCTTTGTAAACATACTATTTTTAATCCAAAATTCATTCTTTTTGGACTATTTCAATTTTATTCCTACCCAAATCCAAATTAATTCTGATTTTTATGAAATTTGGAAATTTTAAATTGGTTTCAAGTTTTCGGATCATTACATTCTCCCCCACTAAAAATGATTTCGTCCTCGAAATTGAAGTGGGAACTAATAGTCGTATACTTAACCAATACCTTGATTATTAACCCTAGAGCTTTCACTGTTAACTCCACTATTTAACTTTATCTGTTTATTAATTGGGCATAGGACTGCATAATATTCCTCTTTATAACTGCAAACTCCTATAAATTTTCCTTTATCCTTATCCTTTCTGGAGTAACTACGAATATACTTGCATAGGTCCAACCTATTTTCTTCTTCTATCTGCTCATAAATCCTTTTCGCTTGTTTTTGACTCATCATCTTAGGTTTAATTCAAGATAGACCACAGTTACCTATACCCTACAACATTTAATATTTTACCAAAAAAATTCATAATCTTTTTAGCAATATCTCGACTGTCCAAAATCATCGAAAATTCAATTTTATTAACTAGTTGTACTAATTATTATCTCCAGTAATCAATTAGTGGATTAAATTTTCCAAAACATAACTTTCATCAAAACATATATCCCTTTTTTTTGAAAATATACTTTGGACAAAATTATTTCATTCATCCGTAAAACTGGGTTAGACTACTATGTTCAAATGTTTAGAAACACCTATCGATACCATGAGCTCTTACTGCACCAACCAATGTTCATAACCCACCCAACAAATTAATCCAACACAAAACCATTTATATATCAAATTACAAATACGTCTCTCTCTCATATATATATATATATATATATATATATATATATATATACACACACACACACACACAACCATTATAGGGTATCACTAACCCTATCTCTAATGAGTTACTTGTCCTATGATACTATTGATCCTATCTCAGACAAGTCTGTGTCCCATAGAGTCAAGGTTTATCTAACCAAAGCTCTAATACCAAGTGCGACGACTCGCACTTCTACCTCCTTCAAACCGACCAAAAACTGAAACCCACGTCGATTTAAGGTAAGCAAAAGTACGTTTCATTAGGGTTTATCAGAGCAAAAACAGCGGAATACAAAGCTCACAGCGGAACAGATAAAATATAATAAGATTATATTATTACAGCGGAAACATTTTTGAATATAAAATCTGAATTTACATACCACTACTCCATAAAGACTTAACATAATATACCGATAATAGAGTAAGTACGGCCTTCATATAAAACTCCAGCTCTCTCTGAAACTCCAAGTCTTCATGCTTGAACCTCATCTCGAAATCTGAAAAAACAAACAAACTAACAGACTGCCCGTGTGGAAATTGTGGGCACCCGCAGTTTGCAAGGGAAAAACAAACTACAAGTCAGTCATGGGACTAGTGTGAGAAAACTCTATCAACTAATCTTATACTTTGCCTTATTTTGAATAAGGTACCTTGGGACCACGCCGCATGTCGTAGAACGAGTTTCTTCCCAAGGATACGTACACAACCATAGCAACCAGAACCAAACATAGCAACCATAAACCAGATTTTGAAAACATGGCTTTAGAAAAATGAACGGTTATAAGCCCCAGGTCCCACCACACAATGCAAGCGCACACCAGAGTATAAGGGTTTGCCTTATAATCGCAAAACATGCTTGATATAGTTTTAAAACCAAACCATTTGATATTATAATAATGTCTAGGGTGTGGAAAAAATCTTTTCGGAAATAAATTTATGAATCTTAGCTCGCATAGTGTAACACCCCACACATTTTTAACTTAAGATAGTAAAATAAGAATAACTTAATTAAATATTCAGAATTAAGTAAACGGATTGTACCGTTGCGTTCGTCTCAGAATTCTAGTTCAGATAGACTCCGAGTTTGCGTAAAACAGACATCGTATGAAGAAGTTATGGGCTGTAGAAGTTGTTAGAGAAAACAGGAAACAACCCAGATCAATTTTCGGCCTCTGGACCCACGGGGGTCGACCCCTTCAAGTGGGGTGTCGACCCCCCTACGACAGATTTTGGTAGATTAGGTTTTTTGAGAATTGGACGTTTCTGATGGTTTTTGTCAAATCTGAGGGTCCTGTTTCTCTATTATACATATAAATAAAACCTTAGACCTAACCCTAAACCTCATAATTCTGAGGCTACGATGAATGTAACACCCCGTATTTTTATAACATGTTAAAACCATAAATCAAGGCAGAATTAAATTTTAAAATAAGAATCAGGGGAAACGGATTGCGCCATTGCGTTCGTCTCGAAATTCTGCTTGGGAATGGGTCCGAGTTTTCAAAAACAGAGTCCGTATGAGGGAGATATGACCCTTCGAAGTTTCAGGAATTTTCAAAATTGAAAACAGCTCGAAATTCGAAATTTGAATTCAAACGCCAGCACAGAATGGGCGGGAATTTTCCTGCCCAGGACCAGGTCGACCTGGGGGTCGACAGTATGGTCGACCTCCCAGGGACCAAGTCGACCCTATGGTCGACCTGGGGGTCGACCTGGTGCCAGAACCCAGTTCTGAGCCTGGGTTCATTCTGATGTATCTGATCACGTTTTCAGTCTAGATTCGTCCGCCTAATCCTATATAAACAGCCTCCTAGCCTCATTCTCTTTACACCATTCTATTCTCTCCTTATGCTGCTTCTGGAATAATTGAAATAAATAAATTAAAATAAAACATGAAGACTGTTCTTGAAGACTACGGCTAGGAATTGCAAATTGGAGATTCAAATCAGGATTAGAGCTTTAAGAAAAGGATCAAAGGCTAGTTCAGCGGCTTTGGGCAACGTTGTGCAAATCCTAGCAAAATTATCACAACGCTATTTGATTATCCTTTCTCCGATCAATGTAAGTTAGTTACTTTTTAGATTTGAACGTCTAGATCTATTTGTGGCATGTAATTGAATGGATATAAGAATATGCCTAATCCTTTCGCTTGAATCGATGCTTGTATATGCCTCTGGATCTGATTCTCGATTATGACGTTGAAACTATTGTTAATAGCCTATGCCTATGCCTATGACTGTGAACATGAGACTATGCCTATGACTGAACATAAGACGATGCCTATGCCTATGACTGTGAACATGAGACTATGCCTATGACTGAACATAAGACGATGCCTATGCCTATGACTGTGAACATGAGACTATGCCTATGCCTAAGACAGTGAACATAAAACTATTGCCTATGACCATGACAAGGACAATTGTGGCTAATCACCTATGACTCATGACTAAGAGATTACTGCCTATGATTATAAGACTATTATCCGTGACTATTGTGTTTAATTGCCCATGATTCATAATTATGAAACCATGACTATGATTATTGAGGTTAATTGCCTATGACTAGTACGGTTAGTTGCTTATGCCCATAACACTATAGTTGTAAATCATGTTGTACACCGAATTGGCATTATGTTAGACCAAATCACCTATGCCTATTCCCTAAATTGTGTTGATCTTGTTTTTATGATGTAGCTTGTCTAGTTTATTCCTATTAACTGTTATGTACATCAAACTTATTGGAACAATTATCTTTGTAATTGGTTCGCTTTCGCATGCCTATTCTTTTATGTCAAATTCTCGTGCTTATCCCCTGATCCTTTTGCTAGTTACATTTCATAAGTACATAGAAACTTGTGAAATCATGTTATACGTATGACTACGGCGGGGGAATTTGGGCGTAGCTTAATTTATATAATTTGGCATAATAAATATGTTGATATAAATCAGAATTGCCTATAATAGTAAATATTACATGCATATTAGACTTGGGCGTATAATGGTAACTTGTTAATTGGCCGCAAACCATGTAGTTGGCATATAAGTCTAGTTTTGGCATAAATTGTAAACTAGAATATTAAATCTAGTTCTAACATGAATTGAAAAATTGGATATTTAATCTAAGTTGGGCTAAAAATGTAAATAAGAACATTAAGTCTAGATTAGGCTTAACAACTTATTTGGAACGCCAAATATGTGGCATAGTGATTTTGGGCATAACTATTATGGCAAGTTTGGGAAGGTAGGTTATAGCCTATTCTGATTAATAACTTGAAATTACATGTAATTGTCATGTTTAGCATAACCATGGTTAGTGACACTTAATTTGGTATAATCTTATAAACGTGGTTTAGAGGGAAAGTGGGCCATAATAGTACATGTTGACAATGTACAATAAAAGAGTAATTTTGGCATAAGTAAATTAGTAATAATTTACAAGAAGAATTTGTCCTAAATGAGAAATATATACATTGTAGAAAATATGAATAAGCCTAACCCGAGGTTAGATTGAGTTACGGTATAAGATTGCCCGGAACCGCCCGGCAAATCCAGCAACCGTAACAATACCTATCTAATGTGGATGGTTAGAGCATTGAGCCCAAAAGGACCCGAGGTTAGACTGAGTTGCGGTGTAAATCTACCCAGAACCGATCGGCACATCCAGTGACCGCAACAATATCTGTCTAATGTGAGTGGTTGGTGCTTTAAATGAATAATTTAAAACTAAGAAAAAATTAAGCTAGACAAGTGGGTGAGGTTAAGTAAAATACACTTAGCCAATTTAACATGCTTACTAGACTAGAAGGTGGAGTTAAGTAAACTTACAACACTTAGCCATCGTGGTATGCTGAATGAACAAGGTTAAGTTAAAACAAGGAGGGACAATACTTAACCATTAGAGCATGTGAATTAAACAAATGTTAGGGTTAAGTTAACTAAGAGAACACTTAACCGCTTTAGCATGTTAGCTAAACAGAAAGGGCAGGGTTAAGTAAAAGGGAACACTTAGCCAATACAAGGTGAAGGGGTGGGGTTAAGTAATAAGAAATACTTAACCAATATAACTTGATTTGTGGTAGGGTTAAGTCAACATGAACTACTGATAACACTTAATCAGTTTATCATAACAAATGAATGGGTTAAGATAACTTGAATTGACTAATGACACTTAACCAATCTAACTTGACGAGATAGAGAACTAAGTAGTAAACCTTAGTTAAAAGGACTAAGTTGTAAACCTTAGTTAAGAAAACGACGGTTCGGGGACTAAGTAGTAAACCTTAGTTAAGGGAACTCAGTAGTAAACCTTAGTACGACACGAGAAGGAGCGAACGTCCATCTGATCTTAAAGAAGACTCCAACGAACTGGGAGACGAAGCACGCGGCTTCGAGGGGACGTGAGGGTACTCTTGGTGTCACTCTATGAGGCTACAGATGATCCGCCTGGGCTCACAGAGGTTAAGGTCTGCGTTAGAAGAACCAAGGGTATGCCTTGGTTGCAATATAGGGCAACCTAAAGACTAGGATGGACCAGCGTGATTCAGCGAGACCAGTAGCCCTGTGATAGCGACTCGTCGTCTACCTACCATCTTGAGTTAATCGAGATACGTGAAACGGAAAGGCGGAGAACTCCAACAGACCATATACTTGCTATCTAGTTATGGGTGCGGATGGCCATAGGTTAGTGGGGGCATAGAGGGCCTGCGTATAGTTCTCATTTTTCAAGGTGTGCCTTTCATTAGTTGAGGGAGGGGTCCGGTGGGACCATAGCCACTGGAAAAACAGACCTTAGCATCTGCATCGACAGATATTTGCAAGCTCCCGACCGAGTTACTTGTTTCTTGATTTGCCCTGCCACGAGACTCGGGTCGCACATATAGAGGACATGTGCATCTAGACAGCGATAACGATCCACGACACATACGTGGGGAAAGTCTAGGAATATATACCGCCCTAGGTATTGTGTCCTAGAGTAGGGGCGTCGTTCGATAGGTAGTATAATCCCTAGTTGGAACTAGGTCGCGTAAACCCTAAAATCCGAGAAGCATTAGATAAGTCGCGTAAATCCTAGTTAAATCTAGGAAGCACTCGATAGAAAAACCCTAGGTTAGACCTAGGTAATAAATGACAAATGTACACTTGAGACAAACAAAAAAATTGTGGGAATTGGGATCACATATCTGTTCTTGTCAGTATATACGGATTACTGGTCAGGTGGTGCAGAGGTATAAAAATTAGAATAACAAGGTAGTGGCGAAGCAGAGAACGTAATGAAGTGCATTCAGTTTATCTTACCTTATCATATCTTGTGCTAACCTTATGATTCCCATCATCATGGTGTAGTCTTGTATACAGTTAATTCATGCCATGTTGCTTTTACCTGTTCACATGCTGAAAGTTACTGAACTTAGCAGACTTTATGTCTGACTCTGTTTTCTTTCGCTTTCTTGTCTTCTGTTCCCTCCCCCCAAGGTTCGCAGGGAGGGAATATTACTACTTAGCCCAGTTTTCTTCCAAGCTGAAGGTTAGTCGAAGTTTTGCTTGGATTCTCTTTTCCATTGCTATGGCTGGCTCATGCTACATTGGGGAATATAAATGTATTTTTATGCTTCTTTATTTTGTAAGACAGATATCCTGGCATTGGAAAATAATTGTTGTACAAACTATTTTATCAATCAAGTAAAGTTCTATTTTCCGCTGTTTTAAATTTTGTCTGTCTTGTAATTTATCTGTATCTTTTACCTATAACTCTCCACCGAAGTTAAGGCATTCCTATTGTGAGTGACCTTAACGGATGTGGGGTGTTACACGTGGTATCAGAGCTGAAGGTTACCAGATCAAATAAAAAGATTTGAAAAGTTGTTTTCAAAACGGTTTTTAAAAGAAGCATTTTCAAAAGAAATTTTTTGTTTTAAAGGCATATTCCCCAAAAGCCATACGCACTATCTTCTGATCCTCTGTTTGAATTCTTGTCCCCTTCTTTCTTGAATCTTCGGGGCTCCTGGATTTCTGGGAGGTAACCTCATTGCGACACGATTCCATAGGCTTGATAAAACTACGATACCTATAGAAGGGCAAATTAGCGCCCGACTCCCATCTATAGCCATAGTAGTTTCACCTACAGCTAGTTTTGGAGGGTTTTCCGTGCGATGGAGGCAGCTTTTGAGAAACTTGTCAATATGATTTCATAGGGATGGAAAAGATGAGAATGAGGGAGCTTGGCTAGGGAGCTCAACACAAGGATGAGAAATTCGTGGATATAAACTCGACTCACGAAGAAAGAAGGAATTATAAAACCTAAGACGAGAGGAAGTATCTTTTCCATGGTATGATAGGACATATAATTAAGGACAAGGGCAAGGACGAGGGACAGGATTTTCAGAAGGGAGAATGCATACTTCCACCATCAGAATACCTGGGAGAGAGATAGTAAAAGTCTCTATTGGAAAAGTTTAGCTTCTCGTTTTGATTAACCAATTAGTACTCTTTTGATCTTAGTGCTTCGCATTTGTTCATATCTGCGTCCATAGTTGAATCTCTGCACCTTAGTACTTGTATAGTAGAAGATCCCATTAGTGTCTCAAATCCAATTGGTGTTTCGGCCCGTTTACCTTTGGTTTGTAAGGCTTTGAGAATAACTATATTAAGTGTTGAGTCTAAGAGTAATGCTTATGTTTTTGGTTCCATCGGCTATGAGTTGATTCTAGGCATGGGTCAGTTGGCTAGTAATTCTGAAAGGAGGGTAGTTAGAATTTTGAATTGCCTTGGAATAACCTCGAGATTCCGTGTAAAGAATTAGTTAGGCTTAGCTAGCTAGAATCGCTTAATACATTTATCGACGATATGCAATCCGTTAGGGTGGTCCATGAGTACGCAGATGTTTTTGATTAGGTTAGGAGTTTACCCGTAAGACGCGGGATAGACTTCCGCATGTGTCCAGTTGACAGTGAAAAACCAACTATCCGGTCAACGGTAGTTTTGGGAATGGAGGTCAAGAAGCTTTGCAATCGTAAAGATTAATTAAATAAGGTACAGAATAGTGAAGCTCAAGAAGATGCGACTTAGAAGACGGAAGACTAGATACACGCATCATACCCTTTTTCTTAAGGGTACGTCCTTGATATCTTTTTCTAGGAATTTTATACATACCTCCCAGCTTTTAAGGTATATTCGCTAGGGCGTATCATCGATCTTTAGGGAGAAGCCAATGTATATAAACATGTATTTGAAACATGTTATGATTGATGGTTGCAAATGGTTGCTCGTGGATGCATATACACACCATAGGCGTTAGAACGACTCAGTCACTTTCATATTTCATTAGCATATATGTGTTTGCTTAACGGATTTAACTGAATATGTTATCATATGGATATTTCATATGGATGAATGGCTATGCACACATGTAGTATTTACATAACTAGGTATGCTTGCATACATGATTGGACGCATTGCACTGACATAATTCGCATTAAGGAGGTCAACTGAATCAGTAGACCGCCTGATTTTTGCATTAGATAAAGACATATACACACACTATGCATATGAACATGAAAGCATTAGAACTCTTTTTAAGGACAATAAATGCCTGTGATTGAATGGTTGAGTAGATGGGTGATTGGATGGTAGGATACGTTCTTCCTAACTTGAAGATTTCGGGGACGAAATCCTTTTAAGAGGGGGAGAATGTAACACCCCGTATTTTTATAACATGTTAAAACCATAAATCAAGGCAGAATTAAATTTTAAAATAAGAACAGGGGAAACGGATTGCGCCATTGCGTTCGTCTCAAAATTTTGCTTGGAAACGAGTCCGCGTTTTTGAAAAACGGAGTCCGTATGAGGGAGATATGACCCTCCAAAATTTCAGGAATTTTCAAAATCGAAAACAGCTCGAAATTTGAATTCGATATTCGAATTCAAACGCTAGCGCAGACTGGGCGGGAATTTTCCCGCCCAGGACTAGGTCGACCTAGGGGTCGACACTATGGTCGACCTCCCAGGGACCGGGCCGACCCTATGGTCAACCTGGGGGTCGACCTGGTGCCAGAACCCAGTTCTAAGCCTGGGTTCATTCTGATATATCTGATCACGTTTTCAGTCTAGATTCGTCCGCCTAATCCTATATAAACAGCCACCTAGCCTCATTCTCTTTACACCATTCTATTCTCTCCTTATGCTGCTTTTGGAATAATTGAAATAAATAAATTAAAATAAAACATGAAGACTGTTCTTGAAGACTACGGCTAGGAATTGCAAATTGGAGATTCAAATCAGGATTAGAGCTTTAAGAAAAGTATCAAAGGCTAGTTCAGCGGCTTCGGGCAACGTCGTGCAAATCCTAGCAAAATTATCACAACGCTATTTGATTATCCTTTCTCCGATCAATGTAAGTCAGTTACTTTATAGATTTGAACGTCTAGATCTATTTGTGGCATGTAATTGAATGGATATAAGAATATGCCTAATCCTTTCGCTTGAATTGATGCTTGTATATGCCTCTGGATCTGATTCTCGATTATGACGTTGAAACTATTGTTAATAGCCTATGCCTATGCCTATGACTGTGAACATGAGACTATGCCTATGACTGAACATAGGACGATGCCTATGCCTATGACTGTGAACATGAGACTATGCCTATGCCTAAGACCGTGAACATAAAACTATTGCCTATGACTATGACAAGTACAATTGTGGCTAATCACCTATGACTCATGACTATGAGATTACTGCCTATGATTATAAGACTATTATCCATGACTATTGTGTTTAATCGCCCATGATTCATAATTATGAAACCATGACTATGATTATTGAGGTTAATTGCCTATGACTAGTACGGTTAGTTGCTTATGCCCATAACACTATAGTTGTAAATCATGTTGTGCACCGAATTGGCATTATGTTAGACCAATTCACCTATGCCTATTCCCTAAATTGTGTTGATCTTGTTTTTATGATGTAGCTTGTCTAGTTTATTCCTATTAACTGTTATGTACATCAAACTTATTGGAACAATTATCTTTGTAATTGGTTCGCTTTCGCATGCCTATTCTTTTATGTCAAATTCTCGTGCTTATCCCCTGATCCTTTTGCTAGTTTCATTTCATAAGTACATAGAAACTTGTGAAATCATGTTATACGTATGACTACGGCGGGGAAATTTGGGCGTAGCTTAATTTATATAATTTGGCATAATAAATATGTTGATATAAATCCGAATTGGCTATAATAGTAAATATTACATGCATATTAGACTTGGGCGTATAATGGTAAACTGTTAATTGGCCGCAAACCATGTAGTTGGCATGTGAGTCTAGTTTTGGCATAAATTGTAAACTAGAATATTAAATCTAGTTCTAACATGAATTGAAAAATTGGATATTTAGTCTAAGTTGGGCCAAAAATGTAAATAAGAACATTAAGTCTAGATTAGGCTTAACAAATTATTTGGAACGCCAAATATGTGGCATAGTGATTTTGGGCATAACTATTATGGCAAGTTTGGGAAGGTAGGTTATAGCCTATTCTGATTAATAACTTGAAATTACATGTAATTGTCATGTTTAGCATAACCATGGTTAGTGACACTTAATTTGGTATAATCTTATAAACATGGTTTAGAGGGAAAGTGGGCCATAATAATAAATGTTGACAATGTACAATAAAAGAGTAATTATGGCATAAGTAAATTAGTAATAATTTACAAGAAGAATTTGTCCTAAATGAGAAATATGTACATTGTAGAAAATACGAATATGCCTAACCCGAGGTTAGATTGAGTTACGGTATAAGACTGCCCGGAACCGCCCGGCAAATCCAGCAACTGCAACAATACCTATCTAATGTGGATGGTTAGAGCATTGAGCCCAAAAAGGACCCGAGGTTAGACTGAGTTGCGGTGTAAATCTTCCCGGAACCGACCGGCACATCCAGTAACCGTAACAATATCTATCTAATGTGAGTGGTTGGTGCTTTAAATGAATAATTTAAAGCTAAGAAAAAATTAAGCTAGACAAGTGGGTGAGGTTAAGTAAAATACACTTAGCCAATTTAACATGCTTACTAGACTAGAAGGTGGAGTTAAGTAAACTTAGAACACTTAGCCATCATGGTGTGCTGAATGAACAAGGTTAAGTTAAAACAGGGAGGGACAATACTTAACCATTAGAACATGTGAATTAAACAGATGTTAGGGTTAAGTTAACTAAGAGAACACTTAGCCGCTTTAGCATGTTAGCTGAACAGAAAGGGCAGGGTTAAGTAAAAGGGAACACTTAGCCAATACAAGGTGAAGGGATGCGGTTAAGTAATAAGAAATACTTAACCAATATAACTTGATTTGTGGTAGGGTTAAGTCAACATGAACTACTGATAACACTTAATCAGTTTATCATGACAACTGAATGGGTTAAGATAACTTGAATTGACTAATGACACTTAACCAATCCAACTTGACGAGAAAGAGAACTAAGTAGTAAACCTTAGTTAAAAGGACTAAGTTGTAAACCTTAGTTAAGAAAACGATGGTTCGGGGACTAAGTAGTAAACCTTAGTTAAGGGAACTAAGTAGTAAACCTTAGTACGACACGAGAAGGAGAGAACGTCCATCTGATCTTAAAGAAGACTCCAACGAACTGGGGGACGAACCACGCGGCTTCGAGGGGACGTGAGGGTACTCTTGGTATCCCTCTGCGAGCTGCAGATGATCCTCCTGGGCTCACAGAGGTTAAGGTCTGCGTTAGAAGAACCAAGGGTATGCCTTGGTTGCAATATAGGGCAACCTAAAGACTAGGATGGACCAGCGTGATTCGGCGAGACCTGTAGCCCTGTGATAGCGACTCGTCGTCTACCTACCATCTTGAGTCAATCGAGACACGTGAAGAGGAAAGGCGGAGAACTCCAACAAACCATATACTTGCTATCTAGTTATGGGTGCGGATGGCCATAGGTTAGTAGGGCATAGAGGGCCTGCGTGTAGTTCTCATTTTTGAAGTTGTGCCTTTCATTAGTTGAGGGAGGGTCCAGGTGGGACCATAGCCACTGGAAAAACAGACCTTAGCATCTACATCGGCAGATATCTGAAAGCTCCCGACCGAGTTCCGTATTTCTTGATTTGCCCTGCCACGAGACTCGGGTCGCACATATAGAGGACATGTGCATCTAGACAGCGATAACGATCCACGACACATACGTGGGGAAAGTCTAGGAACATATACCGCCCTAGGTATTGTGTCCTAGAGTAGGGGCGTCGTTCGATAGGTACCATAATCCCATTTGGAACCAGGTCACGTAAACCCTAAAATCCGAGAAGCATTAGATAAGTCGCGTAAATCCTAGTTAAATCTAGGAAGCACTCGATAGAAAAACCCTAGGTTAGACCTAGGTAATAAATGACAAATGTACACTTGAGACAAACAAAAAAATTGTGGGAATTGGGATCACGTATCTGTTCTTGTCAGTTTATACGGATTACTAGTTAGGTGGTGCAGGGATATAAAAATTAGAATAACAAGGTAGTGGCGAAGCAGAGAACGTAAAGAGGTGCATCCAGTTTATCTTACCTTATCATATCTTGTGCTAACCTAATGATTCCCGTCATCATGGTGTAGTCTTGTATACAGTTAATTCATGCCATGTTGCTTTTACCTGTTCACATGCTGAAATTTATTGAACTTACCAGACTTTATGTCTGACTCTGTTTTCTTTCGCTTTCTTGTCTTCCGTCCCCCCAGGTTCGCAGGGAGGGAATATTACTACTTAGCCCAGTTTTCTTCCAAGCTGAAGGTTAGTCGAAGTTTTGCTTGGATTCTCTTTTCTATTGCTATGGCTGGCTCATGCTACATTGGGGAATATAAATGTATTTTTATGCTTCTTTATTTTGTAAGACAGATTTCCTGGCATTGGAAACTAATTGTTGTACAAACTATTTTATCAATAAAGTAAAGTTCTATTTTCCGCTGTTTTAAATTTTGTCTGTCTTGTAATTTATCTGTATCTTTTACCTATAACTCTCCACCAAAGTTAAGTCATTCCTTTGTGAGTGACCTTAATGGATGTGGGGTGTTACAATGAAGCACTGCCATTACTCTCTTTCTCTCCTCGAATCTATTCAGAAATTTAGATTATTAATAAGAAGATTTTAAAGCTCAAGATCTGGAAGAGAGAATCGACATTAATAAAAAGATTATTCAGAATCATGAAAAGCAAGGTAAAATTCTTGATCCAGTCCATTCAAATTCTTACTCTTTCTTTCCCTTCTCTTTTAATGGAAATAAGCAATCCACGGTTATTAGGTTTCAAATCAAATTAAAGGGGAAAAACCATGGATGCTAAAACTGGATCAGATCCAAAATTGGGGAAAGCATAAAAGGTTAGTGGATTTAAGATATATAGTTTAAATAAGAATATGTTATCGTTTACCATTCCCCTATATGTATAATTGAAATGCAATATGTTGTGAAATTAATATACGTTAATAATGCCTAATGTGATGGGTACGAAGTAGGAATAATTAATATGCTAAATATTAATTTGTTGGGATATGAACTTATCAAATCTTGTATAGTAATTAATGTTACTTAAATTTCATGTCAATCTATGTAAATTATGTACCCAGGCCATTAACTTTAAGAATTGAGAAAGTTACATATTGGTTTATGTGATTAAAACAATTATATGATTAAGTGATTACCTGTTAGGAAGGAATTGATTATATGTGAAGAATTATAATAGGCATGATACAATCACATGTGAATTATAAATTATAATGGATAATTAGAAGAAATAAACATGCCTAGACTGTATAGAAGGTTAACGATAAATAAGAAATCTAACCGCTCTTAGACACGAGGTTAGATTTCACTTGTGATTGAAGTCTACCCGGAACCGCCCGGCATATCCAGCATTCACAAGTGGTAATTCTAATATGAGGGGTCTAAGTGCAAAAATTGAAAACATGCAATGGTGCTAAGACATGAGGTTAAGTCAACTTGTGGTAGAAGTCTACCCGACCCGCCCGACAAATCCAGCGTCCACGAGTGTAGGCTTAATGTGAGAGGTCTAGTGCTTATATATAAATACAAATATAGATATGTATATAACAAGATATGAATAAATGGCAATAATGGTAATTAAATGTCTAACTCAGAAAATAAGAAAGGAAGAGATATAATGGACTGAGTTAGTGTGATGCAAAGGAAAAGTGATGTATTCCCCTAAATGACCTAGTTCTGTGAACGTTGTTGCAAGTAAGCCACCGTAAATAAAGAAAAGTAAAGAAATTACTTGCTACCACGGATTTAGATAGGAATACATTATGAAAATAAATCATTGATTCCTTCTATAAAACTGATAAGGTGCATGAAGTATTTTTCTTAATATAATAAGGAATATATATTACAATAAACGAAGAATAATGGTTGCAATATAGGGCAACCTAAAGACTAGGATGGACCAGCGTGATTCGGCGAGACCTGTAGCCCTGTGATAGCGACTCGTCGTCTACCTACCATCTTGAGTCAATCGAGACACGTGAAGAGGAAAGGCGGAGAACTCCAACAAACCATATACTTGCTATCTAGTTATGGGTGCGGATGGCCATAGGTTAGTAGGGCATAGAGGGCCTGCGTGTAGTTCTCATTTTTGAAGTTGTGCCTTTCATTAGTTGAGGGAGGGTCCAGGTGGGACCATAGCCACTGGAAAAACAGACCTTAGCATCTACATCGGCAGATATCTGAAAGCTCCCGACCGAGTTCCGTATTTCTTGATTTGCCCTGCCACGAGACTCGGGTCGCACATATAGAGGACATGTGCATCTAGACAGCGATAACGATCCACGACACATACGTGGGGAAAGTCTAGGAACATATACCGCCCTAGGTATTGTGTCCTAGAGTAGGGGCGTCGTTCGATAGGTACCATAATCCCATTTGGAACCAGGTCACGTAAACCCTAAAATCCGAGAAGCATTAGATAAGTCGCGTAAATCCTAGTTAAATCTAGGAAGCACTCGATAGAAAAACCCTAGGTTAGACCTAGGTAATAAATGACAAATGTACACTTGAGACAAACAAAAAAATTGTGGGAATTGGGATCACGTATCTGTTCTTGTCAGTTTATACGGATTACTAGTTAGGTGGTGCAGGGATATAAAAATTAGAATAACAAGGTAGTGGCGAAGCAGAGAACGTAAAGAGGTGCATCCAGTTTATCTTACCTTATCATATCTTGTGCTAACCTAATGATTCCCGTCATCATGGTGTAGTCTTGTATACAGTTAATTCATGCCATGTTGCTTTTACCTGTTCACATGCTGAAATTTATTGAACTTACCAGACTTTATGTCTGACTCTGTTTTCTTTCGCTTTCTTGTCTTCCGTCCCCCCAGGTTCGCAGGGAGGGAATATTACTACTTAGCCCAGTTTTCTTCCAAGCTGAAGGTTAGTCGAAGTTTTGCTTGGATTCTCTTTTCTATTGCTATGGCTGGCTCATGCTACATTGGGGAATATAAATGTATTTTTATGCTTCTTTATTTTGTAAGACAGATTTCCTGGCATTGGAAACTAATTGTTGTACAAACTATTTTATCAATAAAGTAAAGTTCTATTTTCCGCTGTTTTAAATTTTGTCTGTCTTGTAATTTATCTGTATCTTTTACCTATAACTCTCCACCAAAGTTAAGTCATTCCTTTGTGAGTGACCTTAATGGATGTGGGGTGTTACAATGAAGCACTGCCATTACTCTCTTTCTCTCCTCGAATCTTTTCAGAAATTTAGATTATTAATAAGAAGATTTTAAAGCTCAAGATCTGGAAGAGAGAATCGACATTAATAAAAAGATTATTCAGAATCATGAAAAGCAAGGTAAAATTCTTGATCCAGTCCATTCAAATTCTTACTCTTTCTTTCCCTTCTCTTTTAATGGAAATAAGCAATCCACGGTTATTAGGTTTCAAATCAAATTAAAGGGGAAAAACCATGGATGCTAAAACTGGATCAGATCCAAAATTGGGGAAAGCATAAAAGGTTAGTGGATTTAAGATATATAGTTTAAATAAGAATATGTTATCGTTTACCATTCCCCTATATGTATAATTGAAATGCAATATGTTGTGAAATTAATATACGTTAATAATGCCTAATGTGATGGGTACGAAGTAGGAATAATTAATATGCTAAATATTAATTTGTTGGGATATGAACTTATCAAATCTTGTATAGTAATTAATGTTACTTAAATTTCATGTCAATCTATGTAAATTATGTACCCAGGCCATTAGCTTTAAGAATTGAGAAAGTTACATATTGGTTTATGTGATTAAAACAATTATATGATTAAGTGATTACCTGTTAGGAAGGAATTGATTATATGTGAAGAATTATAATAGGCATGATACAATCACATGTGAATTATAAATTATAATGGATAATTAGAAGAAATAAACATGCCTAGACTGTATAGAAGGTTAACGATAAATAAGAAATCTAACCGCTCTTAGACACGAGGTTAGATTTCACTTGTGATTGAAGTCTACCCGGAACCGCCCGGCATATCCAGCATTCACAAGTGGTAATTCTAATATGAGGGGTCTAAGTGCAAAAATTGAAAACATGCAATGGTGCTAAGACATGAGGTTAAGTCAACTTGTGGTAGAAGTCTACCCGACCCGCCCGACAAATCCAGCGTCCACGAGTGTAGGCTTAATGTGAGAGGTCTAGTGCTTATATATAAATACAAATATAGATATGTATATAACAAGATATGAATAAATGGCAATAATGGTAATTAAATGTCTAACTCAGAAAATAAGAAAGGAAGAGATATAATGGACTGAGTTAGTGTGATGCAAAGGAAAAGTGATGTATTCCCCTAAATGACCTAGTTCTGTGAACGTTGTTGCAAGTAAGCCACCGTAAATAAAGAAAAGTAAAGAAATTACTTGCTACCACGGATTTAGATAGGAATACATTATGAAAATAAATCATTAATTCCTTCTATAAAACTGATAAGGTGCATGAAGTATTTTTCTTAATATAATAAGGAATATATATTACAATAAACGAAGAATAATGGTTTACGACAGTAAATGGTTTAAAAGGGGATCACCTATTATAAATAAATAGCATTAATGAAAATGTTGTGTAACAGGTAGACTTCTCCTAGGGACAAGTGAAGATTATGACTTAGGTTATAATAAACTAATAAGGAAATTGGATAACTGTTGAAATGAGATAAGGGACACTTAATTGTAAATTAAGTAATTAGTAAAATGGGGAAAGCCAGAAACCAGTTGAGAAAAGGGGGAAAATATATGAAATGTTAGAAGTTGTAGTTAATTATAAATTAAGTAAGCTGTAAACTTGGAAGTCTTATACCCGCTGATAAGAAAAACATGTTTAGGCTTGTCCTAAGGACAAGAGGAAATTATAACAAAGGTTATAATAAATGGACAGAGAAACTTATTAATGGGCCTTAGTTAAGAGAACTAAGATAATAAGTAAACAACGATAAGTTATAGCAACTGTGTAAAATGGAATTATGAATAAATGAGAAAGAATGAGGAAAACTTATGAATTAAGTTATATTTAATCATAAATAATGACTGACAAGTTAAACAGAAAACATGTGAATTGAGATATGCTTAATTACATATTAAGTAAAACATGTTATTGTAATGATGAAATCAAACAAGAATATAAAAGAGATTGTGGATTACAGACACTGGGCCACAATCTAGAGAATAACATGTTGTGGGCTTTTTAATAAACTTAAATGGGTTAAGTTATATGAATGAAATTAATAAGTAAGAGAAACTTGTTAATTTGAATAAGATTCTGATGTAAATGGGAAAAACCAAGTTAAATGGAAACCTGGTGAGGTAAGGCAAGCGCGTAAAAGAATGTTTAGACATAGGGTCTAACAACATATTTAAGTGAGGCGCTTGGACCAGTCCGCACGTTTGATAGTGAATAACCCAACGTGGTAGATCATCGTGGTGTTATGAGGCACGAGGGGAGCGCACATTCATCTGATTATTTTGTCGGCTCCGAAGGACTGGAAGAGGAAGCACGCGGCTTCCTGAGATACGTAAGGTGATCCTAGTAGCCCTTTGTGCAGTGGCAGATGTTTTAGGCTGTGCTCGCAGAGGTTGGGTCTGCGCGTAACAACTAGGTGGGTAGGCCCTGACTGTAGAAGCAGCTATGTTGTCAGAATGCTGTAACGCGGTGATACCATGGTGAATTGGCGATTTCCTCAATGGGGAGGCGAAGGGTCACGACCAACGAGGATAGTAAATCGTCAGATACCCGTCATCGGAAACCAGTGGGATGCGAAAAGACTAGAGCTAAAACCTATAGACCATTCACCTTTGGGGGCAGTCGTTTAGCTCTTGTAGTCTTTACCAGTTGAGGGAGGGGCCGAGGTCGGGCCATAGCCACCGTGAAAACAGACCCTAGGTATATCTGTATATAGAGGCCCTTAAAGACGGGGGCTGTACAGATATGGAATAGCTCCCGACCGAGTTCCGTGTTTCTTGTATCGCCCTACCACGGAACTCGGTGTACATTAGAGGACGCGCGGTTAAGGCATCGAGCTACAATTGATGATACGTATATGGGATAGTCTAGATACATGCATGTCGTCTCTGGGTGGTGTATCATAAACTTGAGGGCATTAATCTAGTATGGAATCTGATTTGATCGAAGGTGGCAGTCCGTATGCTTACATAGCATAGTAATGATAGATATATGCGGAACGTAACAATGTTATATAGAGATTCGTACGTCACTACGGCGTTGGACGAGGGACTGCGTATATTTCGATGGTGTTACAGTGGAGACCATGTGAGTGGGGTACCATGGGGTGTACCTTAATACTGGGGGTAGCTACATATATACTGTATTAGGTTAATCTACTGGGAAGTAAACGGGTACGACGTGTGTGTAAGTCTTGAGTGCTGTTGACCCAAGTAACCTAATAAATAAGAAAATATGATTGAACGATATATGTAGTGTTATTCAAAGTGTATAATTTAAATCCAGTCACCAGAACTTGTGTTCTGACCCCATCCTCATAACATACTCGTAGGTTAGATTTGTGGTAGAGACATGATAGCCTTGGATACTGGTTAGGCAGTATTATTAATACGGTAAGGCTATATTTTGACTATATTATATTTTATCCATTCCACTGTGAGATATTTTATGAGCTCTGACATGTTTTATGTCTCTGTCTTTTCTACAGGATACCAAGCAAACCAATCCGAGTTTCGATAGATTGGAATTTAAAAAAAAAATCGGTCTATTAGAATTCGGGTTGTCACATTTGGTTTTAGAGCTTAGGTTTAGGATTCCTATATGAATAGTGAGTGAGCGTATTTGTATTTTTAAAAATATAAATATATTATATATACACCTAGATCCATAGAGAAACCCACTAAATAGAAAGAGTATAATATGGTAGGAAATGGGCTGTTTGTTTTGTACACTAAAGGAATGAATATGGAAATCTGGGACCCTTAGGTAATTTGGGTAGAGAGTGTACAATGTACTTTGTATGGAAGGAAAGTGAATCCCATATGATTAGTATTTTGGGTTAGTAAGCTTGAAAACCTTATTAATTGAAAAAAGGTTGAAAAGAGGAAAATGGATCAGGAATATATACAGTTGAGAAAATTATGGGAGTGTCTAGGAAAGCCTAGAAAAATTGGAAACCCGCTTTGAGTCTAACCCCATTGTTAACTTTTAAGAACTTGAAATTGTAAAAGTTTTGGTAAAATGATTTGTGATGTTTTTAAGTTTTAATCTTAAAAGTTATAGTTTTAAATATGTAAAGGAGTACATATTGCGTTTTAAAGTAAAATAGGGTATATTTTATAAATAGTGATTTCTTTCGAAAATTTTGTATAGAGTAAAATTCTCTTAGAATAAGGTGCATATTATAGAGCATGTATAGCTCACTAATTTTCTTGTTATATTTCATACAAGAATATTTAATAAAGAAAGATTTAAAATCTCTATTTATATGACAATCCTTATTGGATAAATTATTTTGATGGGATAATTTTGTTGGGTAGACAAAATAAGTGTAGAAATTAAGAATAGAGTGGATGTTTGCACCTTGTGGTAAGAGACTGAGCTGACCTTATAGGTAAAAATAAGTTATAAACCCGATTGAGAAATAGTTGTCCTTATCTACTCCAGTTTTTATGATTTGAAATAAAAGATGATTTGTATTTTTTTTATATAACATGTTTTATGGTTTGGCAAAAGTAAACTTTCATGAGGAAAACAAGGTTTATGGCATTTTTAAATTTTTGAAAGAAAGTTTAAATGAAAAAGGCCAAACCATGTTTTAAAGAATGGAGTAGGTGAGGATTAGTGCCTAGGGAAGATGGGAAAAGTTTAGAGGCTATAAAGTAAATGGCGAGAATTATCTGGGAATAATGGTAAGTTCCCATACAATGCGTAAGCATTGAAAAGCCTAGAGTGTTGCTTGAAATAATTATTGGTACATAGCTAGGACTAGTGGTGACTACTGTATAGTAAAAATGGGTAAGTAAGTGTTTAGATCCTGTTAGGGGTAAAACCCAATACTGCATTTCTGTTGGAATCATTCCATTATCTTATTCTTCTTGGGTAGTTAGGGTAACACCTAAACCTGTTGTGGATCCCATAGTTTGGACTTTTCTGAGGGGGACATAGTCCCGAGATTCTTGTCCCATAGTAGTAGTTGTGTAAGGTGTCTGTTCTCCTGTTTTAGTTGAAAGACAAGAGGTTTATTAAATTTAAACTAAGATCAGATGATTAAATAAGCTAAGAAAAGAGAAATGTTATAACTGAAAAGGAAACAGAAAATTCAGTAAAGCAACAAAAATGGAAAATTATGAGTAAAGATGGATGAAGATAAAAAATTTCAAGATAAGATGAAAAAGAAAACCAGTAACAAAAGAAAATTTTCTCATGTGGGTTGTGCTTGGATAGGAAAATAGGAGAATCTTTATAAATAGTTTCATAAAATCCAAGTAGGTTAGAAAATGGTTGAAAAAGAAAAACGGAAGATGCGAAGTTTTCCGTTTTCCACCTTTTTGTGACATAAGAAATCGAATTTAGAAAATTAGATTTTTCTGAAATTCAAAAAATAAAGTTGGTTGGTATAATTTTGGATGCAACAATTGGATGAACTACGCTCCTACTCAGTAAGAGTGTGGGAAAATTTGGATGAAAAAGCATTTTGATTTTCAAAATATTTCATTCATGTAGAACTGCCAGTATATTTAGGATGTGAGCATCATATTCTAAAAAGGGTTTTTGAGAAATTTGCATACACATAGGAGGTACCGCTTAGACATACATGTATTATTATGTTGTATTTCACTTTGCACAAGTGCACGATGTTTGCAAAAGTTGATGCACACATGATGGATGTATATTATGCGAGGGGTTAATTGATTTTTACCCTTATCAAATTTTGGGGACGAAATTTCCTAAGGGTGGGAGAATGTAACACCCCACATTTTAAACTTAAGATAATAAAATAAGAATAACTTAATTAAATATTTAGAATTAAGTAAAACAAATTGTACCATTGTGTTCATCTCGGAATTCTGGTTCAGATAGACTCCGAGTTTGCGTAAAACAGGCATCGTATGAAGAAGTTATGGGATATAGAGGTTGTCAGAGAAAACAGGAAACAACCTAGATCAATTTTCGGCCTCCGGACCCATGGGGGTCGACCCCTTCAAGGGGGAGTCGACCCACATGAAGGTGGGTCGACCCACATGAAGGGGGGTCGACCCCCCGCAGCGGATTTGGGTAGATTAGGTTTTTTTTATTTAGAATTGGACGTTTTTGATGGTTTTCGGTCAAATCTAAGGGTCCTGGTTTCTCTGTTACACCTATAAATAAGACCTTAGACCTAACCCTAAACCTCATAATTCTTAGGCTACGCTGAAGCACTACCGTTACTCTCTTTCTCTCCTCAAATCTATTCAGAAATTTACATTATTAATAAGAAAATTTTAAAATTCAAGATCTGGAAGAGAGAAGCGACATTAATAAAAAAGTTTGTTCAGAATCATGAAAAGCAAGGTAAAATTCTAAATCCAATCCATTCAAACTCTTACTCTTTCTTTCCATTCTCTTTTAATGAAAATAAGCAATGCACGGTTGTTAGGTTTCAAATCTAATTAAAGGGGGAAAACCATGAATGCTAAAACTGGATCAGATCCAGCATTAGGGAAAGCATAAAAGGTGAGTGGATTTAAGCTATACAGTTTAGATAAGAATATGTTATCGTTTACCATTCCCCTGTATGTATAATTGAAATGCAATATGTTGAGAAATGTAATATATGTTAACAATTCCTAAAGTGATGATTACAAAGTAGGAATAATTAATATGCTAAATATTAATTTGTTGGGATATGAACTTATCAATCTTGTATAGTAATTACCATTATTTAAATTTCATGCCAATTTGTGTAAATTATGCACACAAACCAATAACTGTAAGAATTGAGAAAGGTACATATTGGTTTATGTGATTTAAACAATTATCTGATTAATTGATTACATGTTAGGAAGGAACTGATTATATGTGAAGAATTATAATGGGCATGATACAATCACATGTGAATTATAAATTATAATGGATAATTGGAAGAAATAACATGCCTAAACTTTATAGAAGGTTTACGATAAATAAGAAATTTAACCGTTCTTAGACACGAGGTTAGATTTCACTTGTGATAGAAGTCTGCCCGGAACCGCCCGACATATCCAGCATTCACAAGTGGTAAATCTATTATAAGGGGTCTAAGTGCAAAAATTAAAATCATTTAATAGTGCTAAGACACGAGGTTTAGTCAACTTGTGGTAGAAGTCTGCCCGGACCTGCCCGGCAAATCCAGCGTCCACGAGTGTAGGCTTAATGTGAGATGTCTTGTGCTTACATATATATGTATATGTATATGTATATATGTATATAACAAGATATGAATAAATGACAATAATGGTAGTTAAATGTCTAACTCAGAGAATAAGAAAGGAAGGGATATAATGGACTGAGTTAGTGTGATGCGAAGGAAAAGTGATGTATTTCCCTAAATGGCCTAGTTCTAAGAACGTTGTTGCAAGTAAGCCACTGTAAATAAAGAAAGGTAAAAAAATTACTTTCTACCACGGATTTGGATGGGAATACGTTTTGAAAATAAATCATTGATTCCTTTTATCAAACTGATAAGGTGCATGAAGTGTTTTCCTTAATATAATAAGGAATATATATTATAGTGAATGAAGAATAATGGTTTACAACAGTGAATGGTTTAAATGGGGATCACCTATTATAAATAAATAACATTAATGAAAATGTTGTGTAATAGGTATACTTGCCCTAGGGACATGTGAAAATTATAACTTAGGTTATAATAAACTAATTAGAAAACTGGATAACTGGTGAAATGAGATAAGGGACACTTAATTGTAAATTAAGTAATCAGTAAATGGGGAAAGCCGGAAACCAGTTGAGAAAAGGGGGAAAATATATGAAATATAAAAGGGGGAAAATATACGAAATATAAGAAGTTGTACTTAATTATAAATTAAATAAGCTGTAAACTTGAAAGTCTGAAACCCGCTGATAAGAAAAACATGTTTAGGTTTGTCCTTGGGACAAGAGAAAATTATAACATAGGTTATAATAAATGGGTAGAGAAACTTATTAATGGGCCTTAGTTAAGAGAACTAACTTAATAAGTAAACAACGATAAGTTGTAGTAACGGTGTGAAATGGAATTATGATCAAATGAGAAAGAATGAGGAAAACTTATGAAATAAGTTATATTTAATCATAAATAATGACTGACATGTTAAACAGAAAACATGTGAATTGAGATATACTTAATTGCATATTAAGTAAAACATGTTATTGTAGTGATGAAATCAAATAAGAATATAAAAAGGTTGTGGATTACAGACCTTGGACCACAATCTAGAGAATAACATGTTGTTGGCTTATTAATAAACTTAATTGGGTTAAGTTATATGATTGAAATTATTAAGCAAGAGAAACTTGGTAATTTGAATAAGAATTCAATGTAAATGGGAATAACCAAGTTAAATGGAAACCTAGTGAAGTAAAGCAAGCGCCTAAAAGAATGTTTAGACATAAGGTCTAATAACATACTAAAGTGAGGCGCTTGGACCAGTCCGAACGTTTGAGGGTGAATAACCCAACGGGGTAGATCATCGTGGTGTTATAAGGCATGAGGGAAGCGCACATTCATCTGATTATTCTATCAGCTCCGAAGGACTGGAAGGGGAAGCCCGCGACTTCCTGAGATATGTAAGGTGCTCCTAGCAGTCCTCTGTGTTGTGGCAGATGTTTTAGGCTGTGCTCGTAGAGGTTGGGTTTGCGCGTACCTATTAGGTGGGTGGACCTTGGCTGCAGAAGTAGCTGTGTAGTTAGAATGCTGTGACGCGGTGACACCAAGGTGATTCGACGGTTGCCTCAACGGGAAGGCGAAGGGTCACAAGCAACAAGGATAGTAGATCGTCAGATACCCATCATCGGCAGCCAGTGGGATGCGAAAAGGCTAGAGGTAAAACCGATATATCATTCATCTTTCACTATCGGGGTACGGTGGTTGAGGGAAGACGCCAAATGGATGTTTAGGTTGTTTTTCTTAGGGGCAGTCGTTTAGCTCTTGTAGTCTTTACTAGTTGAGGGAGGGGCCGAGGTGGGGCCATAGCTACCGTGAAAACAGACTCTAGGTATATCTATATATAAAGGCTCTTAAAGACGGTCCTGTACAAATATAGTAAAGCTCCCGATCGACTTCCGTGTTTCTTATATCGCCCTGCCACGGAACGCGGTGCACATTAGAGGACGTGCGGTTAAGGCATCGATCTACAATTGATGATACGTATATGGGACAGTCTAGATACATGCATGTCGACTCTGGGTGGTGTATCGTAGACTTGAGTGCATTACTCTAGTATGGAATCTGATTCGATCGAAGGTGGCAGTCCGCACACTTAAGTAGCATAGTAATGATATATATATGTGGAACTTAACAGTATTATATAGAGCTCGGTACGTCGCTACGGCGTAGAACGAGGGACATCGTATATTTCGATGGTGTTACAGTGGAGACCGTGCGAGTGGGGTATCATGGGGTGTAACTTAATATTGGGGGTAGCTACATATATACTATATTAGGTTAATCTACTGGAAGTAAATGGGTACGACATGTGTGTAAGCCTTGAGTGCTGTTAACCCAAGTAACCTAATAGATAAGAAAATATGATTAAACTGTATATGTAGTGTTATCCAAAGTGTATAATTTAAATCCAGTCACCAGAACTTGTGTTCTGACCCCCTCCTCATAACATACTCGCAGGTTAGATTTGTGGCAGAGACATGATAGCCTTGGATACTAGTTAGGCAGTATTATTAATACGGTAAGGCTATATTTTGACTATATTATATTTTTTCCATTCCGCTGTGAGATATTTTCTGAGCTCTGACATGTTTTATGTCTCTGTCTTTTTTGCAGGATACCAGAGCAAACTAATCCGAGTTTCAATATATTGGAATTTTGAAAAAAAAATCGTTCTGTCGGAATTCGGGTTGTCACACTTAGTGCCCCATCCCACTATGTTGGCTACATAGGTATACAACTGAAAAATGTAAAGGGTTTCGTATTGGAAGTTGGATTTCCATCAATGATCCTGGGCTAAGGATCTTTCCAGTCCGATTCAGACCCCCAGCTAGATTCCAGTATCCCGTCTGGCTCCTTTAGAGCGGCAGGGTCGGTCCACCCTACTACGTGGATTAAAGTAACTGCCTGAACATAACATCCCCCGATCTGTATGTAGACTGTCATCTAGGTATATTGACCTAGTCCGAGGCACCTCATCCAACAAACCACATAAGCAAATGCCTAGGCTCCATACCATGGCGTTTCTTTTGGATAGATGGAACGTTAAGTCCCTACCCCTACGGTCTATATTCCTGTTTTGGCTCATTCCGGGTTGTGAGGTCCACGAGGTCACGTCATACACAAAGCTATGCATTTAAGCCATGATTTGATCTTCAACCTCAAGGCCCTGCTTTTCAACAAAAGCCTTGATTATTTCCACTTATCATGCCACACTATCATTATTTAAAACACCAACTGCTATTCACCAACATACAATCTTTGAGCTCGTACATCTCAAAGAAGGGTGTTAAGCAAGAGATTAAATTCTGCGCCACCAAACAGAAGTATGTTTAGTAAATGTCAGTCTATATTATACGAAATACAGTGTCAGACACGAAATCCATCAACAAGTCCATTCCGGGAATAGGAACGAAACCGAAGGCACTTGATTCCACGTCCCCGCCTAGGAGTGCAAGTCCTTGCAAACCAAATACCTTCAAGTATGGTCAGATTATGCCATCACTTTAACCTCATATGGGCCACTCAAGGCATCAACATGCCATCCATCCGATGTGAAGAAATCTGGGTCTTCTACAATCGTCGTCGATATCTTTAACATCAGCATCATGTCGTATAATTATTTAGAATGGATAAAAACCCGGTCTTTTCAAATAATTAGCGTAATTTTAATAATACAATTACGGAACACACAGGCTTTCATACAATCTCCTTCCGCCTTGGATTTGTTAATTAAAATTCTTTAAACCCACTCTCAAATTATCTTAAACAAAATCCATATTTTAACTTTTCTCCTTGAAAACACATCCTTTTTTAAAGATACTTTAGCCTCAAAACCTCAATTAACTTCCCGTTTGATAACTCGTTATCCAAATATAGTTTATTTTGAAAACCCTTGATCCATAGTTTCAAATCAAAACGTTATTTAATTCTTTATTCTTAATTAAAGATTATACTTCCTTCCCAATTCTTACCTTCAATTTCTTCAAATCAAAGATTTGATTAAATCCCAAATTACGATATGAACTTCGACAACTCAATCTCATCAGGTTTCAAGAATAACACTATTGAAGATACCTTTCGCGAAAAAACCCAATTCAGTCAATATTGAACATAAGTTACATAGAAATTGTATCTACTTATATTCGATATCAATTCTCATAATCAACGAATACCATAAGAGGAATAACGATATAATAATATCTTCCAAATTCCTTAAATAGTATATGTTTACACCACAAAATTTCATATCAATTATCCAAAGATTATTTCTATCCAACTTATCTCAGTCAAATTAGGAAACTCGTATCTTAATTAAAAGATTTATCCAACTCTTCGACATTAGATCTGGATATAAATACCATCAAATTATCCTCAATATTGATCTCTGTATCCAGCTTATACTATAAGCGGAATAACGGTGAACTACCTTTTGAATTCCTCGAATAGTAAGAATCATCATCTACTGAATTATTATTAAACATCCGAAGATTTATCTCCAACCACATCCAGTGATTTAGAATCAAAAAATCTCGTTTCAATATCAAATAAATCAATCTAATTTCCATATAAAACATTTCTATAAATCTTCAAAAACATTCCACCAACCATTTACTTATAGTTGGGAAAACAGTTCATGGGTTAAAAATTTCAAAATAGATTGCTTTCAAAGAAAGTGTTACAATAACGTTTCAAATGTGTTACAAAAGCGTTACACAACCATTATCTTAACTACTTTGATTAAAATATCGTTTATTTTAGCAAAACTAAAACTTTACAATTCAAAACACTTTTCCATAATTTATACTAACTTTACAAAAAATTTCCATATTTTTAAAACATCTAAAATAGATGTTTATAGTTATGACCGACAGTTGCTCTTACAACGATCTTTTCAAAACGGTTTTAAATATAACTTAAAAAATTTAACTCGAAATTAAAAACTGCTTTCACTCATTTGAAAGCTCCTGCAAATAGGAATCAAACGTACTTTGTTTCGTGAAAATCCGATTTAAATTGCAAAAGTTATAAGCATTTAAAGTTTATAACTAAAAATACGCGAATTGCCATTATGCGACAAAAGCTCTTTTGATCGCCATAAAAATTATTCTACGATCTTCAAAATACCTTAGAAAACGATTATGTACTTATATTAACCATTCAAAATCATTTTAAATTTATTTTCCCAAAATATTTGGAGTTTAAAATTCTACTTTTATTTTTACTTAATAAATTAAATTCCAATTTCTCTTTAAATCCAAATAATTATATCTTGGATTGACCATCCCATTCGTCGGATCAGTTAGAGATAGTCAGGAAGAGCAGGAAACTATATTTTCCAAACTCAAGCTTAGACACTATCCACTCTGTCATCCTTGAATGTTCCGGTATTTATTTATTCATTTAAAGAGACTTTATCATAAATTATTATCCTTCAACTTTAAAAAAAATATTGGTTTTAATTACCAAGGAGATTTGCCGATCACCTGTGTAATACCATAATTGATGTGTCATGATGTGTGCGAAACAACAACCATTATAATCATTCATAGCAACCATCATTAACATAATTAAATAATAAATGTGCATAAGAATTATAATACTAACGCTTAATTGTTTGTGTGTTCTAAACTACACAACCATCATCTATCATAACAAACATCACACATGCAATCATTAAATCAAGCAACAAAGCCTTTTAAAAGTTTAGTTTTTCTCACCCCGTGAAGTCCAAGCTTTTTCCTAAGGGTCCTTGGTTCCTATTCTTGCCCTCCTTTATCCCTTTCTTCCTTTTCCTTTGCTTTATTTTTTTATTAATGAATTTCGGCCATGGCCACGTGCATAAGGGAGAGGGAGGAGGAAGAAGATGGAAGTGAGATTAAAGTGGAGGGGGAAGGTCCTTTTATAGCTTAGAAAGTCACATGGATTGGTGACATGTCACAAATCTAAGGGAAGAGAAATGAATGGCTTAGATTCATCCTTATCCATTTTCATACTTATCCAAAAGTGTTCTTTCTCATGTGTTTTCTCATCGACTTTCCAATCTCATTTCGAAGTACCAAACAGTAATGGTTTTCAGAAATTCTTCAGCCATATTGTTCGGTTTCTAACGTACTTCAATATTATGTATTCAAATCCAAAATCGGAGTTCGTTTGGATTTTCAAATAATTTATTTTAATTTTGTTTTCTTAATAACTTTTTATATTTGATACGGGATTTCCCCAGACTTCATACATAGCTAATATTCTATGTTCTAAATTTTTCTGGATAGGTCTCAGGTCCCAGTTTTGCCGTTAGGACTATCAAATTCTAGTTATCGGCAAAATTTAGTTTAAATTTTGGCCTTTTATTTTTTCTTTTCAACATACGGATGTCGTTTTACGCGAAGCTTCCCTGAATACTAAAATTCACTATTCAGATCCAATGAAGATAGTCTCACTATCTAGTGATATCCCGTTCTCAAGACATCATCAAAATCGTCTGTTTTTAGTTCAAATTTTCAATCTTTTGCGAATTTTACATATCTAACGGATGCCATTTTTGACGTAACTTGGTTGGTTACCTAATTTCATCATTCCAGATTTAATGAAACTAATTTCATCAAAATCCGAGTTCGTTAGCTACTACTTCCTTTGTAAACTTACTATTTTTAATCCAAAATTCATTCTTTTTAGACTATTTCAATTTTATTCCTGCCCAAATCCAAATTAATTCCGATCTTTGTGAAATTTGGAAATTTTAAATTGGTTCCAAGTTTCCGGGTCGTTATATAGATCTGCTATCTTGACGTCATCTTTGGGTTTGATATCAGAACTTCTTATTTTATTTCTTATATATTGGATCCGTAATCTAACTTAGTATGCAAAGTTGTACTTTCTACTGTTTCTTCCGTACACACATTTATCAATCTCTTTATCACATCTTATTTCATTTTGATTTATTCTATTACGGAAATTACTTCTATTGAATGTTGAGAGCATTTGTTTTTGCTGTCAGTATTTGTTTTATTGGGTAATTTTTTTTGATATTTAGATCTTAATATCATATGGTTTATGGATAGACTTGTTAGAACTTAATTCAATACACGATTGTATTACAAAATTAGATCTTTTTGTCAATACACGATTGTATTGCAAATAGACAGTATCAATTATCAATTATACTCAATAATGCCACAATTGTCAAGTCAAACTGTGATTATAGCAAAGACAGTAAGCAAGACCGATTGTGCACTAGATTGGAGCGGTAAAGAACCATCATCAACATACTAGAAGAAGAATAGAAATGTCCGAGTTCAGAAATGATTCTGTTTCCTTAAAAAAATATTGCAGTCGTATGCACTGATTGATGTGATAGCGATTTGTTTCCTAGGATAAAACTGACCAACCCCGTAATGCAGTGCCAGCAAACGGAGCTCCGATGAAGTAGATTATAGAAACTTGAACAGAGAATTGCTTTGAAGAAGAAGTAGCAAATTGAGAAGAATAACTAATTTGTATTCTGTCTCGTTCTGGGCCAAATTTTTATAGGCTGGAGGTGCCTATCTGAACAGTAATGACCCTTGAAAAGGTTGCGACCCTATAACCAAGCGGTGCATAAATGTACATGCGCATTTATGATGAAGCAGTTGTATCCCTTCAATAGAACGGATATGCCAGATCAAAAATTGATCAAAATAACTCGTTTCAGCGCAATAGACTCAAACTATAATCAGCAGCCTATTTAACCATGAGACCCATGAGTCCCAAGGCACAACGCCCAATTTTTGACACTAATATCATGTCATGGACCCTAAAAGTCTCAAAGCACTAAGTCCAATTTGACATCAATATAATATTGCGTCATGGACTCCAAGAGTCCCAAGGCACTAAGCCTAATTTGACATCAATATGATATTGTGTCATGGACTCCAAGAGTCCCAAGGCACTAAACCCAATTTGACATCAATATAATATTGTGTCATGGACTCCAAGAGTCCCAAGGCATTAGACCCAATTTGACATCAATACAATATTGTGTCTTGGCTTAGCCATACTGTGATTCACAAGCCCTCTTCTCCTTTATTTATATAAGCCTATAGAGAAGTAGGTATTCATATTTCATAATGTGGGACTTAGATTGCTTTCCCATATTCTTCCAAAATTCCTCTTCTTCCAAAATTCCTCTTGCTCATTCATTTCCATTAACCCCCCACATGAATGAGCAGTCGTTCTTAGTTTCACGAATCATTTATCGCATCGTTAATGTAGCACATGGGGCCTTGAACTTTCCTTATGATTACCTATTTGAATCATGGCGAGTTAGTAGACATAAAATGTCCTTGAACTCTAAGGCTTTTGTGTAATTCCAAAGTAGATAACACATGATAAGTGTTTCTTATAATCCTTCGTTCTCTGTATGTGTTCATTTTTGCCTTGAACACCTTCCTGGTCTTATAATTGCTTAGAGAATTTGGCTTCATAATTCTCTTTGAAGCGGCGCCTTCGCACTTACGTATGTGATTCTGTAAAGGTTATTCTCTAATTACTCAAATACAAACATCATTAAAAGTATTAATACTTATCCTTTTTCAACATGTAATGCACTGACTTATCATAGGAATGGTTTATGTGTAATAGTGCCATCAAGTTTCTCTTAAACTTCATTGTCTCTTTTAATCTAGATCATGGGATCTCCAGTCAACTAGGTGGGGTTTCCATTTTAGAAAAACCTTTATTCTATAAGCCTTAGCCCCATTCCCATTGATAAGTTTTGAGCTTTCTCTCTTGGCAAGACTTTTGTAAGTGGATCCGCTAAGTTATCTATAGATTGAATGTAATCTATTGAGATAACCTTGTTAGAGAGAAGTTGTCTTATCGTTTTATGTCTACGGCGAATATGCCTAGATTTACCATTGTATAGTGTACTATTAGCTCTTCTAATAGTTGATTGACTATCATAATGTATACATATTGGAGGCATAAGTTTGCTCCAATTAGGAATGTCTTCCAAGAAGCTTCGAATCTTTTCTGCTTCTTATGCAGTTTTATCTAGTGCAATAAACTCTGATTCCATCGTAGACCTAGCGATACAAGTCTATTTGGATGATTTCCATGAAATTGCTCCATTTCCTAATGTGAAAACATATCTACTTGTAGACTTTATATCATGTGATCCATTGATCCAATTTCCATCTCTGTATCCTTCCACTATTGAAGGATAGTTTGTATAGTATAGACCATAACTCTACGTATACTTTAGATATCCTAGAACTCTGATTATCTCTTTCCAAAGATACGTACCAGGATTGCTGGTAAATCTATTTAGTTTGCTTACAGCATATGCGATTTCAGGCCTAGTACAGTACATGATACTTCCCAGTATACAAGAGTATTCCAATTTGTAGATACCATCACAAGTGTTCTTTACCTAATTTTAGTTCATATCTATTGGTGATTTTACAATAGTTACATTATATTGCTTGAATTTTTTCAAGTATTTTGGTGATGTAATGTGATTGGGATAATGCATATACCTATGGTGTTATCAGAATTTTTACACCCAACATCGCATCAACCAGACTGTAACAACCCGGAAAATCTGAGCCAATTTAAAATTTTTATTTTGTCAATTTTGATGAATTTTGAATATTTAAAATGAATTATTTTAAATAATAACGACGAGAAATTTATTTTGAATAGAAATAAAACGTATATATTTACTTGAATCGACATTAGAATATAAATATTTATTTTAATTATAAATGGAATTGAAAATGGCGCGGTAGTTCGAAAATTCGATTTCAAATTTCAAATGAATGTACAAGATTCAATATAAACTGGATTTTAGCGAAACTAAAAATATTAGAATCTATTTGAAATATCTTTCCAACGAATCCGAGAAATTGAAATTTCATAGCGGAAATAAAAAGTTATGCCCAATTGAAAATTCAGAATAGTCGCTATGGAAAATATAGCCCTTAAAAATGGAAATTTTGCAAACGACTTTCGTTTTCGACGAAACCACTTTTGTTGGATCCGGGATATCAAGTTATTGCTAAATTCCAATATTCATAATTTTTGGGATTAATATGTGAGCGTGGTATAGGAAAACGTGTTTTGACAGTTTCAGTCAATTTGGATCGACCAGAAAATGGCCATTATTCAAACGGTCTCCAAATTCGACGAAACTAGTTTTGTTTGAACCGTATCATCAATACGAAGCTAGAAAATATTTTTTTGGGAAATTTTAGAGTCTGTATGTGGCCCCGGTAAATTGAAATGTGCGTTCAGATTCAATGTATAAATTTATATTTTGATTTTGACGGAAACAGATTGAAACAGTCGAATCGGCTTACGATACATATCCTATTGTGTTCAGAATGGGGGTAATTAGCTAGGGATGACAGGCGGCGGGTCTCGTTTGGAGATCGAAATTTAAAGTTACTTTTTAGGGATTCAATTAAATAAAATATATATATTTATATAACCCTAATCCCTCTCTCTTGCCACCCGTTGACTCAGAAAAATAAATAAAAAAACGAAAAGGGGAAGTCGCGCCTCCATCGCGCAGCGGACCGTCGCGTTGGCCCTCCCCACGATGCCCCACTACCACCGCCTCCACAGCTTCGCTCCTCCTCCGTCTTCTAAGACCCGAACCTCCCCCGCAAAGCTCCAGCACCCAAAAATCCGATCCCCCACCACCTGAAGCCTACCGCCGACTGATGCAGGTCCCACTGCACCACCAGAAGGCTACCGTTGACAGTCTCCACCCCCTCCGACGATCTGAGCTCTTCCTCCCTCTTCTACGATAACCAAAAGTGAGTTTTGTTGATTTAAAATCTGTTTTTTTCTTCAGTTTATACAAATAGGGTTTTTCAGTTTATAAAAATTTGTTTTTAACTATATAAAAATATGATTTTTATTTATTTAAAAGGTTCGATTTTTATTTATTTAAAAGGTTCGATTTTTATATGGTATTCATATGAATAAAGGTTCGATTTCTATATGGTATTCATATGAATAAAGATGCGACTTTTATATGGTATTCATATGGATAAAAGTTTAATTTTTATACGGATAAAACTATATTAAAAATATGATTTTTATAGAGAAAACCGATTTATAAAAGTATGATTTTTATATGCATAACAACAATATAAAGAAGAGATTTTTATATACATAACAACGGTATAAAGATGCATTTTTATATATATAATAACGAGATAAAAATATGATTTTTATATATGTATGATAATAAAGATATGATTTTTATTATATGAATAACAATATAAAAATATGATCTTTATAGAAATGAAATCATTTTAAAGTTATGATTGTTGATTATATGAAGTAGCGGAGATAAAAAAATTCGATTTTTATTATATATGAAGCGAAATAAAAATTCAATCTTTATATAAGAAGTTGAGATATAAAAATATAATTTTTATATAGAAAGAAGCGTTGTAAAAATATATGATTTTTATATATGAAGTGCCATTATAAAAATGTGATTTTTAAAATAAACATCATATTAAAAATGCAATTTTTACTATGAACAGCAGGAAAAGATCGCATTGGAATTTTGGGCAAATCCGAACTGTTCAGAAATAAAGAATGGCGGAGTGGATCCCAAAGGTGAGAACTTCTCACTTTTATTTAATTTTCTAGTTAAAATATATATTAAAATGCAGACGGTGATTAGCAGCACCCAACACCCGTCGTCCACAAGCCATGGCCGACTTGTTTGTATGTTTGATTGTGTTGTGAAAATTGATTGTGTGATGTGGAATGGAATAAAATATTTTATAGTTAAAAATATAATTTTTAACGTGTATATGAATAAAATAAATAATCATAAACAAATTGGACGATTTGTTTATGTGCACCCATTTGACTGATATTGATTGGGATGATAAATTTTACACATCGCCCAACTGCACAAATAAAACCTGTGTTTGATTGTTTGAAACCCCACATGGGTATTGGGATGATATTTGATATACTGTAACGACCCGGATTTTTCACCGTTAATTTAAAACATTTAAATTTGTTTTAAATGATATTAGGAATATAAAATGATTTTTAACGAATTTATTTATTTAAAAACAACGACTAAAATGTATAATTTATAATATAATTTAAAACAAGCTCGAAATGGCGCGGTAGTTCGTAATATGGGGTTTTGAACTTCAACTGAGTATACAGGATCCGATATAAGTCGGATTTCTGTGAAACAAGAAACGTTGGAATTGTATTGGCGATAATTTTCATATGGAAGAGAAAAATTCAGATTTCGTATTAAAAATAGTAAGTTATAGCCAATTTTTTTTTTGAAATAATCGCTTTGGAAATCGTTATTAAAATATAGGCCTTTAAAATAGCCGTTTTGCAAACAAACTCAGATTTCGACGAAATCAGTTTCATTGGGACCGTAGCGTTAAATTATTGTACGGTGTTGAGTTGCGTGGCAAACCGATGTCGTATGTGACCACAACAACCACAAACGCTCGTTCAATTTCTATAACGCGTAATTAATTTAATTAAGGGTTACTTGGGCATAACTTGAACGGACGATCGAATTAGGCCGCGAAACCAATTTCGTTGAGTTTGTATCGTCGATTAGAATTAGGATAGGTGTATAGTTTGTTATTTTTAGAGACCGACAAATTTGGCGTTCTGAATGGCATTTCGGGGCGCGTAAAAATAGCCTACCGGGGAAACAGTCTCAGAATGCGACGAAACTGGTGCCGTTGGATTCGTATTGATTAATTATTGTAGGATTTCAAAGTTTCAAGTTGATTTCATTTATCTAGTGATCGTGGAAAAATCAAATGCATGTTTATTTCTGGTTTTATAAAGGAATTTTTTTCAAACGATGTCGGAATTCGACGAAACTTGTCCCATTGGGTCCGGAATACCTTTTTACACCAAGATTAGCATTTTTATCAGTAAACAGAAGTCGACTGTGGTTAGTTTTACTTGATACTTCACCGTGAAGTTTCGTCATAATATAAAATAATATAACATAATACTATACTTTTCTTCTATAAATTCACGGTTGCCTTAGAATCCCTAAGCCCCAAATTACTTGTCTCGTTCACTGTTTCCTCCTTCAATACCATTTCAATTCTTTCAGTGAAATAAAAATGAGAACTCACTCTATAAAACAATGTTAATTCCTTATCCTCTAAACTAATAACCCAAACCCCTAATTCAATTCCTCTGTGTAGCATCAACATAAACTGGAGCCTTAATATTTCTATTCCCAGTAAATCTCCTGCCTTTCAAAAGAGGAAATAGAGAGATAAAAATCTGATCTTGGACCGTTCTTCTTCTTTTAAAATGGGATTCATGACAAGAAGATCGATCTTGGGTACAGTCCTTTATCATCGGTGCTGGACTTGGGTGAACAACAGCTTAGGGCTCGCTGTCATCGGTCAACTGGTGGTAGCGACGGGGTTGCAAGGTCAGGTGTGGCACGTTGCGTTCGAACATGAGGTGGTGGAGTTCGGTGTATTTGTTTTGGTCGGGGTTCCCACTATGACGTTGTGTGTTTTGGAGATGGAGATAAAGAAACGTGGAAGGGGAGTTTTAGGGTTGTCTTATGTTGCGAAGTAGGGAAGCAGAGAAATGAGAAGGAAGTATAAAAGCAGCAGGGGGGATCATATTCATTTGTAAGGAGAAAGCTGCTACAGGCTTTTGGCCTTGTTAACGTGAAAGAAAGGAGGGTTTTTATTGTGCGGTTTACTGTGTTTAAGGGAAATCATGGTTTCAAATTTGCCTGTAGAAGAAGATGGTTATGGAGATGAAGCTTGCGGGTTAGTCTATAATTTTGGTAGTTGCACAAAGAAGGAATTATATCTATCTGTTTGGAGAAGAGTGTGCTGGTTTAGAGCTGAAAGTTCACTATAGTAATGCAAGATGGGATGGCGTTACAGGGTTAGTGACGCCAATGGCATGGGGGCGTTCAGCAATAACTTTTCCCAAGCTGGTGTTGAATCATGACTGGTAGTTTTAGTTTAAGATGACATTTTTTTTTGAACTGAAATGATGATGAATTAAGGCCATGGCAAAGGAAAGTAGCTTAGTTCCGAACCTACTGAGAGGAAGAAGTATTGGAAACAACCGTGTGTTGGGGAAACGTGATTAAAGTTAGAAGAAAAATAAAAAAAAGGAAAAAGGTAATTACGGATTTTAATTTTTATTAGTCAATATATGTTAAGTTAATTCATAAATAAACTTATAACAACGTAACAGAATTGAATGTGATCGGACTCATTGGAACCAAAATGACGAGATCTACGTTGTGGAGCTAATTTTACTAAGAACAGAGATACTGGAATCTCCTAATAAATTCAAATGCCTGTTTGATTTTAAACGAAATAAAAGCAGAACCGCCAACTGCAAAACAAGGTGAGTAAACTCACTAACTCTGCCTCGTTATATTTTTATATAAACGAGTTTTAAATTTATTTATAGTAATTTCATACTGTGTGATGGTTGTTTGGATGAATGGTTGATAAAATTGGTTGAAATGGTTGATATAGTTATACCGTTCACTATGATATTTCATATTTATGTGAAATTAATATTGATTAACATCTGTGGATGCAGGGAAACAGGTTGGAGGGATCCAACTGGAATACTCAACATTTTAATTTACTGTTTATTTATTTATTGTGATATATCATGTGATATCCGACCGGTGATTGATTATGTTACACTAGCCCAAAATTTTGGTATTTAAATACCGCAAATTATTTTAGAATGCAGAAAAGAAATTGAGGTGTTAAAAGGAAATTATTTCCAAATTAGAAATTGATTTCAAATGGATTAGAAACAAGAACTTGTTTAAGAGATTAAACAAGAAGTTGTTTATAATAATGTTTTCAAATAAAGTAAAATAACTGGCATTGGATAATGTAATAATATAAATTCAAGCGTGAATTTAGGAAGTGGAATTGGAACTCGGCATGACAAAAACGACGAGTTTCATAAAAATCGGGATGTAAACTGAATAGAAATAAATCCACAGGTATTTACAATTGGAATTCGATTACATTGAATTTGCCGTTTAAAGAGAATTATTTCTGAAAGGATGATATTTATGGTTAGAAAAGATAAAAACCAAGTATTTTAAATTGAGATGGTAAGGGTTTTATAAACAGATAGCTATAAATGGATTTATAATTTACTTGTATAACATGAATACCCAATGGGAATTAGTTAAATATGTAAATAGAAGAATTGGATATGTAAATCGAATAGGAAAGTAGAATAACCAAATAGTTATAAATGAATTATGTATAAAATGAAGTAAAAATGGAGATTTTGTAAGCAGGTTTATATTGGTTTTAAACCAATAATTTTGTAATGGAATTTGAAGTCAATTCGGAATTTATAAAACAAATCATAAATAACTTGGGCCTTAAACGAGATTTGTAAAAATGGAAACGTATAATCGAATTTTATAAGCAAAGCAAATCTATAGATGGAAGCTATAGAATTGAATAAGAGCCTATAACATTTAAAATGATATAATTATTGTTTTATAAGCAAAGTATTGAATGTATAAGCATAAAGAAGGAATATATCCACGATTGAAGTGAATATTAGTTTAAAGCAAATAATGTGCAAATAAAATATCTCTAAAGGAATTTAGTTTTGAAGTATAAATCTAAACAGCAATTTTAGCGCTGTCGTTATAATAAATGTTTTGTAAATATAAACAGCGATTATAATGCTACTGTTATACTAAATGTTCTATAATACTACACAGTGTTTGTAATGCTATTGTTAAAAGCAATGTTTTATAAATCAAATATTTGGAACTGCGATTATAACGCTATAGTTATTGTCAATATTTTTCTGTAAAGGAAGTGTGTTCTTAGATCGAACCCGAGAGTCGTGTAAGCGACGTCTTGTTAAAGTTGTGAGCTTTGACTATTTCAAAGTTGAGAATGTTGTTCAATTAAGGCCTGAGAGGTAATTATACCCCAACTTGATTGACTTCATGATCGATGTAGGAATGGTTAAGGTTCGATAGTGAAACTTGGTTAGTAACATGGTTAGCTAATAAATGATTAGTGGTTGGGGTTATTATAACGATGTTTTATAACATCGCGTTAATTTAAAGAATTTGAAATGTTTTTCCCCAAATAAAATGAGGAATTAAGAAAAGGGAATTGGAAATGATAATATAATAAGGAAACTGATTTAAAAGGGCCCAATGTTGATTGATGATAGATCGGTCGAATTCCTACCTGGAAATAAGATCGTTGGTTGCACACTTATTTTTCTTTGATAGTTAAATCACCGACTATCGAGGTTTTTGACCATCTTTCCATCGTCAATACGGAGAGACGGGGATCAGAATTGTTATCTGGAAACCACTCTATATGGGCGTTAGCGTTGCGACCAAATATGTTGGAAATAAATTGAAGACGGAGTTATGCAAGGACTATTTGTTTACGGGATAGTGCCCTCGGTTTGTCCAGACCCAGGACAACTTGTATGGATGAGTGTCTAACAGAGCATTTCCCAAGGGATTACATATTTGATTCTTTCAAACGTACGAAGTTGGTGGCACAGAAAGGAAACTTCTTTAGCCTAACAATCTGAGTATTTTTGTGGGAATCAATTAGTGATTTCCGATGGATCTGGCGATGTGGCATTCAAAGTGAATGGTGGCCAGATGTTCTGGAAGATAATTAAAACCTCAAGCCTCACAACCGGGAAATGACAAAAATCGGGCAGACAACATGGCTAAGTGGGCCGCTCCCATTAGGATGTATAATCACCTATCTAGAGAAATTCCATTTGCTCTTTAATCTATTGATGTTGTCCCTTTTGGGAAACGGTTCCTGATCCCAACCGTTGGTGATATACATTTGATACACTCAAGCGAAATGAGTGGTCGGTCATGTGAGGGCCGGGTTGCAAGACGTTCTTGTTGAACCCAGTGTATTCGTCTCTAGAGATACACTATCGGCAGATGGTCCCATACCTTGTCATGTTGGAAATCCAATCTCCAATAAGCACCCTGCGGTTTTTGATTTTATATTATATATGGAGCGTGAGATGCAAGCGTTCCGCTAGATTCTATTTATTTGTTGTAGACACTATTATAATATCACCATATTTTGTTATCAAAATATTTTGGGTTATCGTATGGTAAAAACCATCCGTGTTTATGTGTGGATTGGTCTTACGATTATCATTTCTTTCGAAAGAAATTTGAAAATTAAACAAATGGTTGGAGTTTACTCACACCAGTCCCATGACTGATCCAGAGTTTATTTTGTTTTGTTTTCCCTAAACTCTTGGGTGCCCAAATTTGTACGGGCAGTCAAGTAGTCGGGATTTTTCAGATTCACTTAGAAGAGCTAGAAGCAGGAGGCTTCACCAGCTAGCTATAGACTATCACACTTTCCGCTGTGTACTATGTTGTATCTGGAAACAGGTATTTATAATTGTTCCAAGGATAACTGTTGTGCTCTAGTAATGGTATGTTTATATACACTTACTGATTTGTATTTCAAAGTTATGTTATCTAATATATTTTATTCATTCTGCTATGAGTTGTGATCTTCGTTTCCTTCTATTCTAATATTTCTTTCTTTCTATTTCTCATCCTCTAACTTCTTTCTAATAATGATTCGTATTCTGTGCAATTTGGGTTGGGCATGTGGTGTTATTAGTCGACTCAAAGGGTTCGGATTTGCGGGTTGTTTCATTTCGTATCAGAGCAGAAGGTTGAGTGATAACCTTGGCTCTGTGGCGTAACTCAATAGAGAAGGAGTTAGAAATACTCTAGGTTGAGTTTGAATGTATATATATGAGCGTGTATTTGTAGATTTGATATAAATTCGTTTTATACTGTGTTGACTGGTTTGTTGAGTGGTTTATGAATTCTGGTCGATACAGGATGTACAACTGTATCGATAGGTGTTTCTAAACTCTCGAACAGAACAATTCGACGCAGTATTGATTTAAAATGGGTAAATAAAATAATTTTGCCTAAAAATTTATTTTGATATGGAAAGAATAATTTCTGAATTGTTGTAGCATATGAATGTGTTGATTGTTATTACAATCAAATGGAATTATAAAATATTGAAATGGTTATATAACCAAGATAAACTAGAATTAAATTCAAACCATAATTTGAATTTAAATCCCAAGTGTTTAGGAAACATTTTCTCAAATATTATGAATATAGCATTGTTTTGAAGGATTATTGAACAAGAATGGATTTTAAAAGTGTTTAAGCACTGAAACCACTTCAGGGGCAAGAAAATAGTACTGATAATGGGTCGCAACATTATCGGTATTCATTTTCAAGTTTCTGAGTGACAGATTGCTACCATAGTAATTTAGGAATGAAAAATTTGTTTGAAAAGGACAAGATGTTATAGAAATTCATTTTTTTTGAATTGAGCTGATTATAAATATGTGTATAAATATATATGATTTCAAGCTAATTTGAAATAAAACCCGGGAATTTGAATTCTGAAATTAAAAATTTACTTGTATAAGTTGAATAAATTGAAATGGTGGAAGTAAATCAAATGAATTGAAATTTAACTTAGGTTAAGATTTATATAAAATTAGATTGAATTAGAAATAATTCCGAAGGGAATTAAATAATGAGGAATGTTGAGATTTGAATTATCAATATGAATTCGACTTATGAATGAGCAAGTTGAAAATATATCGGGTGTTGTTAATTGAGGTTGAATCATTTGGATTCAAGTGTGATAAGTGGATTGACTTAAATAGAAACCAGATTTGAATTGATAGAATGAAAGTGAACTAATCAGTAGTTGATTAGAAAAGAAGGTTAAAAGTTGGGAGTTGAATTGATTTGAAACCAACTGGAAATGGATATAAGTATGCTGAGCAGATATTGAATGGAAGCAAGTGCAGGAGATAGAATTATGCCCGACAAAAAGGTGCATGTTTACAATATTACTTGGGTTTGATGGTTTTATGAGCCTATGGGGCAAGCCGCTTGGCTTTTTGATTTTCTTTTGGATTGGAGAAGGCCTAGAAAGGCGTTGTGGTTGTACCGATTGAGCCATGCAGAGGAGATGCTGCCGGAATTTTTCAGAATTTAAAGTGTTAGAATTTTTTTAGAAAATTTTCAAAATTTTTGAAAATTTCCGTTAGTAAGAATAAATTAATATTTAAATTGAAATAAATTTGTCCAGTTAAACGGAAGTTAAGAAGTGAACAAAAAGGGTTTTTGGTCCGAGTTAATAGGGTATGTAGCATTTTTCCTACCTTAGCAATTTCGAGGACGAAATTATTTTAAGGGGGAAGGAATGTAACGACCCGGATTTTTCACCGTTAATTTAAAACATTTAAATTTGTTTTAAATGATATTAGAAATATAAAATGATTTTTAACGAATTCATTTATTTAAAAACGACGACTAAAACGTTTAATTTATAATATAATTTAAAACGAGCTCGAAATGGCGCGATAGTTCGTAATATGGGGTTTTGAACTTCAACTGAGTATACAGGATCCGATGTAAGTCGGATTTCGGTGAAACAAGAAATGTTGGAACCGTATTGGCGATAATTTTCATATGGAAGAGAAAAATTCAGATTTCGTATTATAAATAGTAAGTTATGGCCAAAACAAAATTTGAAATAATCGCTATGGAAATCGTTATTAAAATATAGGCCTTTAAAATAGCCGTTTTGCAAACAAACTCAGATTTCGACGAAATCAGTTTCATTGGGACCGTAGCGTTAAATTATTGTACGGTTTTGAGTTGCGTGGCAAACCGATATCGTATGTGACCAAAGCAGCCACAAACGCTCGTTCAATTTCTATAACGCGTAATTAATTTAATAAAGGGTTATTTGGGTATAACTTGAACAGATGATCGAATTAGGCTGCAGAACCAATTTCGTTGAGTTCGTATCGTCGATTAGAGTCAGGATAGGTATATAGTTTGTTATTTTTAGAGACCGGCAAATTTGGTGTTCTGAATGGCATTTCGCTGCGAGTAAAAATAGCCTACCGGGGAAACAGTCTCAGAATGCGACGAAACTGGTGCCATTGGGTTCATATTGATTAATTATTGTAGGATTTCAAAGTTTCAAGTTGATTTGATTTATCTAGTGATCATGGAAAAATTAAATGCGTGTTTATTTCTGGTTTTATAAAGGAATTATTTTTCAAACGATGTCGGAATTCGACGAAACTTGTACCATTGGGTCCAGAATACCTTTTTACACCAAGATTAGCATTTTTATCAGTAAACAGAAGTCGACTGTGGTTAGTTTTACTTTATACTTCACCATGAAGTTTCATCATAATATAAAATAATATAATATAATACTATACTTTTCTTCTATAAATTCACGGTTGCCTTAGAATCCCTAAGCCCCAAATTACTTGTCTCATTCACTGTTTCCTCCTTCAATACCATTTCAATTCGTTCAGTGAAATAAAAACGAGAACTAACTCTATAAAACAATGTTAATTCCTTATCCTCTAAACTAATAACCCAAACCCCTAATTCAATTCCTCTATGTAGCATCATCATAAACTGGAGCCTTAATATTTCTATTCCCAGTAAATCTCGTGCTTTTCAAAAGAGGAAATAGAGAGATAAAAATCTGATCTTGGACCGTTGTTCTTCTTTTAAAAGGGGATTCATGCCAAGAAGATCGATCTTGGGTATGGTCCTTTATCATCGGTGTGGACTTGGGTGAACAACAGCTTAGGGCTCGCTGTCATCGGTCAACTGGTGGTAGCGACGGGGTTGCGGGGTCAGGTGTGGCACATTGCGTTCGAACATGAGGTGGTGGAGTTCGGTGTGTTTGTTTTGGTTGGGGTTCCCACTATGATGTTGTGTGTTTTGGAGATGGAGATAAAGAAACGTGGAAGTGGAGTTTAAGGGTTGTCTTGTGTTGTGAAGTAGGGAAGCAGAGAAATGAGAAGGAAGTATAAAAGCAGCAGGGGGATCATATTCATTTGTAAGGAGAAAGCTGCTACAGGCTTTTGGCCTTGTTAACATGAAAGAAAGGACGGTTTCTATTGTGGGGTTTACTGTGTTTAAGGGAAAGCATGGTTTTAAATCTACCTGTAGAAGAAGATGGTTATGGAGATGAAGCCTGCGGGTTATTCTATAGTTTTGGTATTTGCACAAAGAAGGAATTATATCTATCTGTTTGGAGAAGAGTGTGCTGGTTGAGAGATGAAAGTTCACTATAGTAATGCAAGATGGGAGGGCGTTACGGGGTTAGTGACGCCAATGGCAAGGAGGCGTTCGGCAATAACTTTTCCTAAGCTGGTGTCGAATCATGACTAGTAGTTTTAGTTTAACCTGGCATTTTTTTTTGAACTGAAATGATGATGAATTAAGGCCACGGCAAAGGAAAGTGGCTCAGTTCCGAACCTGCTGAGAGGAAGAAGTATTGCAAACAACCATGTGTTGGGGGAACGTGATTAAAGTTAGAAGAAAAATAAAAGAAGGGAAAAAGGTAATTACGGATTTTAATTTTTATTAGTCAATATATGTTAAGTTAATTCATAAATAAGCTTATAACAACGTAAACAGAATTGAATGTGATCAGACTCATTGGAACCAAAATGATGAGATCTTCGTTGTGGAGCTAATTTTACTAAGAACAGAGATACTGGAATCTCGTGATAAAATCAAACGCCTGTTTGATTTTAAACGAAATAAAAGCAGAACCGCCAACTGCAAAACAAGGTGAGTAAACTCACTAACTCTGTCTCGTTATATTTTTATATAAATGAGTTTTAAATTTATTTATAGTAATTTATACTGTGTGATGGTTGTTTGGATGAATGGTTGATAAAATTGGTTGAAATGGTTGATATAGTTATACCGTTCACTATGATATTTCATATTTATGTGAAATTAATATTGATTAACATCTGTGGATGCAGGGAAACTGGTTAGAGGGATCCTACAAGATTCCTCAACATTTTAATTTACTGTTTATTTATTTATTGTGATATATCATGTGATATCCGACTGGTGATTGATTATGTTACACTAGCCCAAAATTTTGGTATTTAAATACCGCAAATTATTTTAGAATGCAGAAAATAAATTGAGGTGTTAAAAGGAAATTATTTCCAAATTAGAAATTGATTTCAAATGGATTAGAAACAGGAACTTGTTTAAGTGATTAAACAAGAAGTTGTTTATAATAATGTTTTCAAATAAAGTAAAATAACTGGCATTGGATAATGTAATAATATAAATTCAAGCGTGAATTTAGGAAGTGGAATTGGACGTCGGCATGACAAAAACGACGAGTTTCATAAAAATTGGGATGTAGACTGAATAGAAATAAATCCATAGGTATTTACAATTGAAATTCGACTACATTGAATTTTCCGTTTACAGAAAATTATTTCTGAAAGGATGATATTTATGGTTAGAAAAGATAAAAACCAAGTATTTTAAATTGAGATAGTAAGGGTTTTATAAACAGATAGCTATAAATGGATTTATAATTTACTTGTATAACATGAATACCCTATGGGAATTAGTTAAATATGTAAATAGAAGAATTGGATATGTAAATCGAATAGGAAAGTAGAATAACCAAATAGTTATAAATGAGTTATGTATAAAATGAAGTAAAAATGGAGATTTTGTAAGCAGGTTTATATTGGTTTTAAACCAATAATTTTGTAATGGAATTTGAAGTCAATTTGGAATTTATAAAACAAATCATAAATAACTTGGGCCTTAAACGTGATTTGTAAAAATGGATACGTATAATCGATTTTTATAAGCAAAGCAAATCTATAGATGGAAGCTATTGAATTGAATAAGAGCCTATAACATTTAAAATGTTATAATTATTGTTTTATAAGCAAAGTATTGAATGTATAAGCATAAAGAAGGAATATATTCACGATTGAAGTGAATATTAGTTTAAAGCAAATAATGTGCAAATAAAATATATCTAAAGGAATTTAGTTTTGAAATATAAATCTAAACAACGATTTTAGCACTATCGTTATAGTAAATGTTTTGTAAATATAAACAGCGATTATAATGCTGCTATTATACTAATTGTTCTATAATATTACAAAGTGTTTGTAACGTTGTTGTTTAAAGAAATGTTTTATAAATCAAATATTTGGAAACTGCGATTATAACTCTACTGTTATAATCAATATTTTTCTGTAAAGGAAGTGTGTTCTTAGATCGAACCCGAGAGTCGTGTAAGCGATGTCTTGTTAAAGTTGTGAGCTTTGACTATTTCAAAGTTGAGAATGTTGTTCAATTAAGGTCTGAGAGGTAATTATACCCCAACTTGATTGACTTCATGATCGATGGAGGAATGGTTAAGGTTCGATAGTGAAACTTGGTTAGTAACATGGTTAGCTAGTAAATGATTAGTGGTTGGGGTTATTGTAACGATGTTTTATAACATCGCATTAGTTTAAAGAATTTGAAATGTTTTTCCCCAAATAAAATGAGGAATTAAGAAAAGGGAATTGGAAATGATAATATAATAAGGAACTAATTTAAAGGGGCCCAATGTTGATTGATGATTGATCGATCGAATTCCTACCAGGAAATAAGATCGTTGGTTGCACACTTATTTTTCTTTGATAGTTAAATCACCGACTATCGAAGTTTTTGACCATCTTTCCGTCGTCAATACGGAGAGACCGGGATCAGATTCATTATCAGGAAACCACTCTGTATGGGCGTTAGCGTTGCGACCAAATATGATGGAAATAAATTGAAGACGGAGTTATGCAAGGACTATCCTGTTTACGGGATAGTGCCCTCGGTTTGTCCAGACCCAGGACAACTTGTATGGATGAGTGTTTGCCAGAGTATTTCCAAAGGGATTACGTACGTTGATTCCTTCAAACGTACGAAGTTGGTGGCACAGAAGGGAAACTTCTTTAGCCTAACAATCAGAGTATTTTTGTAGGAATCAATTAGTGATTTCCGATGGATCCGGCGATGTGGCATTCAAAGTGAATGGTGGCCAGATGTTCTGGAAGATAACTAAAACCTCAAGCCTCACAACCGGGAAATGACAAAAATCGGGCAGGAAGCATGGCTAAGTGGGTCGCTCCCATTAGGATGTATAATCACCTATCTAGAGAAATTCCATTTGTTCTTTAATCTACCGATGTTGTCCCTTTCAGGAAACGGTTGCTGATCCCAACCGTTGGTGATATACATTTGATACACTCAAGCGAAATGAGTGGTCGGTCATGTGAGGGCCGGGTTGCAAGACGTTCTTGTTGAACCCAGTGTATTCGTCTCTAGAGATACACTATCGGCAGGTGGTCCCATACCTTGTCATGTTGGAAATCCAATCTCCAATAAGTGCCCTGTGGTTTTTGATTTTATATTATATATGAAGCGTGAGATGCAAGCATTCCGCTAGATTCTATTTATTTGTTGTAGACACTATTATAATATCACCATATTTTGTTATCAAAATATTTTGGGTTATCGTATGGTAAAAACCATACGTGTTTATGTGTGGATCGGTCTTACGATTATCATTTCTTTCGTAAGAAATTTGAAAGTTAAACAAATGGTTGGAGTTTACTCACACTAGTCCCATGATTGATCCAAAGTTTATTTTGTTTTGTTTTCCCTAATCTCTTGGGTGCCCAAATTTGTACGGGCAGTCAAGTAGTCGGGATTTTTCAGATTCACTTGGAAGAGCTCGAAGCAGGAGGCTTCACCAGCTAGCTATAGACTATCATACTTTCCGCTGTGTACTATGTTGTATCTGGAAACATGTGTTTATAACTGTTCCAAGGATAACCGTTGTGCTCTGATAATGGTATGTTTATATACAGTTACTGATTTGTATTTCAAAGTTATGTTATCTAATATATTTTATTCGTTCGGCTGTGAGTTGTGATCTTCAATTTCTTCTATTCTAATATTTCTTTCTTTCTATTTCTCATCCTCTAACTTCTTTCTAATAATGATTCGTATTCTGTGCAATTTAGGTTGGGCGTGTGGTGTTATTAGTCGACTCAAAGGGTCCGGATTTGCGGGTCGTTTCACATACGCTAACCCCAATAATTAGCTGTATGTCGATCGATTGATTGACAAGCTGTCATAAGCATTGAATATTTATATTTGATGCTTAGACAGTGTAGAATGCACTTTGAATGATGGTTGATTGTTTATCGTTGTTGTTGTATACATGTGTGTATGAAATCCATATAAATAAAATTATATGGTAACTGACTGTGCCTGAATCCAGTTCAGAAAGAATGAATATTTTAAAATAACGATTATTTTAAAATAACGAATATTTTAAAATAATATTCAGTAAAAGATCAAAATCTGATTTTGATGTCCGATTTGGGATGGACACGAATATATTTAAATATATAAAGCCGTGTTGATTAGATTAACGCCATTTTGATGTGAACGATATTTAAATCAATTTTATTCATTTTTATAATAAATATCGAAAAAGAATTGATTTCAAAATATAATGTTTTGAAAATACTATCATTTATATATCGATGATATGGAATATTCAATTTTGATTTGAAATTGAATATGAAGTTGAAATCATTTTGAAAACGAATTTAAAACAATTTATAAAATATGTTTTAAATGGAAATCGATGAAATATATATTATATATATAATATAATGCCCTGAATAGAACGCGCCGCGACAGTTCGTGAGTTTCGACCATTGACTTCGAACGGACATTTCGGGAGATCCGACCGTCGGATTCTCCTAAAACCGATACCTTTGGGTTCGTATCGAAAAGAACTTTCTAATGAATATTGGATATTTGAAATCTAACAGCTGGATTTGGAATTATGTCCAAATCAAATTTGGAAAAGGTCTCTGTAAATGCAGTTCGAATGGAAATTGATTGTACGGGCCTTGATATATTTATTAAAAATATCAATAATTTGTGTAAATTCATAACAAATGATTTGGAAAGAATTGGGATGAAAAATTCCATATTTGAAAAGATAAAAATATATTTTTATCGAAATGAACTAGTTATGAACTAGAATTATGAAATCCAATATTTTTAAATAAATAAATTGGATTTGAAATGGTTTTAAAAATAACCGGAATTTCTAATATATGAATTGGAATGGATTTGGATCGAAATTATCTTCGGAATATTTCGATATTGGATTCCGTGATTATACGGATATTGTGGAGGAATTTGGAAGATATATATATATATATTGTTATTCCAATACGGTATTTGTTGATTCCAGTATTTGATATTGAATATAAGCCGGTATATTTTCTATTTAGAGCCTTGTATTTAATATTAAATGTGATTTTGGGTTTGTCGTGAATGGTGTCTTCATTAACACTTCTCTTGAATCCAGTTGAGAAAAGATTAAATCTTTTAATTTAGATTTAATGAAGTATACCAATTAATTGATAGTTAATTGGAATGGAATTGAAATTGGTCTTTGGGTTTATCATGAACGGCATTTTAAATAACACTTGTTCTTTAACCCGATTAACAATGGAATAAGATTTTGGATTGTCATGAATGGTATCTTTCATAATACTGTTCTTAGACCCAATGGAGTTAAGAAAATCAGAAACTACCTGGTGATTAGTTGAGTTGAATGGTTTCCTGGGTATTGATCTGATGTTGGTTTCGGCCTTCGGGGTTAATACTTAGGGAATTGTTCACTTGCTAATTTACGGTTAAAGGCTGCTGGAATAGAATGTGATTTTGGGTTTATCGTGAACCGTGTTTTAAAGGACATTGGTTCTTTAACCCAGTTAAAGACAGGAATAAGATTTTGGGTTGTCGTGAATGGTATCTTTAATAATACTGTTCTTAGATCCAACGGAGTTAAGAAAATCAGAAACTAACTAGAGATTAGTTAAGTTGAATGGTTTCCTGGGTATTGATCTGATGTTGGTTTCGGCCTTCGGGGTTAATACTTAGGGAATTGTTCACTTACTAATTTACAGTTAAAGGCTGATGGAATGGAATGTGATTTTAGGTTTATCATGAACCGTCTTTTAAATGACATTAGTTCTTTAACCCAGTTAAATACAGGATATGATTTCCCAAGTTAAACAATCGTTAATATTGATTTTTGGGAAGATTAACACCAAGTGGAGTTTTAATGTATATTTAATTAGATTGAAATGATATCCAAAGTAAGATTAAAGAATAAATTTAAAGAATCTTTCTTTGATAAAATTAATGGGAGCCTTTCCCATAGTATAAGAATATTTGAATAAAGGAATATTCTGGATTGGAATGAGGCCTATGTTGTGTTTTTATAGCACTTATTTATTATATACGCGAGTTATTCAGAAAGATCAGGTTTATCCCATTCTGAATAACCGATTCGACGATATGTCGAGAATGAAGACGGTGGTTGAAGACCGGAGGTCTTCACATCGTTTGGATGATTACTGATGTCTTGGTTGGGCTGTACACCCAAGACAAGGTAATAAGTGCTGATCGTCCAGATGTACTTGGAGATCAACGGATATGCGAGGGCCTCTCCCCTGTACTGGACATATGGGGGAGGAATAAGGTGCCTCCAGTTTTGTTCAGACCCAAAACGAACTTGTAAATGGGTGTGTGTCTGACATCGGATTTCATTCTGTGTGATTAATAGACATCGATTTGCATAGCGTGAATTGCCTGTGTGGCATGCTGAGATGCAAATGATCAAGACTTCTGTTGAAAAGCAGAGTCTAGTGGTTGATGATCAAAGCATGGCTTTAATACAGCGTAGCTTTGTGTAGCGTTAATTCGCGAGCCTCGCACCCCGGTGTGAACCAGAAACGGGAGAGGACATCAGGTAGGGCATGCGTTTCCTTCTAGCTAGGAGTGGTGCCAGCATTTTACTAGCCCTAGCATTTTACTTATGTGGATGATGGATTGCGAGGCACTTCGGTTATGTTGGTCGATCCGGTGCCGATGGAGTCATTTGGCTCATTTATGCCCCATAGTGCGGGGAAACGTATTGTTCAAGGTTTTTTAATCCACATTGCACTTTGATGGGCCATCCCTGACGATCCAAGGGCCCACCTGAGTATGGGTCCTGAGGGGCGGGCTAGAGCGTCTCGAAGCGGTAAGGACGATCCCTTGCCTTGGTTCATAGATGGAAATCCAACTTCCAATATGACACTTTGCAGTTTTGATTGTAGAGCCTAGAATTGGCGACATGATATATGGTACCCATGCCGCCTAGGATTGATTCATTTATATTTTAAGTTGTTTTATACACCATGCACTTATATAATATCAAATGATTTGTTTTAAACGTACCAAGCATGTTTGGCTATTATAAGGGAAAACCCTATCCTCCGGCTTGTGTTGCATTGTGTGATGGGACCTGGGTCTTATAATAGCTTCATTTTCTTTATTTAGCATTGCGCTGCTTGTTATACGCACTGGTATTTTTGGGGTTAAAACCTGTTCTGTGCTATATGGCATGGTCCCTTGATTTACCAAACTTTAAAGTAATGTTTTAAATAACTGTTTTAATTCTCACACCAGTCACATGACTGAGCTAGAGTTTATTGTTTTAACCTAAACTCTGGGTGCCCCTATTTTCCACACGGGCAACTAGTAGTTTTGGTTTTGCAGATTTATATTTACAGGATCCTGATTTACAGCTGGAATGATACTCAGAAAGCTCTGTATCCGTGTATTACTTTCAGTTGTATTTTGTATTATTTTTCCACTGCATTGTAAATTGTAAATCTATGATATTTAGTAAATGTGCAATATTTATTCATACTCTGTATATTCTTGTATTCTGATGTAAATTGTTGTAATAACAATGAAATGTTCTTTTGTTTGTGTTCTGACTCGTCTTGTTCTCAAAGCAATCCGGGCTTTCCTTCATGGGGAAGTTCGGACTATTACCTAGATCTTTCATATCGAATATAGGGGATAACATATCCTTTGTAGATGTTATTATGGCCTTGTTATTGCCAAGGATCAATAGGTCATTAATATAAAGACAAACAATGACATATCCAATATGTGTATGTTTTATGTACACACATTTATCTGATTCATCTATCGTGAATCCATATGATAACATAGTATTATCAAACTTCTCATGCCACTGTTTTGGAGCTTGCTTAAGGCCATTAAGTGATTTACCAGTTTGCAAACTTTATTCTCATTTTCTGAGCTTAGAAATCCTTCAGTTTGTTTCATATAGATTTCTTCCTCTAGTTCACCATTCAAGAATGCAGTATTAACATCCATGTCATGTATGGATGTAATAAGCTATATTATCCATGTTACTGGTGAATATGTATCAAGACAGCCCAGGTCTTCCTTTTATCTAGATCCTTGGACTACGATCTTTGTACTTGAATATTGAACCATTAGGTTTCAATTTCTTTTTAAATATCCATTTATTACCTAAGATCTTACATCCTTAAGGTAAATCATCAATTCCCATGTATGATTGGACATAATGGATTCAACCTTATTGTTAATCGCCTCTTTTCAATAAGGGCATCGCTAGAAGACATAGCTTGTTTGTATGTCAATGGATCATCTTCTAACATAAAGGTATATAATTCTGATCCAAATGTTTTTAAGGTCCTTAACCTCTTACTTTTTCTTGGTTCTTCCACTTGATGCTTAGCACTACATTGCTGAGTATTTTTTTTTAATATCCTCAAGAGACTTAGGAACTTCATCTTCCCTTGGTCTCTTAGGTGTATGATTTTCAATACCCTGTTTCAAGGGGAATATATGTTCGAAAAATCTAGTGTTCATCGACTCAATGATGGTATTTTCATGAATATCATCAATTTCAGATTTGTGTACCAAAAATCGATATGCGGCACTGTTTTGTGCATACCCAATGAATACGCAATCAACTCTTTTTGACATTCTTTGGTTTTGTAACCTCTACCTAGGCAAGGCACCCCACACTTTTAAGTGTTTATAGGATGGTGGTCTATTTTTCCAAAGTTCATGAGAAGATTTAGATGTTTTCTTTCGGGGTATTTTATTTAAAATATGATTTCCCAAAAGAATAGCTTCTCCCAAAAAGTTCTCTGGCAAGCCAAAATAAAGCATTTATCATTTCTTTAAGAGTTTTATTTTCCGTTCGGCTGTACCGTTGGATTGAGGTGAATATGGTGCTGTAATTTGGTGTAAAACACCATGTACAGCGCAAAATTCTTCAAAAGGGAATATATATTCTCCTCCTCTATCATTTCTTAAAGCTTTGATTTTCTTGTTGAGTTGATTCTCAACTTCCGATTTGTATTGTTTAAACACATCAAATCATATGTTATATCTAGCGGTTCTGTTTCTCGTTCAACATGATGAAACGAGTTTCTTGTCAATTTTGCTTCTGCAGAAATTTGACATTTATAATTGGTGTCTAGATTAATCTATTTGTGCAATGTATCAAAGTTTGCATGCCCTAATCTAGAATGTCACATGTTGGAAGAATCAACAATATAAACAAAAGATTCACTTTTATTCATATCAGTGTGTGGTACAATAGTGGTTACATTTTCTTTAAACGAACCATCACATATATATCCTCTTCCTACATATACTCCATTCTCAGCTTCAAGGATTAATTGAAATCCATGTTTGCTGAGCAATGATCCTGAAATCAGGTTCTTACGAATTTCTAGAACATAGAGAACGTCATTTAAAGTTAGTTCCTTTCTAGGTTGCATTTTGATATTACTGCACATAAATTCATATCAGCAATGCCCTTTTGGAGATTCCAGCCAAATTTTCTTTTGATGTTTTAGGAACATATTTAGTCAGAAATTTGGCAAGTCCCAATGTTGTTAGATAAAGCAACATTTTTCTATTGTTAATGCTTAAAATTAATGATGTTGAACTTCTCTGGCCTTTCTCCATGAGATAGAGCCATTGTTGGAACCATTGGTGCAATCAAAGCATTGGTCACCATCTGTGTCAGTGTAAAATTATTGTTGCTATTTCACAACATAGCTTATTGTCGTCTGCAACAATCAATATTGTTTTAAGATTGTTAGAACTTTTTGTTAATACACGATTGTATTACAAAATTAGATCTTTTTGTGTATACACGATTGTATTGCAAATAGACAGTAACAACCATCAATGTTACTCAATAATGCAACAATTGTCAAGTCAAATTGTGACTATAACAATGACAGTAAGCGAGACCGATTGTGCATTAGATTGGAGCGGTAAAGAACCGTCACCAACATACTAGAAGAAAAATATTTCAGTAATGTCCGACCCCAGAAATGATTCTGTTTCCTTAAAACAATATTGCCATCATATGCACTAATTGAAGTGATAACAATTTGTTTCTCAGGATAAAATGAACCAACCCCGTAGTGCAGTGCCAGCAAACGGAGCTCTGATGAACTGAAGTAGATTATAGAAACTCGAACAGATAATTACTTTGGAGAAGAAGTAGCAAATTGAGAAGAATTACTAATTTGTATTATGTCTCGTTTTGGGCTAAAATTTTGTAGGCTGGAAGAGGTGCCTATCTGAACATTAACGACCCTTGAAAAGGTTGCGACCCTTTAACCAAGCAGTACATAAATGTACATGCACATTTATGATGAAACGGTTGTATCCCTTCAATAGAATGGATATACCAGATCAAAAATTGATCAAAATAACTCGTTTTCAGTGCAATAGGCTCAAACTGTAATCAACGACCTATTTAGTCATGAGACCCCATGAGTCACAAGGCACAAAGCCCAATTTTTGACACTAATATCATGTCATGGACCCCAAAAGTCCCAAAGCACCAAGCCTAATTTGATATCAATATAATATTATGTCATGGACACCAAGAGTCCCAAGTCACTAAGCCCAATTTGACATCAATATGATGTTGTGTCATGGACTCCAAGAGTCTCAAGGCACTAAACCCAATTTGACATCAATATGATATTGTGTCATGGACTCCAAGAGTCCCAAGGTATTAGGCCCAGTTTGACATCAATATAATATTGGGTCTTGGCTTAGCAACACTGTGATTCACAAGCCCTTTCCACCTTTATTTATATAAGCCTATAGAGAAGTAGGTACTCATATTTCATAATGTGGGACTTAGATTGCTTTCCCCACTTCTTCCAAAATTCCTCTAGCTCATTCATTTCCAACAAGACCGAGTAACTAGAACACTATTTAATCGTGGAGATAACAAAGATATAGGAGCTTAGAGGCAATTGTTTTTTTTTTAAAATCAAATGCACTGATTTTTTTGTATGTATCATATATTTATTAGTATGTCTCAAATTTAAAGATGTTATTCAGATACATTCATGCGAATGTAGAAAGGAAAACTATGGTTTTCTTATTTATGGAACTTATGTTGCTTTATTTACAAAATTCTCAAAAATGCATATGTGTTGCAATGTAAAAGTTACCTGACATACCTTTTATACAAGCGTTAATTCATTTTTACATGTATTCAGCATGTACTTGAATAAGCCCTTTAATAAAATCAACCTAAATATTTCTGCTAAAATGTTTCACCACATTCTAGCAAAAAACCATAAATGAGGCAGTGATGGTTTTAATTTAACACTTATATAAATGTTTGCACATAGTTTTCTTATATTTCATTCTCCATGCAATATATAGTTTGTTGAATAATTTAATTCAATGCATAGTCTGTCCATTTGCTGGCTCAATCATTTCTGTACATGCAACTTCATTTTTTTCATTTATTTAGCACTGAATAGTAGCACATAAGTATTTATCCAAATTTATCTAGCCGCTTCTCAAGTAACGCTGCTTTAATAATATTTCTTTCGTACAAATTATCTAGTATGTTTTAGGCTGAGATGACAAAATAAAGTTTGCAAAACATCAAATTCGAGTATTTTTCACACATTTTCTTTTCCAAATTTCTTAGTTTTCATGTTACTATTGTATGAAGAAATATTACACCATTGTTTGTTTATAGGTATTGCTTTAAATTTATGTTCAGTCCTATTTCTTCATCACCTCAATTTACAACTGATCTATCTAGTCTTCTAGCCTTGCATAATGGAAAAATATATGAAAATTAGGTATAAGCTACAAGAATTTTTGGTTATGGCACTCTACAACAAGATGAGGGCAATATAAGGTTGAAGTACAATATTTTTCTCCCTTTTTCTTAATTGTGGAAAAGCCATCTTCTTCTAGTAGCAAATTAAATATATGGATTTGCTTTAAAATTATTATTGAACAACATGTTCATGTTCTCATATCTTTACATGTCATATGTTTGATATATTGATTTAGAAAGCTTGGAGCTATGTTTATTTACAAAGCCATGTTGAAGTATGACACTGGAAGCATTGCGTAAGTGTTATTTTATCTATTTTTTGTTTAGATTGAAATTCATATCTTTTTTGTTTAAATGCGTATATTTTGTTGGTTTAACATCATGACCTCATTCTAGCAATAAACCATAGATGAGGCAATGACGGTTTTAATTTAACACTTACATAAAGGTTTGCACACAGTTTTCTTATATTGTAAAAATGTATAGGTAATTTTTATTCTAATCCACATTTTTAATAAGTTAATTAAAACGACCCAAACTCTCCCTTATGAGAAAGCTCGGATTGAGTTGAGAACACGACAAATCTAAACACAAACAATAGAACATTTCATTGCTTATTAAAACAATTACATCAGAGTACAAGAGTATAAAAGAGTATGAATAAATAACACACAACAAAAAAATATCAGAGATTAAAATACATTACGTAGCAGTGGAAAAATAATACATAACTCAACTGAAGGAGATATACGGGTACAAAGCTTTCTGAATATAGCTCCAGTTGCAAACCAGGATCCTGTGAATATAATATCTGCGAAACCAAAACTACTAGCTGCCCATGTGGAAAATATGGGCACCCAGAGTTTAGGTTAAAACAATAAACTCCAGATTAGTCATGAGACTGGTGTGAGAACTAAAACAGTTATTAAAACTTTACTTTAGAAATAAAGTAAACCAAGGGACCACGCCTTATAACACGGAATGGGTTTTCTCCCAAGAATACCGGTGCATAAAACAAACAGCGTAATGCTTTTTGAAAAATGAAGTTATTATAAGACTCATGTCCCATCACACAATGCAACGTAAGCCGAAGGATAGAGTTTTACCTTATAATAGTCGAACATGCTTGATACGTTTAAAAAATATATCATTTGATACTATTATAAGAGTATAGTATCAAAAACAACTTCAAATATAAATGTATCAATCATAAACGGCATAGTACCCCATCCTACTATGTCGCCATACTAGTTCTACAACTAAAACCGAAATGTCACGTATTGGAAATTGGATTCCACCTATGAGTCGAGGCCAGGGATGGCTCCTCACCGATTTGAGATACTCTAGCAAATGCCTCAGGATCCCCTGTAGTGAACCCTTGGAACGGTTGGGCCGGTCCACCCTTAGTTATGTGGATTAATTATTCCTGAACACATGTTTTCCGGTCCCACCGGACCTATCCATTGGCCCCGTAGTGACCGATATATCCGAGGCGCCTCGCTATCCATCATTCACATTGGTAAAAAATATAAATGTCTGGGCTCCATACCATGACAACACCCATAGCTAGAAAGAAACGTTGTCCACTACCAACGGTCCGATCCCGTTTTTAACTCATACAGAGGTGTGAGGCTCGCGAATTAACACTATACACAAAGCTATGCTATATAAAGCCGTGCTTTGATCATCAACCACAAGACTCTGCTTTTCAATAGAATCCTTGATCATTGCATCTCCGCATGCCACACAGACAATTCACGCCATGCAACTGAAGTCTATCAATATATAACTTCTAAACTCGTACGTCTTAGAGAAGGGTGTTAAGAAAGAGAATAAATTCTCTGCCACCAAACAGATATATATTTAATATAGATCAATCAACACAGAATAAAATCCAATGTCAGACACACATCTATTTACTTGTTCGTTCTGGGTCTGAACGAAACCAGAGGCACCTTATTCCTCATCCTATAACCCAATATAGGAGAGAGGTCCTCGTATATCCGGTCGATCTCCAAGTACATCTGGACGATCACCACTTATTACCTTATCTTGGGTGTACAGCCCAATCAAGACATCGGTAATCATCTAAACGATGTGGAGAACTGCGGTCTTCAACCACCATGTTCATCGTCGAATCAATTATTCAGAATGGGTATTAACCCGACCTCTTCGAATAATTCACGTATCTTATAATCAAGTGCTATAAAAACATAACATACACCTCATTCCAATCCTGAATATTCTTTTATACAAATATTCTTTTCACTATTTAAACCAAATTAAGGTTTCCCAAACTAGTCGGGATTAACGCACCTTACCGAAGTAATCATCGGTTTTATTTCCCAATCCCAACCTATTCATCCCATGGAGCAAAACTAGTAATACTCTATATCTAACACCATGGTGTTACCGGTAAATTTAATTACCATTTCACGTTCAAATCTAATTAAAGATTTATCTATTGCCTGGAGTAAAACTGGTGATACTCCATTCTCGATCATTTCCCAAATTTGATAATTTAAATTATCACATTCACATTTCAATCAAATTAAAGATTCAATAAAACTCCACTTAGTTTTAATCTTCCAACGATCATTATTAATGATTATTTAACTTTGGGAAATCAAACATGCCGCATCGACAATCTACACCGTACCATTAATTTCTGCCGATATACAACCTCTAAGCTCGTACGTCTGAGAGAAGGTGTTAAGCAAGAGAATAAATTCTCCACCACCAAACAGATATATATTTAGTAGATGTCAACAATACAGTTTGAAATACAACGTTAGACATTTAATCCTGTCTTTAACTGGTTTAAAGAACCGACGTCATTTAAAACACAATTCGCCGTAAACCCAAAATCACATTCCATTAATTATGGAATCTTCACGGAAAATAGATCGATATATAATTGATATCAATTTCTGTATATGACTAATAATATAAATGGAATAACGACAAAGCCTTTTAAATTCCATATATATTAACAATCTTCCTTCACATAAGCTCACTTCGATTATTACCAAATCGAATTCCATTCATTGGAAAACTTTACTTCGGAAAATTTCCATTAAATCTTAGTAAAAAGATTTATAAATTCCAAATCACATTTCATTGTTAATCGGGTTAAAGAACGAATGTCATGAAAAAATACAGATCACAATAAACCAAATTCATATTCCATTCTATTCCAATTACTAAATATAATTGGAAACTCTAATAATCTTAATTAAAAGATTTATGCTTTTCGCACGGGGTTTAAGAATAGTGTTACTGAAGACACCATTCACGACAAACCCACAATCCAATTTAAGATTAAATATAAGGCTCCGAATAGAAATTATATCGGCTTATATTCGATATCAAATTCTGAAACCAACACAAATCGTATGGGGAATAACAATATATATCTATCTTCCAAATTCCTCCACAGTATCTGTATGGTCACGGAATACAATATCGAAATATTCCGGAGATTATCCCTATTCAAATCCATTCCAATTCATATATTGGAAAATTTTGGTTAGATTAAAACCACTCTCAAACCCAATTTATTTATTTGAAAACGTTGGGTTATTTTTCTGGTTAATAACTAGTTCATTTTGATAAAAATATATTTTTGTCTTTACAAAATTAGAAATTTTCATCCAAATCCTTTCCAAATCATTAGTTATGATTTTACACAAATTATTAATATTTTTAATAATTTTATCAAGGCACGTACAGTCGGTTTCCAATAACGGCCACCGAACTACATCCATAACGACCTTTTCCAAATTTGATTTGGACATAAATCAAAATCCAACCGTTGGATTTCAAATCTCTTATATTCTTGGAAGGCTCTTCATGATACAAACCCAATGGTTCTGGTTTTTGGAGAATCCGATGGTCGGATCTCCCGTTACGTCAATTCGAAGTCAATGGTCGAAATTCACGAATGGTCGCAGCGCGACACGTTTTATTCAAGCCATTAATATATATATATATATATATAATATTTCATTCAAAATGTATTTTATAAATTCGTTTTAAAAACGATTCCCAATTTCACTTCAATTTTAAATCAAAAATTGAATATTCCTTATCATTATAATATTTAAATGATAATATTTTCAAAATATCAGATTTTGAAATCATTTCCTTTTCAATATTCATTATAAAATTGAATAAAATCGATATAAATATCGTTCACGTTAAAATGGCACAAATATAATCCACACGGCTTCACATACTTCAATATTTTCATATCCATCCAAAAATCGGACATCAAATTCACATTTTAATCCTTTACTAAATATTATTTTAAAATATTCGTTCTTTCTGAATTGGAATTAGACCCAATCAATTACCATATGATTATTTATATGGATTTCATACAACACATGTACACAACAACGATGATAAACAATCAACCATCATCCAGAGTGCATTACACAACTGCATATCATTAAATATAAATAATTAATGCTTATAACTGTAAAGGCCCGCAAATCCGTGCTATTTGAATTGACTAATAACACCACACGTCCAACCCAAATAACACAGAAATACGAATCATTATTAGAAAGAAGATAGAGGATGAGAAATAGAAAGAAAGAAATATTAGAATAGAAGAAAAACGAAGATCACAACTCACAGCGGAACGAATAAAATATATTATATAACATAACTTTTGAAATACAAAACTGTTTGGTACATATATACATACCATCATCAGAGTACACATAACATTTGATCCAGCGGAAGTAACTCTAAATAACTAACGTTGAAGCCTCCAGCTTCAAGCTCCTCCAAGTGTATCTGTAAAAGCCTGAAACACTTGACTGCCCGTACAAATTTGGGCACCCAAGAGTTTAGGAAAAACAAAACAAAATAAACTCTGGGTCAGTCATGGGACTGGTGTGAGTAAACTCCAACCAATTGTTTAACTTTAAAAATCCTTTCAAAAGAAAGGATAATAGTAAGACCAGCCCACACATAACCACGGACGGTTTTTACCTTACTATAACCCAAAACACTTTAATATCAAATCCAGTGATATTATAGTAATGTCTACATCAAATAAATAACCAATTAGCAGAACGCTTGCATCTCACGCTCTACATATATAGTATAAAATCAAAAAAACCGCATGGCGCTTATTGGAGATTGGATTTCCAACATGACAAGGTATGGAACCACCTTCCGACTGTGTATCTCTAGAGAGGAATACACTGGGTTCAACAAGAACGTCTTGCAACCCGGCCCACACATGACCGACCACTCATTTCGCTTGAGTGTATCGAATGTATATCACCAACGGTTGGACTCAAACCACCGTTTCCCGAATGGGCAGAATCGATAGATTTAGAACAAAAGGAATTTCTCTAGATAGGTGATTATACACCCTAATGGGTGCGACCCACATAGCCATGCTGCCTGCCCGATTTTTGTCCTTTCCCGGTTGTTGAGGCCTGAGGCTACGATTACTTACCATTCCTTGATAACATATTCACTTTGAACGCCACATCGTCAGATCCGTTAATCACTAGTTGGGTTTGCACAAATATTCTGGATATTATGCTAAGGGATAAATCCGTTGCAACCATATACATTCATACAGACCAACCCATTTGATCATTGGAAATACTCTGTCAGACATTCGTCCATTTACGTTCGTTCTGGGATTGAACGAAACCGAAGGCACTATTTCTATTAATAGAAAAAGCCCTTGCACTTCACTCCGTCTTCAATATATTTAGCATACTTGGTTCGCAACGCTTATGCCGATACGGAGTGGTTCTTCGGATAATAATCCAACCGGTCTCTCCATATTGACAACGATGGTCAAAACTTCGATAGTCTGTGATTTAACTATCGAATAAAAACAAGTGTTCAATCAACATATCAAACAAATCACTGGGCTCTTTAATTAATATTCATTAATTAAATCACTTCTATATTCTCTTATCAATATTTGTTAACCAAATATTTCAATAACCATATTGGCCCTTTACGCTATTTTTGATTTCGTTTCCTTGTCGAATTCTATATATATCGATATATAGATTTCTAATTGTCAAATTTCTTAAAAATATTCTAACTCCTTAAATTTCCGGAAAATTTCGCCATAACCTCCCCTGTATCGGGAGCATCGGGAAATTTCAAATAGCTTCCCGGTATCTTCCTCAATCAAAAAGAAAAAGGAAAAGCCAAGCGGCTTGCCGATACGGCGCATAAAACCCATATATGAATTAAACATGTACCTTTTTGTCGGGCACATAAATTTAAAATCTTCATATACTCCATCCCATATCTGTTTAACACCTGTTCACCTGTTTCTAATTCAATTCAACTCAATCTATTTGTTTGAATTCAAATTTGAATCGTTTGAATTCAGTTTCGCTCAATTATTCTTTAATTAGCCTTTTTGCCTATTTCACTTCTTTGTTTGAACATAACATGTTCAAATAAAATGTTTAACTTGCTCACAACCAAATTGAATTTCCATTTCAATTCCAGTTCTCTTTTCTATTTCGAATATAAATTTTCAAATCGAATTCACTTATTTAAACCCCAATATCCATTCGAAATCTCCTTAACTAATTTCTATTCAATTTAGTTAATTCTATTCAATAAATCAAAATCTGGTTTCTGTTTCAAAAATCATATTCATTTACACAACTTGAATTCGCATATATTTTGCAACTCAACTCTGAAATTTTCTAAATAGAAATTCGGATTTTATCGCTTAAAAACCTTTTATAATATTAAATAAACATTATGGTTTTAAAACGATTCCGGCGCTGCTTTTCTGAAAATTTGATTTTGACATAACTCAAAATCTATACGACGAAATTCATATTTTTCTCTTTCATTAGAAAACTATTATCAAATCGGTCCTGACGTTTCTTGTTTCAAAGAATTCCGACTTCAATTGAGTCCTGTATATTTAATTGAAGTTCGAATCGCCAATTTACGAACTGCAGCGCTGCGACGAGTTCGTTTTAATTATATTTATATATGTATAAACTTTTAAACTTCTAAACTTCTTTAAAATGAATTCAACTCCATTTAACTCTGCTTGATTTTAAATTCAAATCTCACTTTTATTTGAATTCTAAATTCAAATTCCAATTCCTTTCCTATTTGATATTCAAATTCAATATTTGAATTTCTATTTGAATTCCCTTATATTCAAATTCTATGTTTGAATTCATTTGAATTCTCTTATTCAAACTTTATATTTAAATTCCATTTGAACTTCTATATTCCAATTTCTATATTTGAATTCTATTGAAATTCAAATATTCAAGCTTCTTTTTAAATTCTATATTCAAAATTCCATAATTTAAAACCCATTTGAATTTCATATTCAAATCCCATAGATTAAATCCTATTTGAATTCAATTTGAATCTCTTACATTCAAATTTCATTTTCCATTTCCGACCCCATTTGAATTTCTAATATTCAAATTCATTTTCAACACCATTTGAATTTCTAATATTCAAATTCATTTTCAACACCATTTGAATCTCTAATATTCAAATTCATTGGAATTCCCTTGAATTCAAATTCCATTTCAAAACTATTTGGATTTCCTATTTTGAAATCCTATTTCAATCCTACTTTGAAATCCTACTTTCAAAGTTTATTTCAAATTCCATTTTGAAATCTCATATTCAAATTTCTACTTGAATTTTTATATTCAATTCCATGTTCAAATTCAATACTTGAATTTCTATTTCAAATCTCAATTCAAATTTCATATTTTGAACTCCATTTCAAATTTCTATTCAAATTCCATATTTCAATTCTTCTTTGAAATACTATATTTCAAATTCTCTTCAATTCTTCTTTGAAATTTTATATTTCAAATTCTATTTTGAAATTCTACATTCAAATCTCTATTTGAATTTCTTTATTCGAATTCCTTTGAATTCAAATTTTATTTTAATTCCTTGAATTCAAATTCTATTTTTCATTCTAATTTCGTCTATTCAAATTCCATTTGAACTTCTATTTGAATTTCTAATATTCAATCTCCTTTTAAAATTCAAATATTTAAACTCCTTTTAAAATTCAAATGTTATACTCAAATTTCATTTGAGTTATATATTTAAAAATTTCATTTCACCTCCTATTTGAAATTTCATTTCAAACTCAAATTTCGCACTTGTATTTCTATTTCTGAATTATCAAATGATAATTCTTTTCACTTCATTTATAACTTCGTTATAAAAGAACTATTTATAAACTTCGTTTATAAAGAAACTACTTGTTTTATTTTTCAAAAAACAAGTTTTATATTTTTATTTCCATTTAAAATTCAAATTCTATTTAAAAATAGAATTTTCCCTTTTAAAATCTCCAATATCCTTCCACGATATTTTTAAATATCATTACTTAAGCCCAGTGATAAAACACACAAAGCAACCAATTATTTATTTTTCTAACACATCATATATAACAATATATATGCAAACAATTAAACAAACAGATAATATATTTTTGAGGAATCCAGTTGGATTCCTCCAACCTGTTTCCTGCATCCACAGATGTTAGCACATAAATAATACCCATTCTGCTTCATGGCAGAATATCGCGGTATAGAAGGTCATCCACTAATCATAGCGTGGGGCGTATAGGGTAATCATCCGCTATGAAACTGCGGGCATCCGCTAATGAGACTGCGGGAATCCAACCAATCAATCAACCCAATATATGTATAATAGCCTAAATAACTAATATATATAAAACAACCAGAAAACATTCACACAAGCAACAAACAATTATTTTTAATGAAATAAAAATAATTTTAAAGGTGAGTGAGATTTACTCACATTGGTTTTTCTTTTGCTGAATATCCAATTTACTCCTTATCATCTCAGCTACCCATTTACTTGTATCGTCTCAAATGATACCTAACATCACGATTTATTTATTTTCATTAATCGATTAAGTTGTTATTAATTTAAATAATTATTAAAATAATTAAATAAATTATCCCATGTATAATTAAATTAAAGAAAAATGTATACCTCGATGTTACTACCTATATCGAACTATATCTTCAAACATCATCGACCTAATCGCCACTGAAATCCTTGTCCAAGACACTTCGACATCACCAAGCTACTAGTACCAACGTACTGCAGAACCCATCGCGACTTCACCATTCAACCTCAGCGCCATCGTCCACTGGTTTGACTTCACAGCGTCGGCCTTCTCACCCTTCAAGTTCGAAGACTGTCATCCCAAAATAAAACCGATCTCCTCACAGTAGAACACGACATCCAACCCTCGAAGTCCACAAGTTCCGACTCCATCAACTACTCAGCATCATCCCCCAAAAGCCACCGCAGTTGACCAGAACCACCCTACCGAACACCCAATCTTCATCGCACCCTCTTCTGAAAGTCGCGACTTTGAATTTGACCCCCGACATCACTGACCTCGCCTCCGAACTCGAGCAGACATCCCCTTTTGAATCCCGAAATCACAGCCCTAGTTCGTTCCATCAGTCGACGTCCAGGTGATCGCGCCTGACTCTGGTGATTCAAACGTGATCGTTTGCGGATGTAAGGGAGGATGGAGCTTCCGATTTTGAAGGAGATTTTGTTTTCGATTTAGAAATGGTTTGGGAAAGAACTCGAAAGAATGAAAAGAAGGAACCGTGATTTTTGATTTCCAGAAAAGAATGAGGAGGGTAACTGCGGTTTTTATAAGGGCGGAGGGAGACAGTAGTATACAGCCATTAAAATGATGTTTCTTGTGATTTGAAAGTGGAAGACCATTTTTCCTGCTCGAGGAAGCAATTTAGGTCTGCGCCATAAATGGTTAGGTCGGCTTGAAGAACGTATGCGGGGTTAAGTACAGACAGTAATTAAATTTGATTTGAATTTTTAATTAGTTTTCTATTCCAAGATATTTTACGGTTGCCAACCTCAACCACAAACCCCTATTTTAAATTAACGAATTATATTAAATACGATTTAAAATATAACTTAATTTTAAACATTAAATTCATCGATAAAAATCTATTATTATCGTTCTATTCGATATTAAATCATATAATGATTTTTAAACTGATAAATTCCATAATAAAAATCCATTTATTTTTTTTGAATCAATATTTAAAACCATACTAAATATTTAAAATAACTGTTCAAAAATCTGGGTCGTTACAATAACAGTCTGTCAGCTCATCGATTGACATACAACTAAACAATGGGGATTAATGTACGTCAAATATCATCCTAATACCCATGTGGGGTTTCAACCAACAAAAACTGAATATTATTTGTGCAGTTGGGCGATGTGTAAAATTTATCGTCCCAATCAATGCCAGTTAAATGGGTGTACATAAACAAATCGTCTGATTTGTAAATGAATATTTATTTTCATTTCAGGAGAATTTTATGCCGTTCAAATATACGTTAAAAATTATACTTTTAATGATAAAATATTTATTTCAATGCATGAATATTTTTAATAGTTCATACATTCAATAAAAACGATATTTTTATTGTTCAAACATTTTATTCAACACATGAATATTTTATATAGTTCATATACACATTTAAAATGATATTTTTAATGAATGAATATTTATTTTAGAAAATTTTGTCATTATAATGACGAGATATTAGAAACAGAGTAATGTCCAGCATTACCCTCTCCTGATACTAGTTCACGCCATATACAATAGTCAGTCACATTCAATACACCACAATACAGTCAATTTTCAACACAACCAAATTTCTACAATACAACTCAAACAAACAATCATGGTTTATACAATAAATAGTGCCATGGGCTTCTAAGCCCTGTCTGCATCCTAGTATATATTTAATTGTAAAATAATTAGAGTGAGAAGGAGTTCTCACCTTGGGATCCACTCCGCCATTGTTTTCTGAAGTTCTGGTTTACTGTTCTGGCTCCAGAATTTGCAAACGAGCTCTAATCTTCGTGCCGTCTTTTTTCTATCTTAAGCGCGCCATTCCGGACAACTTTCACCTAATGGATTTTCTTCCGAAATTGGTCCACTTCGCCAGAAATCGCGAAAAGACAGTATTTAAATAACAAACTATGGATGCGTTTTTCGAGCGGCTCCGCAATCCAAAATGTGACTTCCATATATTCAAATCGAAGAGAAAATCGTGCTCTTCGATTTTCGCACTTTGGGGATTTGGCCACAGGGGCTTGGTCTGGAAGATATTGGCTAAAGAAGATCTGGGTTGTTTTGTACTGGCATATTTCTTTTTGAAAAAATGTGATTTTTAGAGGATGTAGGCTCCGGGGATGGAGGTGGGGGATTTGAGGGATGGCGCAGGGCTGAGGGGGTGGTGCGGCCAGGTGGTGGTAGCGCTGAAGGGGACCACAGCCAGGTTCTCTTCAGGTTTGGGTGTTTGGGGTTTTGGGTTATTGAAATGGAGAGGGAGGAGGAAGGAGAAGGAAGAGGAGAGGGAGGGGACGGTGGCCGGCGGCGCGAGAGGAGGGGGTGCAGAGATAGGTGGCGGCTAGGGTTTCGTCACTCTTTTTTTTAATGAACGACTAGGGAAGAGATGAAGGAGGGTTGACCACAAATAATATATATATATATATATTTAATTTTATTTATTTTCAAAAGTTACTTTTTCATTCGGACTCCAAATCAAACCCAAGACTATCACCCCAAGCCAAATACCCCAATTCCAAACATAATGGGATATGTTTGGGAAGCCAATTCGACGGTTTCGATTAGTTTTCGTCAAAGTTAAAATATAAATTAATTTAACGTTCAAAATTGATTTCAACGTACATTTTAAACTTCCGGGACCACATACTAAATCCAAAAATTCCAGAAAAATAAATCTAGCTATTTTTTGATGATACGGTCCTAACAGGACTAATTTCGTCGAATTTGGAGGCCATTTGTAAAACGGCCATTTTCCAGTCGATTAAATTCAAATTGAAAGTACCAAACTCGTTTAAATCCACCACACTCACAAATCAATTCAAAAAATTTTGAAAATTGGAATATAGCAATAATTTGACATTCTGGATCCAACAAAAGTGGTTTCGTCGAAAATGGAGGTCATTTGCAAAATGGCTATTTTTAAGGGCTATATATTATATTAAAATATATATAAACTCCATAACGACTATTTCAAATTTTAAACTGGACATAATTTTCAATTTATATAATGAAATCTCAATTTTTCACATTCATTAGAAAGATATAATTAAACAGATTCGAATATTTCTTATTTTGCTGAAATCCGATTTATTTTGAATCCTGTACATTCATTTGAAATTTAAAATCGAATTTTCAAACTACCGCACCATTTCAGGCTCGTTATATAATAAAAATAAATTTAGTCGTTCTAACTTCAGTTTAAATTAATTTTTAGTTGTTATTATTTAAAATAAATTATTTTAAATATTCAAATTCCATTAAAATAGTTAAATTAAAAATTTTAAATTGGTTCTGAAAATCCGGGTTGTTACAATCTCCCCCACTTAAAATCTTTTCGTCCTTGAAAAGGAAAGTAGCTGAAAGTTGTTTAACTAACCAACTCAACTTTCATTCTGGCTTTCATTCTTTGACTTTTCAATTTCTAAGAATTTTCTAATTTTTCAAAAATTTGGCTAACACCCTAAATTTTCAAATTTTTTTGCCATAACTTCCTTTGTACGGGAAGACCTTTCAAAACCGCAAATTGCCTCACAGGGAAATCATAAATCCAAAAGAAAAGGAAAAAACCAAGCGGCTAGCCAATCGGCTCATAAAATCATAAAAACCCAAGAAATACAGTAAACATGTACCTATTCGTCGGGCATATAATTTTATTCCTCTTCTTAGCTTCTCTGTTATGACTTGTTCACGCATATATATGTACGTGTATGCAGTTCCAATCAATTTTCAATTCAGTTCAATAATAAATTCAGTTTGGCTAAATTTATCTTTCATTCACATATTGGTCAAATTAGTTCTTATTCCATATTTTTATTAGTTAAACTAATAATCAAACAACACAACCAGCACTCAATTTGTAGTTTAAATTCTCAAACAGATAACTTCCTATATATACCTAAAAATCATATTTTTAGAACAAATCACAAACAATAAATTCTAGCAAAATTTTGGTTCTCACACCAGTCAATTGGAAATATATAAATATCCCACTTTCGAGACTCGAACATAAACTCTGATGATGATGCATCAATCGTCAGAATCATCTCCGAGTGACTAGAGTGTGATTTTATATCCATCCAGTATATTTGAGACTTCGAATATACGTTCACGGCGCGTATATGTAAAAATTTTATATACTCGATTGTCCAAATTCAATATAAAATAAAATATTCAAATACGTATAATAAGGTTTAAATTTTCAGAACTAAATTTGTTTTTAATAAATAATACTCTCCTAACTCATTCTAGGATATTACTAATCCCATCTCTAACGAGTCATTCATATTGGATATTACTAATCCAATCTCTGATGAATTATTTCGTTTGGTTCGAATGTGTCTTGGTCTCGAGTTCTGTAAACCAGAGCTTTGATACCAAAATGAAACAACCCAAACTCGCCTTTAGGGGAAAGCCCGTATTGAGTTGAGAACATAACAAATAAGAACATAAATAATAGAACATTTCATTGCTTATTACAACGATTACATCAGTGCACAAGAAAATAGCAGAGTGTGAATCAATAATGCACAACAGAAAAATATTAGAGATTAAAATACCTTACATAGCAGCCGAAAAATAATACATAACACAACTGAAAGAGATACACGGATACAAAGCTTTCCGAATATAGCTCCAGCTGTAAAACAGGATCCTGTGAATATAATATCTGCAAAACCAAAACTACTAGTTGCCCATATGGAAAATATCGGCACCCAGAGTTTAGGTTAAAACAATAAACTCCTGGTCAGTCATGGGACTGGTGTAAGAACAAAAACAGTTATTAAAACTTTACTTTAGAAATAAAGTAAAACAAGGGATCACGCCATATAACATGGAATGGGTTTTCCCCCAAGAATACCAATGCATAAAACAAACAACATAATGCTTTTTGAAAAATGAGGCTATTATAAGACTCAGGTCCCATTACACAATGAAACGCAAGGTGGAGAATAGAGTTTTACCTTATAATAGCCAAACATGCTTGGTGCGTTTAAAACAAAATAATTTTATACTATTATAAGAGTATAGTGTCAAAAGCAAGTTCAAATATAAATGTATCGATCATAGACGACATAGTACCCTATCCTACTATGTCCCCATACTAGTTCTGCAACTAAAACCGAAATATCACGTATTGGAAATTGGATTCCACCTATGAGTCGAGGCCAGGGATAGCTCCTCACTGATTCGAGACACTCTAGCAAATTCCTCAGGATTCCCCATAGTGAACCATTGGAATAGTTGGGCCGGTCCACCCTTACGTTTGTGGATTAATTATTCCTGAACACACGTTTCCCAGTCCCATCTGACCTATCCATCGGCCCTGTAGGACCAATATATCTGAGGCGCCTTGCTATCCATTATCCACATAGGTAAAAAATATAAATGTCTAGGCTCCATACAATGACACTAGCCATAGCTAAAATGAAACGTCATGCACTCCCAATGGTCCGATCCCGTTTTTAACTCATACCGAGGTGTGAGGCTCGCGAATTAGCGCTATACACGACGCTATGCTATTTAAAGTTGTGCTTTGATCATCAACCACAAGACTCTGCTTTTCAACATAAGCCTTGATGATTACATCTCTGCATGCTACGCTAACAATTCATGCCATGCAACTGATGTCTATCAATATATAACCTCTAAGCTCGTACGTCTCAGAGAAGGGTGTTAAGCAAGAGAATAAATTCTCCACCACCAAACAGATATATATTTAATAGAGATCAATCAACATAGAATAAATCCAACATCAGGCACACATCCATTTACTAGTTCATTCTGGGTCTGAACGAAACTGGAGGCACCTTATTCCTCATCTCATATGTCCATACAGGAGAGAGGTCCTCGCATATCTGGTCGATCTCCAAGTACGTCTGGACGATCACCACTTATTACCTTGTCTTGGTTGTACAACACAATTAAGACATCAGTAATCATCCAAATGATGTAAGGAACCCCAATCTTCAACCACCATCTTCATCGTAGACTTATCATCGAATCAATTATTCAGATGGGTATAAACCCGACCTTTTTGAATAATTCACGTATCTTATAATCAAGTGCTATAAAAACACAACATACGCCTCATTCCAATCCTGAATATTCTTTTATTCAAATATTCTTTTCACCATTTATACCAAATTAAGGTTTTCCAAACTAGTCGGGATTAGCGCACCTTACCGAAGTAATCATTGATTTTATTTCCCTATCCCAACCTATTCATCCCATAGGGCAAAACTAGTAATACTCCATATCTAACACTACGGTGTTACCAGTAAATTTAATTATCATTTCACGTTTAAATCTAATTAAAGATTTAAATATCGCTTAGAGAAAAACTGGTGATACTCCATTCTCGATCATTTCCTAAATTTGATAATTTAATTTATCACATTCACATTTCAATCTAATTAAAGATTCATTAAAACTCCACTTAGTTTTAATCTTTCAACAATCATTATTAATGATTATTTAACTTTGGGAAATCAAACATGCCACATCGACAATCTACACCGTACCATTGATTTCTGCCGATATATAACTACTAAGCTCGTACGTCTCAGAGAAGGGTGTTAAGCAAGAGAATAAATTATCCGCCACTAAACAGATATATTTTAAGTAGAAGTCATCAACACAGTTCGAAATACAATGTTAGACATGCAATCCTATTTTTAACTTGGTTAAAGAACCAATGTCATTTAAAACACAGTTCACCATAAACCCAAAATCACATTCCATTAATTATGGAATCTTCACGGAAAACAGATCAATATATAATCAATATCAATTTCCATATCCGACTAGTAATATAAATGGAATAATGACAAAGCCTTTTAAATTCCATATATATTTTAACAGTCTTCCTGCACAGAAGCTTACTTCGGTTATTTCCAAATCGAATTCCATTTAATTCCAATTTAAAATATTAAATTGGAAAACTTTACTTTGGAAAATTTCCATTAAATCTTAATAAAAAGATTTATAAATTTCAAATCATATTCCACTGTTAATCGGGTTAAAGAACGAATGTCGTTGAAAAAACACAGTTCATAATATACCCAATTAACATTCCATTCTATTCCAATTACTAAATATAATTGGAAACTCTAATAATCTTAATTAAAAGATTTATTCTTTTCACATGTGGTTTAAGAACAGTGTTACTGAAGACACCATTCATGACAAACCCAAAATCCAATTTAATATTAAATATAAGGCTCTGAATAGAAATTATATCGGCTTTTATTCAATATCAAATTCTGAAACCAACACATATCGTATGGGGAATAACGATATATATCTATCTTCCAAATTCCTCCACAATATCCGTATAGTCACGGAATCCAATATCGAAATATTCCGGAGATTATTCCTAGTCAGATCCATTCCAATACTTATATTGGAAAATTCTAGTTAGATTAAAACTATTCTTAAACCCAATTTATTTATTTAAAAACATTGGATTATTTTTCTAGTTAAATAACTAGTTCATTTTGATAAATATATATTTTTATCTTTACAAAATTGGAATTTTTCATCCAAATCCTTTCCAAATTATTTATTATGATTTTACACAAATTATTAATATTTTTAATAATTTTATCAAGGCTCGTACAGTCGGTTCCATTAACAGGCATCGAACTGCATCCATAGCGACCATTTCCAAATTTGATTTGGACATAATTCCAATTCCAACTGTTAGATTTCAAATCTCTTATATTAGTTGGAAAGCTCTTTTTGATACAAACCCAAAGGTTCCGATTTTAGGATAATCCGACAGTCCGATCTCTCGTTACGTCAATTCGAAGTCAATGGTTGAAATTCGTGAATGGTCGCAGCGCGACACTTTCTATTCGAGCAATTAATATATATATATATAATATATTTCGTTCAAAACATATTTTATAATTTCTTTTTAAAACGATTCCCTCTTTCACTTCAATTATAAATCAAAATTGAATATTTCCTATCATTATAATATTTAAATGATTATATTTTCAAAATATTAGATTTTGAGATCATGTCCTTTTCAATATTCATTATAAAGATGAATAAAATCGATATATATATATCATTCGCGTTAAAATGGCGCAAATCTAATCAACACGGCTTCACATACTTCAATATTTTCGTGTCCATCCAAAAATCGGACATCAAATTCACATTTTAATCCTTTACTGAATATTATTTTAAAATATTCGTTATTTTAAAATATTCGTTCTTTCTGAATAAGAATCATACCTAATCAATCACCATATGATTATTTATTTTATTTCATACAACACATGTATACAGCAACAATGATAAACAATCAACCATCATCCAGAGTGCATTACACAACTGCATAGGCATTAAATATAAATAATTAACGCTTACAATAGTCCGTCAACTCATCGATTGACATAAAACTAAACAATTGGGATTAGCGTACGTCAAATATCATCCCAATACCCATGTGGGGTTTCAACCAACAAATATTGAATATTATTTGTGCAGTTGGGCGATGTGTAAAATGTATCGTCCCAATCAATGTTAGTTAAATGGATGTACATAAACAAATCGTCCGATTTGTAAATGAATATTTATTTTCGTTTCAGGAGAATTTTATGTCGTTCACATATACGTTAAAAACCATATTTTTAGTGATAAAATATTTATTTCAGCACATGAATATTTTTAATAGTTCATACATTTAATAAAAATGACATTTTTATTGTTTAAACATTTTATTCAATGCATGAATATTTTATATAGTTCATATGCACATTAAAAATGATATTTTTAATGAATAAATATTTATTTTAGAAAATTTCGGCATTATAACTGTGCGATATTAGAAACGGAGTAATGTCCAGCATTACCCCTCTCCTGATACTGGCTCGCGCCAAACACAATAGTCAATCACATTCAATACACCATAATACAATCAATTTTCAACACAACCAAATTTCCACAATACAACTCAAATAGACAATCATGGTTTGTACAATAAATATAATGTTGTGGGCTTCTAAGCCCGTCTGCATCCTAGTATATATTTAACTATAAAATAATTAGAGTAAGAAGGAGTTCTCACATTGGGATCCACTCCGCCGTTGTTTTCTGAAGTTCTGATTTACTGTTCTGGCTCCAAAATTTGCAAATGACCTCCAATCTTCACGCCGTCTTTTTTACTATCTTAAGCGCGCCATGCCGGACAACTTTCGCCTAATGGACTTTTTCTGAAATTGGTCCGTTTCGCTAGAATTCGCGAAAAGACAGTATTTGGACAACAGACTTTGGATGCGTTTTTCGGGCGGCTCCGCAATCCAAAATGTGACTTCCATATATCCAAATCGAAGAGAAAATTGTGCCCTTCGATTTTGGCACTTTGAAGATTTGGCCATAGGGGCTCGTTTTGGAAGATATTGGCTAAAGAAGATTTGGGTTGTTTTGTACGCGTAGATTTTTTTGTGAAAATGTGATTTTTAGAGGATGTAGGGCCCAGGGTCGGAGGTGGGGGGTCTGAGTGGCGGCGCAGGGATGAGGGGGTGATGTGGCTAGGTGGTGGTGGCGCTGGAGGGGCCCACAGCTTTGGTTCTTTTCGGGTTTGGGTGTTTGGGGGTTTTGGGTTATTGAAATGGAGAGGGAGGAGGAAGGAGAAGGAAGAAGAAGAGGAGAGGGAGGGGGTGGCGGCGGGCGGCGCGAGAGGAGGGGCGTGGAAATGGATGACGGCTAGGGTTCTGTCGCTCTTTTTTTTTAATGAACAACGGGGGAAGAGATAAAGGAGGGTTGACCACAAATAATATATATATATATATATATTTAATTTTATTTATTTCCAAAAGTTACCTTTTCATTCGGACTCCAAATCAAACCTAATGACTATTGCCCCTAGCCAAATACCCCAATTCCGGACATAGTGGGATATGTTCGGTAAGCCAATTCGACTTTTTTGATCAATTTTCATCAAAATTAAAATATAAATTAATTTGAACGTTCAAAATTGATTTCAACGTACATTTTAAATTAACGGGCCACATACCAAATCCAAATATTCAAGAAAAATAAATCTAGCTATGTTTTGACTATACAGTCCTAACAAAAATAATTTCGTTGAATTTGGAGGTCGTTTGTAAAATGGCCATTTTCCAGTCGATTAAATTCAAACTGAAAGTACCAAACGTATTTAAATCCACCACGCTCACAATTCAATTCCAAAATTATGAAAATTGGAATATAACCATAATTTGACATTCCGGATCCAACAAAAGTGGTTTCATTGAAAACGGAGGTCGTTTGCAAAATGGCTATTTTTAAGGGCTATATATTTGATTAATATATATGTATATATATATATATATAAATTCCATAGCGGCTATTTCAAATTTTAAATTGGACATAACTTTCAATCTATATTATGAAATCTCAAATTTTCACATTTGTTAGAAAGATATAATTAGACATATTCAAATATTTCTTGTTTCACTGAAATCCGATTTATTTTGAATCCTGTACGTTCATTTGAAATTTAAAATTGAATTTTCAAACTACTGTGCCATTTCAGACTCATTATATAATTAAAATAAATTTACTCGTTCTAACTTCGGTTTAAATAAATTTTTAGTCGTTATTATTTAAAATAAATCATTTTAAATATTCAAAATCCATTAAAATAGCTAAAATAAAATTTTTAAATTGGTTCTGAAAATCCGGGTTGTTACAATCTCCCCAATTAAAATCTTTTCGTCCTTGAAAAGGAACGAAGCTGAAAGTTGGTTAACTAACCAACTCAACTTTCATTCTGGCTTTCATTCTTTGACTTTTCAGTTTCTAAGAATTTTCTAATTTTTCAAAAATTTGGCTAACACCCTAAATTTTCGAAAATTTTCGCCATAACCTCCTTTGTACGGGGAGACCTTTATAACCGCAACTTGTCTCACAGGGCCCTCATCAATCCAAAAGAAAAGGAAAAGGCCAAGCGGCTAGCAGATCGGCTCATAAAATCATCAAAACCCAAGAAAAACAGTAAATATGTACCAATTTGTCGGACATACAATTTTGTTCCTCCTCTTAGCTTCCCTGCTATGACCTGTTCACGCATATATATATGTACATGTATGCAATTCCAATCAATTTTCAATTGAGTTCAATAATAAATTCAATTTGGCTAAATTTACCTTTCATTCACATATTGGTTTTATTAATTCTTATTCCAATATTTTTATTAGTTAAACTAATAATCAAACAACACAACCAACAATCAATTTGTAGATTAAATTTTCAAACAGATAACTTCTTATATATACCTAAAAATCATATTTTTAGTGCCAAATCACAAACAATAAATTCTAGCTAAATTTTGGTTCTCACACCAGTCAATTGGAAATATATAAATATCCCACTTTCAAGACTCGTACATAAACTCTGATGATGATGCATCAATCATCAGAATCATCTCTAGGCGACTAGATTGTGATTCTATATCCATCTAGTATACTTGAGACTTCGAATATACGTTCATGACGCGTATATGCAAAAAAATTATATACTCAATTGTCCGAATTCAATATAAAATAAAATATTCAAATACGTATAATAAGGTTTAAATTTTCAAAACAAAATTTGTTTTTAATAAATAATACTCTTCTAACTCATTCTAGGATATTACTGATCCTATCTCTAACGAGTCATTTTTATTGGATATTACTAATCCAATATCTGATGAATTCTTTCGTTTGGTTCGAATGTGTCCTGTTCTCGAGCTCTGTAAACTAGAGTTCTGATACCAAAATGAAACGACCCAAACTCGACCTTACGGGAAATCCCGGATTGAGTTGAGAACATAACAAGTCAGAACACAAACAATAGAACATTTCATTGCTTATTACAACAATTACATCAGAGTATAAGAATATAACAAAGTATGAATAAATATTGCACATCAGAAAAATATCATAGATTAAAACATTACTTAGCAGCAGAAAAATAAAACATAACACAACTGAAAGAGATACACAGATACAAAGCTTTCTGAATATAGCTCCAGCTGTAAACCAGGATCCTGTGAATATCAGCAAAACCGAAATACTAGCTGCCCGTGTGGAAAATATGGACACACAGAGTTTAGGTTAAAACAATAAACTCCAGGTCGTCATGGGACTGGTGTGAGAACTAAAACAGTTATTAAAACACTACTTTAGAAATAAAGTAAATCAAGCGACCACGCCATATAACACGGAATGGGTTTTCTCTCAAGAATACCAGTGCATAAAACAAACAGCGTAATGGTTTTTGAAAAATGAAGCTATTATAAGACTTAGGTCCCATCACATAATGCAATGCAAGCCGGAGGATAGAGTTTTACATTATAATAGCCATACATGCTTTGTACGTTTAAAACAAAATCATTTGATACTATTTTAAGAGTATAGTGTCAAAAACAGCTTCAAATATAAATGTATCAATCATAGACGACATAGTACCCTATCCTACTATGTCGCCATACTAGTTCTGCAACTAAAATCGAAATGTCACGTATTGGAAATTGGATTCCACCTATGAGTCGAGACCAGGGATGGCTCCTCACTGATTCGAGACACTCTAGCAAATGCCTCAGGATCCTTAGTAGTGAACCCATGGAATGGTTGGGCCGGCCCACCCTTACGTTTGTGGATTAATTATTCCTCATCCCATATGTCCAATACAGGAGAGAGGTCCTCGCATATCTGGTCGATCTCCAAGTACGTCTGGACGATCACAACTTATTACCTTGTCTTGTGTGTACAGCCCAATCAAGACACCAGTAATCATCCAAACGATGTGAAGAACTCCGATATTCAACACCATCTTCATCGTCGACTTATCATCGAATCAATTATTTAGATGGGTATAAACCCAGCCTTTTCCGAATAATTCACGTATCTTATAATCAAGTGCTATAAAAACACAACATACGCCTCATTCCAATCCTGAATATTCTTTTATTCAAATATTCTTTTCACCATTTAAACCAAATTAAGGTTTTCCAATGTGACGGCAAGGAATTTCGCTCGATCCGAACCAGTCGCTAAACCGACTCAGACCGTTCGAAACGCCCTATCGTTTGAGAACACGACAAAGTAGAACACATACAGAAGAACATTTCACTGTATATTACAACAATGCATCAGATTACAAGAATATACGTAGTACACACGAATAAATATTACACAGAAATATCAAAGATTTAAATTTCATTTAAATACATAGCAGCGGAAAATAATACAATACACAACTAGAAGAGATATACAGATACAAAGCTTTCCGGATATCGTTCCAGCTGTAAACCAGGATCCTGTGAATATAAATCTGCAAAACCAAAACTACTAGCTGCCCGTGTCAAAATAGGGGCACCCAGAGTTTAGGTTAAAACAATAAACTCCAGGTCAGTCATGTGACTGGTGTGAGAAATAAAACAGTTAATCTTTATTTTAAAAGTTAGGTAAATCAAGGGACCGCACCGTATAACACGGAACGGGTTTCCTCCCAAGAATACCAGTGCATAAAACAAACAGCGCAATGCTAAATAAAGAAAGATGAAGCTGTTATAAGACCCAGGTCCTATCACACAATGCAACGCAAGCCGGGGGATAGGGTTTTCCCTTATAACAGCCAAAGAATGCTTGATACGTTTAAAACAAATCATTTGATACTATAATAAGTGCATAGTGTATAAAACAACTTCAAATCATAAGTATCAATCATAGGCGGCATGAGCGTCCCATGCCACTATGTCGCCATATATAGGTTTACAAATAAAACCGCAAAGTCACGTATTTGGAAATTGGATTTCCGTCTATGAACCGAGGCAAAAGATAGTCCTCAACCGATTCGAGACGCTCTAGCCCGCCCCTCAGGAACAGCCGCAACTGTACCTTGGATCGTCAGGGCCGGTCCACCGATGTGGATTATAATGCCTGAACAATACGTTTCTCCGCCCTTTGGGGCGTAGGTGAGCCAACTAAATGACTCCATCGGACCCGGATCGTCCGATCAAACCGAGGCGCCTCGCAACAACAACAACCACATAAGTCAAACTCGTCAGGGCGTGTAAAACCACTGACGCCACTTCTAGCTAGAAAGAAAACGCATGTCCCCCCTGAGGTCCGTCTCCCGTTTTTGGTTCATACCGGGTGTGAAACTCGCGAAGTAAACGTTACACAAAGCTATGCCACAAAGGCCGTGCTTTGATCATCACCACAAGACTTTGCTTTTCAACAGAAGCCTCGATCAATTGCCACTTAGGCATGCCACACAGGCAATTCACTCCATGCGTTAGATATCCATCAATATATAACCCCTGAGCTCGTACGTCTCAGAGAAGGGCGTTAAGCAAGAGAATAAATTCTCCGCCGCCAAACATATATATATTCAATAGAAATCAAACACACAGACTAAAATCCAATGTCAGACACACAGTCCATTTACAAGTCCGTTCTGGGTCTGAACGAAACCGGAGGCACCTAGTACCCCGCATATCCATCGATCTCCAAGTACGTCTGGACGATCACCAACTGTTTCCATCTTCTTGGGTGTACAGCCCAATCAAGATCATCAGTTATCACCGAAACGACGTGAAGACTTCTGGTCTTCGACTGCCGTCTTCATCTTCGACTTATCGTCGTATCAGTTATTCAGAATGGGATAAACCCGGTCTTTCCGAATAACTCGCGTATATTTTAAATAAGTGTTACACAAACACAACATACGCCTCATTCCAATTCATTAGTCACTAACCGTAAATTAATCAAGAGAATAATTCCCCAAATATTAACCCCGAATGGCCGAAACCAACATCAGATCAATATCCAGAAAACCATTCTGCTTAGCTAACCGACAGTTAGTTTCTAAATTTCACATTCATAGGGAAAGGTCCCCATTAATTTTATCAAAGATAAATTCTTGAATTTATTCTTTAATCTACCTTTGAATTTCGATTCAACTAGCCGGGATTAACGAAACTTGCCGAAGTAATCATTTGTTTTAATTTCCCAATCCCAACCTATTTATCCCATGAAGTAAAACTGGTAATACTTCGTATCTAACACCACAGTGTTATCGGTAAATTCAATTACCATTTCACGTTCAAATTTAATTAAAGATTTAACTATCGCCTGGAGCAAAACTGGTGATACTCCATTTTCGATCATTTCAATCTAATTAAAGATTCATTAAAACTCCACTTAGTTTTAATCTTCAACTGGGTCAAAGAATCAGTGTCATTTAAAAACACGGTTCACGATAAACCCAAAATCACATTCATTAATTATCGGGTTAAAGAACGAGTGTTATTTAAAACACTGTCCACGATAAACCCAAAAATCAATATCAATTCAATTCCAATTAGATATTATTTAATTGGTACACTTCATTAAATCTAAATAAAAAGATTTAATCTTTTTCTCAACTGGGTTCAAGAACAGTGTTAGTGAAGACACCATTCACGACAAACCCAAATCACATTCGATATTCAATACAAGGCTCTGAATAGAAAATATATCGGCTTATATTCAATATCGAATTCTACGACTAACAAATGTCGTATTGGAAATAACGATATAGATATATATCTTTCAAATTTCCATAACAACACCTGTATAATCACGAATTCCAACATCGAAATATTCCGAAGACAATTTCGATTCAAATCCACTCCAATGCAATCATTGGATATTCTGGTTATTTTTAAAACCCTTTTTAAATACAATTTATTTATTTAAAAATAAATAGAATTATACTTCTAGTTCAAAACTAGTTCATTTCGATAAAAATCTATTTTTATCTTTTCAAATATGGAGTTTTTCATCCCAAATCTTCACAAATCATTTCGTATGATTTTACACAAATTATTACTATTTTTAATAATTTTATCAAGGCCCGTACAGTCGATTTCCATCAACGGCCATCGAACTGCACTTACAGCGACCTTTTTCGAATTTGATTTGGACGTATCTCCAAATCCAACCGTTAGATTTTGAATTTCTAATATTCGTTAGAAAACTCTTTTCGATACGAACCCAACGGTTCCGGTTTTAGGAGAATCCGACGGTCGGATCTCCCGTAATGTCCGTTTGAAATAAATGGTCGAAATTCACGAACTGCCGCGGCGCGGCGCGTTCTATTCAGGCCATTATATTATATATAATATATATATAATATATTTCGTCGATTTCTATTTAAAAACGAATTATATAAACAATTTTAAATTCATTTCAAAATCTATTTCAACTTCCATTTCAATTCAAAGCAAAATTGAATTCTTCTTTATAAATTCGTTTCAAAATTCATTTCTGTTCAATTCAAATTTCAATTCAATTTGAATTCATATTCAATTCAATTCATTTCGAAATCGTTTTCAATTCAATTCATTTCGAAATCATTTTCAATTCAATTCATTTCGAAATCGTTTTCAATTCAATTCATTTCGAAATCGTTTTCAATTCAATTCATTTCGAAATCGTTTTCAATTCAATTCATTTCGAAATCGTTTTCAATTCAATTCATTTCGAAATCGTTTTTAATTCAATTCATTTCGAAATTGTTTTCAATTCAATTCATTTCGAAATCGTTTTCAATTCAATTCATTTCGAAATCGTTTTCAAATCGATATAAATATCGTTCACGTCAAAATGGCGTCCATACACGGCTTCATAAATTTCTATTTTCAAATATTCTATTTCAAATATTTCTTATTATCAAAATATTCTTTATTTTCACGATTGGAATGAGGCCCAATCAATTACCATATAAAGTTAATTATATGGATTTTCATACAACACATGTATATAATAGCATTGAAAATAATCAACCATCAACCAAAGTGCACTACACTGTAAAAGCATCAAATATAGATATTCAACGCTTATAACAGCCTGTCAATCAATCGATCGACATATTTAATCAATCAGGATGAGTGAACTTCAAATTTCATCCCAACACCCGTGTGGGGTTTCAAACAATCAAACACATATTTTATTTGTGCTGTTGGGCGATGTGTAAAATTTATCATCCCAATCAATGTCATTCAAATAGGTGTACATAAACAAACCGTCTGGTTTGTAAATGAATATTCTATTTTATTCACTTCACGTTAAAAATTATATTTTTAACGATAAAACATTTTATTTCAACCTATGAATTTCTATTCAATTCATCCTTTAAATAAAATGATATTTTTATTTTTCTAACTTATTTTAGAAAATTTCGGCGGCATAACGGCACGATACTAGAAACGGGACAAGGCCTAGCCTTATCCCAGGTCTAGTGAAGGCCCACGCCATTCACACATCAATCAATCAATTTATTTCACCAAACAATTCAATTCAAATCAAATCATCTAATCAACTACACAACCAAACAATTTAACAAACAAGCCATCCATGGTCTGTGGATGACGGGTGCCGGGTGCTACTAAACACCGTCTACATCCTAGTATATATATATAACTAGAAAAATTAAATTGAAAGGTGAGAAGTTCTCACTTATAGCTATCCAGCTCCACGGCACTTCCAATGCAGAAAATCTTCACTGTTCTCGTCTCTTATCACTTTCTTCGCCCGTATTCTCTACATATGTAAACATCGAATTTTTACTTTGCTATTCAATATTTAAAAATCGAATTTTTGCTTTTCTATTCTATATATAAAAATCGAATTTTTACTTTTCTATTCTATATATAAAAATCGAATTTTAACTTTTCTATTCTATATATAAAAATCGAATTTTTACTTTTCTATTCTATATATAAAAATCGAATTTTTACTTTTCTATTCCATATATAAAAATCCTATTTTTATTTCGAAGTTCAATATATAAAAATTCTATTTTTCTATCGAAGTTCAATATATAAAAATTCTATTTTTCTATCGAAGTTCAATATATAAAAATTCTATTTTTCTATCGAAGTTCAATATATAAAAATTCTATTTTTCTATCGAAGTTCAATATATAAAAATTCTATTTTTCTATCGAAGTTCAATATATAAAAATTCTATTTTTCTATCGAAGTTCAATATATAAAAATTCTATTTTTCTATCGAAGTTCAATATATAAAAATTCTACTTTCATATTCATCACAATGCAAATTATATTTTAGAAAAAATGTGATGTATATATTTTAAAACTGCATTTTTTTATTCACTCTCAAAACCCTTTTTTTTTATGCTAATACCTATTTCTAAAAACTGAATTTTTTTATTTATTTTAAAACATTACTATTAATATTTTAAAAAAAATTGTTATGTATATAAAATAAAATTCAGATTTTTACTTACTAAATTAAAATAATTACATAATTTAAAAGATTACACTGTTTTCTTCCTGTATACTTCAGGCGATAGTTCAACCTCTTGCTCCCTTCTTCTTCCTTGAATCGCGCGCTACAGGGACCTTCGGAGTTCGATCAGACCTTGCCCCCTTCTTCGCCGCCGCGAGAGCTACGCGCGCCTCCCCTGATTTGACGGCGAACGGCGCCGGTTTGGGGTTTATACGAAGAGGAGAGAGGCGCGTGGGGTGGTGGGTATGGCGGTGGTCAGAGGGGAGAGAAGGAGATCGGAGGGTGGGGGGGTCTGGTGAGGCGCGACGGTGATAGGTAGGTGGGCGGCGCGATTTAGGGATCTGCGGGTTTTTTTTCTTTTCTTTTTTTTTTCCAGAAATCAACGGTAGAAGGGGGGGTAGGTAGTTAAGGAGATATATATATATATATATATATATATATATATATATATATATATATTTTCCATTCAAAAGTATCTTTTAAAATCGAACTCGAAACGAGGCCCAACGACCGTCGTCCATAGCGTTTTACCCCCATTCCGAACACAATGGGATATGTATCGTAGGCTGATTCGGACGTTTTGATCAGTTTCCGTTGAATTTACATTTAAATCACTTTATTGAATTTTAAACGTACATTTCAAATTACCGGGGTCACATACTAACTAGAAAAATTCCAGAAAAATATTTTCTAGCTTCGTATTGACGATACGGTCCTAACAAAACTAATTTCATCGAATTCTGAGACCGTTAGAAAAATGGCCAATTTCCGGTCGATTAAAATCAACTAAAACTGGTCAAACATGTTTTCCTATGCCACGCTCACATATTGATTCGAAAAATTATGAAATTTGAAACCTAGCAATAACTTTACATCCCGGACCCAACAAAACTGGTTTCGTCGAAATCCGAGGTCGTTTGCAAAATTGCTATTTTTAAGGGCCTTATATATATAAAAATATATATAAATTCCACAGCGACTATTTCTAATTTTAAACTGGACATATCTTATAATTTCTAAGATGAAATCTCAGTTTGTCAACTTCGTTACTAAGATATAGTTATACAGATTCAAATATTTCTTGTTTCGTTCAATTCTGACTTATATTGAATTCTGTATATTCATTTGAAATTAGAAATCGAATTTTCGAACTACCGCGCCATTTTCAATTCCTTTTATAATTATATATAATTATTATATATTCTAACGACGACGTATATAAATATATTCGTTTGAATTCTATTCAAAATAAATTTTTCGACGATATTATTTAAAATAATTCATTTTGAATATTCAAAATTCGCTAAAATGGCCAAAATAAAAATTTCAAACTGGCTCGCATTTTACGGGTTGTTACAATCTCCCCCACTTAAAACTTTTCGTCCCCGAAAAGGAACAAAGTCGAAAGTGGTTTGATTAATCAACTCTACGTTCGATCTGGCTTTCATTCTCCAACTTTTCAGTTTCTGAGAATTTTCAAAATTTCAAAAATTTGGCTAACACCCTAAATTTTTGAAAAATTTCGCCATAACCTCCCCTGCACCGGGAGCATCGGGGAATTTCAAATAGCTTCCCCGGTCCTTCAGATCTCAAAAAGAAAAAGAAAAAGCCAAGCGGCTAGCCAATAGGCTCATAAAATCATCATCACCCAAACAAAACAGTAAATTATGTAGTAAACATGTACCTATTTGTCGGGCAAACAAATTTTATTCTCTGCTCTAGCCTCCTTGCTATGACCTGTTCAATGATATATATGTATATGCAAGCAAATGCGACCAATTTCAATACAATTCATTATTTGATACAATTAGGCGTAATGGTTCAAAATTATCAAACAATTAAACAAACAACACAATCATCAATCAATTAGTGAATTAGAGTTTCAAATTCACAATTTTGATACCTATACAAAAATCAGATTTTTGATGCCAAATCACAAAAATAAGCCCTATCTAATTTTGGTTCTCACACCAGTCAATAGGAAGTATATAGATATTACACGTTCGTCACTCGAATATAAATTCTAATGATGGAGCTCCATCGTCAAAATCATCTCCGGGCGATTAGAGTGTAATTCTATATCTATCCAATATATCAAAACTTCGAATACACGCTAGCTAGGCGCATACGCAAAAATCTTTATATTTTGGATTGTCCTAATCAATATAAAATAAATAATCAAATACGAATAATTGATTTAAATTTTCAAAACAAAAATTTGTTTTCATTTTAAAAATATACTCTTCACACTCGTTCTAGGATACTACTGATCCTATCTCTAACGAGTAATTCCCATTGGATATTGCTAATCCAATATCTGATGAATTCTTTTGTATGGTTCTAACGTGTCTTGTTCTCTGAGCTTTGTAAACCAAAGCTCTGATACCAACTGTGACGGCAAGGAATTTCGCTCGATCCGAACCAGTCGATAAACCGACTCAGACCGTTCGAAACGCCCTATCGTTTGAGAACACGACAAAGTAGAACACATACAGAAGAACATTTCACTGTATATTACAACAATGCATCAGATTACAAGAATATACGGAGTACACACGAATAAATATTACACAGAAATATCAGAGATTTAAATTTCATTTAAATACATAGCAGCGGAAAATAATACAATACACAACTAGAAGAGATATACAGATACAAAGCTTTCCGGATATCGTTCCAGCTGTAAACCAGGATCCTGTGAATATAAATCTGCAAAACCAAAACTACTAGCTGCCCGTGTCAAAATAGGGGCACCCAGAGTTTAGGTTAAAACAATAAACTCCAGGTCAGTCATGTGACTGGTGTGAGAACTAAAACAGTTAATCTTTATTTTAAAAGTTAGGTAAATCAAGGGACCGCGCCGTATAACACGGAACGGGTTTCCTCCCAAGAATACCAGTGCATAAATCAAACAGTGCAATGCTAAATAAAGAAAGATGAAGCTGTTATAAGACCCAGGTCCTATCACACAATGCAACGCAAGCCGGGGGATAGGGTTTTCCCTTATAACAGCCAAAGAATGCTTGATACGTTTAAAACAAATCATTTGATACTATAATAAGTGCATAGTGTATAAAACAACTTCAAATCATAAGTATCAATCATAGGCGGCATGAGCGTCCCATGCCACTATGTCGCCATATATAGGTTTACAAATAAAACCGCAAAGTCACGTATTTGGAAATTGGATTTCCGTCTATGAACCGAGGCAAAAGATAGTCCTCAACCGATTCGAGACGCTCTAGCCCGCCCCTCAGGAACAGCCGCAACTGTACTTTGGATCGTCAGGGCCGGTCCACCGATGTGGATTATAATGCCTAAACAATACGTTTCTCCGCCCTTTGGGGCGTAGGTGAGCCAACTAAATGACTCCATCGGACCCGGATCGTCCGATCAAACCGAGGCGCCTCGCAACAGCAACAACCACATAAGTCAAACTCGTCAGGGCGTGTAAAACCACTGACGCCACTTCTAGCTAGAAAGAAAACGCATGTCCCCCCTGAGGTCCGTCTCCCGTTTTTGGTTCATACCGGGTGTGAAACTCGCGAAGTAAACGTTACACAAAGCTATGCCACAAAGGCCGTGCTTTGATCATCACCACAAGACTTTGCTTTTCAACAGAAGCCTCGATCAATTGCCACTTAGGCATGCCACACAGGCAATTCACTCCATGCGTTTGATATCCATCAATATATAACCCCTGAGCTCGTACGTCTCAGAGAAGGGCGTTAAGCAAGAGAATAAATTCTCCGCCGCCAAACATATATATATTCAATAGAAATCAAACACACAGACTAAAATCCAATGTCAGACACAGTCCATTTACAAGTCCGTTCTGGGTCTGAACGAAACCGGAGGCACCTAGTACCCCGCATATCCATCGATCTCCAAGTACGTCTGGACGATCACCAACTGTTTCCATCTTCTTGGGTGTACAGCCCAATCAAGATCATCAGTTATCACCCAAACGACGTGAAGACTTCTGGTCTTCGACCGCCGTCTTCATCTTCGACTTATCGTCGTATCAGTTATTCAGAATGGGATAAACCCGGTCTTTCCGAATAACTCGCGTATATTTTAAATAAGTGTTACACAAACACAACATACGCCTCATTCCAATTCATTAGTCACTAACCGTAAATTAATCAAGAGAATAATTCCCCAAATATTAACCCCGAATGGCCGAAACCAACATCAGATCAATATCCAGAAAACCATTCTGCTTAGCTAACCGACAGTTAGTTTCTAAATTTCACATTCATAGGGAAAGGTCCCCATTAATTTTATCAAAGATAAATTCTTGAATTTATTCTTTAATCTACCTTTGAATTTCGATTCAACTAGCCGGGATTAACGAAACTTGCCGAAGTAATCATTTGTTTTAATTTCCCAATCCCAACCTATTTATCCCATGAAGTAAAACTGGTAATACTTCGTATCTAACACCACAGTGTTATCGGTAAATTCAATTACCATTTCACGTTCAAATTTAATTAAAGATTTAACTATCGCCTGGAGCAAAACTAGTGATACTCCATTTTCGATCATTTCAATCTAATTAAAGATTCATTAAAATTCCACTTAGTTTTAATCTTCAACTGGGTCAAAGAATCAGTGTCATTTAAAAACACGGTTCACGATAAACCCAAAATCACATTCATTAATTATCGGGTTAAAGAACGAGTGTTATTTAAAACACTGTCCACGATAAACCCAAAAATCAATATCAATTCAATTCCAATTAGATATTATTTAATTGGTACACTTCATTAAATCTAAATAAAAAGATTTAATCTTTTTCTCAACTGGGTTCAAGAACAGTGTTAGTGAAGACACCATTCACGACAAACCCAAATCACATTCGATATTCAATACAAGGCTCTGAATAGAAAATATATCGGCTTATATTCAATATCGAATTCTACGACTAACAAATGTCGTATTGGAAATAACGATATAGATATATATCTTTCAAATTTCCATAACAACACCTGTATAATCACGAATTCCAACATCGAAATATTCCGAAGACAATTTCGATTCAAATCCACTCCAATGCAATCATTGGATATTCTGGTTATTTTTAAAACCCTTTTTAAATTCAATTTATTTATTTAAAAATAAATAGAATTATACTTCTAGTTCAAAACTAGTTCATTTCGATAAAAATCTATTTTTATCTTTTCAAATATGGAGTTTTTCATCCCAAATCTTCACAAATCATTTCTTATGATTTTACACAAATTATTACTATTTTTAATAATTTTATCAAGGCCCGTACAGTCGATTTCCATCAACGGCCATCGAACTGCACTTACAGCGACCTTTTTCGAATTTGATTTGGACGTATCTCCAAATCCAACCGTTAGATTTTGAATTTCTAATATTCGTTAGAAAACTCTTTTCGATACGAACCCAACGGTTCCGGTTTTAGGAGAATCCGACGGTCGGATCTCCCGTAATGTCCGTTTGAAATAAATGGTCAAAATTCATGAACTGCCGCGGCGCGGCGCGTTCTATTCAGGCCATTATATTATATATAATATATATATATAATATATTTCGTCGATTTCTATTTAAAAACGAATTATATAAACAGTTTTAAATTCATTTCAAAATCTATTTCAACTTCCATTTCAATTCAAAGCAAAATTGAATTCTTCTTTATAAATTCGTTTCAAAATTCATTTCTGTTCAATTCAAATTTCAATTCAATTTGAATTCATATTCAATTCAATTCATTTCGAAATCGTTTTCAATTCAATTCATTTCGAAATCATTTTCAATTCAATTCATTTCGAAATCGTTTTCAATTCAATTCATTTCGAAATCGTTTTCAATTCAATTCATTTCGAAATCGTTTTCAATTCAATTCATTTCGAAATCGTTTTCAATTCAATTCATTTCGAAATCGTTTTCAAATCGATATAAATATCGTTCACGTCAAAATGGCGTTCATACACGGCTTCATAAATTTCTATTTTCAAATATTCTATTTCAAATATTTCTTATTATCAAAATATTCTTTATTTTCACGATTGGAATGAGGCCCAATCAATTACCATATAAAGTTAATTATATGGATTTTCATACAACACATGTATATAATAGCATTGAAAATAATCAACCATCAACCAAAGTGCACTACACTGTAAAAGCATCAAATATAGATATTCAACGCTTATAACAGCCTGTCAATCAATCGATCGACATATTTAATCAATCAGGATGAGTGAACTTCAAATTTCATCCCAACACCCGTGTGGGGTTTCAAACAATCAAACACATATTTTATTTGTGCTGTTGGGCGATGTGTAAAATTTATCGTCCCAATCAATGTCATTCAAATAGGTGTACATAAACAAACCGTCTGGTTTGTAAATGAATATTCTATTTTATTCACTTCACATTAAAAATTATATTTTTAACGATAAAACATTTTATTTCAACCTATGAATTTCTATTCAATTCATCCTTTAAATAAAATGATATTTTTATTTTTCTAACTTATTTTAGAAAATTTCGGCGGCATAACGGCACGATACTAGAAACGGGACAAGGCCTAGCCTTATCCCCGGTCTAGTGAAGGCCCACGCCATTCACACATCAATCAATCAATTTATTTCACCAAACAATTCAATTCAAATCAAATCATCTAATCAACTACACAACCAAACAATTTAACAAACAAGCCATCCATGGTCTGTGGATGACGGGTGTCGGGTGCTACTAAACACCGTCTACATCCTAGTATATATATATAACTAGAAAAATTAAATTGAAAGGTGAGAAGTTCTCACTTATAGCCATCCAGCTCCACGGCACTTCCAATGCAGAAAATCTTCACTGTTCTCGTCTCTTATCACTTTCTTCGCCCGTATTCTCTACATATGTAAACATCGAATTTTTACTTTGCTATTCAATATTTAAAAATCGAATTTTTGCTTTTCTATTCTATATATAAAAATCGAATTTTTACTTTTCTATTCTATATATAAAAATCGAATTTTTACTTTTCTATTCTATATATAAAAATCGAATTTTTACTTTTCTATTATATATATAAAAATCGAATTTTTACTTTTCTATTCCATATATAAAAATCCTATTTTTATTTCGAAGTTCAATATATAAAAATTCTATTTTTCTATCGAAGTTCAATATATAAAAATTCTATTTTTCTATCGAAGTTCAATATATAAAAATTCTATTTTTCTATCGAAGTTCAATATATAAAAATTCTATTTTTCTATCGAAGTTCAATATATAAAAATTCTATTTTTCTATCGAAGTTCAATATATAAAAATTCTATTTTTCTATCGAAGTTCAATATATAAAAATTCTATTTTTCTATCAAAGTTCAATATATAAAAATTCTATTTTTCTATCGAAGTTCAATATATAAAAATTCTATTTTTCTATCGAAGTTCAATATAAAAAAATTCTATTTTCATATTCACCACAATGCAAATTATATTTTAGAAAAAATGTGATGTATATATTTTAAAACTGCATTTTTTTATTCACTCTCAAAACCCTTTTTTTTTTATGCTAATACCTATTTCTAAAAACTAAATTTTTTTATTTATTTTAAAACATTACTATTAATATTTTAAAAAACATTGTTATGTATATAAAATAAAATTCAGATTTTTACTTACTAAATTAAAATAATTACATAATTTAAAAGATTACACTGTTTTCTTCCTGTATACTTCAGGCGATAGTTCAACCTCTTGCTCCCTTCTTCTTCCTTGAATCGCGCGCTACAGGGACCTTCGGAGTTCGATCAGACCTTGCCCCCTTCTTCGCCGCCGCGAGAGCTACGCGCGCCTCCCCTGATTTGATGGCGAACGGCGCCGGTTTGGGGTTTATACGAAGAGGAGAGAGGCGCGTGGGGTGGTGGGTATGGCGGTGGTCAGAGGGGAGAGAAGGAGATCGGAGGGGGGGGGTCTGGTGAGGCGCGACGGTGATAGGTAGGTGGGCGGCGCGATTTAGGGATCTGCGGGTTTTTTTTCTTTTCTTTTTTTTTCTAGAAATCAACGGTAGAAGGGGGGGTAGGTAGTTAAGGAGATATATATATATATATATATTTATTTATTTTCCATTCAAAAGTATCTTTTAAAATCGAACTCGAAACGAGGCCCAACGACCGTCGTCCATAGCGTTTTACCCCCATTCCGAACACAATGGGATATGTATCGTAGGCTGATTCGGACGTTTTGATCAGTTTCCGTTGAATTTACATTTAAATCACTTTATTGAATTTTAAACGTACATTTCAAATTACCGGGGTCACATACTAACTAGAAAAATTCCAGAAAAATATTTTCTAGCTTCGTATTGACGATACGGTCCTAACAAAACTAATTTCATCGAATTCTGAGACCGTTAGAAAAATGGCCAATTTCCAGTCGATTAAAATCAACTGAAACTGGTCAAACACGTTTTCCTATGCCACGCTCACATATTGATTCGAAAAATTATGAAATTTGAAACCTAGCAATAACTTTACATCCCGGACCCAACAAAACTGGTTTCGTCGAAATCCGAGGTCGTTTGCAAAATTGCTATTTTTAAGGGCCTTATATATATAAAAATATATATAAATTCCACAGCGACTATTTCTAATTTTAAACTGGACATATCTTATCATTTCTAAGATGAAATCTCAGTTTGTCAACTTCGTTACTAAGATATAGTTATACAGATTCAAATATTTCTTGTTTCGTTCAATTCTGACTTATATTGAATTCTGTATATTCATTTGAAATTAGAAATCGAATTTTCGAACTACCGCGCCATTTTCAATTCCTTTTATAATTATATATAATTATTATATATTCTAACGACGATGTATATAAATATATTCGTTCGAATTCTATTCAAAATAAATTTTTCGACGATATTATTTAAAATAATTCATTTTGAATATTCAAAATTCGCTAAAATGGCCAAAATAAAAATTTCAAACTGGCTCGCATTTTACGGGTTGTTACAATCTCCCCCACTTAAAACTTTTCGTCCCCGAAAAGGAACAAAGTCGAAAGTGGTTTGATTAATCAACTCTACGTTCGATCTGGCTTTCATTCTCCAACTTTTCAGTTTCTGAGAATTTTCAAAATTTCAAAAATTTGGCTAACACCCTAAATTTTTGAAAAATTTCGCCATAACCTCCCCTGCACCGGGAGCATCGGGGAATTTCAAATAGCTTCCCTGGTTCTTCAGATCTCAAAAAGAAAAAGAAAAAGCCAAGCGGCTAGCCAATAGGCTCATAAAATCATCATCACCCAAACAAAACAGTAAATTATGTAGTAAACATGTACCTATTTGTCGGGCAAACAAATTTTATTCTCTGCTCTAGCCTCCTTGCTATGACCTGTTCAATGATATATATGTATATGCAAGCAAATGCGACCAATTTCAATACAATTCATTATTTGATACAATTAGGCGTAATGGTTCAAAATTATCAAACAATTAAACAAACAACACAATCATCAATCAATTAGTGAATTAGAGTTTCAAATTCATAATTTTGATACCTATACAAAAATCAGATTTTTGATGCCAAATCACAACAATAAGCCCTATCTAATTTTGGTTCTCACACCAGTCAATAGGAAGTATATAGATATTACACGTTCGTCACTCGAATATAAATTCTAATGATGGAGCTCCATCGTCAAAATCATCTCCGGGCGATTAGAGTGTAATTCTATATCTATCCAATATATCAAAACTTCGAATACACGCTAGCTAGGCGCATACGCAAAAATCTTTATATTTTGGATTGTCCTAATCAATATAAAATAAATAATCAAATACGAATAATTGATTTAAATTTTCAAAACAAAAATTTGTTTTCATTTTAAAAATATACTCTTCACACTCGTTCTAGGATACTACTGATCCTATCTCTAACGAGTAATTCCCATTGGATATTGCTAATCCAATATCTGATGAATTCTTTCGTATGGTTCTAACGTGTCTTGTTCTCTGAGCTTTGTAAACCAAAGCTCTGATACCAACTGTGACGGCAAGGAATTTCGCTCGATCCGAACCAGTCGCTAAACCGACTCAGACCGTTCGAAACGCCCTATCGTTTGAGAACACGACAAAGTAGAACACATACAGAAGAACATTTCACTGTATATTACAACAATGCATCAGATTACAAGAATATACGGAGTACACACGAATAAATATTACACAGAAATATCAGAGATTTAAATTTCATTTAAATACATAGCAGCGGAAAATAATACAATACACAACTAGAAGAGATATACAGATACAAAGCTTTCCGGATATCGTTCCAGCTGTAAACCAGGATCCTGTGAATATAAATCTGCAAAACCAAAACTACTAGCTGCCCGTGTCAAAATAGGGGCACCCAGAGTTTAGGTTAAAACAATAAACTCCAGGTCAGTCATGTGACTGGTGTGAGAACTAAAACAGTTAATCTTTATTTTAAAAGTTAGGTAAATCAAGGGACCGCGCCGTATAACACGGAACGGGTTTCCTCCCAAGAATACCAGTGCATAAAACAAACAGCGCAATGCTAAATAAAGAAAGATGAAGCTGTTATAAGACCCAGGTCCTATCACACAATGCAACGCAAGCCGGGGGATAGGGTTTTCCCTTATAACAGCCAAAGAATGCTTGATACGTCTAAAACAAATCATTTGATACTATAATAAGTGCATAGTGTATAAAACAACTTCAAATCATAAGTATCAATCATAGGAGGCATGAGCGTCCCATGCCACTATGTCGCCATATATAGGTTTACAAATAAAACCGCAAAGTCACGTATTTGGAAATTGGATTTCCGTCTATGAACCGAGGCAAAAGATAGTCCTCAACCGATTCGAGACGCTCTAGCCCGCCCCTCAGGAACAGCCGCAACTGTACCTTGGATCGTCAGGGCCGGTCCACCGATGTGGATTATAATGCCTGAACAATACGTTTCTCCGCCCTTTGGGGCGTAGGTGAGCCAACTAAATGACTCCATCGGACCCGGATCGTCCGATCAAACCGAGGCGCCTCGCAACAGCAACAACCACATAAGTCAAACTCGTCAGGGCGTGTAAAACCACTGACGCCACTTCTAGCTAGAAAGAAAACGCATGTCCCCCCTGAGGTCTGTCTCCCGTTTTTGGTTCATACCGGGTGTGAAACTCGCGAAGTAAACGTTACACAAAGCTATGCCACAAAGGCCGTGCTTTGATCATCACCACAAGACTTTGCTTTTCAACAGAAGCCTCGATCAATTGCCACTTAGGCATGCCACACAGGCAATTCACTCCATGCGTTTGATATCCATCAATATATAACCCCTGAGCTCGTACGTCTCAGAGAAGGGCGTTAAGCAAGAGAATAAATTCTCCGCCGCCAAACATATATATATTCAATAGAAATCAAACACACAGACTAAAATCCAATGTCAGACACACAGTCCATTTACAAGTCCGTTCTGGGTCTGAACGAAACCGGAGGCACCTAGTACCCCGCATATCCATTGATCTCCAAGTACGTCTGGACGATTACCAACTGTTTCCATCTTCTTGGGTGTACAGCCCAATCAAGATCATCAGTTATCACCCAAACGACGTGAAGACTTCTGGTCTTCGACCGCCGTCTTCATCTTCGACTTATCGTCGTATCAGTTATTCAGAATGGGATAAACCCGGTCTTTCCGAATAACTCGCGTATATTTTAAATAAGTGTTACACAAACACAACATACGCCTCATTCCAATTCATTAGTCACTAACCGTAAATTAATCAAGAGAATAATTCCCCAAATATTAACCCCGAATGGCCGAAACCAACATCAGATCAATATCCAGAAAACCATTCTGCTTAGCTAACCGACAGTTAGTTTCTAAATTTCACATTCATAGGGAAAGGTCCCCATTAATTTTATCAAAGATAAATTCTTGAATTTATTCTTTAATCTACCTTTGAATTTCGATTCAACTAGCCGGGATTAACGAAACTTACCGAAGTAATCATTTGTTTTAATTTCCCAATCCCAACCTATTTATCCCATGAAGTAAAACTGGTAATACTTCGTATCTAACACCACAGTGTTATCGGTAAATTCAATTACCATTTCACGTTCAAATCTAATTAAAGATTTAACTATCGCCTGGAGCAAAACTAGTGATACTCCATTTTCGATCATTTCAATCTAATTAAAGAATCATTAAAACTCCACTTAGTTTTAATCTTCAACTGGGTCAAAGAATCAGTGTCATTTAAAAACACGGTTCACGATAAACCCAAAATCACATTCATTAATTATCGGGTTAAAGAACGAGTGTTATTTAAAACACTGTCCACGATAAACCCAAAAATCAATATCAATTCAATTCCAATTAAATATTATTTAATTGGTACACTTCATTAAATCTAAATAAAAAGATTTAATCTTTTTCTCAACTGGGTTCAAGAACAGTGTTAGTGAAGACACCATTCACGACAAACCCAAATCACATTCGATATTCAATACAAGGCTCTGAATAGAAAATATATCGGCTTATATTCAATATCGAATTCTACGACTAACAAATGTCGTATTGGAAATAACGATATAGATATATATCTTTCAAATTTCCATAACAACACCTGTATAATCACGAATTCCAACATCGAAATATTCCGAAGACAATTTCGATTCAAATCCACTCCAATGCAATCATTGGATATTCTGGTTATTTTTAAAACCCTTTTTAAATTCAATTTATTTATTTAAAAATAAATAGAATTATACTTCTAGTTCAAAACTAGTTCATTTCGATAAAAATCTATTTTTATCTTTTCAAATATGGAGTTTTTCATCCCAAATCTTCACAAATCATTTCTTATGATTTTACACAAATTATTACTATTTTTAATAATTTTATCAAGGCCCGTACAGTCGATTTCCATCAACGGCCATCGAACTGCACTTATAGCGACCTTTTTCGAATTTGATTTGGACGTATCTCCAAATCCAACCGTTAGATTTTGAATTTCTAATATTCGTTAGAAAGCTCTTTTCGATACGAACCCAACGGTTCCGGTTTTAGGAGAATCCGACGGTCGGATCTCCCGTAATGTCCGTTTGAAATAAATGGTCGAAATTCACGAACTGCCGCGGCGCGGCGCGTTCTATTCAGGCCATTATATTATATATAATATATATATATAATATATTTCGTCGATTTCTATTTAAAAACGAATTATATAAACAGTTTTAAATTCATTTCAAAATCTATTTCAACTTCCATTTCAATTCAAAGCAAAATTGAATTCTTCTTTATAAATTCGTTTCAAAATTCATTTCTGTTCAATTCAAATTTCAATTCAATTTGAATTCATATTCAATTCAATTCATTTCGAAATCGTTTTCAATTCAATTCATTTCGAAATCGTTTTCAATTCAATTCATTTCGAAATCGTTTTCAATTCAATTCATTTCGAAATCATTTTCAATTCAATTCATTTCGAAATCGTTTTCAATTCAATTCATTTCGAAATCGTTTTCAATTCAATTCATTTCGAAATCGTTTTCAATTCAATTCATTTCGAAATCGTTTTCAATTCAATTCATTTCGAAATCGTTTTCAAATCGATATAAATATCGTTCACGTCAAAATGGCGTCCATACACGGCTTCATAAATTTCTATTTTCAAATATTCTATTTCAAATATTTCTTATTATCAAAATATTCTTTATTTTCACGATTGGAATGAGGCCCAATCAATTACCATATAAAGTTAATTATATGGATTTTCATACAACACATGTATATAATAGCATTGAAAATAATCAACCATCAACCAAAGTGCACTACACTGTAAAAGCATCAAATATAGATATTCAACGCTTATAACAGCCTGTCAATCAATCGATCGACATATTTAATCAATCAGGATGAGTGAACTTCAAATTTCATCCCAACACCCGTGTGGGGTTTCAAACAATCAAACACATATTTTATTTGTGCTGTTGGGCGATGTGTAAAATTTATCGTCCCAATCAATGTCATTCAAATAGGTGTACATAAACAAACCGTCTGGTTTGTAAATGAATATTCTATTTTATTCACTTCACGTTAAAAATTATATTTTTAACGATAAAACATTTTATTTCAACCTATGAATTTCTATTCAATTCATCCTTTAAATAAAATGATATTTTTATTTTTCTAACTTATTTTAGAAAATTTCGGCGGCATAACGACACGATACTAGAAACGGGACAAGGCCTAGCCTTATCCCCGGTCTAGTGAAGGCCCACGCCATTCACACATCAATCAATCAATTTATTTCACCAAACAATTCAATTCAAATCAAATCATCTAATCAACTACACAACCAAACAATTTAACAAACAAGCCATCCATGGTCTGTGGATGACGGGTGTCGGGTGCTACTAAACACCGTCTACATCCTAGTATATATATATAACTAGAAAAATTAAATTGAAAGGTGAGAAGTTCTCACTTATAGCTATCCAGCTCCACGGCACTTCCAATGCAGAAAATCTTCACTGTTCTCGTCTCTTATCACTTTCTTCGCCCGTATTCTCTACATATGTAAACATCGAATTTTTACTTTGCTATTCAATATTTAAAAATCGAATTTTTGCTTTTCTATTCTATATATAAAAATCGAATTTTTACTTTTCTATTCTATATATAAAAATCGAATTTTTACTTTTCTATTCTATATATAAAAATCGAATTTTTACTTTTCTATTCTATATATAAAAATCGAATTTTTACTTTTCTATTCCATATATAAAAATCCTATTTTTATTTCGAAGTTCAATATATAAAAATTCTATTTTTCTATCGAAGTTCAATATATAAAAATTCTATTTTTCTATCGAAGTTCAATATATAAAAATTCTATTTTTCTATCGAAGTTCAATATATAAAAATTCTATTTTTCTATCGAAGTTCAATATATAAAAATTCTATTTTTCTATCGAAGTTCAATATATAAAAATTCTATTTTTCTATCGAAGTTCAATATATAAAAATTCTATTTTCATATTCACCACAATGCAAATTATATTTTAGAAAAAATGTGATGTATATATTTTAAAACTGCATTTTTTTATTCACTCTCAAAACCCTTTTTTTTTTATGCTAATACCTATTTCTAAAAACTGAATTTTTTTATTTATTTTAAAACATTACTATTAATATTTTAAAAAACATTGTTATGTATATAAAATAAAATTCAGATTTTTACTTACTAAATTAAAATAATTACATAATTTAAAAGATTACACTGTTTTCTTCCTGTATACTTCAGGCGATAGTTCAACCTCTTGCTCCCTTCTTCTTCCTTGAATCGCGCGCTATAGGGACCTTCGGAGTTCGATCAGACCTTGCCCCCTTCTTCGCCGCCGCGAGAGCTACGCGCGCCTCCCCTGATTTGACGGCGAACGACGCCGGTTTGGGGTTTATACGAAGAGGAGAGAGGCGCGTGGGGTGGTGGGTATGGCGGTGGTCAGAGGGGAGAGAAGGAGATCGGAGGGGGGGGGGGGAGGGGTCTGGTGAGGCGCGACGGTGATAGGTAGGTGGGCGGCGCGATTTAGGGATCTGCGGGTTTTTTTTCTTTTCTTTTTTTTTTCCAGAAATCAACGGTAGAAGGGGGGGTAGGTAGTTAAGGAGATATATATATATATATTTATTTTATTTATTTATTAATTTTTTTTTCCATTCAAAGGTATCTATTAAAATCGAACTCGAAACGAGGCCCAACGACCGTCGTCCATAGCGTTTTACCCCCATTCCGAACACAATGGGATATGTATCGTAGGCTGATTCGGACGTTTTGATCAGTTTCCGTTGAATTTACATTTAAATCACTTTATTGAATTTTAAACGTACATTTCAAATTACCGGGGTCACATACTAACTAGAAAAATTCCAGAAAAATATTTTCTAGCTTCGTATTGATGATACGGTCCTAACAAAACTAATTTCATCGAATTCTGAGACCGTTAGAAAAATAGCCAATTTCCAGTCGATTAAAATCAACTGAAACTGGTCAAACACGTTTTCCTATGCCACGCTCACATATTGATTCGAAAAATTATGAAATTTGAAACCTAGCAATAACTTTACATCCCAGACCCAACAAAACTGGTTTCGTCGAAATCCGAGGTCGTTTGCAAAATTGCTATTTTTAAGGGCCTTATATATATAAAAATATATATAAATTCCACAGCGACTATTTCTAATTTTAAACTGGACATATCTTATCATTTCTAAGATGAAATCTCAGTTTGTCAACTTCGTTACTAAGATATAGTTATACAGATTCAAATATTTCTTGTTTCGTTCAATTCTGACTTATATTGAATTCTGTATATTCATTTGAAATTAGAAATCGAATTTTCGAACTACCGCGCCATTTTCAATTCCTTTTATAATTATATATAATTATTATATATTCTAACGACGACGTATATAAATATATTCGTTCGAATTCTATTCAAAATAAATTTTTCGATGATATTATTTAAAATAATTCATTTTGAATATTCAAAATTCGCTAAAATGGCCAAAATAAAAATTTCAAACTGGCTCGCATTTTACGGGTTGTTACATCCAAACTAGTCGGGATTAGCGCACCTTACTGAAGTAATCATTGGTTTAATTTCCCAATCCCAACCTATTCATCCCATGGAGCAAAAATGGTAATACTCCATATCTAACACCACAGTGTTACCGGTAAATTTAATTACCATTTCACGTTCAAATCTAATTAAAGATTTAATTATCGCTTGGAGCAAAACTGGTGATACTCCATTCTTAATCATTTCCCAAATTTGATAATTTAATTTATCACATTCACATTTCAGTCTAATTAATGATTCATTAAAACTCCACTTAGTTTTAATCTTCCAACAATCATTATTAATGATTATTTAACTTTTGGAAATCAAACATGCCGCATCGACAATCTACATCGCACCTTTGATTTCTTCCCATATATAACCTCTAAGCTCATATGTCTCAGACAAGGGTGTTAAGCAAGAGAATAAATTTTCTTCCACCAAACAGATATATGTATTTAGCAGAGATCAACAATACAGTTTGAAATACAATGTTAGACATGTAATCCTGTCTTTAACTGGGTTAAAGAACCAATGTCTTTTAAAACACAATTCACCATAAAACAAAAATCACATTCCATTAATTATGGAATCTTCATGGAAAACAAATCAATATATAATTAATATCAATTTCCGTATCTGACTAATACTATAAATGGAATAACGACAAAGCCTTTTAAATTCCATATATATTAACAGTCTTTGTAACTCCCCGCTTCTATACCCACTATCGTCCAGTTCATTTCAGAGAAATGTCGTAGACCATAACGGAGAATGAGGTTTGTGAAGAGCGACCAATTGTATGATTACTCCATGTGAGGAATGCACATCGAATTCTGATACCGATTAAAATTTCGACATGACCATTCAGCACATAGGGCAACTACACAACGGCTATATGCAATCCGGAAAGTAGTATAAAATTGACAACAACAATAATATAAATATGGTATATCTCAAATCCAAACATGGAATAATCATATCACAAAGGTGGAATAGATATGAATAAACCAAGAATGTGTACAACAAAGATCCATTAATACATGTACCATGATCTAAATAAAAGAATATGTACGCAACGATAGATAATGTCATAGGTACAAAAGTACATAAAGCTGCGGAGGCAGAGTACCAAGCTGAAAGCAGAAGATCAATCCTGCAATGAGACCCAAAGAAGCAACTAAAATGACTCGGTCTGACCCGAGTATTATTTATAAGAAAATAAATAATAAACGGATCAGTCTAGCTGTACTTATCAAATGGATTGAGATAATAAGAGATATAACATAGGATGACATGATTCTAGCAATAATATCTAATCACAAATAAATATGAAACATGGCCTGTCAACACAATCAGGAAATGATAATCGAATGTCAGCACACAACTATCTCTAAATAATCTCCTAGCTAATGTAGAATGCAACATTCAAATATTAGCACACAACAGGAAATGACAGAGGAATGCCAAACATAAATCAAATTGACGCGCATCGCATCGAAGTAAACATAAATCAGAAATCGTTTAACAAATTGACGCGCATCGCGTCAAAGTAATCAAGAATCATTCATCAAATTGACGCGCATCGCATCAAAGTAATCAAGAGTCGGAAATCATTTATCAAACTGACGCTCATCACATCAAAGTAATCAAGAATCAAAAATCATTTATTGACGTGCATCACATCAAAGTAATCAAGAGTCAGAAATCATTTATCAAATTGACGTGCAATGCGTCAAAGTGGTCAACTTGACACACAATGCATTAAAATGGTGATATACGATCTCTAGGTAGCGAACCCATTTGTTTGAGCCGAAGCTCCCCACGGAGCCGGGTCGTGACCCCGGATGATGAAAATACATAAATCATAGAAAATCATAGAAAGTTGGACAGAAGTCCCATATATGAAGGTCCCAAATCATAAATTCCCACTAGGGCGATTGCGAACCAAACAACTATGTCGGGAGGTGGATACTAATGATCCGGGTGAGTATGAATTATACCGAGATAGTTAATATAAGAAAATAGCTAAATGTCCCATAACCACTCGCTATTCTCGAACATTTACGAACCCGTTATTAGTTCATTCTCAAAACATCAAGAATAGTCATAAACGGATCACATCGATCGGGGCGAATAGAAATTACTCCGGGCTAGTTAATATAAGAAAATAGCGACATGTCCCATAACCACATGCTATTCTCGAATATTTATGAACCCGTAATTGGTTTCTATTCAAAACAGAGAAAATCACCACACATGTTCGAACACATGAGTCCAAGAGTTATTTGCCGAACTAAATGTATAAGGGGTTATAGTCCAGTTTTACTAAGGTAAATAAACTAAATTTCTCGCCCGATCGAATAAAGAGGATCTGTACACACTAACAGATTGGAATCCGTAGAAGGATTCGTGGTCCATTAATAATATATAAACCCTCTTATAATTTGAAGTGACAATAAACAATAGTACGATTGCCGAGGCAAATCGATCAAGGGGATTTACGTCAAAATGACGTAAATTCAAATCATAAATCATCAAATGTAAATTTGATAAATCGAATATACATATAGCTCGTTAGTGAATCCAATGACGTTAAGAAATGATTAGAAATCACCCTGGAGCGATAGGAAATAATAACACAAAATTAGGTGCCACGGATCAAAGTACAATCACCAAGGTGATCGATAATGCGAAATTCACATTACAACAACATACAGGAAATCAAAGGGATAATGGTTGTACTTTCGATCAACGAACGAATCGAAATCCCAAACTAGCACCCGAAGGTTCTAAACTACATCGGAATAGACTCGAAGGATATTGAGTCGATAATTCACGTTTTAAAAGCGTGAATCATCTTAACAAGAGTATCGAATAAATTGGATATACAAAATTGAGCACACGGGCTTTATAATGGTCACTTATTCAATTCACATTGTATGAATCAACAATGTGAATAGGCCAAAAAGAATCAACATTGGAAGAATCAATCGTGAATCAAAGTCGATGAATCGAGCTGTTGGAATCTATGAATTCGTGAAGCTGAAGTTCACAAACGAAGTCCGAATGGCCCGAGCTCCGTCCGGGAAAGAGCTTGGATGGGTTAGACTGTGGACCGAGGTCCCTCTGGTCCATAGCAGAAAAACAGATTCAGATGTATGAATCATTTAGGTCAGATATATGAACTGGGACTTTCAGAAACCAGCAAGGATTTAGTTCATTTTGGCCCCCTTTTAGACGTCTGAATTATTCCGGCTAGACGTCTGAATTATTCTGGCCAAACGTCTGAATTACAATTTAGACTTTGAATAAAATAATTCAGACATCTGAATTGCTCTTCTGATCTTCATAATTATTTGAAGCAGGTCAGACGTCTGACCTATAATATTCAGACATCTAGAACCTGTACCAGAGCATAATTTGCCTTGAAAACATGTTCAAAATGATATCGATGAATGCCCGAAGGCCTATGATGTTATGTACATGTATACGAGGCTTCACGGGCTTGCCGAAACATCTTATAACACACAAATACACATGCACAAACATTCATACAAGAGACTAACAATGGCTACGATTATAAATTCTAAAATGGAAGAATTTTCTAACTAAAGCAATCAAGTACGATTCAAGCGACTTGTGAAGACCTAGAACATTGTCGAGGGACAACGGAGCTTCACAACATCACTAAATCAACTCATAGCATATGCATCAGATCGTGTAAACAATCCTACTTATAATTTCAATTCAATGGAACACAAATACATGAAATCGGCTAAGTTACACTAACATAACCAATTCACTAACACATGCAAACTCATATGAACACTAAATTACACTTGTACAAGCCAATGGCTTGTGGCATAGATGTGAGTTCAAAAAAAAACTCACCTTTGGCTCTTGAATATCAAGAACAAGCTCCAACAAGGAAGAACAAAAATGAGCAAAGCTCCTATCTTTCATCAATTTCACCTCTGAAATCACCTCATACATCCACATCCAAACATATATGTGTTAGGGTTGTGAGAAAAATCCGAAATTGAGAGGAGGATAAGGTAGAGAGCGAGAGTAGAGAGCTTACCCCTGTCTTAGAATTGGATTTGCACAAGAATTGAGCTCTAGATTGAAGGCCCTAGCTTAGGGAATTTCTATTTCCCATTCCCTTCCCCATTTTCTATTTTCTTTGAAGTCAGAATGAATGAAGGAGGAGAGAGAGCTAGGTGGAGCTCTTAAGTAAATGAGCTAGGTTGGCTAACCAAGCCCTAAACAAGGTGCCAAAATTCCAAAGCTTGGAATATATCGAAGTTTATACTTTTCGAACTCCTAAATGACGCTTTGAACTCGATGGAAGTGGTTTCAAGTCCATATTCATTCATATGCGAAAAGTGATATTTTGGTCATACACTCAAATGAGAAAACGATCAAATTTTACCTAACTCCAAATGTATCGACGCTTATAGTCAAAAAGGTCATAAACGACAATCCGAACTCAATGGAGGTGGTCCTAAATCCTAATTTTATCGTTTGTGAAAAATGACATTTTGAGCGACACATCAGACACGACAATATATTTAAATAAAATATTTAAATCTATTATCATCGAATGAGCGGGTTGTTACAATCTTCCTCCACAGAAGCTCACTTGGATTATTACCAAATCGAACTACATTCAATTCCAATTTAATATTTTAAATTGGAAAACTTTACTTTGGAAAATTTCCAAAAATTAATAAAAATATTTATAAATTCTAAATCACATTTCACTGTTAATCGGGTTATAGAATTAATGTCGTTAAAAAAACACAGTTCACAATAAACCCAATTCACATTCCATTCTATTCCAATTACTAAATATAATTGGAAACTCTAATAATCTTAATAAAAAGATTTATTCTTTTCACACAGGGTTTAAGAACAGTGTTACTGAAGACACCATTCACGACAAACCCAAAATCCAATTTAATATTATATATAAGGCTCTGAATAGAAATTATATCGGCTTATATTCGATATCAAATTCTGAAACCAACATATATCGTATGGGGAATAACGATATATATCTATCTTCCAAGTTCCTCCACAATATCCGCATAGTCACGGAATCCAATATCGAAATATTTCGGAGATTATTCCTATTCAAATCCATTCTAACTCATATATTGGAAAATTCTGGTTAGACTAAAACCATTCTCAAACCCAATTTATTTATTTAAAAACGTTGGATTATTTTTCTGGTTAATAGCTAGTACATTTTGATAAAAATATATTTTTATCTTTACAAAATTGGAATTTTTCATACAAATCCTTTCCAATCATTAATTATGATTTTACACAAATTATTAATATTTTTAACAATTTTATCAAGGCCCGTACAGTCGGTTTCCAATAACGGCCACCGAACTGCATTCATAGCGACCTTTTCCAAATTTGATTTGGATTTAATTCCAAATCCAACCGTTAGATTTCAAATCTCTTATATTCTTGGAAAGCTCTTCTCGATACGAACCCAACGATTCCAGGTTTAGGAGAATCCAACGGTCGGATCTCCCGTTACGTCAGTTCTAAGTCAATGGTTGAAATTCACGAACGGTCGTGGCATGGCACGTTCAATTCAAGCCATTAATATATATATATATGTATGTATGTATAATATATATATATAATATATATTTCATTCAAAACGTATTTTATAAATTCGTTTTAAAAACGATCCCGCTTTCACTTCAGTTTTAAATTAAAATTGAATATTCCTTATCATTATAATATTTAAATGATAATATTTTCAAAATATCAGATTTTAAAATCATTTCCTTTTCGATATTCATTATAAAATGAATAAAATTGATATAAATATCGTTCGCATTAAAATGTGGCAAATCTAATCAACACGGCTTCACATTCTTCAATATTCCATTTCCATCCAAAAATCAGACATCAAATTCACATTTTAACCCTTTACTGAATATTATTTTAAAATATTCATTATTTTAAAATATTCGTTCTTTCTGAATTGGAATCAGACCCAATCAATTACCATATGATTATTCATATGGATTTCATACAACACATGTATACAGCAACAATGATAAACAACCAACCATCATCTAGAGTGCATTACGCAACTGTATAAGCATTAAATATAAATAATTAACGCTTACAACAGTCCGTCAACTCATTGGTTGACATACAACTAAACAATTGGGATTAGTGTACGTCAAATATCATCGCAATACCGATATGGGGTTTCAACCAACAAATACTGAATATTATTTGTGCAGTTGGGTGATGTGTAAAATTTATCACCCTAGTCAATGTCAGTTAAATAGGTGTACATAAACAAATCGCCCGATTTGTAACTGAATATTTATTTTCATTTCAGGAGAATTTTATGCCATTCACATATACGTTAAAAATTATAATTTTAACGATAAAATATTTATTTCAACGCATGAATATTTTTAATAGTTCATACATTCAATAAAAATGATATTTTTATTGTTTAAAATTTTATTCAACACATGAATATTTTATATAGTTCATATACAGATTAAAAATGGTATTTTTAATGAATAAATATCTATTTCAGAAAATTTTGGCATTATAATGGTGCAATATTAGAACCGGAGTAATATCTAGCATTACCCCTCTCCTGATACTGGATCGCGCGATACACGATAGTCAATCACATTCAATACACCACAATACAATCAATTTTCAACACAACCAAATTTCCACAATACAACTCAAACAAACAATTATGGTTTGTACAATAAATAGTGTCGGGAGCTTCTAAGCCCCGTCTGCATCCCAGTATATATTTAACTGTAAAATAATTAGAGTGAGAAGGAGTTCTCACATTGGGATCTACTCCGCCATTGTTTTCTAACGTTTTGATTTACTGTTCTGGCTCCAAATTTTGCAAACAAGCACCAATCTTCACGCCGTCTTGTTTCTAGCTTAAGCGCATCATTCCAGACAACTTTCTCCTAATGGACTTTCTTCCGAAATTGGTCCATTTCGCCAGAATTCGCGAAAAGACAGTATTCGGACAACAGACTTTGGACGCGTTTTTCGGGTGGCTCCACAATCCAAAATGTGACTTCCATATATCCAAATCGAAGAGAAAATCCTGCTCTTCGACTTGGGCACTGTGGAGATTTGGCCATAGGGGCTCGGTTTGGAAGATATTGGCTAAAGAAGATCTGGGCTGTTATGTACACGCATATTTTTTTTGTAAAAATGTGATTTTTAGAGGATGTGGGGCCCGGGGTCAGAGATGAGAGGTCTGGGGGGCCGTAGGGCTGAAGGGTTGGTGCGGCCAGGTGGTGGTGGCGTTGGAGGGGCCTACAGCCGCGGTTCTCTTTTGATTTGGGTGTTTGGGGGTTTTGGGTTATTGAAATGGAGAGAGAGGAGGAAGGAGAAGGAAGAGGAGGAGGAGAGGGGGCGGCGGCCGGCGGCGCGAGAGAGGGGGAGAGGCGATGGGTGGCGGCTAGGGTTCTATCACTTTTTTTAATGAACGACGGGGGAAGAGATAAAGGAGGGTTGACCACAATAATATATATATATATATATATATATATATATTTGTCTGGTCAGAAATAAAGAGGCGGAGGGGACCAAAACTTTTGGGCGGCACCTTCATTTTAGGGACCGGAAATGCATGTAAAGTTGGGGGGGACGTGGCTTTAATTAAGTTTGAAAATAGGGATGTGAGCCTAATTTTCACTTTATTTATTTCCAAAAAGTTACTTTTTCATTCGGACTCCAAATCGAACCTAACGACTGTCGCCCTTAACCAAATACCCCCATTCCGGACACAATGTAATATGTCCAGTAAGTCAATTCAATTGTTTCGATTAGTTTTCATCAAAAATAAAATATAAATTAATTTAATGTTCAAAATTTATTTCAATGTACATTTTAATTTACCGGGGCCACATACTAACTCCAAAAATTCCAGAAAAATAAATGTAGCTATTTTTTGATGATACAGTCCTAATAAAACTAATTTCATCGAATTTAGAGGCCGTTTGTAAATTGACCATTTTCAATCGATTAAATTCAAACTGAAAGTACCAAATGCGTTTAAATCCACCACGCTCACAAATCAATTCCAAAAATTATGAAAATTTTAATATAGCAATAATATGATATTCCGGATCCAACAAAAGTGGTTTCGTCCAAAATGGAGGTCGTTTGCAAAATGTTTATTTTTAAGGGTTATATATTATATTAAAAAATATATAAATTCAATAGCGACTATTTCAAATTTTAAAATGGACATAACTTTCAATTTATATTATGAAATCTCAATTTTTCACATTCTTAGAAAGATATAATTAAACAGATTCAAATATTTCTTGTTTCGCTGAAATCCAATTTATTTTGGATCCTGTACATTCATTTGAAATTTAAAATCAAAATTTCAAACTACCGCGCCATTTCAGGCTCGTTATATAATTAAAATAAATTTACTCATTCTAACTTCAGTTTAAATAAATTTTTAGTCCTTATTATTTAAAATAAATATTGAAAATCCATTAAAATAGCTAAAATATAAATTTTTAATAGGTTCTGGAAATCCGGGTTGTTACATTAATCCACCTATAAAATAGGATCATTGACTTTTAATCATATTTTAATTTTAGTTAGCTCATCCACCTAAAAAAATTTAAATATATTTCTTCTTCTCCGCTCTGCATCTTTCTTCTTCTCTCTGCGTCTTTCTTCTTCTCTGTATTGCATCGTATATTTCTTATTTCTTCTTCTTCTCAGTATTTCTTCTTCCTTAGCGTTTCAATTTTCTTTGATAGAGTAAAATAAATAGCACAAATAATTTTGCCAATTGGCAACTTTGTTTTTGCTAAAAGCCAAACTATTTTCTCCAATGAGCCTCTGATGACTCTCAAGGTTAAATCTATTCCCTTGTTGGCCTCTATGTATGGTAATCTTTTGACCTTGTGGAGACTTTTCTTTATTGGATTTTTCTTGAGCTTTACTTTGCCTAAACTTTACTCTTTGTATGGTGAAATCATGTGGAAAAGAGCTATAGAGATGATAATTCATGTTTTTGATTTGGAGTCTTCAAGATATTGTCCTCATAAAAGGATCATAGCAACAAGTATAAGCATCATCTTTTGGTATTTATTTGGTTTGAGGATGCGCATCTTTGCATGTTTTTTACCATTAATAGTAATATGTTTTATCCGTCATCAAAGCACATGAGAAGACTGGAACTACAACTCAGCTACAGAAGAGAAGCTCTAAGGAATTAGAAATAAAAATAAAAATTCTAGTTTACTTCCAAACTTTCTGTTTACTGCGAGAGCAGAGCATTGCAAGCTTAGAATTCCAAGCAAAGTTCGTCTTTCACATCAGAGAAACAATATTTTTATTTCACGTATGTTTTGTCCTACATTCGAAGCTGTATGTACATTTGTAAGAGATTCCAAAATGTCTTCCTTCATAGTTATATTAGTTTTGTTTGATAAAAAAAGCACAAAAATCGATTTTAAGCTATATGGTAGAGTGAAATCTCTAAGTTAATCCACTCGTGGATTAACTTACAAAATAGTTGTGGATTAACTTATTAAAGTAAAATGGTGGATTAACTTATTAAAATTGTGTATTAGAATAAAATTTACCAAATGTATATCATTACCCATGATTCATTTTCCATGCGTTATATAGTTTGTTGAATAATTTAATTGCACGCATGGTAGGGGCGGGCATTTATCCGACCGAACCGACTTAACCGATTTAACCGACGTCGACCGAACCGCCTTAACCGATTTTTTCGGTTAACCGAATTTTCGGTTAACCGACCGACATTAACCGCTAAAAGTCGGTTCGGTTAACGGATAACACTTTCATTATCCGCGGTTAACCATTAACCGACCAAGTTTCAAACGAAACAGGTCGTATTCATATTTACCATAACCGACCTGAACATTTCATGCCTAAAAAGGCTAAAGTGGAAAAGCATACGCTGCTTTAATTTCCTTTTCCTCTCGTTCTGGAAATCCCTAGATCCGCCTTCATTTCATGTATAGATAATTACAATTACTCAGCAGATCTAGTCTAACAATATCGAATTCAAATGTTAGTTTTTCTTTTGTTATTCATATGAGAGCATCTCGATTAGATCGATGATAGGTTTGGTGCCCGATTAAAACGCAATTGAGGATTTCCTATCGTTGCTTGTGATTTAAAATGTTGTCAGCTCTGGCAACAACTGCGCTGGCCATGAAGTTCGAAAATGGACTTTAGACCTAATAAGGAAATATTATATGCTGTACATTTATCTTAGTGCTGGTTTGCTACTTTGCTTACAATGTTCATTTGCTGGCTCTGATGGATATATGTTACCCATTCACTTGTATACTCTAATATATGGATGGTGTTACTTTCTCTTGAAGTAAAATTGGATTATAATTATTATCACACAATTTTATTCTATTGTGTTATCGCATTTACAAGTTTTGCTAGATTTCAGGTTTGTATATATTACCTTTTTGGCTAAAGTCAATGTCTTTGGAGTAGGAAGAAAATTGTGTGTAACATCCCAAATTTTTTTTTTGTATATTTGAATTTCAATTCTAATTAAATGGATTGGAATATATTAAGAAATTCAAATTTTGTTGGATTTAAATGTTGGTAATTATTTGAAGTTAGTATAAATAGAGTTTCAAAGTTAGTTCTATTTAATAAGATTATGATTTGAATTTAGTATTTAAATAATTGCATTTAATTTGAGTGGTTAAGTTAAAAGTAGGATTCAAATTTAAATTGAAATTGGTGGAATTCTAAGTCGTGAATAATAATTAAAATTCGAAGCAGAAATTTAAATAACCAAACTTGAGAACTTAGAATTTGTGAAATCAATTTATAAAAACTTTATTTAAGTTGTAATTTGAGTTAAGTGGGATTTTGAAATATTTAAGTTAAAAAGGAATTCAGATTTGAATTGTTAAACAATGGATTTTTATTTGTTTAAATTTAATTTGAAATTCAAATTTCAAATTTGAAATATAATTAAATATGGAACTTAAAATTTGTGAAATAAGTTTATAGAATTTATTTAAGTTATAATTTGGTTTAAATTTGAATTTATAAATATTTAAATTTGAATTTAAAACAGTTAATCGAATAATTGAATATTTATTTAATTAATTAACTGTAGAATTTAACGGTTTTGGAGACTGTCTCGGAATTCGACGAAACTGGCGCCATCAGAACCGGAACGGTGAATTATTATAGGATTCCAATTTGCGTCACAATCCGACTTACCGTTTGATCGTACGAGAGAAAATGTGAACGAGATCAATGTAAATGGATAATTGGGTATTTCTCATATTTGAGCCTTATAAATATATATAAATAAAATCCACCTTTACTCTATCAGCCCATTAACCATTGTACGTTCATTTCTTGTCTACTTCATCTCTCTAATGGCAGAAAGAAATTTATCAAACCCTAGTTTTCAAAATAAAATATACAACTTCAAATTCAAATCTCCTCAAACTATATCGAATTATATATCAAATCGAAGATCTCGATGAGTAGAACATAGATCTGCAACTTATTGTGACATGCAGTGCACGGATTCGCCGGAAATCTTGGTCAAAGGTTCAGATTTTCAAATTTATAGGGTTTGAATTGGGGATTTTTGATTTAAGGGTAAATCGACAAATTGGGCTTATGGGTTTTGTTGAGGACGTCGATACAAGTTGGTTGAGGGTGGTCGGAAGCCTTATCGCTCATGGGATCATCGGGAATTGGACTTTTAGGGTTTGGAAACCCATTTGGGTTTCGCTTCGCCAGCGCCGGAACAGTGCACCGGAGGTGGTATGGCGGGGGCCAGTGGACGCGGATCGAGGAGCAGGTCGTTTTGCCGGTGGTCTGACGCTTCCAGGTGGTCGGAGTTGGGAGCAATTCTCGGTCAAAGGAGCGGTGTGTATTGGGTTTTCCACGTTCATATTACTGTAGCGAAAAAAGAAAGAGGAGCGGGAAGGGTGGGACGGAGATGACGTGTCGAGATCTGACTTGGTGAGGGAATTATTTTATCTATTTATATACATTTAAATATCAAAAGGTAAAACGCTGATAACTCTCTCGTTTTAACTCGGATTTGGACGCGGTTTGTTGCGTTGGGATCGTGGCGGAATTGCGGACGTTTTGACACTAACCTGGCTGCGTTCTGAGACTGTCAAAATTTGGGCTATGGTTGGACGTTCACCTGAATTAAAGACCAAAGGTGAGTGATTTTTCCACTCACGAAATACTGAATTATTCCCATATTTATTGAATTAAGTTATGAAATAAGTTTGGTTGCATGGTTGCATGGGATTGTTGATGTGTTGTTTAAATTTGACATGCAAGTGTGTTAACATGCAATCTAAGTAAATGATTAGTTATTTAATTTAATTTAAATCTCTAGTTGAAATTCGAACCCTTGTTAATCCTGGAACAGTTAATGCTGATCAGTTGAATGAAATGATATGATGGATGTTTGGTAGAATTTTATTACTGAATTGATATTGTCACTGCTTATGCCCATATTCAGTATATCGTATTGCATGTTGGTTTTGACGATAAATCTCATTTGTACCCTTGATGTTGCGGGCATCTAATGAACCCAGGATTTATCGATAAAAATGAATTAAGAACACAGAGTGAAATGATAAATCTCTGTGACCCTGATTTGGATTGAAATGATAGATCCATCCCCGAAATATCGAGAAATTAAATATTAAATCACTTGGCCATTGGATAGATAATTATATACAGACATCGGTTGGTTAAATGATTTTAATATTTGAAATTTTATTTGATAGAATTTCACATAAAAGAATGTGTCGATACTCGATTTTTAAATTCTTTAAAGATTCTGAACTGGGATGATGATAAAAGGGTTGAAGGAATTTTCCAAACCAAAATAGAAATATCTAAATTGGGGTTTTTTTAAATATGAATTGAAAACTTTCCAAAATAAGAGTTGGATTAGAAGGAAAAAAAATTCTTATAGAAATCAAATGTTGGGGAAATTAGAAATCAAGAGTATCTGAGTTGTTTTACCCCAGTTGGAATATATATCTCGGAACTCTTGAAATCAAATAGTTGTTTTGAACGAGGTTGAAACGAGATAGGGAACTAAATGAACTCCGTTGAGACCGGAGGATAAATTCAAGTATTTGAAATTTGGAAGGAAGAAAGGTTTGATTTGAGAAATTTATTTTAAATATTTATGCATTGATTCTAAAAATTATTCTAGCTTTAAAACTATTAATTACTTTTACTTAATACTATTATATTTAAATAATTTCCTTATAATTCATTTTTTCAAAGGTTCTAGTAAATCTTATTTTAAGTATATATATAATATTTAAATTACTAATTTATCTTAACTATTATATTCTATATATACATCTATATATATTTATTTTATAAAAATTTATTATTATTATTATTATTATATGAACATTTAGTTTACAAGTATTTTCTCAAATTTTAAATTCTTCCGAATGGAAATGCTTGAGTTTGAACCACTGGTTCAAATGGAGTTGAGATGAGAATCCGAGATAATTGGAAACCTTTGAGGTAAATTATATTCTATTTGAATATTTCGTCTTGGGAATATTATATGATTATAATATAATGGTATGGGATATATTCTAATTTAGAATAAAATCGGCTTGGGATGATTTATGATATATTGATATGAAATTTTATTTTATTTGAATATAAGTTGGTTCGAAACAAAATATGATATTTTGATATGAAAGCGAACCTTTCAAATATAAAAGAACCGACCGATGTGAAAGATGTAAGCGTTGGTTGTTAAAGAGACCGGAGTCGACATAAGGCATACTCTTTGTCAGTGTCGATACCACTTTGACAACTGTGAACGTTATGACGTATCCAGAACGAGTATGATGACTTGGAGGCGATTATTGAATCGAAGAACATGATCGATGACGAAATAGCCCTGACCTTCGGGTCAGAATTGAAATGACTAAAACAGGAGCTATACCGTGACTAATTGAGGTAGCACCTTTGATCGGACTCACTCCTTCGATACTATTTCTATGACTATGATGATAATGATGATTTGGGCCCATTTATGACTTTGGGGGTGTGTTCCGAGGTGGGCGGTAGTGGCTGCTATGCGTTACCACCGGTCCGGGAGTGCAATTGGTAGAATCCTACCCTGGGCATTTCCTCGAGTGCCTTGTCATATATAACCATATCGAGCCCCATACGATTTGATTTAGCATTGCCTTCTATGGAGTGCCCTCTGATAACACCAGTACGGTGAATTTACGGTACTGTATAGACTGTTGGTGCCTATAAACGGCGTAAGGGTAATATGGTAATCCCGCTTACGTTATTTTCAGTATTTATATTTTACTGGATAGACACTATCATAATAACGTATTATATTATGTATGTATTAGTTTAACGGATCCTTGAGAGATGGAAATCCCGTAACATCTCTTGAGTTACTGCACCCATGACACTGATGTTATTTCGTATTTTGATTTGACTAATATGAGATGATTTAGTGCTGATCCGAGTGTTTGTTGTGTTTTCTTTTTATGCAATACGCTCGGGTCAGCAGACATTGCAGTTACTGAAGATGACTGTGCCTTGGAGATCGAAGACGAAGATTTGTATATATATTCATCATATATAGGTATTCCGCTGCTTATTATGTACATCTGTATATATATGTAACTCTGATATTCATTTGAATGTTATAACCAATGTATATATTTCAACTGCTTTAACTGCTATTTATTTATTATATGTTGTCCTTCCGCTGTGAGATTCTATGATTTTGTTTTTCCTTCTTTCTTTCTTTTTTCTTCTTTTTCCCAATAACTACCTGCATTTGCGATTTGTTTAGGTCGACATGTGTGGTTTATTGTCGATTTGAACGGTCAAAAATATGGGTCGTTACATTTGGTATCAGAGCGATGGTTGGCGACAACCTTGGCTCTGTTGGGAATAAACTCATTAGAGATAGGGTTAGTAGTGCCCTAGAATGAGTTTGAGTGATATGAGAGAGCGTACTTGTATTTTTGATAAAAATGGTTTTACTTGTGTTGATTGGTTCTGTTGAATATTTGTGGGTTCTGGTCGGTATATGGGACGCCATGGTATCGATAGGAATTCCTAAATAATCGAATGGAATGAATTGACATAATATGGTTTCGATTATATTTTGTATATATTATATATACTATTAGTGGTTTATAAAGGTATAAGCACTGGTCGTTGGTAGGTAATAATATTAAGTTGTTACCTATTATGGTCAATTTAATAATAGATATAATAAGAAAAGCTAGCTGGTTTTATAAAAATATTCGAGAATGATATATCGTAAGCCTAGTTGGTTATAAATTATGTCTGTAACTTAAATAGAAATGAATTTGAAACTTGATCCTGGGAATACTTTTGAAATAAGTTTTGTCAAGTTTGAAATAGAAATCATATTATAAGTATTATCAAAAAGGATGGAGTTTTCACAAGTCTTTATAAACGAGTGTATAATCCCTCGCTCAGATCCTCGAAATAGCCTTGGTAATGAGTGCACGCATTATCGATGGTTATTCTGAAGAGTCTAAGTGGGGGAGAGACCACTCAATAATGATTATAATTAGGTTTGCCACAGAAATTTTGGATTTAACTTTATATCGTATAAATTTTATAAAGGCATTAGTTTACTATATTCAAAGTTTAATTTAGATTTAAACCCAGAATTTAAATTTCTTGCTTAAGTTTAAGTTCGGAATTGAATTTCATATAGTATGGTTTATAAAATATATAAGTATATATGTTGTTACTTTAAACTTAGTTTGAGACCCGGAATCAAGCAATTTAAAATCACCTTAACAAATGACATTGACTCAAGGATTAAAGTAACTCGAGTCATTGAGATTTTGGATTTAAACGTTGAGGGAAAGGAACCATCGCTTAGATTTAATCGGGGACGATAACAGAGTTAAATAAGTTACTAGTTTGGTTGATAAAGGTGTAGGGAAGTTGAAATTCGCTTCGAAGAAAAATTTATACCTAAGTTAATTTAAAATGAATAGAAATATTAAGTGGTGTAATAAAAATGATAACCCATGACTTGAATGATCAATAAGTATATTGAGTTAATCCGAGAAGGAGTTAGAAGAAATTCTTGTTTATTGATAATATGTGATGGCCGATAAACTAAAAATGAAGGAATTGAATGCTGAATCATTATGCACGTGAAATGAAGGTATAGAGAATCTGAATGGGGTAAACTCATTTGGACAATACCTCGAATGTAAACCTGAGTACGAATAGTGAAGTGAACGAATACAAAGCTTTTGTCGAATGAAATATAATTTAAGTCGAGTGGGGGAATCGAGCTAAATGAAGCTTAGCTCAGGAAGCCGAATAAGATCGATTTGAGAATTAACATTTGAGTTAATGGAATGAAAATTAATAAAAAATGAAATGGAATTGATAATATATCGGAATGGAGTGAGCAAATTTGGTGTAAATCGCATTTGAATCATATATCGAATATAAATCTAGGTGTGAAAAGGGAAAAAGGGAAATATAAATACTTTTAGTCAATTGAATATAACTTAAGTTGAGTAGGACAATCAAGTTAAACAAGTTAACTTAAGAATCGAATAATAATTGATTAGAGAACTAAGTATAAGTTTGAGTTATGGACCATCCTTGATTCGAACCAAGACTTGAGAGTCGAATAAATAAGTAAATTGACTCGATGAGAGTTAACTCAAGTGGCCTTGCAAAGATCAATTGGGAATAAAGCACTTAGGAAGAGAATAAGCAATGAAATTGGAAATTGATGTAAATGAGTTTGGTAAATTGATTCATGTAAAATGAGTTAAAGATTTAATATAATTAAGTTTGTAGTAAAGGTTGAAATAAATCCAAGTTTGAACTCGAACTAACGCTTGAAAATGAAACAAGAAACGAATAAAATTTTTTGTTGGATGAAGTAAGCGATTGAATGAAAAAAAAAAAAATCAAATTCTTGGATTATGAAGTAAATGTAAATGATTTAATGAACGAATAAATAAGTTGGAAATGAACATGAGTATACTTAAGCAATAAGGGTGAAACATATTCGAACATAATGAAATGAAAATCCATTTAGATGGTTAAACTTGGCTAAAATCTTTGGAACCGGAAAGTTTGAATTTGAAATGAAATGAGTCAATGTTTATGAACAACTGGAATAGTCGATAAGCTGAAATAAAATAGGTATAACTTTTGATGGGATGATCGGAATCTGACGATTCCGGACTTTTCGAAAACCTTAGAAACCGAGCTAAAACTTTTGTTTATAAAGCTTGTCGAATTCCTATGTTTACTAAGCTGAAATGCAAGTTTTAGTCGTAGTTGTATGTGCAGAAAATTAAAACTGAAGCGTATACCTATATTGTTTTGACCATAACTCCCTAAAGGAACGTCGGATTTTTATGTACGAGTACAATTCGGAAAGCCCAGGATCTGAACTAAAACTTTCTCTTTATGTGCCTGGTAGAATTTTGATGTTTAAAGGGTTAAAAACTGGGTTGAATATTTCAGACCTGCATTTTCAGAGTATGGGTTGGAATGTTCGCCTCCACTCAAATAGCCATAACTTATAAAAGAATTATCCGAATTCGACGAGTTCGGACAATTTGGAAAGCTTGCGGCAAACGCTACAACTTTTACCTGTGTTTAGGCAAATCCCATCGTTTGCAGGGTGATGAATCAATGATTTGTTTGCTGGCCTATTGCTAACATGTTTGTTTTATAGTTGAAATAATAATATATGTTATGTAGTTTATATGCAATCGCCATGTATTGTTGTATGTTTGATTCTTATGCATATTTGAGTGTTCTAGTAGGTGCAAGGGATGGTGTTACGCTTGGAGCTCGCTTGCGCTAAACACTAAATGCTAAGGTAAATAAAAATGCAAATAACGCTAGAGAAAGGTATGTAAATGTGTTACAAAGTTTTGGTGGTTTTATATATGAATTTTTCCCCATTTTGGGATGCCTCATCGATGATGAGAAGTATATTTTGGGTTAATATAGGTATCGGGATTTTTCCCGGGGCCTTCCGTACAGGGGAGATGCTGCCGAAAATTTTCCGTGATTTCGGGAGTTAGAAAATTTATGAGATTTACAAATATAACTTACTTAATAAAGACTACTTTTATGTATGAATTTAAAATAGATATGTGCTTGACATCGTTCCGTTCTCTTTTCGAGGACGAAAAGATTTTAAGTGGGGGAGAATGTAACAACCCAATTTTTTTTTTGTATATTTGAATTTCAATTCTAATTAAATGGATTGGAATATATTAAGAAATTCAAATTTTGTTGGATTTAAATGTTGGTAATTATTTGAAGTTAGTATAAATAGAGTTTCAAAGTTAGTTCTATTTAATAAGATTATGATTTGAATTTAGTATTTAAATAATTGCATTTAATTTGAGTGGTTAAGTTAAAAGTAGGATTCAAATTTAAATTGAAATTGGTGGAATTCTAAGTCGTGAATAATAATTAAAATTCGAAGCAGAAATTTAAATAACCAAACTTGAGAACTTAGAATTTGTGAAATCAATTTATAAAAACTTTATTTAAGTTGTAATTTGAGTTAAGTGGGATTTTGAAATATTTAAGTTAAAAAGGAATTCAGATTTGAATTGTTAAACAATGGATTTTTATTTGTTTAAATTTAATTTGAAATTCAAATTTCAAATTTGAAATATAATTAAATATGGAACTTAAAATTTGTGAAATAAGTTTATAGAATTTATTTAAGTTATAATTTGGTTTAAATTTGAATTTATAAATATTTAAATTTGAATTTAAAACAGTTAATCGAATAATTGAATATTTATTTAATTAATTAACTGTAGAATTTAACGGTTTTGGCGACTGTCTCGGAATTCGACGAAACTGGCGCCATCAGAACCGGAACGGTGAATTATTATAGGATTCCAATTTGCGTCACAATCCGACTTACCGTTTGATCGTACGAGAGAAAATGTGAACGAGATCAATGTAAATGGATAATTGGGTATTTCTCATATTTGAGCCTTATAAATATATATAAATAAAATCCACCTTTACTCTATCAGCCCATTAACCATTGTACGTTCATTTCTTGTCTACTTCATCTCTCTAATGGCAGAAAGAAATTTATCAAACCCTAGTTTTCAAAATAAAATATACAACTTCAAATTCAAATCTCCTCAAACTATATCGAATTATATATCAAATCGAAGATCTCGATGAGTAGAACATAGATCTGCAACTTATAGTGACATGCAGTGCACGGATTCGCCGGAAATCTTGGTCAAAGGTTCAGATTTTCAAATTTATAGGGTTTGAATTGGGGATTTTTGATTTAAGGGTAAATCGACAAATTGGGCTTATGGGTTTTGTTGAGGACGTCGATACAAGTTGGTTGAGGGTGGTCGGAAGCCTTATCGCTCATGGGATCATCGGGAATTGGACTTTTAGGGTTTGGAAACCCATTTGGGTTTCGCTTCGCCAGCGCCGGAACAGTGCACCGGAGGTGGTATGGCGGGGGCCAGTGGACGCGGATCGAGGAGCAGGTCGTTTTGCCGGTGGTCTGAAGCTTCCAGGTGGTCGGAGTTGGGAGCAATTCTCGGTCAAAGGAGCGGTGTGTATTGGGTTTTCCACGTTCATATTACTGTAGCGAAAAAAGAAAGAGGAGCGGGAAGGGTGGGATGGAGATGACGTGTCGAGATCTGACTTGGTGAGGGAATTATTTTATCTATTTATATACATTTAAATATCAAAAGGTAAAACGCTGATAACTCTCTCGTTTTAACTCGGATTTGGACGCGGTTTGTTGCGTTGGGATCGTGGCGGAATTGCGGACGTTTTGACACTAACCTGGCTGCGTTCTGAGACTGTCAAAATTTGGGCTATGGTTGGACGTTCACCTGAATTAAAGACCAAAGGTGAGTGATTTTTCCACTCACGAAATACTGAATTATTCCCATATTTATTGAATTAAGTTATGAAATAAGTTTGGTTGCATGGTTGCATGGGATTGTTGATGTGTTGTTTAAATTTGACATGCAAGTGTGTTAACATGTAATCTAAGTAAATGATTAGTTATTTAATTTAATTTAAATCTCTAGTTGAAATTCGAACGCTTGTTAATCCTGGAACAGTTAATGCTGATCAGTTGAATGAAATGATATGATGGATGTTTGGTAGAATTTTATTAATGAATTGATATTGTCACTGCTTATGCCCATATTCAGTATATCGTATTGCATGTTGGTTTTGACGATAAATCTCATTTGTACCCTTGATGTTGCGGGCATCTAATGAACCCGGGATTTATCGATAAAAATGAATTAAGAACACAGAGTGAAATGATAAATCTCTGTGACCCTGATTTGGATTGAAATGATAGATCCATCCCCGAAATATCGAGAAATTAAATATTAAATCACTTGGCCATTGGATAGATAATTATATACAGACATCGGTTGGTTAAATGATTTTAATATTTGAAATTTTATTTGATAGAATTTCACATAAAAGAATGTGTCGATACTCGATTTTTAAATTCTTTAAAGATTCTGAACTGGGATGATGATAAAAGGGTTGAAGGAATTTTCCAAACCAAAATAGAAATATCTAAATTGGGGTTTTTTTAAATATGAATTGAAAACTTTCCAAAATAAGAGTTGGATTAGAAGGAAAAAAAATTCTTATAGAAATCAAATGTTGGGGAAATTAGAAATCAAGAGTATCTGAGTTGTTTTACCCCAGTTGGAATATATATCTCGGAACTCTTGAAATCAAATAGTTGTTTTGAACGAGGTTGAAACGAGATAGGGAACTAAATGAACTCCGTTGAGACCGGAGGATAAATTCAAGTATTTGAAATTTGGAAGGAAGAAAGGTTTGATTTGAGAAATTTATTTTAAATATTTATGCATTGATTCTAAAAATTATTCTAGCTTTAAAACTATTAATTACTTTTACTTAATACTATTATATTTAAATAATTTCCTTATAATTCATTTTTTCAAAGGTTCTAGTAAATCTTATTTTAAGTATATATATAATATTTAAATTACTAATTTATCTTAACTATTATATTCTATATATACATCTATATATATTTATTTTATAAAAATTTATTATTATTATTATTATTATATGAACATTTAGTTTACAAGTATTTTCTCAAATTTTAAATTCTTCCGAATGGAAATGCTTGAGTTTGAACCACTGGTTCAAATGGAGTTGAGATGAGAATCCGAGATAATTGGAAACCTTTGAGGTAAATTATATTCTATTTGAATATTTCGTCTTGGGAATATTATATGATTATAATATAATGGTATGGGATATATTCTAATTTAGAATAAAATCGGCTTGGGATGATTTATGATATATTGATATGAAATTTTATTTTATTTGAATATAAGTTGGTTCGAAACAAAATATGATATTTTGATATGAAAGCGAACCTTTCAAATATAAAAGAACCGACCGATGTGAAAGATGTAAGCGTTGGTTGTTAAAGAGACCGGAGTCGACATAAGGCATACTCTTTGTCAGTGTCGATACCACTTTGACAACTGTGAACGTTATGACGTATCCAGAACGAGTATGATGACTTGGAGGCGATTATTGAATCGAAGAACATGATCGATGACGAAATAGCCCTGACCTTCGGGTCAGAATTGAAATGACTAAAACAGGAGCTATACCGTGACTAATTGAGGTAGCACCTTTGATCGGACTCACTCCTTCGATACTATTTCTATGACTATGATGATAATGATGATTTGGGCCCATTTATGACTTTGGGGGTGTGTTCCGAGGTGGGCGGTAGTGGCTGCTATGCGTTACCACCGGTCCGGGAGTGCAATTGGTAGAATCCTACCCTGGGCATTTCCTCGAGTGCCTTGTCATATATAACCATATCGAGCCCCATACAATTTGATTTAGCATTGCCTTCTATGGAGTGCCCTCTGATAACACCAGTACGGTGAATTTACGGTACTGTATAGACTGTTGGTGCCTATAAACGGCGTAAGGGTAATATGGTAATCCCGCTTACGTTATTTTCAGTATTTATATTTTACTGGATAGACACTATCATAATAACGTATTATATTATGTGTGTATTAGTTTAACGGATCCTTGAGAGATGGAAATCCCGTAACATCTCTTGAGTTACTGCACCCATGACACTGATGTTATTTCGTATTTTGATTTGACTAATATGAGATGATTTAGTGCTGATCCGAGTGTTTGTTGTGTTTTCTTTTTATGCAATACGCTCGGGTCAGCAGACATTGCAGTTACTGAAGATGACTGTGCCTTGGAGATCGAAGACGAAGATTTGTATATATATTCATCATATATAGGTATTCCGCTGCTTATTATGTACATCTGTATATATATGTAACTCTGATATTCATTTGAATGTTATAACCAATGTATATATTTCAACTGCTTTAACTGCTATTTATTTATTATATGTTGTCCTTCCGCTGTGAGATTCTATGATTTTGTTTTTCCTTCTTTCTTTCTTTTTTCTTCTTTTTCCCAATAACTACCTGCATTTGCGATTTGTTTAGGTCGACATGTGTGGTTTATTGTCGATTTGAACGGTCAAAAATATGGGTCGTTACATTGTGCATCAAGCCATCAACCTTGGATCTTGAAGTAAATGATGCTGGACTGAGCAAATTGTACATCTACAGTCATTGTAAGTTTGTAATAATGTTGGACTGAGTAATTGAGAATTGAAGTAAATGATGCTTGCGAATTGCAAAATTTTGTACTGGAACAATTGCTTGTAATGCATTAACGTATAATTTCAATTGTTGACATGGTATCATAGTCCTTGTGTTGCAGTTTTACTGGTTAACTGATGAATATAGGCGGTTAACCGATTAATGGTTAACCGTTCTTGTTAATTGGTTAACCGCTTAAATAGAGCGGTTAACCGCGGTTAATTTTTGGTGGTTCGGTCGGTTAACCAGAGCCATAATTAACCGAAGTTCGGTTAACCGAACCGCTGTTGTTTTGCAGTTAACCGAAAAAATTAACCGATTGAATCGGTTAACCGACCGTGCCCACCCCTAATGCATGGTGTGTCCATTTGCAGGCTCATTCATTTATGTACACGTAACTTCATTTTTTTCATTTATTTAGTACTGAATAGTAGCATATAAATATTTATCTAAATTTATTCAGTCACTTCTCAAGTAACGTTGCTTTAATAATATTTTCTTTCGCACAAATTATGCAGTAAGTTTTAGGCTGAGATGACAAAATAAAGTCTGCAAAACATCAAATTCGAGTATTTTTCACATATTTTCTTTCCCAAATTTCTTACTTTTCAAGTTACTGTTGTATGAAGAAATATTACACCATTATTTGTTTATAGGTATTGCTTTAAATTTAGGTTCAGTCCTATTTCTTCATCACCTCAATTTACAACTGATCTATCTACTCTTCCAAGCTTGCACGATGGAAAAATATATGAAAATTTGGTACAAAATTGTTTGGTTATGCCACTATACAACAAGATGAGGGCAATATAAGGTTGAAGTACAATATTTTTCTCCTTTTTTCTTAATTGCAAAAAAAGCCATCTTCTTCCAATAACAATTTAAATATGTGGATTTGCTTTAAAATTATTGTTAATCTACATGTTCATGTTCTTATTTCTTTTTATGTCTTATGTTTGATATATTGATTTAGAAAGCTTGAAGTTATGTTTATTTACAAAGCCAGGTAGAAGTATGACACTAAAAGGCATTGCGTAAGTGTTATTTTATCCATTTTTTTTGTTTAGTTTGAAATTCATATTTGTTTTGTTTAAATGTGTATATTTTGTTGGTTTAACATCATGACCACATTGCCACATATTCCTATGTCGGTACAAGTTTTGTTTTTGTTTAATTATCGAATACTACTAGTCTTTGTCAGGACAAGTTGTTGTTTCTGCCCACTTTAAATGCAAAATATATTTCTCATGTGACATATTTAATTTGATTTCATATCCATTTGACCATTACAGATTATGGCATTAATTTCATTAATTTTACTAGATTGTGGTGCTAAACCCATTAAGAAAAATTACAATAATTGAAAAATGCGTATAACAGATATGTGGAACTTATATTGCTTTATTTACAAAATGCTAAAAAATACATATGTATTGCAATGTAAAAGTTACCTGACGTATCTTTTGTACAAGTGTTAATTCATTTTTTAAACGCATTTAGCATGTACTTGAATACACCCTTTAATAAAATCAATATATATATCTACTGAATTGTTTCACCACATTCTAGCAATAAACCACAGATGACGCAATGGTGGTTCTAATTTAACACTTATATAAAGGTTTGCACACAGTTTTCTTATATTGTAAAAATGTACTTCATTACCTATGATTCATTTTGCATGCAATATACAGTTTGTTGAATAATTTAATTGCATGCATGGTATGTCCATTTGCAGGCTTATTCATTTGTGTATATGTAACTTCATTTTTGCATTTATTTAGTAGTGAATAGTAGCACTTAAATATTTATCCAGCTTTCTTGAGTAACTTTTCAAGTAATGCAGCTTTAATAATATTTTCTTTCACACAAATTATGTAGCATTTTTTAGGGTGACATGACAAATTAAAGGCTGCAAAACATTAAATTTGGGTATTTTTCACATTTTCCCCCATATTTCTTACTTTTCAAATTACTGTTGTACGAAGAAATATTACAACATATTTTGTTCAGAAGTATTGCTTTAAATTTATGTTAAGTTTTATTTCTTCGTCGCCTCAATTTACAACTCTACATATTCCTCCAAGGTCGCACAATGGAAAAATATACGAAAATCAGGTATAAAGTAATGACCCAAAAATCCCTGTCCTTTGAATCGACCATAAACCACACAGGTCTGATCCAAAAGTTGGAAATTCTCGAATGCATTAACTCTGGGCATACCACATATTAGAACAATAACAGCAGACTTTTATAAACATCATAATAGTGTTACATCAAAGTACAAAATATCAGAGTACATCAATAAATAAAATACAGCGGAAGACTTATTACAATAAATTAATACAATACACAGTGGAAGACTTTCTATGCTCTGGAAATAGCTTTAGGCTTCGATCCAGAATCCTGTTCAAGGGATAAATATCAGCAAAAAGCTACTCGACTGCCCGTGTGGAAAAGAGGGCACCCGAGTTTGCAAAGTGAAACAAACTACGAGTCAGTCATGGGACTGGTGTGAGAAATCTAACTTAACTAATCTAATAATAAGGCTAATCATAGGACCACGCCGCTAACATGGAACGGGTTTACTCCATTGGATTGCCAATGTATAAAATAAAGTGAATCGTTAAACAACGCAATGCTTTTTAGAAAAACGAAACCATTATAAGACTCAAGTCCCATCACACAATGCAACGCAAACCGGAGGATAGAGTTTTACCTTATAATGGCCAAACATGATTCGATACGTATAAAATAATATTTTAATATTATTATTAGTGTCTAATCAGTATTAAAATACTTCAAAGTAAATGTATCAATCCTAGATGGCATAGGTACCATATACTATGTCGCCATATATAGGTTTACAATCAAAACTGTAATTTCGTATTGGAGATTTGGTTTTCCATCATGAAATCGAGGCTAGGGATCATCCTCTCCGATTCGAGACACTCTAGCAAATGCCTCAGGATTCAGACTCTGGCGAACCCTTGGATGCGGTAGGGCCGGTCCACACATATGTTAGTGGATTAGTTATGCCTGAACACACGTTTCCCGGTTCTTTTGAACCTCTAATATGGCCATTAACAACCTATAAAACCCGACGTACCTCATAATCCAACATCCACATAAGTAAAAATGTCAGGGCTGGTAAGTCGCTCACACCACTCTAGCTAGAAAGAAACGTGTGCACTCCCTATAGTCCTGATCCCGTTTTTGACTCATACCGGGGTGTGAGGCTCGTGAAGTCACGCTATACACAAAGCTACGCCTAAACAGGCTATGCTTTGATCATCAACCACAAGGCTTGCTTTTCAACAAAAGCCTTGATCCATGCATCTTAGCATGCCACATTGTCAATCCATACCATACCATTGATTTCTACCAATATATAACCTCTAAGCTCGTACGTCTCAGAGAAGGGTGTTAAACAACAAATAGATATATATTTAGCCGAGATCAACGAATACAATATAAAGGAATACAACGTCAGACATACAATCCATTTACAAGTCCGTTCTGGGTCTAAACAAAACCGGAGGCACCTCATACCTCGCATATCCGAACAATCAACAAATACATCCAGACAACTACCACTGCAGCCCCTTCAAGGTAGCTACTCCAATCACGGGCGTCAGTAGTCCTCATCCATTCGATGTGAAGATCATCGGTCTTCAATCACCTTCTTCAAATCTTCGACTTAAATCGTCGTAGTAATTATTTGAAATGAGTTGAACTCGGTCTTTTCAAATAATCCTCGAATACTTTTCATTTTAAACATTTCATATCGTTCAAACCTATTTATAATGATCTATCGCTATTTTTATTTATTTAAAATAGCTCAATTATAATTAAACGATGCTTCGGGTCAATGAGCGGCCCTGGCGCTCTTTTTATCCAAATTTGATTTGCACTTATCTTGAAATCTAACCGTTGGATTTTGACAAGATTTATATCGTTTGAAACATCTTTCCAAGGCAGTCCCAATGGTTCCAGTTTTGGGAAAATCTGACGGTCGGATCTTTCGGTATAACCGTATGATTGCCGAAACGCTAACTGTCGTGTGCGTTTCGTTTAATTTATATATATATAAATATAATTTATTCGTTTGGCGATTTCAAATTATTTATTCTTTAAATAATTTTCTACACTTCATATTCATGTTATTTTTAATGAACAGAAGTCCATTTCAAAACATGTACATTTTTCCCTATACAACACAATAAAAATGTAAATTTTTATTGTTTGTTATTTCCATTTCCAACGATGAACACTTTTCTATTTCTTTTACTTACATTTCATTAAAAATGTGATTATTAATGATAACATGTAATTATATTTTAAAACATGACATTTTCCTATTCTTTTACATTTTCCTATTTCTTTACATTTTCCTATTCCTTTACATTTTCCTATTCCTTTATATTGAGAAATGCAATCTTTTTATTTCATCTTTAATTACATTAAAAATGAAATCTTTTATTTCATTTCTAATTACATTGAAAAATGTAATCTTTTCTTTTCATTTCTAATTACATTGAAAAATGTAATCTTTTCTTTTCATTTTTAATTACATTGAAAAATGTAATCTTTTCTTTTTCATTTCTAATTACATTGAAAAATGTAATCTTTTCTTTTCATTTCTAATTACATCGGAAAATGTAATCTTTTCAAATCTATTATTTTTATCGCATCTAAAATGTCGATAAAAATGTGACATTAAAACCTACTCTTTTTATCGCAAATCTAAAATGACGATAAATATAACATTAAAACATATTCTTTTTATTGAGTATAGAACATCAATAAAGATGTCACTTTTAAGTCTACTCTTTTTATTGTCTCTAAAATGACAATAAAAATGCTTCTTTTAATTCTAATCTTTTTATTGAATATAAAATGTCAATAGAAATGTCGCTTTAAATCCATCCTTTTATTTATATCTAACACGTAAATAAAGATGTAACTTCAAATTTATTCTTTTTATCTACATATAAAAATGTAAATAAAAATATAACTTTTGATTCTTATATTATTTTTTTAGAAATAAATTTGAAATCCTTCATAAATAACATCATAATTCTATTTAATTTTATTCTTAAATAATTTAATTTAATAGTGGAATTTAAAATTCTGACGCATTTTCTAACAAAATTTCTTAAAATAAAACTTTTAAATTGGCTCCAAAATTCTGTATTGTTACATATAAGCTTTGGCTATGACACTCTACAACAAGCTGAGAACAATATAAGGTTGGAGTACAATGTTTTTCTCCTTTTCCCTTAATTACGAATAAAGCTATCTTCTTCCAATAGCAGTTGAAATATGTGGATTTGCTTTGAAATTATTGTTGAGCTACATATTATGTTCTTATTCATTTATATTTTCTTGTGGTTGATATCTTGATTTAGAAAGCTTGGAGCTATGTTTATTTACAAAACTGGATTGAAGTATGAGGCACTTGAAGGCACTGGGTAAGTGTCATTTTATGCATGCTTTGTTTAGTTTGAAATTCATATCTTTTCTTTTTAAATGCTTATATTTTGTTGGTTTAACATCATGACCTCTATGCCATGTATTCATATGTTAGTACAAGTTTTGTTTTTGTTTAATTATCCAATACTGTTAGTTTTTGTCGGTATAAGTTTTCGTTTTCATCCACTTTAATGCAATATATTCCTATGTCATATATACCAATGTCATTACAAGTTTTTGTTTTTGTATATACCTATGTCATTACAAGTTTTTGTTTTTTCCACTTCAAATGCAACAAATGCATTTCTCATGTGATATATTTAATTTGGTTTCATATCTGTTTGACTATTACCAAAAATTAATTAGATTATGGCATTAATTTCGTTGATTTTACTAGATTATGGTGTCAAACCCATTAAGCAGAATTACAACTTAAAAAAAAAAAATCAAAAATTCATATAACAAACGATATCAAAGGTTAAATTGATGTTAATTTTAATCTTATTACATCTACTCTTCAACAAATTTGCAATGGTATAACACTTGATCGATTTTCGACGATATAGGCCTTAATAAGAAAGATAATTATTACCAATTAAAGTCTAATTTACCTTACCATATTCTCCCACTCCCTACTTTGACTTTTGTTTATGTTGTTTCTCATCATGTATTCAATGTGATACATGTTACTTGGATTTATAATACTGCCTTATAAACTCATATTGGTGAATGTGTCAATGTAATCAATATACATGAAAAGTTGAAGATAATTTTTTATTTTTTGGATTTTTTTTACTTTTTTTGAAAAATCAGGACTATCGAACTCTTTGACTGAACAAGTCTTTATGTAAATCGAGAATTTAAAGATTAGTTGCTTTTGTATATATAGTTGATACTTCTAGAAATGGATAATACTTCGTTATTAATATCACTTATCTTTTATAAAAAGAAATCGAGTGGGCTAATAGTATTATCATGTTTCAATCTTTTTTATTTTTATTGTTTGAGCAGAACATGACAAAATAAGTTAAAAGGTGCCATTACAAAGAAGGCTGAATGAAGAATATTAAAAATGCATGAGAAAAGATATATGCAGAATAATGAATGCAAGACAAACTGCATAATATGAAGAGTTTTTATAATTTATAGGCCTATTGAATTTTGGTTCATCTCTCATAATTTATACGCCTATTGTATAATTAATGGGCTAGACAGTTATGCCTATATATATTTTAATCACATAACAATTATGTTTTTTTATACAATGTCAATAATAATAAAACATTAAGGCTATATACATTTGAACTAAGGAGAATTGACTGATTATTATGTTTCAGTATTTTCAGTACATCCCAGAATGTTAGCTCTAAAACTATTTTCAGGTGCCCTAAAATGTTATTGCTGATGCCTACGGGGGATACACCTAACAGATGGCCTACATGGCTATGATCTTGACCACCATTGTTGCAATTAGGAGAAATAAAATACTTCCATGGTTTTTGTTAGGTTTCTTGAAACGGCAGTAAGCCAACCCTTATAAATTGTTTTATATGTGAATAAGAATTATGCAATAGTATTTCCACGTCAACGCTGATGAGAATATCTCTAGAGTTTCAATGCACAAAAAGGCTGAATTTTGAAGGGAGTATACGTAGGTGGTGCAATTGGGAGGTAATAGAATTTTTATAGGAGGTCATTTTCAATAGGTTATTTGCGTTGACTGTTACCTTGAGTTTACTTATACAGTGAATTTTGTGAATATATCACATGAGTTTGTATGCACTGTTCTACAAATATAAAAAGTTGTAGAATATTGTACTATATTAAGTAACAATACCTAAGTTTTTTACTAGATTAAATATGCAGGAAACAATCCTTAAAGAGTAGGTCATTGATTGTATAACTCATGACTTATTTTTAATTCTGTGTGCACTATGAATATAAAGTGCATGCTAATATGTATTAGTGTAAATTATAGTTTGAAGGGCAATTGAATTATAGTTACCTTTACTATTGAACTATTTTTGTATGCATGTGTCCAAAACCGTCCTTAATATGATCTTTGTACTCGAAACTTATTAAATGGTGTTCTCACTAACTCTGCATAAGCTCTAATTGTCTTTTGATTAAATTATTATATTACAGTTGTGCTACTCAAAGTAATGATTTCTCGTCAACGGTTTAGCATGTACAACATAGATAGTGCACATAAAGTACCTTCGTTTTTCAATTTAATTCGTGCATGTACACTTAAAAAATGCAACATAATGTACACATCAAAATCATTTCGTAAAGTTACGAAAATATTATAAATATCATTTTTAATACAAATTCTTCCTGTGCACATGCATATAATAACACACAATATAATTATAACACAAAATGTAAAACCAAACTACATATATTTATGACTCTCAAACCGCATGGTATAACAAAAATATCAAACTGAAGCATAACGGTAGTAACATACATAAATGTTTACAAACAACCAAAACCGAGCCTGTTAACAAAGGAATTGTAACATCCCGATATTTTGCGATAATTTAAAATATTAAATTTAATGTGTTTTGAACAAAAATTGCTTTAAATACTAAAATTTATGAATTTACTAATTTTGGAATTTCATATATGTTGAAAATTTTAGATTAACTAGTATGGTAATAATATACATTCGTTGTTTGTATAATGAAGGTCAACCGGTAATAAGTGTCGTTATTTATGTGAATTTAAAATATAAATTATAAATTTATAGTGAAATTTTAATACTAAAATAAAATGAATTGGTTATTTTACAATTAAATGCTCAATTGTAAATGTTGTAATTTAATTTGAGATTTATAATATATGCCATATATTCCATAACAAATTTAAGTCATAGTTTAGATTAGTATTAATTTATCAATGATTGTATCAAATTTTAGGTGAATAAAAGGAAATTGAAATTTTAATAAATTAATTTACCATTGGAATGTCACTGCCTATAAATTATCTTAAGGGTGCTACTATTCACATCCGGTTTACACTTCCAGCCACCTTTCTAAATTTAACACAAATGATTATTTTTTATATTCTTCTGGCCACCATTTATTATCCTTTCACTCAATTATTCACCACAGTATTTCTCCTATGAAAAACATGAACTTCTCTACAATTTCACATCCCAAAACCTAACAAAAGCATAACAAAAACAGATATTCTTTTGTGCCTAATAGAGATGGAAGATGGAGATAAAAAAGAGGTTAGCATTGCTTGATTTTATTGTTTTCTATTATGTTATACAACATGTTGTTAGGGTTTTTTTAATGGTTAGAGTTTTTCATTGTGTTTTAGGATATTTTTTCCGCTCCATTGGAAAATTCAAATTTGGGGGACATTAAATTTGACGACGTTGTAATAGAAAACGACAGTGTAAGTGTTGACTTGTTGGGATTTTATCCATATAACTTACGTATCTTCTTTTACAAATTGATACATTAACTTTATTTGGTTGTTTGATAGATGGAGTATTTGAATGATGGTAAATTGGACGATATACATGATGGTTTTGATAATATGATGTAAGATGTTCAATCAAATGACTCAAAAGACATAATACATGATGTAAGTGAGCTAAGAAGTGTTCGTGTAGAGGAAGGTGTTGGTGGCCTTTCCATTTTTAGGTTATTAATTTAGACGGTGGCTAGTAGAGAAAATCTAAAATATTTGGGGTGCTTTTAGTTTTGGTGGCCAGAAGTGTAAATCGAGGTGTAACGACCCGCATTTTTCAGCGATATAATTTATTTATTTAATTATTTAAATAATGGTTGGGTTATTTAAAATGACCAGAATTAAATAATATTGAATATTTAATTCAAATAAATAATATAATAATATATTTAATTTCTGAAATAGTCAGAAATAGTGGAATTCACAATATGTTGTGAACTGGATCATCTGTGATATTTAATTTAGTTTAGAATTGAATTAGAATAACGAATATATTATTTGAACGACAGTTTGAACGTATAATTATATTATAATTTAAATCGAGCTTGAAATGGCGCGGCAGTTCGTTATTTGGCGATTCAAACTTTAAACGAGTATACAGAAGCCGTTTTAAGTCGGATTTCTATGAAACAAGAAACGTTGGGGGCTGGTGAAGTATATTTTTCTAGTGGAAGGAGAAAATCGGGATTTCGTTGTGTAGATTTTGATTTATGTCCAAATCAAATTTTAGAAAAGTCGTTGTGGAATTCCTTTATAACTTATAACTATTTATTTATATTAAAATTGAATTTTTCAATATAAATCGAATATCGATATAACTGGGAATTTCGAAATATCGAGTTATAAGTACCAGTGGAGCTGTATGGTATTCCACTGTGAATATATACGATAATATTAAATTATCTTTATTTAATTTAATTGTTTTTAAATATGTTTATATATTTATATGGTTTATTTTGAGCTTTAAAAATAGCCACTGTTGCAAACGAACTCAGTTTTCGACGAATCCAATTATTTTGGATTCGTACTATCAAATTATTGTTAAATTTCAATTTCCGTGATTTTTGGGGTCAGTGTGTGGCCGTATGGGATTTTAATGTGAAATACAGTCGATAGATTGACCTTTAAAAATACGCTGTGTGAGCAAACGAAGTTGGAATTCGACGAAACCAGTTTCGTTCGGTCCGCAATGTCAAACTGTAGCTGCATGTCCATTTTCGTGATTTTGGGTATTGTATGTAATCTCAGAGATTTTTAAACGAGATTTTCATATAGCGATTGATAAAATAAAATAAAATAAAATAATCGAATAAAAAAATATAAAAACCTACCTATATAATACCCTCAACTGTCTAACCCTAATTCATTTTTTCTCACGGTCACTAAGAAAGCGCCGCCACAAAAATAAAATCTACAGCAAAAACCCTCATTCAAAAATCATAAACAATCCAAAAAAAAATCGTAAAATCCTAATGTATATATTTTCCGACCCCTACTTCCATTCTCTTCATCCCGGTATGACTTTTATCTAGTTCGACGCCGTTTTTACAGTACTCGCGAGTCACCACTGATGCTAGGGTTCGATTTGTAGAAGGATTGAGGCGACACCGTATAAATCGAACGTTGGATTTAGGTTTGGGGGATTAAACGGTGTATGTAGAGAATTTTTGGTGGAATTCGGGTATAAAAAGTGATCCGACTTCACAAGTATGCTCGGAAGTACCTGAACGACGCGATGGAGAAGCTAGTTTTGAGTTTATATTTTTGGGTATGAGGAGGTAGAGGAAGAAAAGTTACAATTTTTGGTGATTTTATCTGATTTAATCATGGAGAGAGGAGAGAGTAATGAAAGGGGGAAATATGGGAATGGCGTGCGATTTGGTGATTACTGGAGGAGTGATCGGTGCTTGTAGGAGATGAAGTGCGGGAGTGGTTGGTATTGGGTCGGATTGAGTGCTAAAAGCCCAAGTGTGAAAATAAGGTTTAATATAATTTATTTTAAATAGTGTATGAACTTGTATAAGTCATGTCTTACCCATACGGTATCGGAATTGGACAAAACAGGATCCGATGGGATCGTATGGACGGTGGCTATACCATGGAACTGACCGGAAGTGAATTGAAACTCATTTGGATTTATGGTGAAATAAAACGCATGAATCAAATTAATGACCAATTATCATTATTTAACGATAATCGTCCAATGTGAGTAACTCTCACTAACTCTGTAACGACCCGTGATTTTCGACCATTTGAATATGAATATTTAAATTGGTTTTAAATATTTTATTTGGAATATAAATGAATTTTAATATTTAAATCGCTATTTAAACGAAGTTGAGCGATATATATTTATATATTTTAAATAGAGCTTGAAAATGGCGTGCAGTTCGTAAATTAGAGTTTTGAACTTCAATTGAATATACAGAGTCCGATATAAGTCAGATATCTGTGAAACAAGAAACGGTGGAACCGTAGTGACGATAATTTTCATATGAAAGAGAAAAATCCAGTTTTCGAATTGTAGATTGTTATTTATGGCCAAATCAAATTTTAAAATAGTCGCTGTGAAAAATGTTTATTAAAATATAGGCCTTTAGAATAGCCGTTTTGCAAACGGACTCTGTTTCCGACGAAATCAGTTTCATTGGAACCATATCGTTAAATTATTGTACGGTGTTGAATGGCGTGGCAAACCGATGTTGTATGTGACCACGGCAGCCAAAAACGCCCGTTCAATTTCTATAGCGCGTATTTAATTTAATAAAGGGATATTTGGGTATAACTTGAGCAGACGATCAAATTAGGCCACGAAACCAGTTCCGTTGAGTTCGTATCGTCGATTAGAGTTAGGATAGATATATAGTTTGTTATTTTTGGAGATCATGAAATTTGGTGTTAAAAATGGCAATGCGGTACGCGTAAAAATAGCCTACCGGGAAAACAGTCTCAGAATACGACAAAACTGGTGCTGTTGGGTTCGTATTGAAGAATTAACGTAAGATTTTAAGGTTTCAGGTTGATTGGATTTATCTGGTGATCATGGAAAATTTAAACGCGTGTTGATTTCCGGTTTCATAAAGGAATTTTTTTCATACGACCTCGGATTGCGACGAAACTTGTCCCATTTGGTCCGGAATGCCTTTTTACACTAAGATTAGCCTTTTTATCAGAAAACAGAAATTGTGTGTTGTGATTTTTAACGTGATAACTCATGTACAACTTTCGTTATAATAAAATATTATTTGTTTGTGCCATACAATTCATGTTACCTGCTCGCGCACACTCTTTAACCCAAACATTTGTTTACGTGGATGACAATCTCCCCACACTGTCACTAATCACGATTACTTGCGCTCCACAGATTTGGTTCCTTGGCTGCCAATTTATTCAACCCGTGCCGACCAAGGCGTTAATTTCTCACCACATCGTACATACTAGCACCAGCTACCATAACTTTTACTGCAAGCCTACATCCTAATTTTTCCTTGCTCCCCATGTTCTTCCACTTATAAAATAGCTCACTCCATTCATTTCCTTTATCTGCTTCAGCAACGGCGAAAAATCCTTCAACAAAGAAAAGATAAAACAAATCGAAACCAATCTCCTCAATCTATATATTCATTTCGAATACACAGTTGCTTGTATGAAAACGGAACCCATTCCCATACATAGAAAAAGGGATCGCTCGTATTTCAAAGGGCTGCTGAGAAAGGGCCGGGGACGCGGATGATGGGAGGAGCTCGAGCAAGATGTGGTGGCGGCGAACGTGAAGAGGTGGAGCGGCGTTCGAATGGAGCAGGAGGGGAAGTTGTCGTTCGTTATGTGCGGACTGGGATGTATGTTTTGAAAGGGAGTGGTTCAGACTTGCGTAGGGTCTGAAGGCGGAGGCAGTTCCAGCGTGAAGTGGGAAGGGGGTCAGTTAAACGCGAAGCAGTATGGGAGCAAAAGAGGTGTTGAGTTTTTACGAATGGGGAAGAGAAGCAACGGAAGGGAGAAGCTTGTTCGGTGGTGCGTGAAAAAATGCTGTGCGTGTATCGTAGAAGTTTGGGAAGGATCAGAAAACGTTCAAAGGGCGGTGAAACATGAAAACGAGGTGGGTTCATTTACTAAGCAAGGTGGTGGTTCAAATTAAATGAAGGATGCTATGGTGAGAAGCAAACACAGTACTGGTATATTGCCTAATCTAAGTTTAACCTCCTGTTAGTTTTGCCTAACCTAAAATTTTAGCTGGTAAGGAATTTATAGAAAACACATACATAATGTGCACAATTCTCGTATGATGTGGCCCCCTGGATCTTAATATGCCCATACACGTGACCCATAACCCCATTATATTAATATGGCCGATGCTGTTATCACGTTACCTACATATGGCCCAAATAAAAATCATATAACATGGCAGAACCTTTGAATTGAGGAATCAGGGCCGAATACAAAACTAACAAAGCACCGTTTACTGAGATGCAAAACGAAAAGGGTATTGGCCTGTAATATAATAACTAGGTAACCATGTAGTTAGTGTGATTGTTATAATTAAGAACATTTATTAATAGGTTAATAATAATTATATTAGGCGGGCTCTTGGTTTATGGTAACGGTAATGGATGAAAAGTCCGCCTAATAACGTAATGAGCTTAGTAAATTTTGAATAAAGGGATTAGTTAGTTAAGGGATTTGAAATTTATTAATTAATAAGCATATACTAAAACACGTACAACTTTTTATTGTATAACCAGAATTGAACCAGACAAGAGATACCGGAATCATGGCGATGAATTATATATTCTGGAACTGATCTGGATAGTGCAGGCGGTGACTGGAATTACAGTTAAATTAAACATTAGTTTAAATTTAACTGTAACCGAACCATTCAACAAACTAATCAAGGTGAGTTAAACTCACTCAGTTCACCCATTTATATTTTATATAAATTGGGTTTTTATTTTGTGTGCTCTGCTTGCCAATGGTTGACTGTTTGCTAGTTATACATTTATTTGCTGATTTAACTAATGAAATTAAACCGTCGTTTAATTTCAGTAAAATACCAAATCGTTATTCTAACGATTGGTTCCAATAAAAGTAACTTACCTTGTTGGCCATGTTTATAAAATAAACGTGTTTTTAGTTTGAATTGTTTGATCTGTTTAAATTATTGGATATGTTTGAATTGTTGAACTGTTTGGAGATAACCAGTTTGATGCAGGGCAGAACAGGTTGGAGGGATCCAACCGGATTCCTCAAATATATTATTTATTTTCATATTACCATATATGAACTAATCTGATGGGGGATTGATTTGATTGTTGATTTTTGACTGAAAAACCAACATCTGTTTAGTTTAAATCAATGGGCGGTATTGGTTGAGTATTTGGCAATATGGCCTATGAAATAAATTGATTTGTTATGTTGATTTACCGTCAGGCGGATCAACAGAGATGAAGTTATAAAATTTATTTTATAACTGGAAATAAAATTTTGAAATTTTATTATTTTGAATAATAGTTTATTTATAGGGGAATAAATATTTTTTGCTTATTATTTAATTGGATAATTATTTATTTAATAAGGTAAATTCTGATGATAATCAGATCTAAAAACGAGTAAGGAGAAAATTAACCGAATGGTTAAATTTGGATAATTGTTTTGTGAAGAGACGATTAAATGGAATTATTTAAATTAATTATATTATTAATTAATTTAAAAGGGAAATGAAATTGAGATTAGTTAATGAGATAATTGTGATTGGAATTGACTAAGTCGACCATTTTGAATTAAGAATATTAATCAGTTGGTGCGTTGTAAAGAAAATGGTTAAGGAATATTTGTTCAAATTTCAGTAAGGTTTTTTAAAAGGGAAATTTTATTTATTTTAGTTAATACTGGATTTAACTACGGAAGTAGTTAATAACCAAGTAAATTATTATTTTAATTAATAATAATTGAGAAAATTACCTTTTAATGGTAATTCATTTAAAAATAATCAAAATGGAAATAAAATCCAACTGAATAGTAAATGAAGTTTTGTGAATAGGTTTTATTCAAACCTGAGTTTTATAACAAAGTTGTAAAAGGGATTTTTAAGCGAGTATTATAGCTTAAATAAATGCCACTTAATTATTTGAATTAAGTAAAGGGGAGTTTAGATAAAAAGGGTTTACTTATAAACCAGAGTTATATAAAAGAGATTGGAGATGTTATACCGTTAATTTTAGATTAACGTTACTAAATAATGAGATTAAGTAAGAAGGGGAAATTATAATAAATTTCCAAAGCAAGACTGGTTGAATGAGTTTGAGGGAAAATTAGTGGAAGTGAAACTGGTAAAAGAAATGGATTATCGGATTTTGTAAACAAAGATCTGAATTTCGATATGAAATTGTTTAAAAGGGGTAAGGGTTAAAAGTGGTGTTTTATAAGGAATTACTTAATTATTAAATTAAGGAATAATCTTATGTGAATAAGAAGCAGGAAGTTATATTTGAAATATTCAAATGTTTAAGAGTTTTTAATTTAAAATTGTTTTAAATAAAAGACCAAGTGATGCTGAATGCTGAACCAATGAACTCATTGGATTTTCATGATTAAAACAGGGTTTATTTTGATAGTTAAATCACCGACTATCAAATCTGACCAATACGGTTGTTGGTACGGAAAGACCGGGATCGAATGTATATTCGAAAACCATTCCTACCAGCAAATACGTGAAGATATCAGAAGATGATCGAGATGGAGCATTGAAGACCGTGGATTTTCATAAGCGGAAGGATCACTTATAATCTCTGGTTAGCTCCCAGAGATAAACTGTGGTTCTGTCGTGGTTGGAATCTACGGGTTGCAAGGACTTCTCGCTACTGATCCATGGGGTGATTCCTATATGGATGCGGTAGGAGAGTACCTTCGGTTCATCCTGTTCCTGGATGACTTGTATGGATGAGTGTCTGACAGAGTATTTCCAAAGGGATCACGTACGTTGATATCTTCAACCGTACCAAGAGTGGAAGCGGAGAAGGAAACTTCCTTAGCCAACACGTAATGTATTGTTGTAGACGTCAATCAGTGATTCGATGGATCTGACAATGTGGCATTCGAAGTGAAATCTGATGTGATGGTAAAGCGTAGCCTCAAGCCTCATCAACCGGGAAATGACAAAAATCGGGCAGGCAACATGGCTATGTGGGTCGCTCCCATTAGGGTGTATAATCACCTATCTAGAGAAATTCCTTTTGTTTCTTACTCTATCGATTCTGCCCATTCGGGAACGGTGGTTTGAGTCCAACCGTTGGTGATATACATTCGATACACTCAAGCGAAATGAGTGGTCGGTCATGTGAGGGCTGGGTTGCAAGACGTTCTTGTTGAACCCAGTGTATTCGCCTCTAGAGATACACTATCGGTAGGTGGTCCCATACCTTGTCAAGGTCGGAATCCAATCTCCAATAAGTGCCCTTGGTTTTGATTGTATACTATATATGTGGAGCGTGAGATGCAAGCGTTCCACTAAATTGATATTTACTTGTATCTAGACACTATTATAACATCAGAAAAGATATTGATTTCAAAAGTGTTTTGGGTTATCGTAAGGTAAAAACCGTCCGTGTTTATGTGTGGATTCGGTCTTACGATTATCCTTTTCTTTGAAAGGATTTTGAACTTTAAATCTTGTTGGATGATTTACCCTTAATACTGTGCGAGTTTATCTCACTCTGGTTCACCAGACTGACCCGGTGTTTTGTAAATGCTCGGATTAGCCCGGGGTGTACAGGTTCAGGTTATCGAATGCTGTGAAGAGACGAGCTGGAAGAGTCCAGACGTATGATATTATATAGTTACTATTCTGCTGTGTGTTGTATATGAGGACAGGTTATTATAACTTTCCCAGTGTGTGATGTACTATGATATTGTAAGTATTTTAAAGCTCTCAGTAAAGATTTATTTCTGTATTATATTTTGTTCCGCTGCGATGTGAGACTCTGTGTGGTATTGGTTCTTCTTCTTCTTCTTCTATTATAATATTTCTTTCTTTCTTATCTCACCCTCTAATTTCTTTCTAATAACGTTCCACTGTTTTCGGTGTTTGGAAGGTCGGCATGAGTTACAGTAAAGGTAATTATGTCGATTTTCAGGGCCGAAAATCCTTGGGTCGTTACAGTGGTATCAGAGCTATTGGTTTAGTAATAACCTTGGCTCTGTGGTGTAACTCGATAGAGATTGGGTTAGTAATACCCTAGATCGAGATTGAGTGTATATATATGAGAGCGTATTTGTAAATTTTATATATAAATGTTTTGTATTGTGTTTATTGATCGGTTCAAGTGTTGAGAAGCGCTGGGCTGACCATGAATACAATATTGTTTTGTAAAGAGGGTAAATGAAATAATTTTACCCGAATTATATTTTTGTATAGAAAGGAAATAATTTTTTCTAATAATTAAGATATTACTGTGTTTGATCGATTTGAATGGAATTCAAATCGAATTGAAATTTGAATTGAAACTTGACTTAGTTAAGTGAAATTAAATTAATATTGATACTGAAATAAAACAAAGTGGAAATTTGTAATTAAATGAATAAATAATAATCAAAGCTGTAAAACCAGAATAAAACATTGATATTGAATATGAATTCAATGGATTGGATTGATTTGGTTGAGTATTGGTTGTTTTTGTGATTTGTTTGTTATTGAATGATAGTTTGTTGAATTGAAATAATCGATGATTTAATGGGGCTGAATAAATTATAAACTAAAGAATAAATTTTCAGTATAATTAAACTGGAAGGAAACTGCAGGTGAATTGGAATTATGATTTAACCCTGTAATTGATAATGGATTGAGATATTTATTAGATTTTGAAATCATGTGGTTAAATATTATCTCAGAATTTCACAAATTTATTACTGATATGTGAATTGAGTTAAGTACAGGTGCCAGAGGAATAGGCAGACTGGTATTGGTCGAGTAAATCACATATATGTTGAGCAGAAATGCTCAATAGCGCTCGTAAAGGTACGCCTACGCGAAATTATAAATTTTGGGGGTTTTGATTTTTGTTTTCCGACCGTTGGTCGATGGATAGATATTATCTGTTCCTGCGATATCGCAGATGTCACTCCGTGCAGGGGAGACTCTGCCGAATTTTTCCGAGAATTTAAAGTGTTAGAAAATTTTCAATATTTTTGAAAATATTTATATACGGTATTGAACTGGGTTTTCAATTTAAAATAAATGGGATTTGAAAATTAATGAGTTAGTAACGTTCTTTCTTACCTTAGCAATTTCGAGGACGAAATTATTTTAAGGGGGGAAGAATGTAACGACCCGTGTTTTTCGACCATTTGAATATGAATATTTAAATTGGTTTTAAATATTTTATTTGGAATATAAATGAATTTTAATATTTAAATCGCTATTTAAACGAAGTTGAGCGATATATATTTATATATTTTAAATAGAGCTTGAAAATGGCGTGCAGTTCGTAAATTAGAGTTTTGAACTTCAATTGAATATACAGAGTCCGATATAAGTCAAATATCTGTGAAACAAGAAACGGTGGAACCGTAGTGACGATAATTTTCATATGAAAGAGAAAAATCCAGTTTTCGTATTGTAGATTGTTATTTATGGCCAAATCAAATTTTAAAATAGTCACTGTGAAAAATCGTTATTAAAATATAGGCCTTTAGAATAGCCGTTTTGCAAACGGACTCTGTTTCCGACGAAATCAGTTTCATTGGAACCGTATCGTTAAATTATTGTACGGTGGTGAATGGCGTGGCAAACTGATGTTGTATGTGACCACGGTAGCCAAAAACGCCCGTTCAATTTCTATAGCGCGTATTTAATTTAATAAAGGGATATTTGGGTATAAATTGAGCAGACGATCAAATTAGGCCACGAAACCAGTTCCGTTGAGTTCGTATCGTCGATTAGAGTCAGGACAGATATATAGTTTGTTATTTTTGGAGATCGTGAAATTTGGTGTTAAAAATGGCAATGCGGTACGCGTAAAAATAGCCAACCGGGGAAACAGTCTCAGAATACGACGAAACTGGTGCCGTTGGGTTCGTATTGAAGAATTATCGTAAGATTTTAAGGTTTCAGGTTGACTGGATTTATCTGGTGATCATGGAAAATTTAAACGCGTGTTGATTTCCGGTTTCATAAAGGATTTTTTTTCATACGACCTCGGATTGCGACGAAACTTGTCCCATTTGGTCCGGAATGCCTTTTTACACTAAGATTAGCCTTTTTATCAGAAAACAGAAATTGTGTGTGGTGATTTTTAACATGATAACTCATGTACAACTTTCGTTATAATAAAATATTATTTGTTTGTGCCATACAATCCATGTTACCTGCTCGCGCACACTCTTTAACCCAAACATTTGTTTACGTGGATGACAATCTCCCCACACTGTCACTAATCACGATTACTTGCGCTCCACGGATTTGGTTCCTTGGCTGCCAATTTATTCAACCCGTGCCGACCAAGGCGTTAATTTCTCACCACATCGTACATACTAGCACCAGCTACCATAACTTTTACTGCAAGCCTACATCCTAATTTTTCCTTGCTCCCCACGTTCTTCCACTTATAAAATAGCTCGCTCCATTCATTTCCTTTATTTGCTTCAGCAATGACGAAAAATCCTTCAACAAAGAAAAGATAAAACAAATCGAAACCAATCTCCTCAATCTATATATTCATTTCGAATACACAGTAGCTTGTATGAAAACGGAACCCATTCCCATACATGGAAAAAGGGATCGCTCGTATTTCAAGGGGCTGCTGAGAAAGGGCCGGGGACGCGGATGATGGGAGGAGCTCGAACAAGATGTGGTGGCGGCGAACGTGAAGAGGTGGAGCGGCGTTCGAATGGAGCAGGAGGGGAAGTTGTCGTTCGTTATGTGCGGACTAGGATGTATGTTTTGAAAGGGAGTGGTTCAGACTTGCGTAGGGTCTGAAGGCGGAGGCGGTTCCAGCGTGAAGTGGGAAGGGGGTCAGTTAAACGCGAAGCAGTATGGGAGCAAAAGAGGTGTTGAGTTTTTACGAATGGGGAAGAGAAGCAACGGAAGGGAGAAGCTTGTTCGGTGGTGCGTGAAAAAATGCTGTGCGTGTATCGTAGAAGTTTGGGAAGGATCAGAAAACGTTCAAAGGGCGGTGAAACATGAAAACGAGGTGGGTTCATTTACTAAGCAAGGTGGTGGTTCAAATTAAATGAAGGATGCTATGGTGAGAAGCAAACACAGTACTGGTATATTGCCTAATCTAAGTTTAACCTCCTGTTAGTTTTGCCTAACCTAAAATTTTAGCTGGTAAGGAATTTATAGAAAACACATACATAATGTGCACAATTCTCGTATGATGTGGCCCCCTGGATCTTAATATGCCCATACACGTGACCCATAACCCCATTATATTAATATGGCCGATGCTGTTATCACGTTACCTACATATGGCCCAAATAAAAATCATATAACATGGCAGAACCTTTGAATTGAGGAATCAGGGCCGAATACAAAACTAACAAAGCACCGTTTACTGAGATGCAAAACGAAAAGGGTATTGGCCTGTAATATAATAACTAGGTAACCATGTAGTTAGTGTGATTGTTATAATTAAGAACATTTATTAATAGGTTAATAATAATTATATTAGGCGGGCTCTTGGTTTATGGTAACGGTAATGGATGAAAAGTCCGCCTAATAACGTAATGAGCTTAGTAAATTTTGAATAAAGGGATTAGTTAGTTATGGGATTTGAAATTTATTAATTAATAAGCATATACTAAAACACGTACAACTTTTTATTGTATAACCAGAATTGAACCAGACAAGAGATACCGGAATCATGGCGATGAAATATATATTCTGGAACTGATCTGGATAGTGCAGGCAGTGACTGGAATTACAGTTAAATTAAACATTAGTTTAAATTTAACTGTAACCGAACCATTCAACAAACTAATCAAGGTGAGTTAAACTCACTCAGTTCACCCATTTATATTTTATATAAATTGGGTTTTTATTTTGTGTGCTCTGCTTGCCAATGGTTGACTGTTTGCTAGTTATACATTTATTTGCTGATTTAACTAATGAAATTAAACCGTCGTTTAATTTCAGTAAAATACCAAATCGTTATTCTAACGATTGGTTCCAATAAAAGTAACTTACCTTGTTGGCCATGTTTATAAAATAAACGTGTTTTTAGTTTGAATTGTTTGATCTGTTTAAATTATTGGATATGTTTGAATTGTTGAACTGTTTGGAGATAACCAGTTTGATGCAGGGCAGAACAGGTTGGAGGGATCCAACCGGATTCCTCAAATATATTATTTATTTTCATATTACCATATATGAACTAATCTGATGGGGGATTGATTTGATTGTTGATTTTTGACTGAAAAACCAACATCTGTTTAGTTTAAATCAATGGGCGGTATTGGTTGAGTATTTGGCAATATGGCCTATGAAATAAATTGATTTGTTATGTTGATTTACCGTCAGGCGGATCAACAGAGATGAAGTTATAAAATTTATTTTATAACTGGAAATAAAATTTTGAAATTTTATTATTTTGAATAATAGTTTATTTATAGGGGAATAAATATTTTTTGCTTATTATTTAACTGGATAATTATTTATTTAATAAGGTAAATTCTGATGATAATCAGATCTAAAAACGAGTAAGGAGAAAATTAACCGAATGGTTAAATTTGGATAATTGTTTTGTGAAGAGACGATTAAATGGAATTATTTAAATTAATTATATTATTAATTAATTTAAAAGGGAAATGAAATTGAGATTAGTTAATGAGATAATTGTGATTGGAATTGACTAAGTCGACCATTTTGAATTAAGAATATTAATCAGTTGGTGCGTTGTAAAGAAAATGGTTAAGGAATATTTGTTCAAATTTCAGTAAGGTTTTTTAAAAGGGAAATTTTATTTATTTTAGTTCATACTGGATTTAACTACGGAAGTAGTTAATAACCAAGTAAATTATTATTTTAATTAATAATAATTGAGAAAATTACCTTTTAATGGTAATTCATTTAAAAATAATCAAAGTGGAAATAAAATCCAACTGAATAGTAAATGAAGTTTTGTGAACAGGTTTTATTCAAACCTGAGTTTTATAACAAAGTTGTAAAAGGGATTTTTAAGCGAGTATTATAGCTTAAATAAATGCCACTTAATTATTTGAATTAAGTAAAGGGGAGTTTAGATAAAAAGGGTTTACTTATAAACCAGAGTTATATAAAAGAGATTGGAGATGTTATATCGTTAATTTTAGATTAACGTTACTAAATAATGAGATTAAGTAAGAAGGGGAAATTATAATAAATTTCCAAAGCAAGACTGGTTGAATGAGTTTGAGGGAAAATTAGTGGAAGTGAAACTGGTAAAAGAAATGGATTATCGGATTTTGTAAACAAAGATCTGAATTTCGATATGAAATTGTTTAAAAGGGGTAAGGGTTAAAAGTGGTGTTTTATAAGGAATTACTTAATTATTAAATTAAGGAATAATCTTATGTGAATAAGAAGCAGGAAGATATATTTGAAATATTCAAATGTTTAAGAGTTTTAAATTTAAAATTGTTTTAAATAAAAGACCAAGTGATGCTGAATGCTGAACCAATGAACTCATTGGATTTTCATGATTAAAACAGGGTTTATTTTGATAGTTAAATCACCGACTATCAAATCTGACCAATACGGTTGTTGGTACGGAAAGACCGGGATCGAATGTATATTCGAAAACCATTCCTACCAGCAAATACGTGAAGATATCAGAAGATGATCGAGATGGAGCATTGAAGACCGTGGATTTTCATAAGCGGAAGGATCACTTATAATCTCTGGTTTGCTCCCAGAGATAAACTGTGGTTCTGTCGTGGTTGGAATCTACGGGTTGCAAGGACTTCTCGCTACTGATCCATGGGGTGATTCCTATATGGATGCGGTAGGAGAGTACCTTCGGTTCATCCTGTTCTTGGATGACTTGTATGGATGAGTGTCTGACAGAGTATTTCCAAAGGGATCACGTACGTTGATATCTTCAACCGTACCAAGAGTGGAAGCGGAGAAGGAAACTTCCTTAGCCAACACGTAATGTATTGTTGTAGACGTCAATCAGTGATTCGGTGGATCTGACAATGTGGCATTCGAAGTGAAATCTGATGTGATGGTAAAGCGTAGCCTCAAGCCTCATCAACCGGGAAATGACAAAAATCGGGCAGGCAACATGGCTATGTGGGTCGCTCCCATTAGGGTGTATAATCACCTATCTAGAGAAATTCCTTTTGTTTCTTACTCTATCGATTCTGCCCATTCGGGAACGGTGGTTTGAGTCCAACCGTTGGTGATATACATTCGATACACTCAAGCGAAATGAGTGGTCGGTCATGTGAGGGCTGGGTTGCAAGACGTTCTTGTTGAACCCAGTGTATTCGCCTCTAGAGATACACTATCGGTAGGTGGTCCCATACCTTGTCAAGGTCGGAATCCAATCTCCAATAAGTGCCCTTGGTTTTGATTGTATACTATATATGTGGAGCGTGAGATGCAAGCGTTCCACTAAATTGATATTTACTTGTATTTAGACACTATTATAACATCAGAAAAGATATTGATTTCAAAAGTGTTTTGGGTTATCGTAAGGTAAAAACCGTCCGTGTTTATGTGTGGATTCGGTCTTACGATTATCCTTTTCTTTGAAAGGATTTTGAACTTTAAATCTTGTTGGATGATTTACCCTTAATATTGTGCGAGTTTATCTCACTATGGTTCACCAGACTGACCCGGTGTTTTGTAAATGCTCGGATTAGCCCGGGGTGTACAGGTTCAGGTTATCGAATGCTGTGAAGAGACGAGCTGGAAGAGTCCAGACGTATGATATTATATAGTTACTATTCCGCTGTGTGTTGTATATGAGGACAGGTTATTATAACTTTCCCAGTGTGTGATGTACTATGATATTGTAAGTATTTTAAAGCTCTCAGTAAAGATTTATTTCTGTATTATATTTTGTTCCGCTGCGATGTGAGACTCTGTGTGGTATTGGTTCTTCTTCTTCTTCTTCTATTCTAATATTTCTTTCTTTCTTATCTCACCCTCTAATTTCTTTCTAATAACGTTCCACTGTTTTCGGTGTTTGGAAGGTCGGCATGAGTTACAGTAAAGGTAATTATGTCGATTTTCAGGGCCGAAAATCCTTGGGTCGTTACAGTGGTATCAGAGCTATTGGTTTAGTAATAACCTTGGCTCTGTGGTGTAACTCGATAGAGATTGGGTTAGTAATACCCTAGATCGAGATTGAGTGTATATATATGAGAGCGTATTTGTAAATTTTATATATAAATGTTTTGTATTGTGTTTATTGATCGGTTCAAGTGTTGAGAAGCGTTGGGCTGACCATGAATACAATATTGTTTTGTAAAGAGGGTAAATGAAATAATTTTACCCGAATTATATTTTTGTATAGAAAGGAAATAATTTTTTCTAATAATTAAGATATTACTGTGTTTGATCGATTTGAATGGAATTCAAATCGAATTGAAATTTGAATTGAAACTTGACTTAGTTAAGTGAAATTAAATTAATATTGATACTGAAATAAAACAAAGTGGAAATTTGTAATTAAATGAATAAATAATAATCAAAGATGTAAAACCAGAATAAAACATTGATATTGAATATGAATTCAATGGATTGGATTGATTTGGTTGAGTATTGGTTGTTTTTGTGATTTGTTTGTTATTGAATGATAGTTTGTTGAATGGAAATAATCGATGATTTAATGGGGCTGAATAAATTATAAACTAAGGAATAAATTTTCAGTATAATTAAACTGGAAGGAAACTGCAGGGGAATTGGAATTATGATTTAACCCTGTAATTGATAATGGATTGAGATATTTATTAGATTTTGAAATCATGTGGTTAAATATTATCTCAGAATTTCACAAATTTATTACTGATATGTGAATTGAGTTAAGTACAGGTGCCAGAGGAATAGGCAGACTGGTATTGGTCGAGTAAATCACATATATGTTGAGCAGAAATGCTCAATAGCGCTCGTAAAGGTACGCCTACGCGAAATTATAAATTTTGGGGGTTTTGATTTTTGTTTTCCGACCGTTGGTTGATGGATAGATATTATCTGTTCCTGCGATATCGCAGATGTCACTCCGTGCAGGGGAGACTCTGCCGAATTTTTCCGAGAATTTAAAGTGTTAGAAAATTTTCAATATTTTTGAAAATATTTATATACGGTATTGAACTGGGTTTTCAATTTAAAATAAATGGGATTTGAAAATTAATGAGTTAGTAACGTTCTTTCTTACCTTAGCAATTTCGAGGACGAAATTATTTTAAGGGGGGAAGAATGTAACGACCCGTGTTTTTCGACCATTTGAATATGAATATTTAAATTGGTTTTAAATATTTTATTTGGAATATAAATGAATTTTAATATTTAAATCGCTATTTAAACGAAGTTGAGCGATATATATTTATATATTTTAAATAGAGCTTGAAAATGGCGTGCAGTTCGTAAATTAGAGTTTTGAACTTCAATTGAATATACAGAGTCCGATATAAGTCAAATATCTGTGAAACAAGAAACGGTGGAACCGTAGTGACGATAATTTTCATATGAAAGAGAAAAATCCAGTTTTCGTATTGTAGATTGTTATTTATGGCCAAATCAAATTTTAAAATAGTCGCTGTGAAAAATCGTTATTAAAATATAGGCCTTTAGAATAGCCGTTTTGCAAACGGACTCTGTTTCCGACGAAATCAGTTTCATTGGAACCGTATCGTTAAATTATTGTACGGTGGTGAATGGCGTGGCAAACTGATGTTGTATGTGACCACGGCAGCCAAAAACGCCCGTTCAATTTCTATAGCGCGTATTTAATTTAATAAAGGGATATTTGGGTATAACTTGAGCAGACGATCAAATTAGGCCACGAAACTAGTTCCGTTGAGTTCGTATCGTCAATTAGAGTCAGGACAGATATATAGTTTGTTATTTTTGGAGATCGTGAAATTTGGTGTTAAAAATGGCAAAGCGGTACGCGTAAAAATAGCCAACCGGGGAAACAGTCTCAGAATACGACGAAACTGGTGCCGTTGGGTTCGTATTGAAGAATTATCGTAAGATTTTAAGGTTTCAGGTTGACTGGATTTATCTGGTGATCATGGAAAATTTAAACGCGTGTTGATTTCCGGTTTCATAAAGGATTTTTTTTCATACGACCTCGGATTGCGACGAAACTTGTCCCATTTGGTCCGGAATGCCTTTTTACACTAAGCTTAGCCTTTTTATCAGAAAACAGAAATTGTGTGTGGTGATTTTTAACATGATAACTCATGTACAACTTTCGTTATAATAAAATATTATTTGTTTGTGCCATACAATTCATGTTACCTGCTCGCGCACACTCTTTAACCCAAACATTTGTTTACGTGGATGACAATCTCCCCACACTGTCACTAATCACGATTACTTGCGCTCCACGGATTTGGTTCCTTGGCTGCCAATTTATTCAACCCGTGCCGACCAAGGCGTTAATTTCTCACCACATCGTACATACTAGCACCAGCTACCATAACTTTTACTGCAAGCCTACATCCTAATTTTTCCTTGCTCCCCACGTTCTTCCACTTATAAAATAGCTCGCTCCATTCATTTCCTTTATCTGCTTCAGCAATGACGAAAAATCCTTCAACAAAGAAAAGATAAAACAAATCGAAACCAATCTCCTCAATCTATATATTCATTTCGAATACACAGTAGCTTGTATGAAAACGGAACCCATTCCCATACATGGAAAAAGGGATCGCTCGTATTTCAAGGGGCTGCTGAGAAAGGGCCGGGGACGCGGATGATGGGAGGAGCTCGAGCAAGATGTGGTGGCGGCGAACGTGAAGAGGTGGAGCGGCGTTCGAATGGAGCAGGAGGGGAAGTTGTCGTTCGTTATGTGCGGACTGGGATGTATGTTTTGAAAGGGAGTGGTTCAGACTTGCGTAGGGTCTGAAGGCGGAGGCAGTTCCAGCGTGAAGTGGGAAGGGGGTCAGTTAAACGCGAAGCAGTATGGGAGCAAAAGAGGTGTTGAGTTTTTACGAATGGGGAAGAGAAGCAACGGAAGGGAGAAGCTTGTTCGGTGGTGCGTGAAAAAATGCTGTGCGTGTATTGTAGAAGTTTGGGAAGGATCAGAAAACGTTCAAAGGGCGGTGAAACATGAAAACGAGGTGGGTTCATTTACTAAGCAAGGTGGTGGTTCAAATTAAATGAAGGATGCTATGGTGAGAAGCAAACACAGTACTGGTATATTGCCTAATCTAAGTTTAACCTCCTGTTAGTTTTGCCTAACCTAAAATTTTAGCTGGTAAGGAATTTATAGAAAACACATACATAATGTGCACAATTCTCGTATGATGTGGCCCCCTGGATCTTAATATGCCCATACACGTGACCCATAACCCCATTATATTAATATGGCCGATGCTGTTATCACGTTACCTACATATGGCCCAAATAAAAATCATATAACATGGCAGAACCTTTGAATTGAGGAATCAGGGCCGAATACAAAACTAATAAAGCACCGTTTACTGAGATGCAAAACGAAAAGGGTATTGGCCTGTAATATAATAACTAGGTAACCATGTAGTTAGTGTGATTGTTATAATTAAGAACATTTATTAATAGGTTAATAATAATTATATTAGGCGGGCTCTTGGTTTATGGTAACGGTAATGGATGAAAAGTCCGCCTAATAACGTAATGAGCTTAGTAAATTTTGAATAAAGGGATTAGTTAGTTAAGGGATTTGAAATTTATTAATTAATAAGCATATACTAAAACACGTACAACTTTTTATTGTATAACCAGAATTGAACCAGACAAGAGATACCGGAATCATGGCGATGAAATATATATTCTGGAACTGATCTGGATAGTGCAGGCGGTGACTGGAATTACAGTTAAATTAAACATTAGTTTAAATTTAACTGTAACCGAACCATTCAACAAACTAATCAAGGTGAGTTAAACTCACTCAGTTCACCCATTTATATTTTATATAAATTGGGTTTTTATTTTGTGTGCTCTGCTTGCCAATGGTTGACTGTTTGCTAGTTATACATTTATTTGCTGATTTAACTAATGAAATTAAACCGTCGTTTAATTTCAGTAAAATACCAAATCGTTATTCTAACGATTGGTTCCAATAAAAGTAACTTACCTTGTTGGCCATGTTTATAAAATAAACGTGTTTTTAGTTTGAATTGTTTGATCTGTTTAAATTATTGGATATGTTTGAATTGTTGAACTGTTTGGAGATAACCAGTTTGATGCAGGGCAGAACAGGTTGGAGGGATCCAACCGGATTCCTCAAATATATTATTTATTTTCATATTACCATATATGAACTAATCTGATGGGGGATTGATTTGATTGTTGATTTTTGACTGAAAAACCAACATCTGTTTAGTTTAAATCAATGGGCGGTATTGGTTGAGTATTTGGCAATATGGCCTATGAAATAAATTGATTTGTTATGTTGATTTACCGTCAGGCGGATCAACAGAGATGAAGTTATAAAATTTATTTTATAACTGGAAATAAAATTTTGAAATTTTATTATTTTGAATAATAGTTTATTTATAGGGGAATAAATATTTTTTGCTTATTATTTAACTGGATAATTATTTATTTAATAAGGTAAATTCTGATGATAATCAGATCTAAAAACGAGTAAGGAGAAAATTAACCGAATGGTTAAATTTGGATAATTGTTTTGTGAAGAGACGATTAAATGGAATTATTTAAATTAATTATATTATTAATTAATTTAAAAGGGAAATGAAATTGAGATTAGTTAATGAGATAATTGTGATTGGAATTGACTAAGTCGACCGTTTTGAATTAAGAATATTAATCAGTTGGTGCGTTGTAAAGAAAATGGTTAAGGAATATTTGTTCAAATTTCAGTAAGGTTTTTTAAAAGGGAAATTTTATTTATTTTAATTAATACTGGATTTAACTACGGAAGTAGTTAATAACCAAGTAAATTATTATTTTAATTAATAATAATTGAGAAAATTACCTTTTAATGGTAATTCATTTAAAAATAATCAAAGTGGAAATAAAATCCAACTGAATAGTAAATGAAGTTTTGTGAACAGGTTTTATTCAAACCTGAGTTTTATAACAAAGTTGTAAAAGGGATTTTTAAGCGAGTATTATAGCTTAAATAAATGCCACTTAATTATTTGAATTAAGTAAAGGGGAGTTTAGATAAAAAGGGTTTACTTACAAACCAGAGTTATATAAAAGAGATTGGAGATGTTATATCGTTAATTTTAGATTAACGTTAGTAAATAATGAGATTAAGTAAGAAGGGGAAATTATAATAAATTTCCAAAGCAAGACTGGTTGAATGGGTTTGAGGGAAAATTAGTGGAAGTGAAACTGGTAAAAGAAATGGATTATCGGATTTTGTAAACAAAGATCTGAATTTCGGTATGAAATTGTTTAAAAGGGGTAAGGGTTAAAAGTGGTGTTTTATAAGGAATTACTTAATTATTAAATTAAGGAATAATCTTATGTGAATAAGAAGCAGGAAGTTATATTTGAAATATTCAAATGTTTAAGAGTTTTAAATTTAAAATTGTTTTAAATAAAAGACCAAGTGATGCTGAATGCTGAACCAGTGAACTCATTGGATTTTCATGATTAAAACAGGGTTTATTTTGATAGTTAAATCACTGACTATCAAATCTGACCAATACGGTTGTTGGTACGGAAAGACCGGGATCGAATGTATATTCGAAAACCATTCCTACCAGCAAATACGTGAAGATATCAGAAGATGATCGAGATGGAGCATTGAAGACCGTGGATTTTCATAAGCGGAAGGATCACTTATAATCTCTGGTTAGCTCCCAGAGATAAACTGTGGTTCTGTCGTGGTTGGAATCTACGGGTTGCAAGGACTTCTCGCTACTGATCCATGGGGTGATTCCTATATGGATGTGGTAGGAGAGTACCTTCGGTTCATCCTGTTCCTGGATGACTGTATGGATGAGTGTCTGACAGAGTATTTCCAAAGGGATCACGTACGTTGATATCTTCAACCGTACCAAGAGTGGAAGCGGAGAAGGAAACTTCCTTAGCCAACACGTAATGTATTGTTGTAGACGTCAATCAGTGATTCGATGGATCTGACAATGTGGCATTCGAAGTGAAATCTGATGTGATGGTAAAGCGTAGCCTCAAGCCTCATCAACCAGGAAATGACAAAAATTGGGCAGGCAACATGGCTATGTGGGTCGCTCCCATTAGGGTGTATAATCACCTATCTAGAGAAATTCCTTTTGTTTCTTACTCTATCGATTCTGCCCATTCGGGAACGGTGGTTTGAGTCCAACCGTTGGTGATATACATTCGATACACTCAAGCGAAATGAGTGGTCGGTCGTGTGAGGGCTGGGTTGCAAGACGTTCTTGTTGAACCCAGTGTATTCGCCTCTAGAGATACACTATCGGTAGGTGGTCCCATACCTTGTCAAGGTCGGAATCCAATCTCCAATAAGTGCCCTTGGTTTTGATTGTATACTATATATGTGGAGCGTGAGATGCAAGCGTTCCACTAAATTGATATTTACTTGTATTTAGACACTATTATAACATCAGAAAAGATATTGATTTCAAAAGTGTTTTGGGTTATCGTAAGGTAAAAACCGTCCATGTTTATGTGTGGATTCGGTCTTACGATTATCCTTTTCTTTGAAAGGATTTTGAACTTTAAATCTTGTTGGATGATTTACCCTTAATACTGTGCGAGTTTATCTCACTCTGGTTCACCAGACTGACCCGGTGTTTTGTAAATGCTCGGGTTAGCCCGGGGTGTACAGGTTCAGGTTATCGAATGCTGTGAAGAGACGAGCTGGAAGAGTCCAGACGTATGATATTATATAGTTACTATTCCGCTGTGTGTTGTATATGAGGACAGGTTATTATAACTTTCCCAGTGTGTGATGTACTATGATATTGTAAGTATTTTAAAGCTCTCAGTAAAGATTTATTTCTGTATTATATTTTGTTCCGCTGCGATGTGAGACTCTGTGTGGTATTGGTTCTTCTTCTTCTTCTATTCTAATATTTCTTTCTTTCTTATCTCACCCTCTAATTTCTTTCTAATAACGTTCCACTGTTTTCGGTGTTTGGAAGGTCGGCATGAGTTACAGTAAAGGTAATTATGTCGATTTTCAGGGCCGAAAACCCTTGGGTCGTTACAGTGGTATCAGAGCTATTGGTTTAGTAATAACCTTGGCTCTGTTGTGTAACTCGATAGAGATTGGGTTAGTAATACCCTAGATCGAGATTGAGTGTATATATATGAGAGCGTATTTGTAAATTTTATATATAAATGTTTTGTATTGTGTTTATTGATCGGTTCAAGTGTTGAGAAGCGCTGGGCTGACCATGAATACAATATTGTTTTGTAAAGAGGGTAAATGAAATAATTTTACCCGAATTATATTTTTGTATAGAAAGGAAATAATTTTTTCTAATAATTAAGATATTACTGTGTTTGATCGATTTGAATGGACTTCAAATCGAATTGAAATTTGAATTGAAACTTGACTTAGTTAAGTGAAATTAAATTAATATTGATACTGAAATAAAACAAAGTGGAAATTTGTAATTAAATGAATAAATAATAATCAAAGCTGTAAAACCAGAATAAAACATTGATATTGAATATGAATTCAATGGATTGGATTGATTTGGTTGAGTATTGGTTGTTTTTGTGATTTGTTTGTTATTGAATGATAGTTTGTTGAATGGAAATAATCGATGATTTAATGGGGCTGAATAAATTATAAACTAAAGAATAAATTTTCAGTATAATTAAATTGGAAGGAAACTGCAGGTGAATTCGAATTATGATTTAACCCTGTAATTGATAATGGATTGAGATATTTATTAGATTTTGAAATCATGTGGTTAAATATTATCTCAGAATTTCACAAATTTATTACTGATATGTGAATTGAGTTAAGTACAGGTGCCAGAGGAATAGGCAGACTGGTATTGGTCGAGTAAATCACATATATGTTGAGCAGAAATGCTCAATAGCGCTCGTAAAGGTACGCCTACGCGAAATTATAAATTTTTGGGGTTTTGATTTTTGTTTTCCGACCGTTGGTCGATGGATAGATATTATCTGTTCCTGCGATATCCCAGATGTCACTCCGTGCAGGGGAGACTCTGCCGAATTTTTCCGAGAATTTAAAGTGTTAGAAAATTTTCAATATTTTTGAAAATATTTATATACGGTATTGAACTGGGTTTTCAATTTGAAATAAATGGGATTTGAAAATTAATGAGTTAGTAACGTTCTTTCTTACCTTAGCAATTTCGAGGACGAAATTATTTTAAGGGGGGAAGAATGTAACGACCCGTGTTTTTCGACCATTTGAATATGAATATTTAAATTGGTTTTAAATATTTTATTTGGAATATAAATGAATTTTAATATTTAAATCGCTATTTAAACGAAGTTGAGCGATATATATTTATATATTTTAAATAGAGCTTGAAAATGGCGTGCAGTTCGTAAATTAGAGTTTTGAACTTCAATTGAATATACAGAGTCCGATATAAGTCAGATATCTGTGAAACAAGAAACGGTGGAACTGTAGTGACGATAATTTTCATATGAAAGAGAAAAATCCAGTTTTCGTATTGTAGATTGTTATTTATGGCCAAATCAAATTTTAAAATAGTCGCTGTGAAAAATCGTTATTAAAATATAGGCCTTTAGAATAGCCGTTTTGCAAACGGACTCTGTTTCCGACGAAATCAGTTTCATTGGAACCGTATCGTTAAATTATTGTACGGTGTTGAATGGCGTGGCAAACTGATGTTGTATGTGACCACGGCAGCCAAAAACGCCCGTTCAATTTCTATAGCGCGTATTTAATTTAATAAAGGGATATTTGGGTATAACTTGAGCAGACGATCAAATTAGGCCACGAAACCAGTTCCGTTGAGTTCGTATCGTCGATTAGAGTCAGGATAGATATATAGTTTGTTATTTTTGGAGATCGTGAAATTTGGTGTTAAAAATTGCAATGTGGTACGCGTAAAAATAGCCTACCGGGGAAACAGTCTCAGAATACGACGAAACTGGTGCCGTTGGGTTCGTATTGAAGAATTATCGTAAGATTTTAAGGTTTCAGGTTGACTGGATTTATCTGGTGATCATGGAAAATTTAAACGCGTGTTGATTTCCGGTTTCATAAAGGATTTTTTTTCATACGACCTCGAATTGCGACGAAACTTGTCCCATTTGGTCCGGAATGCCTTTTTACACTAAGATTAGCCTTTTTATCAGAAAACAGAAATTGTGTGTGGTGATTTTTAACATGATAACTCATGTACAACTTTCGTTATAATAAAATATTATTTGTTTGTGCCATACAATTCATGTTAGCTGCTCGCGCACACTCTTTAACCCAAACATTTGTTTACGTGGATGACAATCTCCCCACACTGTCACTAATCACGATTACTTGCGCTCCACGGATTTGGTTCCTTGGCTGCCAATTTATTCAACCCGTGCCGACCAAGGCGTTAATTTCTCACCACATCGTACATACTAGCACCAGCTACCATAACTTTTACTGCAAGCCTACATCCTAATTTTTCCTTGCTCCCCACGTTCTTCGACTTATAAAATAGCTCGCTCCATTCATTTCCTTTATCTGCTTCAGCAATGGCGAAAAATCCTTCAACAAAGAAAAGATAAAACAAATCGAAACCAATCTCCTCAATCTATATATTCATTTCGAATACACAGTAGCTTGTATGAAAACGGAACCCATTCCCATACATGGAAAAAGGGATCGCTCGTATTTCACGGGGCTGCTGAGAAAGGGCCGGGGACGCGGATGATGGGAGGAGCTCGAGCAAGATGTGGTGGCGGCGAACGTGAAGAGGTGGAGCGGCGTTCGAATGGAGCAGGAGGGGAAGTTGTCGTTCGTTATGTGCGGACTGGGATGTATGTTTTGAAAGGGAGTGGTTCAGACTTGCGTAGGGTCTGAAGGCGGAGGCGGTTCCAGCGTGAAGTGGGAAGGGGGTCAGTTAAATGCGAAGCAGTATGGGAGCAAAAGAGGTGTTGAGTTTTTACGAATGGGGAAGAGAAGCAACGGAAGGGAGAAGCTAGTTCGGTGGTGTGTGAAAAAATGCTGTGCGTGTATCGTAGAAGTTTGGGAAGGATCAGAAAACGTTCAAAGGGCGGTGAAACATGAAAACGAGGTGGGTTCATTTACTAAGCAAGGTGGTGGTTCAAATTAAATGAAGAATGCTATGGTGAGAAGCAAACACAGTACTGGTATATTGCCTAATCTAAGTGTAACCTCCTGTTAGTTTTGCCTAACCTAAAATTTTAGCTGGTAAGGAATTTATAGAAAACACATACATAATGTGCACAATTCTCATATGATGTGGCCCCCTGGATCTTAATATGCCCATACACGTGACCCATAACCCCATTATATTAATATGGCTGATGCTGTTATCACGTTACCTACATATGGCCCAAATAAAAATCTTATAACATGGCAGAACCTTTGAATTGAGGAATCTGGGCCGAATACAAAACTAACAAAGCACCGTTTACTGAGATGCAAAACGAAAAGGGTATTGGCCTGTAATATAATAACTAGGTAACCATGTAGTTAGTGTGATTGTTATAATTAAGAACATTTATTAATAGGTTAATAATAATTATATTAGGCGGGCTCTTGGTTTATGGTAACGGTAATGGATGAAAAGTCCGCCTAATAACGTAATGAGCTTAGTAAATTTTGAATAAAGGGATTAGTTAGTTAAGGGATTTGAAATTTATTAATTAATAAGCATATACTAAAACACGTACAACTTTTTATTGTATTACCAGAATTGAACCAGACAAGAGATACCGGAATCATGGCGATGAAATATATATTCTGGAACTGATCTGGATAGTGCAGGCGGTGACTGGAATTACAGTTAAATTAAACATTAGTTTAAATTTAACTGTAACCGAACCATTCAACAAACTAATCAAGGTGAGTTAAACTCACTCAGTTCACCCATTTATATTTTATATAAATTGGGTTTTTATTTTGTGTGCTCTGCTTGCCAATGGTTGACTGTTTGCTAGTTATACATTTATTTGCTGATTTAACTAATGAAATTAAACCGTCGTTTAATTTCAGTAAAATACCAAATCGTTATTCTAACGATTGGTTCCAATAAAAGTAACTTACCTTGTTGGCCACGTTTATAAAATAAACGTGTTTTTAGTTTGAATTGTTTGATCTGTTTAAATTATTGGATATGTTTGAATTGTTGAACTGTTTGGAGATAACCAGTTTGATGCAGGGCAGAACAGGTTGGAGGGATCCAACCGGATTCCTCAAATATATTATTTATTTTCATATTACCATATATGAACTAATCTGATGGGGGATTGATTTGATTGTTGATTTTTGACTGAAAAACCAACATCTGTTTAGTTTAAATCAATGGGCGGTATTGGTTGAGTATTTGGCAATATGGCCTATGAAATAAATTGATTTGTTATGTTGATTTACCGTCAGGCGGATCAACAGAGATGAAGTTATAAAATTTATTTTATAACTGGAAATAAAATTTTGAAATTTTATTATTTTGAATAATAGTTTATTTATAGGGGAATAAATATTTATTGTTTATTATTTAACTGGATAATTATTTATTTAATAAGGTAAATTCTGATGATAATCAGATCTAAAAACGAGTAAGGAGAAAATTAACCGAATGGTTAAATTTGGATAATTGTTTTGTGAAGAGACGATTAAATGGAATTATTTAAATTAATTATATTATTAATTAATTTAAAAGGGAAATGAAATTGAGATTAGTTAATGAGATAATTGTGATTGGAATTGACTAAGTCGACCGTTTTGAATTAAGAATATTAATCAGTTGGTGCGTTGTAAAGAAAATGGTTAAGGAATATTTGTTCAAATTTCAGTAAGGTTTTTTAAAAGGGAAATTTTATTTATTTTAGTTAATACTGGATTTAACTACGGAAGTAGTTAATAACCAAGTAAATTATTATTTTAATTAATAATAATTGAGAAAATTACCTTTTAATGGTAATTCATTTAAAAATAATCAAAGTGGAAATAAAATCCAACTGAATAGTGAATGAAGTTTTGTGAACAGGTTCTATTCAAACCTGAGTTTTATAACAAAGTTGTAAAAGGGATTTTCAAGCGAGTATTATAGCTTAAATAAATGCCACTTAATTATTTGAATTAAGTAAAGGGGAGTTTAGATAAAAAGGGTTTACTTATAAACCAGAGTTATATAAAAGAGATTGGAGATGTTATATCGTTAATTTTAGATTAACGTTACTAAATAATGAGATTAAGTAAGAAGGGGAAATTATAATAAATTTCCAAAGCAAGACTGGTTGAATGGGTTTGAGGGAAAATTAGTGGAAGTGAAACTGGTAAAAGAAATGGATTATCGGATTTTGTAAACAAAGATCTGAATTTCGATATGAAATTGTTTAAAAGGGGTAAGGGTTAAAAGTGGTGTTTTATAAGGAATTACTTAATTATTAAATTAAGGAATAATCATATGTGAATAAGAAGCAGGAAGTTATATTTGAAATATTCAAATGTTTAAGAGTTTTAAATTTAAAATTGTTTTAAATAAAAGGCCAAGTGATGCTGAATGCTGAACCAGTGAACTCATTGGATTTTCATGATTAAAACACGGTTTATTTTGATAGTTAAATCACCGACTATCAAATCTGACCAATACGGTTGTTGGTACGGAAAGACCGGGATCAAATGTATATTCGAAAACCATTCCCACCAGCAAATACGTGAAGATATCAGAAGATGATCGAGATGGAGCATTGAAGACCGTGGATTTTCATAAGCGGAAGGATCACTTATAATCTCTGGTTAGCTCCCAGAGATAAACTGTGGTTCTGTCGTGGTTGGAATCTACGGGTTGCAAGGACTTCTCGCTACTGATCCATGGGGTGATTCCTATATGGATGCGGTAGGAGAGTACCTTCGGTTCATCCTGTTCCTGGATGACTTGTATGGATGAGTGTCTGACAGAGTATTTCCAAAGGGATCACGTACGTTGATATCTTCAACCGTACCAAGAGTGGAAGTGGAGAAGGAAACTTCCTTAGCCAACACGTAATGTATTGTTGTAGACGTCAATCAGTGATTCGATGAATCTGACAATGTGGCATTCGAAGTGAAATCTGATGTGATGGTAAAGCGTAGCCTCAAGCCTCATCAACCGGGAAATGACAAAAATCGGGCAGGCAACATGGCTATGTGGGTCGCTCCCATTAGGGTGTATAATCACCTATCTAGAGAAATTCCTTTTGTTTCTTACTCTATCGATTCTGCCCATTCGGGAACGGTGGTTTGAGTCCAACCGTTGGTGATATACATTCGATACACTCAAGCGAAATGAGTGGTCGGTCATGCGAGGGCCGGGTTGCAAGACGTTCTTGTTGAACCCAGTGTATTCGCCTTTAGAGATACACTATCGGTAGGTGGTCCCATACCTTGTCAAGGTCGGAATCCAATCTCCAATAAGCGCCCGCGGTTTTGATTGTATACTATATATGTGGAGCGTGAGATGCAAGCGTTCCACTAAATTGATATTTACTTGTATTTAGACACTATTATAACATCAGAAAAGATATTGATTTCAAAAGTGTTTTGGGTTATCGTAAGGTAAAAACCGTCCGTGTTTATGTGTGGATTCGGTCTTACGATTATCCTTTTCTTTGAAAGGATTTTGAACTTTAAATCTTGTTGGATGATTTACCCTTAATACTGTGCGAGTTTATCTCACTCTGGTTCACCAGACTGACCCGGTGTTTTGTAAATGCTCGGGTTAGCCCGGGGTGTACAGGTTCAGGTTATCGAATGCTGTGAAGAGATGAGCTGGAAGAGTCCAGACGTATGATATTATATAGCTACTATTCCGCTGTGTGTTGTATATGAGGACATGTTATTATAACTGTCCCAGTGTGTGATGTACTCTGATATTGTAAGTATTTTAAAGCTCTCAGTAAAGATTTATTTCTGTATTATATTTTGTTCCGCTGCGATGTGAGACTCTGTGTGGTATTGGTTCTTCTTCTTCTTCTATTCTAATATTTCTTTCTTTCTTATCTCACCCTCTAATTTCTTTCTAATAACGTTCCAGTGTTTTCGGTGTTTGGAAGGTCGGCATGAGTTACGGTAAAGGTAATTATGTCGATTTTCAGGGCCGAAAATCCTTGGGTCGTTACAAACTCTGATCAATTTATATTTCTATAAAGTATTTTTAAAATTGAAATTATTGGTTGATTTGTTGTGTGTTGGCTGTTTGGTTGAACTGCTAGTTAATTGGTTTAAAATATCGATAACGATATATATAAATCATAATCGAATATTAATTCTGTATATCATAATATTCCATACTCATGTTGTTTATATTGATTAACGTCTGTAGATGCAGGGGAACAGGTCGGAGGGACCCAACTGGGTTCCTCAACATTTATTTTTCTGTTTTTCATATATTGTGATATATGATGTGATTTATGATCTATTGTTTATTGTGTGTGTTTGAGCATGGTTATTTGGTACTTTGAAATACCGAAAGAAATATTGGGATGCAAAAAAGGAATTTCAAACTATAATTTGAAATAAAATATTTATATAAAATCAAAGGATTGTATATAAAAAGGGAAATTTCAAAATGAACACTGAAGTAGAAATATTCACATGAAATCAAAGTATTTTATAAAAAGGAAATTTGAAGTGATTATTAAATCCTGGAAGATTATAAAATCAAAAGGGGTTTTATAAAAGGGGAATTTGGGAAGTGTAAGTTGAATTTAAGGGTTTTATGAAATCAATGGATTTATAAAAAGAATTATTTAGAAAATTTATAGAAGTATAAAGAGAATGGGCGAGATATAAAAGAGATTATATAAATTGGTGTTAACACCGGTATTTTAATTAAAAGGTGAACTCAACATTCATAAGGGATTTATAAATGAGAATTAAGGGATAGGAATGTAAAAGGAGATTTTGTCTGAATAAAAATATAAATAGAAGTAAATGGGATTTGGTAAAAATGGAATATTGGGTTGAAATACGAAATCGAACTAAAGAGATTATATAAAGGAATATTTTCCACATTTGGTGTGAATAATGGATTTAAGAAAAGATTTTGCAAATAAACCCAATTATAAAAGAAAGTGGATTTTTGAAAAAGAAATTAAACAGAAATGGGATTTCAAATGGTGAGAAATAAAGAACCTGTTTAATAATGAAATAAGTGTTGTGATTTATAAACAAAGTTTATAAATGAACTAAATATATAATTATCAGTGGATAATTGAGATGGAAAATTCAATGGTGAATATAATATGAGTTGTTTTAAAAAGGGAGCGATGAAATCCATTTCGATATTCGAAATGTAAAAAGGGATTAAATAAAATCCGTAAAGATTTGTCATTAGAATTTAACTAAGCCAGATGTTTTTTTTTAAAATAATTTATTTGAAGAAATTATATATTGGATAAAACACGATTTAACAAGGAAATTAGTATTCAGTGGGAAACCGATATTTGATTATCGAATATTAGTTATTCGAATAAAGAAATGACCAGATAGAGTTAATTGAACTTAGTTAATCGAATTAGGATTTAATTGAATATTTGTTATTCAATTAGAGTTGATCAAATATAGTTATTATAGATAGAGTTAGTCAAATATAGTTATTCAGGAAGAGTTGTCATCTCGTACAACTGCCAGCGTAATTCGCATGGCTGTAGATAGCCTACGGCGGTCGGATGTTTCCTGAGGGAATCAGGCGTAACCATTGTGATCGCTGCGATCTAGAGTCAAGCGAATGGAGTTAAGTCAAATATTAGTTAATCGATAGGAGTTAATCAAGTCGAGTTAGTCAAGTTAGAGTTGAGTTAAATAAGTCGAGTTAGTTAAGTTAGAGTTATCAGTTAGTGTTAATCAGTTAGAGTAATCAGTTAGAGTTAATCAATTAGAGCTAACCAGTTATGGTTAATCAATTAGAGTTAATCGATTGGAGTTAAATCGAATTAGAGTTATTCAAATGGAGTTAATCAAGTTCGAGTTAGTCGAGTATTAGTAAATTGAATAGAGTTAGTAAAAAGGAATTAATCAAATATCACCTATTCGAAGTAGAGTTATCACACATAGTTTATTTGAGAAGTGAGAATACAAGTTATGCGAAGGAGATAGTTAATCGAATATAGTTGATTCGAAAGAAAGATAAATCAAATATGGTTATTCGAAAAAGAGGTAAATCGAATATAGTTATTCGAAAGGAAGTTGTTAAAGATTTAGAATATGAACTTTGTCTATTTCGGGGTTAACGACGTTGTTCAGTTAAGGTATGAGAGGTAGTTATACCCCAATTTGATTGACTTCGTTTTTAACTAAGGAGTAGTTAAGGTTCGATCATGAAGATTAGTTAAGTGAATTTAGTTAGTGAGTGAAATGGATTTAATGGGCAAAGCGATGTTTTATTTAAATAGCAGTTTAAATTCGATAAGGAAGTTTGGAAATGTTTTTCCCAAATCAGAACCAGAAACGTTTTCTAAATTTAGAAAATGAGAATTTACAAATATATAGAAATGAGGAAATTTATAAATTAAAGATAATTTAACATAAAGAGATAAATGTTGGATGATGATTGATCGATAGAATTTCCATCTGGAGATAATATCGATGTTTGCACACCTGTTTTTCTTTGATAGTTAAATCACCGACTATCGAAGTTTTTGACCATTTTTCCGTCGTCAATACGGAGAGACCGGGATCAGATTCATTATCTGAAAACCACTCTGTATGGACGTTAGCGTTGCGATCAAATATTGAAGACGAAGTTATGCAAGGGCTATCCTGTTTACAGAATAGTGCCTTCGGTTTGTCCAGTCCCAGGACAAACGTGAATGGACGAATGTCTGACAGAGTATATCTAACGGATCACGTAAGTTGATCTCTTCAAACGTACTTACATTTGGTGGTGGAGAAATTCGTTTCTCTTAGCTTTATACCCGTGGTATTTTTGGGGAAATCAATTTGTGATTTGGCGGGTATGACGATGTGGCATTCAAAGTGAATGGTGGTCAAGCGTTTCAAAAGAAACATAATGACCTCAAGCCTCATCAACCGGGAAATGACAGAAATCGGGCAGGCAGCATGGCTATGTAGGTCGCACCCATTAGGGTGTATATCACCTTTCTAGAGAAAGTCCATTTCATTCTTTTATCTATGTTCGATACTGCCCCTTTTCTGGAAACGGTGGGTAGCTCCCAACCTTTGGTGACATACATTCGATACACTCAAGCGAAATGAGTGGTCTGTCATGTGAGGGCCAGGTTGCAAGGCGTTCTTGTTGAACCCAGTGTATTTGCCTCTAGAGATACACTATCGGCAGGTGGTCCCATACCTTGTCAAAGTCGGAATCCAATTTCCAATAAGCACCGCGGTTTTTGTTTGTATACTATATATGTGGAACGGGAGATGCAAACGTTCTGCTAGATTCTAATTACTTGTGATTAGACATTATTACAATATCAGAAAAGTATCGATTTCCTAAATTGTTTTGGGTTATCATAAGGCAAAAACCATCCGTGTTTATGTGTGGATCGGTCTTACGATTATCTTCTCTTTTGAAAAGGATTTTGAAAAGTTAAATCAAATGATTCGAGTTACTCACACTAGTCCCATGACTGACCCAGAGTTTATTTTGTTTTGTTTTCCCCCTAAACTCTTGGGTGTCCAAATTTGTACGGGCAGTCAAGTAGTTCAGGTCTTTACAGATATACTTGGAGGAGCTTGAAGCAGGAGGGTTCAGGACTATATAGCTATTGTTATTTCCGCTGTGTGTAAGTGTTGTACTCTAATAATGTTATTGTATACATATACTGTATTATTTCAAAGTTATGTTATAATATATTTTATTCGTTCCGCTGTGAGATTCGTGTTTACTCTAATTGTGTTTTTCTTCTTCTATTCTAATTTTCTATGTTATCTATTCTCACCCTCTAACTTCTTTCTATTAATGATCTGGAACGTTCGGTACCTGAATAATTAACATGGGTTTATTTTGATTTTCAGAATCGAAAATCCCAGTTCATTACAGTGGTATCAGAGCTGAAGGTTAAGTGATTACCTTGACTCTGTGGCGTGAATCAATAGAGATGGGGTTTGTAATACCCTAGATTGAGTTTGAGTGTATATATACAAGTGAACGTACTTGTAGATATTATAAAAATTGTTTTATATATTGTGTAGATTTACTGGTTGAGTTGTTTATGAATTTTGGTCGATCAGTTTGATCCACTGTATCGAAAGGAGTTTCTAAACACTCAAATACGATAAACCGACACAATATGTTTTGAAAGAGGGTAAATGAAATAATTTTACCCAAAATATATTTTGATATAAAAGAAAGGTATATCTTTGAATTAGTATTATATGTTGGATGTGTTGGTTGATTATAAATTAAATGGTTATGTAAATAACCAATCAGAATTCATATAAATGTTATGATCTGAATTAAATCAGAATTGGAATTAAAATTATGAAAACTGGGGAAAAAGTGATTGTAAGTGGATTTGAGCTAAGTTTAAGAAAATTTTAAAATTTTGGGAGATTTTAAATTGTTTACAAGCATCATGAATGATATTTTGAAAAGATTTCAAAATGAAATTGTTTAAAAATGGTTTTTAGAGTGATATAGTATTGAACTCACTTTGATAACTGGAAAATAACTCTGATGATGCTGGCCACATCATCAGTGTTCATTTTCGAGTCCTAAGTGACAGATTACTACCAAGATTTTGTGTTGAATTGTTTTGAGGAAAACAAGTTGTTTTGAATCTCGAAAGGGAAATATTTGATTTTTTTTGTGAAAAGCAAAGTTATTTAAAACTCCCAGGAAAAGATCGTCTGAATAAAAAAACAAATTTAAACAGGAATCGGTGAAAGTGTATATGAATTGAATTGAAACCAATTAACTGGAAATTGAATTGAAATAGAACGATATCGAATAAAATTGGATTATGAGTTATGAATTTGGTTAAGAATATTGGACTTGTAAGTAAGAGTTGGAATTGGTAATGGAATTTGAAGGTTTGGAATGAGATTTGGTTTGATTGGATTTGAGATTTGATTGGTTGAAATTGATTGGGAATCGATTGGTATAGATGGGTATATGATCAGCAGGTATTGAGTAGAAGCAAGTGCAAGGATATAATTATATGCCCGACAAAAAGGTACATGTTTAAATTTCCATATGAGGTTTTATGTGCCGAATCGGAAAGCCGCTTAGATTTTTGATTTTCTTTTTGAAAGCAAAGGGCCTAGAGAGGCGAGTTGGGGTTTGAGCGATTGACCGGTACAAAGGAGGTGCTGGCGAAATTTTTTGAAAATTTCGGGTGTTAGAAAATTTTCAAAGTTTTTGAAAATTTTCGTTAACTAAAATTAGTTAATATTTTAATTGAAATCAATTAATTCAGTTAAAACTGAAATTAAGAAGTAAACAAATAATTTTTAACCCATTTAATAGGGTCTGGCTTTTACCTTAACAATTTCGAGGACGAAATTATTTTTAAGGGGGGAAGAATGTAACGACCCGCATTTTTCAGCGATATAATTAATTTATTTAATTATTTAAATAATGGTTGGGTTATTTAAAATGGCCAGAATTAAATAATATTGAATATTTAATTAAAATAAATAATATATTTAATTTCTGAAATAGTTAGAAATAGTGGAATTCACAATATGGTGTGAACTGGATATCATCTGTGATATTTAATTCAGTTTAGAATTGAATTAGAATAATGAATATATTATTTGAACGACAGTTTGAACGTATAATTATATTATAATTTAAATCGAGCTTGAAATGGCGCGGTAGTTCATTATTTGGCGATTCGAACTTTAAACGAGTATACAGAAGTCGTTTTAAGTTGGATTTCTATGAAACAAGAAACGTTGGGGGCTGGTGAAGTATATTTTTCTAGTGGAAGGAGAAAATCGGGATTTCGTCGTGTAGATTTTGATTTATGTCCAAATCAAATTTTAGAAAAGTCGCTGTGGAATTCCTTTATAATTTATAACTATTTATTTATATTAAAATTCAATTTTTAAATCGAATATCGATATAACTGGGAATTAACAAATATCGAGTTATAAGTCCCAGTCGAGCTGTATGGTATTCCACTGTGAATATATACGATAATATTAAATTATCTTTATTTAATTTAATTGTTTTTAAATAAATTTATATATTTAAATGGTTTATTTTGAGCTTTAAAAGTACCAACTGTTGCAAACGAACTCAGTTTTCAACGAAACCAATTTTGTTGGATTCGTACTATCAAATTATTGTTAGATTTCAATTTTCGTGATTTTTGGGGTCAGTGTGTGGCCGTACGGGATTTTAATGTGAAATACAGTCGATAAATTGACCTTTAAAAATACGTTGTGTGAGCAAATGAAGTCGGAATTCGACGAAACTAGTTTCGTTGGGTCCGCAATGTCAAACTGTAGCTGCATGTCCATTTTCGTGATTTTTGGGTTTTGTATGTAATCTCAAAGATTTTTAAACAAGATTTTCATATAGCGATTGATTAAAATAAAATAAAATAATCGAATAAAAAAATATAAGACCTACCTATATAATACCCTCAACTGTCTTACCCTAATTCATTTTTTCTCATGGTCACTAAGAAAGCGCTGCCACGGAAATAAAATCTACAGCAAAAACCCTCATTCAAAAATCATAAACAATCCAAACAAAAATAGTAAAATCCTGATGTATATATTTTCTGACCCCTGCTTCCATTCTATTCATCCCGGTATGACTTTTATCTAGTTCGACGCCAGTTTTACAGTACTCGTGAGTCACCATTGATGCTAGGGTTCGATTTGTAGAAGGATTGAGGCGACACCGTGTAAATCGAACGTTGGATTTAGGTTTGGGGGGTTAAACCGTGTATGTAGAGAATTTTTGGTGGAATTCGAGTATAAAAAGTGACGCGACTTCACAAGTGTGCTCGGAAGTACCTGAACGACGCGATGGAGAAGCTAGTTTCGAGCTTAGCTTTTTGGGTATGAGGAGGTAGAGGAAGGAAAGTTACGATTTTTGGTATTTTATCTGATTTGGTCATGGTGAGAGGAGAGAGTAATGAAAGGGGAAAATATGGGAATGGCGTGCAGTTTGGTGATTACTGGAGGAGTAATCGGTGCTTGTAGGAGATGAAGTACGGGTGTGGTTGGTATTGGGCCGGATTGAGTGCTAAAGCCCAAGTGTGAAAATAAGGTTTAATATTATTTATTTTAAATAGTGTATAAACTTGTATAAGTCATATCTTGCCCATATGGTATCGGAATTGGACAAAACAGGATCCGATGGGATCGTATGGACGGTGGCTACACCATGGAACTGACCGGAAGTGAATTGAAGCTCGTTTGGATTTATGGTGAAATAAAATGCCTGAATCAAATTAATGACCAATTATCGTTATTTAACGATAACCGTCCAATGTAAGTAACTCTCACTAACTCTGATCAATTTATATTTCTATAAAGTATTTTTAGAATTGAAATTATTGGTTGATTTGCTGTGTGTTGGCTGTTTGGTTGAACTGTTAGTTAATTGGTTGGAAATATCGATAACGATATATATAAATCGTAATCGAATATTGATTCTGTTTATCATATTATTTCATACTCATGTTGTTTATGTTGATTAACGTCTGTGGATGCAGGGAAACAGGTCAGAGGGACCCAACTGGGTTCCTCAACATTTATTTTTCTGTTTTTCATATATTGTGATTATGATGTGATTTATGATCTGTTGTTTATTGTGTGTGTTTGAGCTTGGTTATTTGGTACTTTTAAATACCGAAAGAAATATTGGGATGTAAAAAGGGAATTTCGAACTATAATTTGAAATAAAATATTTATATAAAATCAAAGGATTGTATATAAAAAGGGAAATTTCAAAATGAACACTGAAGTAAAAATATTCATATGAAATCAAAGTATTTTATAAAAAGGAAATTTGAAGTGATTATTAAATCCTGGAAGGTTATAAAATCAAAAAGGGGTTTTATCAAAAGGGAATTTGGGAAGTGTAAGTTGAATTTAAGGGTTTTATGAAATCAATGGATTTATAAAAATAATTATTTAGAAAATTTATAGAAGTATAAAGAGAATATGCGAGATATAAAGAGATTATATAAATTGGTGTTAACACCGGTATTTTAATTAAAAGGTGAACTCAACATTCATAAGGGAATTATAAATGAGAATTAAGGGATAGGAATGTAAAAGGGGATTTCGTCTGAATAAAACTATAAATAGAAGTAAATGGGATTTGGTAAAAATGGGATATTGGGTTGAAATACGAAATCGAACTAAAGAGATTATATAAAGGAATATTTTCCACATTTGGTGTGAATAATGGTTTTAAGAAAAGATTTTGCAAATAAACCCAATTATAAAAGAAAGTGGATTTTTGAAAAAGAAATTAAACAGAAATGGGATTTCAAATGGTGAGAAATAAAGAACCTGTTTAATAATGAAATAAGTGTTGTGATTTATAAACAAAGTTTTTAAATGAACTAAAATATAATTATCAGTGGATAATTGAGATGGCAAATTCAACGGTGAATATAAGATGGGAAATTCGGAGTTGTTTTAAAAAGGGAGCGATGAAATCCATTTCGATATTCGAAATGTAAAAAGGGATTAAATAAAATCCGTAAAGAATTGTCATTAGAATTTAACTAAGCCAGATGTTTTTTTTTAAAATAATTTATTTGAAGAAATTATATATTGGATAAAACAGGATTTAACAAGGAAATTAGTATTCAGTGGGAAACCGATATTTGATTATCGAATATTAGTTATTCGAATAAAGAGATGACCATATAGAGTTAATTGAACTTAGTTAATCGAATTAGGATATATTTTTTATTCAATTAGAGTTTATCAAATATAGTTATTAGAGATAGAGTTAGTCAAATATAGTTATACAGGAAGAGTTGCCATCTCGTACAACTGCTAGCGTAATTCGCAGTGCTGCAGATAGCCTACGGCGGTCGGATGTTTCCTGAGGGAATCAGGCATAACCATTGTGATCGCTGCGATCTAGAGTTAAGCGAATGGAGTTAAGTCAAATATTAGTTAATCAATAGGAGTTAATCAAGTCGAGTTAGTCAAGTTAGAGTTGAGTTAAATAAGTCGTGTTAGCTAAGTTAGAGTTATCAATTAGAGTTAATCAGTTAGAGTAATCAGTTAGAGTTAATCAGTTAGAGCTAACCAGTTATGGTTAATCAATTAGAGTTAATCAACTGGAGTTAAATCGAATTAGAGTTATTTAAATGGAGTTAATCAAGTTCGAGTTAGTCGAGTATTAGTAAATTGAATAGAGTTAGTAAAAAGGAATTAACGGAATATCACCTATTCGAAGTAGAGTTATCACACATAGTTTATTCGAGAAGTAAGTTAAATTGAATACAAGTTATGCGAAGGAGATAGTTAATCGAATATAGTTGATTCGAAAGAAAGATAAATCGAATATGGTTATTCGAAAAAGAGGTAAATCGAATATAGTTATTCGAAAGGAAGTTGTTAAAGATTTAGAATATGAACTTTGTCTATTTCGAGGTTAGCGACGTTGTTCAGTTAAGGTATGAGAGGTAATTATACCCTAACTTGATTGACTTCGTTTTTAACTAAGGAGTAGTTAAGGTTCGATCATGAAGATTGGTTAAGTGAATTTAGTTAGTGAGTGAAATGGCTTTAATGGGCAGAGCGATGTTTTATTTAAACATCATTTTAAATTCGATAAGGAAGTTTGGAAATGTTTTTCCCAAATAAGAACCAGAAACGTTTTCTAAATTTAGAAAATGAGAATTTACAAATATATAGAAATGAGGAAATGGATAAATTAAAGATAATTTAACATAAAGAGATAAATGTTGGATGATGATTGATCGATAGAATTTCCATCTGGAGATAATATCTTTGTTTGCACACCTGTTTTTCTTTGATAGTTAAATCACCGACTATCGAAGTTTTTGACCATTTTTCCGTCGTCAATACGGAGAGACCAGGATCAGATTCATTATCTGAAAACCACTCTGTATGGACGTTAGCGTTGCGATCAAATATTGAAGATGAAGTTATGCAAGGGCTATCTTGTTTACAGAATAGTGCCTTCGGTTTGTCCAGTCCCAGGACAAACGTGAATGGACGAATGTCTGACAGAGTATATCTAACGGATCGAGTAAGTTGATCCCTTCAAACGTACTTACATTTGGTGGTGGAGAAATTCGTTTCTCTTTACCTTTATAGCCGTGGTATTTTTGTGGAAATCAATTTGTGATTTGGCGGGTATGACAATGTGGCATTCAAAGTGAATGGTGGTCAAGTTGTAACAACCCGAAAATCTGGGCCAGTTTAAAATTTTTATTTTGGCAATTTTAGCGAATTTTGAATATTTAAAATAGATTATTTTAAATAAAATCGACGAGAAATTTATTTTGAATATATTCGAACGTATATATTTATACGCGTCGTCGTTAGAATATAAATATTTATATATAATTATAAATAGAATTGAAAATGGCGCGGTAGTTCGATAATTCGATTTCAAACTTCAATTGAATGTACCGGGTGCAAAACAATCCGGATTTTAGTGAAACCAAAAACATTAGGATCTAATTGATGATATCTTTCCAACGAATCCGAAAGATCAGAATTTCGTAGCGGGAATCAAAAGATATGTCCAGTTGAAAATCCTGAATAGTCAATATGGAATTCAGGCCCTTAAAAATGGACATTTTGCAAACGACCTCGGATTTCGACGAAACCAGTTTTGTTGGGTCCGTGATGTCAAATTATTGCTAGATTCCAAATTTCATAATTTTTCGAATCAATATGTGAGCATGGTAAAGGAAAACGCGTTTGACCAGTTTCAGTTGATTTTAATCGACTGGAAATGGCCATTTTTCCAACGGTCTCAGAATTCGACGAAACTAGTTTTGTTAGGACCGTATCGTCAATACGAAGCTAGAAAATATTTTTCGAGAATTTTTAGAGTTAGTATGTGACCCCGGTAATTTGAAATGTACGTTTAAAATTCAATATAGTGATTTAAATGTAAATTTAACGAAAACTGATTGTAACAACCGAATCAGCTTACGATACATATCCCATTGTGTTCGGAATGGGGGTGAAACGCTATGGGCGACAGGCGGTGGGTCTCGTTTTGAGGTCGAAAATAAAAGTTGTTTTTTTTAAAAGTAATTAAATAATTAAATATAAATATTTTTCATATAACCCCCCCTCTTCTCGTTTTCATTCAAAGGAAAAAAAAGAAAAAAACCGCTCAGCTAAAACCCACCGACCCCCCCCCCCTGAACCCTAGCGCCGCCGCCATCAGGCGCTCCGCCAGCCGCCTCCGCCCGCCAAAGCCCTCCGCCACCCACCTGAGAACCCGCCTTCAACCCTAAAACCCCCTCCCCTCCTTCGATCGACGCAAGCCACCCGAAACCCACCACCGTTCCTCCGTACGATGCGCCCTCCCCCTTCACCGGACAACCACCGCGACCCCCCCCCCCTCTCAGCCACTGACGAACGGAGAAGACCCCCCCTGTAAGTTTTTCTAATTTTATTTATTTTATAAACTGATTTTATTTAATATATAAAATGATTTTATTTAATATATAAACTGAAATTTATTTATTATATAAACTGAATTTTATTTATGTGGTAAAGTAGAAAAATATAATCTTTTATATTTTTAAAGTAGAAAAATATAATCTTTTATATTTTTAAAGTAGACAAATATGATTTTTATATTTTTAAAGTAGTAAAAATATGATTTTTATATTTTTAAAGTATTAAAAATATAGTCTTTACTATATAGATGATGTAAAAATATAATTTTTGGTTAGGTAGAGAGTCAAAAATATAATTTTTACATGATAGGAAGATTAAAAATATCATCTTTATATGTGTAGATAAAAATAAAAATGAGATTTTTATAAAGACGAAATCTTTAAATTTGAAAAGGCGAAGTCTATATTTTTATAAAGGTGAAATCTTTATTTTAGAAAAGGGAAATCTTTATATAGAAAATAGCGTGATAAAAATATAATTTTTATCTATATAACGTAGTAGAAAAATATGATTTTTTATATATTGAACTTCGAATTAAAAATATGGTTTTTATATATTGAACTTCGAATTAAAAATATGGTTTTTATATATTGAACTTCGAATTAAAAATATGGTTTTTATATATTGAACTTCGAATTAAAAATATGGTTTTTATATATTGAACTTCGAATTAAAAATGTGATTTTTATATATTGAAAAGCGAAGTAAAAATTTGATTTTTACATATGTAGTGAAAGCGGATAACGAAGGTGACAAAAAGGCGAGAACAATGAAGATTTCCTGCATTTGAAGTGCCGTGGAGCTAGGATAGCTATATGTGAGAATTTCTCACCTTTCAATTTCTTTTTTTTCTAGTTATATATATATACTAGGATGCAGACGGTGTTTAGTAGCACCCGACACAATCGTCCACAGACCATGGACTTGTTTGTTTGGTTGCATAGATTAGTTGGATATTTGAATTGAAATTGAGTTGTTTGGGTGAAATGAATGAATTTGATTGATGTGTGAATGGCGTGGGCCTTCACTAGACCGGGGATAAGGCTAGGCCTTGTCCCGTTTCTAGTATCGTGCCGTTATGCCGCCGAAATTTTCTAAAATATGTTAGAAAAATAAAAATATCATTTTTATTGAATAAATGAATTGAATAGAAATTCATATGTTGGAATAAAATGTTTTATCGTTAAAAATATAATTTTTAACGTGAATGTGAATAAATAAATATTCATTTACAAACCAGACGGTTTGTTTATGTACACTTATTTGAATGACATTGATTGGGACGATAAATTTTACACATCGCCCAACTGCACAACTAAAATCTGTGTTTGATTGTTTGAAACCCCACACGGGTGTTGGGATGAAATATGAATTTCGCTCATCCTGATTGATTAAATATGTCGATCGATTGATTGACAGGCTGTTATAAGCGTTGAATATCTATATTTGATGCTTATACAGTGTAGTGCACTTTGGTTGATGGTTGATTATTTTTCAATGCTATTATATACATGTGTTGTATGGAAATCCTTATAATTAATTTTATATGGTAATTGATTGGGCCTCATTCCAATTTGAAAAATAAAGAAAATTTGAAAATAGAAATTTATGAAGCCGTGTTGATTAGATTGACGCCATTTTGACGTAAACGATATTTATATCGACTTTATTCATTTTAAAATGAATATTGAAAAGTGATTTCGAAATCGACGATTTCGAAATGAATTGAAAACGATTTCGAAATGAATTGAATTGAAAACGATTTCGAAATGAATTGAATTGAAAACGATTTTGAAATGAAGTGAATCGAAAACGATTTCGAAATGAAGTGAATTGAAAACGATTTCGAAATGAAGTGAATTGAAAACGATTTCGAAATGAAGTGAATCGAAAACGATTTCGAAATGAATTGAATTGAAAACGAATTCAAAGTGAATTGAAAACGAATTCAAAGTGAATTGAAAACGATTTCAAAGTGAATTGAAAACGATTTCGAAATGAAGTGAATCGAAAACGATTTCGAAATGAAGTGAATTGAAAACGATTTCGAAATGAATTGAATTGAAAACGATTTCGAAATGAATTGAATTGAAAACGATTTCGAAATGAATTGAATTGAAAACGATTTCGAAATGAATTGAATTGAAAACGAATTCAAATTGAATTGAAATTTGAATTGAATAGAAATGAATTTTAAAACGAATTCATAAAGAAGAATTCAATTTTGCTTTGAATTGAAATGGAAGTTGAAATAGATTTTGAAACGAATTTTAAAACTATTTATATAATTCGTTTCAAATAGAAATCGACGAAGTATATACTATATATATTATATATATAATATAATGGCCTGAATAGAACGCGCCGCGCCGCGGCAGTTCGTGAATTTCGACCATTTATTTCAAACGGACATTACGGGAGATCCGACCGTCGGATTCTCCTAAAACCGGAACCGTTGGGTTCGTATCGAAAAGAGCTTTCTAACGAATATTAGAAATTAGAAATCTAACGGTTGGATTTGGAATTATGTCCAAATCAAATTTGAAAAAGGTCGCTATAAGTGCAGTTCGATGGCCATTGATGGAAATCGACTGTACGGGCCTTGGTAAAATTATTAAAAATAGTAATAATTTGTGTAAAATCATAAGAAATGATTTGTGAAGATTTAGGATGAAAAACTCCATATTTGAAAAGATAAAAATAGATTTTTATCGAAATGAACTAGTTTTGAAATAGAATTATAATTCTATTTATTTTTAAATAAATAAATTGAATTTGAAAAGGGTTTTGAAAATAACCAAAATTTCCAATGATTGCATTGGAGTGGATTTGAATCGAAATTGTCTTCGGAATATTTCGATGTTGGAATTCGTGATTATACAGATGTTGTTAGGGAAATTTGAAAGATATATATTTATATCGTTATTTCCAATACGACATTTGTTAGTCGTAGAATTTGATATTGAATATAAGCCGATATATTTTCTATTCAGAGCCTTGTATTGAATATCAAATGTGATTTGGGTTTGTCGCGAATGGTGTCTTCACTAACACTGTTCTTGAACCTAGTTGTGAAAAGATTAAATCTTTTTATTTAGATTTAATGAAGTGTACCAATTAAATAATATTTAATTGGAATTGAATGGATATTGATTTTTGGGTTTATCGTGAACAGTGTTTTAAATAACACTTGTTCTTTAACCCGATAATTAATGGAAAGTGATTTTGGGTTTATCGTGAACCGTGTTTTAAATGACACTGATTCTTTAACCCAGTTAAAGATTAAAACTAAGTGGAGTTTTAATGAATCTTTAATTAGATTGAAATGATCGAAAATGGAGTATCACCAGTTTTGCTCCAGGCGATGGTTAAATCTTTAATCAGATTTGAACGTGAAATGGTAATTGAATTTACCGATAACACTGTGGTGTTAGATATGAAGTACTACCAGTTTTGCTTCATGGGATGAATAGGTTGGGATTGGGAAAATAAAATAAATGATTACTTCGGTGTGGTTCGATAATCCCGACTAGTTGGAATTGATATTCAAAGGAGATTAAAGAATAAATTTAAAGAATTTATCTTGGATAAAATTAATGGGAACTTTTCCCCAAAGTATAGGAATATTTGAATAAAAGAATATTCTGAATTGGAATGAGGCGTATGTTGTGTTTGTGTAACACTTTTATAATATATACGCGAGTTATTCAGAAAGACCGGGTTTATCCCATTCTGAATAACTGATTCGACGTGGTGTCGAAGATGAAGACGGTGGTCGAAGACCAGAAGTCTTCACGTCGTTTGGGTGATAACTGATGATCTTGATTGGGCTGTACACCCAAGAAGATGGAAACAGTTGGTGATCGTCCAGACGTACTTGGAGATCGATGGATATGCGGGGTACTAGGTGCCTCCGGTTTCGTTCAGACCCAGAACGGACTTGTAAATGTACTGTGTGTCTGACATTGGATTTTAGTCCGTGTGATTGATCTCTATTAAATATATATCTGTTTGGCGGCGGAGAATTTATTCTCTTGCTTAACGCCCTTCTCTGAGACATACGAGCTCAGGGGTTATATATTGATGGATATCAAACGCATGGAGTGAATTGCCTGTGTGGCATGCCTAAGTGGCAATTGATCGAGGCTTCTGTTGAAAAGCAAAGTCTTGTGGTGATGATCAAAGCACGGCCTTTGTGGCGTAGCTTTGTGTAACGTTTGCTTTGCGTGTTTCACACCCGGTATGAACCAAAAACGGGAGACGGACCTCAGGGAGGGCATGCGTTTCCTTCTAGCTAGAAGTGGCGTCAGTGGTTTTACACGCCCTGACGAGTTTGACTTATGTGGTTGTTGCTGTTGCGAGGCGCCTCGGTTATATCGGTTTCGGCCGATGCATTCTGGTCGGCAGACGGACCAGACTTACACCCCATAGGGTGGGGAAATGTAGTGTTCAGGGTTTAAGTTTAATCCACATCGGTGGACCGGCCCTGTCGCTCCAAGGCTTGACTGAGTACTTGCCTGAGACATGGGCTAGATTGTCTCGAAGTCAGTGAGGACTATCTTTTGCCTCGGTTCATAGATGGAAATCCAATTTCCGAATACGTGACTTTGCGGTTTTATTTGTAAACCTATATATGGCGACATAGTGGCATGGGACGCTCATGTCGCCTATGATTGATACTTATGATTTGAAGTTGTTTTATGAACTATGCACTTATAATAGTATCAAATGATTTGTTTTAAACGTATCAAGCATTCTTTGGCTGTTATAAGGGAAAACCCTATCCTCGGCTGCGTTGCATTGTGTGATGGGACCTGGGTCTTATAACAGCTTCATTTTTCTTTATTTAGCATGGCGCTGTTGGTTTTATGCACTGGTATTCTTGGGAGGAAACCCGTTCCGTGTTATACGGCGTGGTCCCTTGATTTACCTAGCTTTGAAAATAAAGATTAATAACTATTTTAGTTCTCACACCAGTCACATGACTGACCTGGAGTTTATTGTTTTAACCTAAACTCTGGGTGCCCCTATTTTGACACGGGCAGCTAGTAGTTTTGGTTTTGCAGATTTATATTCACAGGATCCTGGTTTACAGCTGGAATGATATCCGGAAAGCTTTGTATCCGTATATCTCTTCTAGTTGTGTATTGTATTATTTTCCGCTGCTATGTATTTAAATGTAACTTAAATCTCTGATATTTCTGTGTAATATTTATTCATTTATACTCTGTATGTTTTTGTAATCTGATGCATTGTTGTAATATACAATGAAATGTTCTTCTGTATGCGTTCTGCTGTGGTTTGTTCTCGAACTATCCGACGCTTTACTTTACGGGGAAGTTACGGGTTTTCACACAAGTGTTTCAAAAGATATGTAATGACCTCAAGCCTCATCAACCGGGAAATGATAGAAATCGGGCAGGCAGCATGGCTATGTGGGTCGCACCCATTAGGGTGTATATCGCCTATCTAGAGAAAATCCATTTCATTCTTTTATCTATGTTCGATGCTGTCCCTTTTCGGGAAACGGTGGGTAGCTCCCAATCGTTGGTGATATACATTCGATACACTCAAGCGAAATGAGTGGTCGGTCATGTGAGGGCCGGGTTGAAAGACGTTCTTGTTGAACCCAGTGTATTTGCCTCTAGAGATACACTATCGGCAGGTGGTCCCATACCTTGTCAAAGTCGGAATCCAATTTCCAATAAGCACCGCGGTTTTTGTTTGTATACTATATTTGTGGAACGTGAGATGCAAACGTTCTGCTAGATTCTAATTACCTGTGATTAGACATTATTACAATATCAGAAAAGTATCGATTTCCTAAATTGTTTTGGGTTATCATAAGGCAAAAACCATCCGTGTTTATGTGTGGATCGGTCTTACGATTATCTTCTCTTTTGAAAAGGATTTTGAAAAGTTAAATCAAATGATTCGAGTTACTCACACTAGTCCCATGACTGACCCAGAGTTTATTTTGTTTTGTTTTCCCCCTAAACTCTTGGGTGCCCGAATTTGTATGGGCAGTCAAGTAGTTCAGGTTTTACAGATATACTTAGAGGAGCTTGAAGCAGGAGGCTTCAGGACTATATAGCTATTGTTATTTCCGCTGGTGTAAGTGTTGTACTCTGATAATGTTATTGTATACATATACTGTTTTATTTCAAAGTTATGTTATAATATATTTTATTCGTTCCGCTGTGAGATTCGTGTTTACTCTGATTGTGTTCTTCTTCTTCTTCTATTCTAATTTTCTATCTTATCTATTCTCAACCTCTAACTTCTTTCTATTAATGATCTGGAATGTTCGATACTTGTATAATTAACATGGGTTTTATGTTGATTTTCGGAGTCAAAAATCCCAGTTCGTTACACGAGGTATGAATAGTAGCACCCTATCTTAAATATTAACCTAATTTAGATCTTTTTATGTTCATTATTGTGAAAATGGTTGATTCTTTTTAACTTGAAAATCCGAATCAAATAATTCTCTCAAAAAAATTCAAGTTTTAAATTCGAATCTCCTCAAAATCTAGGAAATTATATATCAATTCGAAGCTCACGACAATACGAGGCTGCTGGTATGATTTATTTTGACATATAGTAAGCAAATTTGCTAGAATTTATGGTCAAAGTTGTTGATTTTCGAAACCCATAAGAAGAAATTGGGGATTTTTGATTTAGGCTTCAATCGCAAAATTGAGCATCTGGGTACTGAAGAGATTGCCAATAGGAGTTGAATGCATGTGGTCGGAGATTTTATTGTGGAGTAGAACGCCGGAAAATCACGTTTTAGGGTTCGTTTTCTTCGAGTTTGGGCTGACGTGGGAGGAGCTCTGGTCAACCGAAGATGGTGGCGCCGCCTCGGGAAGGTGCTATTTCCAAGGAACTTTGGATGGGGAGTGGTTTTCGGTCAGATGGTGGCCGGAGTTGGTGGCCATGGTGGTCAAACGTAGGTGTTTTCTTGGGTTTTTCCATCGGCTACTGTTGCAATTCGAACGGTGGAGCGGGATTTTTTGAAAGGGTGCTGATGTGTCTGCTACTGCTAATGTAGGTTAATATTTTATTTTATTTAATTATATATATATATATGTGTGTGTGTGTATAAACTTCTAAGCTAATAACTTATGCATATGAAGTTGGTTTTGGATGAAATAAATTGCGTTGGGATCGTATCGACGAGCTCTTCGCGATGCCGTTGGTTTGGACTGATTTTGAGACAATTAAATTTTGGGGCTTATTTCAGATTTCAAACGCGTTCAGAACTAAAGGTGAGTGATTAAACCCACTCACATCTAACTAAAATATTTGATTATTAGTTAAATTAAATTTATGTCATGATATGATTATGTTGTTTGCTGTTTGATTGTTTAAACTGCATATTTATGTTAAATATACATAGACTGTATAATTTAATTTAACTGTTATGTAAATTGTACTGTTAGAGATAAATTTCTAATTTTAATAAAAAAAAACTCATACCTGATGATTAGTAACAAATATTATTGAACTATTTAGATGTGTTAAATTTGATGTATGCCTTGAATTTATATATTTAATATATTGATATGAAATTCATCTTATTATCGATATTGTTTATATATGTTATTGATTTCTGTTGATTAATCCCAACTATTACCCTATATATTATGGGCATCAAATAACCCGGGATTAATCATTAAAATGAATTAAGAAAGTAGGTTGAAATGATAAATACCTATGACCCTGATTTGGATTGAAATGATATATATCCTTTCCCAAAATACTAAAATTAAATTTTAAGTATTACTTGGCCATAGGATAGAAAATTATATATGGACAAAGGTTGGTTAAATAAAATTGTTTTTTTAATCTTGAATTTTTGGAATATTATTTTAAATACAAAATAAATGACATTATCAATCAATTTTCTTTAAACTTGGACTTTGAGCTTTGAAATTAAAATTTTCAATATTAATAGAATTCGTAAATGTGGATAACTAAAGTTAAAAATTGAGTTGAATATGTTAGATAAAAAATTGGCTCTAACACCCAAACTAGTAAAGATTCTAATGAAATGAAATCAAAAACGAAGAAAACACACAATTTATAGTGGTTCGGCGTTAAATAGCCTACGTCCACTTTCTTCTTTTTTGATTGATGTCTTGAATGTGAGTACAATAATGATTTTCACTCAATTCTCACTCATCTCATACATTGATTCACTCAATTTCCTTCACAATATGATTTGAAAGATGATTGTAAGCTGAACAAGTTGATGAAATTCGGGTTGCAAAGGAGTTTCAATTCTAAAAGTGCCAAAAGATCCTTCCAAATGCCTCTTGATGTGGTATTTATAGGTGGAAAATCCCCTTGAGTGGGATCGGTTCGGATCCGTGTGTCATCAATCCCACCACAATCGGGTTCGGATGGAATTTGATGATGACAGCACACCAGATTAGTGGCAAACATGGGTAGATCGTGGGTATAACCGCTCCGAGTATTAAGAAATCTTCGGGTGAAATCGTCGCTACAAGGGATCGGATCGGCTGTTCTATAGAGAATGGGATCGGATCAACCTATCCGATCTTTGGAGAAGCTTTTCCTTCTTCCGCTCCCCTCTAATTTGTTTTGGCAATAAGGATCCGATCCGGCTGGTTTTCCTTCCCCTTCTGCTTTGTGCCTGCTTTTGCTCGAGGAAACCCAATCCGATCCGATTATCTGGCAGGGTACTCTTCATTGTTTGACTCTTTAACTTTGTGTAGCCTAGTTCACAAAGTAGGCTAACATTTTGCACCCTCAATGGATGCTTCTATCGAAGATGGAGTGTGCCTTGACATCGTCTATTCATTGGTCTCTGAATTTGAATCGTTAAATAGTCATCCCTGTTCGTTTGTAGAGATGTGCCACTTCATAAGGTTGTGCTTCTTGCAGCCTATAAATACACCAAAAAGGTTCACAGATTCCCTCCTTTGTTTTTGATAAGCTTTAGGAACTCTGACTGATGTCCAGTGATTCTTCCAGGTAGGCTTCTTCTTTATTTTTCTTTAAATTCAACTTATACACCATTTCAATGTGTATGATTTCATTCGGGTTTGCACTCCGACCCGAACGGCTTTCTTTCTCGTCTTGCTTAACATTGGGTTAATAGGCCAAAACGTTTTTGTGGGCTTGCACTCCGGTCCGAACGGAGTAAAAAGGCTGGGAATACGAGGGGTCATAATAAGCCTATATAATCCCGCCGCTTATCTCCTTCTTCCTCCCTTTCTCTTATTGCTCTCGCCTAAAAGACTTTGCACCGAAACCCTAACTTTCAAAAACTCCAAAATCCTCTCGTTAATCTTCAAATTAAACATTATGGTAGGCTTAAAACTTCGATTTTCCTTGTAATAATCGAGTTTAGTTAGAATTTGTGGTCAATTTGAACGATTTGGTCATGGCTTTTGTTAGGCTTCGACGCGGTGGCCTCCTCCCTCGCCATCATCGTTGGTGACTCCGTCATCACCTCGAGGCGCTAGGAAATAGGATTTGACATGATAGGGGGTAAATTGGTCAATGGTGATTTTGCTGTGACATGCTTCTCAAAAAAGGATGGGTTTTTTAAGAAGGAGATGGGTTCGATTTTGATGAGGAAGGGGAAGAAGAAGAAGAGGATAATGAATGGGATCGGTTCGGGTGAGGTAGCAAAGGAGTGGAGATGGGAATGGAATTTACCTGACCGGATCGGATTAAAAAGTAAAGATGAGGAGCAAAGCTCACTTGACCAGGTCAGGTCGGAATCAGAAACAAGGAGGAAGAGAGGTATGGATACTCAAGTCTATCCGGACCGATCCGAATGCCTACTTCTAAACCGATCCGGTTTTGCTAGCTGGCTGTGAACATTTGCTTCAGACCAAAACATAGCTTCCCCCGATCCGATCCTAATACTCACATCCGAACCGAACCGAAGCAGTTCTACTCAATGCACAAGAATTTGTTCAACTAGCCAAATCAATACTTGACATAACCTTCAACTTAAAGAACAGTTAGGATAGCGCCCTACGAACATAAACGAACATTAAGAACTGTTCTGGACATTACTGCTTCATCGAACCTTTGCATCACGCTCTCATGTGTTTACTTTGCATCCTTTACGCACATAGCACACACTTTAGTTCACACACATACACGGGGGGATACGGGCTATTTTACTCTAACTTATGTTATTGCTTCTTCAGTAGTTTAGTGATCATGGCAGAGAGACGTTCATCTAGGTTAGCAGAGAAGATAGAAGTTGCAGAAACTTCCGAGAAATTTACTCTTGATGACATATCCTCTCCCTTAGACCCTGAATGGAATGACGAGGGCCCAGATTATGAAGTAGAAGCACACAATAGTGAAATACCTTCTGATAGTGAAGTTTCTCAGGGTGATGAAGAGGAAGGAGGGATAGGAGATAATCGAGCTCCTGATGAGTTTGAGTCTGCCATTATATTGGAGTTACCCAAAGATTCTGTTGAATCGATGATTGATGACAACAGACTTGTTCGAATATGTCTAAAGCATGGAATACTGAAAAGAGATACCCTGGTGCCATCGAAAGCAGATCTCCCCACAATCCTCCGGAAGGATTTATGGTAGTTACCCGATTGATGTGTATGGTTGGGGCTATTCCACCATTTCTGCCTTTTGTTGTTGACTTTCTGAGACAGATGTGGATTGCCCCCATGCAATTACGTCTCAACTCTTATGCTTATTTATACACCTTATATATAGCATACAAAGAGGTTTTAGGCATAGAGCCTACCTTCGATGACATCCACTTTTTTTTTTAATTTTAAGCGTCGGACTCAAGAGACTCCTTCCTTCTCATATTTTGAATCGGTCCCAAAAAGGAAAATTATTACGGCTCCATTTAGCACCAAGGCTAGCGATTCTAAGCTCGAATGGTTTTATATCAGGCAGCAGCCGGTGTGCGCCAGGAGATGGACCAAATCAAGTAAAGCACCGATTTTCTAGATCTCAATTTTAAATGCTCATGCCAACACATTAACTTGCTTTCTTTTTTATTCGCAGTTGATAACCCAAAGCAGATATCGGATCAATTGTACTTTGATCGTTTGCATCGGCTTCTCAATGGCGATCAAAAGTTTCTAACCATCGACGAAGTTCTTAAGGATGAGTATCTCCATCATCACGGGTTACTATCCATTACCCATCGTATAGATCATGGGACGGGTACATATGTGTACATACCCCCGGTAGACATTATTCCTGAGACGGGCTCGAAAGGTCCAACAATACCTCTTCGGACTTCACCTTCTCCATCTTCAACTCAGGACAACGAGTTAGCCAACATAGCTGAAAAGCACAGAGAAGGGTATACCATCCCCGATGACACTATTTCTCCTGAGAAGTCAACATCTATTAAAGAGCTGCCAACAGATGCTTCTCAAGGAGATGCTCCTACTACCGACGATTCCACATTTAAGGGTTTTGGAAACCTTCCCCTGCCTGGAACCATCTATACTTCAGAGGACTTTGGCACGAACCCTTAACTTTCACCTCTTCAGAGGAGACTACTCCCGTGAAGACCAAAGAGCCCGTTCATGCTAGTCTAGCTTCAGACTCGGGTTTGTTGGGGGGACACCACTTAGGATGCACTCAACACATTAGCACCACACATCACAGCACTCACGTCTTATGTGAGCACTGATTCTGAATTCCACTTAAATGTCTAGGCCTCCTTCCGATATCGAGCATGATCGCTATGAGAGCCGGGGCAGAGATGACAGAAGGCCTCATGATTCTCATCGACCACACACCTCACGCTCTCGTTCCCCCGTCCGGTCGGATCCAGACAGATATAAGAGCTACCAGAGTCGTCGAGGAGAAGACACGTCGCAGTCCAAAGACCGAACATCTCCTCAAGACAAACACATTTGGGAAAAAAAGTCCACCGAAACATACCGATTCACGAGACAAACACAAAGTTTCCGAAAAGCGATTTGGAAAGGGTGATGCAGCCATTGTCCCGACTAAGCGAAAACATGTTGAACTAACATACTGCAAGCCTCCACCACTGGATGCTGATTCCAAAGTTAGGCTGGCATATCTGGAGAAGCAGTTCCTAGATCATTACATTGAGAATCTAACTTTTTTACCTGCACTTGAGCCTATTTCCTCGAAGTGGGCAGATGAGGCTAAAGCAAAGATTGACGCAGTTGAGAAGAAATACTTGGAGATGTTCAAATATTCACGCAATCTCTCCAGAATTATTCGGACTTTAATTACAGACGTTGATTCGATGAAAAAGGCTACGGATTCCGATGAGAATGCCTTGAAAAATTTGGAGAAGGACCTAGAAGACACACAGGATCAACTCGTCATCGCTCAACGAGATGCCAACAACTTCAAACAGCAATTTGAGGAGTTACAGAAGCGTTATCATGACTTGCTAGAATCTCATAGTCAAGAGCGTTTGGAGTTGAAGAAACAAGCGGAAGATGCTAAGTCAGACAGTGTCAAAATGCAACTGGCTTATAACACTCTTGAGCAAGAAAAAGCCGAGTTAACGAGAAAAAATGCTGTACTAGAGAAACGAAACGCTGACTTGGAGTCCAAGTTAATGGAAGCCGAGAATAGGGCTGCCCTAGCTGAGGGGAATGTGGATAACGTCATTAAGTCTGCTGAAGAGACCCGTAGACAGCTATCAGAGGCTCAGGAAGAAATGCACAGTTTTGGCGAATTACCGATTTAATTCTTTGCGCACATAATTCGTCGCTGAAACATCTCTTGGATTGAAGACTATGCAACTACCTTAGTTCATGTATGGAGTCAAATCATCGAATGGGGAAAAGAGGAACTTAAGGTAGACTTCGTTGATGAAGATAAACTTATGGAGAAGTATCTGAGAGATGATGAACTGGCATGCCTGGCCGAGGGGAGTCGCCTCATTACTGCTGCTATGGAGGACGAGAAACGCCTGCCCAAATAAAAGAATATCCCTGAGGTTGGTTCTACTTCCGCTACCGCTGAAACTATTGAAGTTGAGGGATATGATCCCGAGAACCCAGGAATTCCTAAGGCATCTCTTTTATCTCCTATACCTGAATCAGCGTTAGAGACGGTAGTCACCCCAATTGAGAAACCATCAGAAGGTATTTCTACCTTTTCACCTCAATTTGTCAAGGTCGTCTCCACCTTTCATCACATAATTGGGCAATCGATGGAGGATCCTTTATTTTCTCTTGAGTTAATAACTGTTTCTTCTCATTCTGTAGGTGCTATACCAGCCGAGAAGATCGATGAGCCTCAGGGATCCTCTATTAGAGAGGAATCCGTGAAAAAGGCTCAGGGAGGACAGGATAAGGCTACCACCGCTGAATCCAGATGGGGCACTGAACTGTCTAAAGCCAACACATCTCATGATGACTATTAGACCAAAAAATGGTCCTAACACCCAATTGATCGTATTTTGCAGAGGATAACGAGGAATCATAAATTGGAAAGCATAGAAAAGTTATCAACACACGATTTTTATAGTGGTTCGGCATTAACGAGCCTACATCCACTTTATATGATTCATTTCACTCTTTGAGTACAATTACAATGAATATATCAACTCAAACACCCGAATTCATTGTATAATTCCTTCTGAATCTATTGAGTTTCATAGGAGAAGGGGTTTTTCTATGAAGAAAATTCGGCCATGGCAGCCTTGGAGCAATAGAGTGCTAAAACCCCCCCTCTCTTCTCCGCCTGAATGTGTATTTATAGTTGTATAATCGGTTAGGGGCGAGCGCCACGTGGCAGCACCTGGGGTCTCGAAGTTGTAGTGGGGAAAGTGGAGAACGTGGCTTCTATTCATGGGGCAACACGTGTCATTCGATCCGGGTAAATAGGCAAGAGAATAGGTTCATGGATGATGTGGTATAACTATTTTAGAGCAGGAGGGATAGGGCAAATCGGATAGGGGGGCACTCCGATCCGATCCGGAAAGGGTGATCTGATCCGATCCGAAGAAGTACTCCGAACCGATCCGAAAATGGGGATCCGATCCGATCCGAAAAGGGGGCTCCGATCCGGTGACATTTGTCTATACAACTCATGTTTTCCAGCCTTCTATCACTCCATCCAAGTGATCTCCAATCAATGTAAGTTCATACTCAAGTTCCTGGATTTGGGTAGACTGGTCACAAAGCAGGCAAACAATGACGAGATGATAGATGCCTTAAAAGATGACGGTGGTAATGAGGGGCATGAAGAAGATCCTGATGTGGCTGTAATTGGGGATTCAAAAAGTGTCGATGACATTACTTTGGCTAAAATGAAAGCCGAACAAGACAAACTCATGTCGCTAAAAGCTGAAGACTTGAACCCCGAAAGCCTTAAGCCCCATACAGTGGTGGATCCTGGATCAAGGTTAGTCGTAAAGCTTTCAACTATGTCTATTACAGAAGAGCTTGCTAAAAAATCTTCTCTTGATTCCAGTGTTCCGACTCCTGGGAAGAAATCCACCGATTCTGGTACTTCAACTACAGAGAAGAAGAGGCTAAAGCGACTTATGACTGATGCTGAAAAAGAGGCTAGAGCTACTCATAAGGCTGCCAAAAAATCCAAGTCTGCTCCAAAGCCCAAGTGATGATGTGCTTTGTTTTATTTTGATATTCAATTGGTCCATAATTGTTGCAACGAGTGCGACCCTCGCATATTTTACTTGATTTCCCTATACAAACTCACGTGTTTGTAAATAAAATAGTTTATTTCCTGCAATGTCTGATAGTTGTTAGCTTAGTACTTAAGTAAAAATGCAAATAGACAGCATGTCATATTACAGTTATATAATAAAGTCATTGTTGAGAGGAATATGTGTACACATATATGCCCCCAATCAATCTTGGATAACTGAGCAAGAATTATTCAAGATTGATTAAATTCAAAATCCAATTGCCCCCGATTATCCGATGGGGCCATATTCCTTTTGTCATTGATGGCTATTCTTTCCAGCATCTTTATACACTCCTGTCTCATAACCAGTTTAGAGTATTGTTGAGGCGGTCTCTCATCTGGGTGCACCTTCACGCCCCAAGGGACGTTGTCTTCCCATCCTTTATACTCTCTCTCGATTCATGAGAGTTAGAGTTAAGAATGTCATCTTCCCATTCTTTTGCATTTTATCATGCAAGCGGTCATTTTGTTCGCTTCTACACATAGGTTATCTCCAATTTTCCAGATTTAATTTAATGTTTCGTATTTCATGGTCATGATTGTCAAATATATAAATAATGCAGGAAAGTAAATGACACATGATATTTTTATAGTGGTTCAGCTAAGTCGTAGCCTACATCCACTTCATAATCCTTTGTTCATATAAACAGATTTTTCAAGGCAAGTCGGGCCTTTTTACATAGCTTATAAAAACAAAAAGGAAGACATTTCATATTTAGCTCAGATATCATCATAAGTGCTGAGCATTCCAAGCTCTAGGAATCTCTTCATCATCCACGGTCGTTAGCTTGAATGCTCCTGTATCAAGCTTCCATTGGATGGTGTATGGCCCTTCCCATTTTGGACCCAATTGGGTCGAAGGTGGGAAGACTCGTTTCAGTACTAGATCTCCTGGTTCAAAGGTTTTGAAACGAACTTTCTGGTCATAATAACGTGCTACTTGATGTTGATGTCTCGAGGCACGTAAGTCTGCTTCGTCTCTTTTTCTTCAATCATATCAAGAGACTCTAGGAGGAGTGTCCTATTTGTCATTGGGTCATAATACGCGACTCGATGAGAAGGGACTTCCAATTCTACCGGGATCACTGCTTCTAACCCAAAGGAAAGTGAATAGGGAGTATAGCCGGTAGCCGTCTTAAAGTTTGTCCTGTAGACCCATAAAGCTAGAGGCAACTCGTCTACACATTTGGCTTTGGCCCGCTACAACTGCTTCTTCAGAATAGATTTAATGACCTTGTTTATTTCTTTGACCTGGCTATTTGACTGCGAGTGAGCTACTGTAGTGTATCGTTTATCAATCTTGTACTTCTGGAAGAAGTTTCTGAATTCGATGCGGTCAAACTGTGTCCCATTATCAGTTATTATGGTCTTCGGTATCCCAAATCGACAAATGATGTTTCTGACCACAAAACTAATCACCTTTCTTGTCGTGATCATTGTTAAAGGTTCAACTTCCACCCATTTCGTGAAATAGTCCACGGCGATGATCGCGTACTTAGCTCCTCCTCTGGCAATAGGTAACATTCCAATAGTGTCAATCCCCTACATGGAAAATGACTATGGGCTTACCATCGACTTGAGCTGAGTCGGAGGCGCTCTGAGAACTTTGGCAAATTTTTGACATCTGTCGCAGCGTCGTGAATAATCAGCCACGTCTTTATTCATGGTAGGCCAGAAACATCCATACCGTAACACTTTCTTTGCTAGGGTTTGGCCCCCAGTGTGGTCTCCACACTTACCTTCATGTACTTCTTGCAGTACACGTTTAATGTCGTCGTGTGCGATACATCGTAATAGGGGCATTGAAAACCCTTGGCGATAAAGGACGTCGTCCTGTAAAACGTATCTTGCAGCCTTGCGTCTTACAGCTCGTCTTTCGCTCTTTTTCAATGGGAGGGTTCTGTTCTTGAGAAAATTCTTGATCGTTGTCATCCAGGATTCTCTCTCTGGGTCGACTTCCAAGGCTAGTTCCGCTTCCATTAGGTCGAAACTTGGTGATTCCAAAACCTCTTTCGGAACCATTTCAGTTTCTTTAGGATAATCATAACTTGCTAGCTTCGCCAGTCGATCTGCTTTCCGATTTTCCTTTCTTGGAATGTGCATTATGATGTAATGCTTCAAACTTCCCAACAACTCCTTTACCTTTTTGAGATAAGTAATGAGTCGAGGTCCTTTAGCAGTAAATTCTTCCCGAACCTGGCATACAACTATCTTGGAATCGCAATATATATCCAGTGTCTTCACTCCCAATTCTTTGGCGAGTTTCATCCCGGCAATCAGGGCTTCATACTTGGAATCATTATAAGTAGCATCAAACTCTAATCGTAATGCATAGTAAATAGATCGTCCTACAGGAGTTATTAAAACAACTCCGGCGCCGGACCTTCGATCATTTTTGGCTCCGTCCGTATATAGCTTCCACGGACTAAGCTCTAACTCTTGGTCCAAAGTAACTACCTTGTCACCCACCGTTTTCTCTTCGGGAATTGTGAATTCAGCTATAAATTCAGCCAATGCCTGCCCCCTATTGATCTTCGTGTCTGAAAATTCAAATCAAATTGACTCAGCTCGATGTTCCATTTAAGTAATCGCCCCAATGCTTCGGATTTTTGCAGCACTTGTCTCAAAGGTTGATCGGTACGTACAACTATTGGGTGAGCCTGAAAATAATGGCGAAGCTTGCGGGAAGCAATCAGGAGGCTATAAGCAAGCTTTTCTATCTTCGGATAATTACGTTCCGTAGCAGCTAGTCTTTTGCTCACGTAGTATACAGGCTTCTGGACTTTATCCTCTTCACGTACTAATGCCGTACTGACGGCGTGAGATGAAACCACTAAGTAGACAAATAAATCCTCATGTTCCACGGGTTTTGATAATATTGGAGGCTTTTCTAACAAGTCTAATAGATTCTGGAATGCCTCCACACAATCGGGGGTCCACTCAAAATTTCGCTTTCCTCGTTTTATGAGATCGAAGAAAGGTACATACCTATCTGTAGCTTTGGAGATAAACTTACTCAATGCAGCAACTTTTCTAGCCAAGCTTTGGACGTCTTTGATCTTTTGTGGTTCTTCAATATCCCTTATTGCTGCTATTTGGCTAGGATTTATCTCAATTCCTCGAGAACTCACAATAAACCCAAGGAATTTTCCAGATGCGACCCCAAACAAGCATTTTAGGGGGTTTAACTACATTCCATACCTTTGAAGAATATCAAACATTTCAGCTAAGTCCTGTGAAAACCCGTAACTTCCCCGTAAAGGAAAGTGTCGGATAGTTCAAGAACAAGCCACAACAGAATGCATACAGAAGAACATCTCATTGTATATTACAACAATACATCAGATTACAAGAATATACAGAGTATAAATGAATAAATATTACACAGAAATATCAGAGATTCAAATTACATTTAAATACATCGCAGCGGAAAATAATACAATACACAACTAGAAGAGATATACGGATACAAAGCTTTCCGGATATCGTTCCAGCTGTAAACCAGGATCCTGTGAATATAAATCTGCAAAACCAAAACTACTAGCTGCCCGTGTCAAAATAAGGGCACCCAGAGTTTAGGTCAAAACAATAAACTCCAGGTCAGTCATGGGACTGGTGTGAGAACTAAAAGCAGTAATCTTTATTTTTAAAGTTAGGTAAATCAAGGGACCACGCCGTATAACACGGAACGGGTTTCCTCCCAAGAATACCAGTGCATAAAACAAACAGCGCAATGCTAAATAAAGAAAAATGAAGCTGTTATAAGACCCAGGTCCTATCACATAATGCAACGCAAGCCGGGGGATAGGGTTTTCCCTTATAACAGCCAAAGAATGCTTGATACGTTTAAAACAAATCATTTGATACTATAATAAGTGCATAGTGTATAAAACAACTTCAAATCATAGGCGGCATGGGTACCATATATCATGTCGCCGTACAAGTTCTACAATTAAAACCGCAAATGTCACGTATTTGGAAATTGGATTTCCGTCTATGAACCGAGGCAAAAGATAGTCCTCAACCGATTCGAGACGCTCTAGCCCGCCCCTCAGGATCAGAGCTCGAGTGACCCTTGGATCGTCAGCGCCGGTCCACCGATGTGGATTAAAATGCCTGAACATGCGTTTCCCCGCCCTTTGGGGGCGTAGGTGAGCCAACGAATGACTCCATCGGACCCGGATCGTCCGATCAAATCGAGGCGCCTTGCAACAGCAACAACCACATAAGTCAAACTCGTCATTGCGTGTAAAACCACTGACGCCACTTTTTAGCTAGAAAGAAACGCATGTCCTCCCTGATGTCCTCTCCCGTTTCTGGTTCATACCGGGTGTGAGACTCGCGAAGTAAACGTTACACAAAGCTACGCCACAAAGGCCGTGCTTTGATCATCAACCACAAGACTTTGCTTTTCAACAGAAGCCTTGATCATTTGCCACTTAGGCATGCCACACAGGCAATTCACTCCATGCGTTTGATATCCATCAATATATAACCCCTGAGCTCGTACGTCTCAGAGAAGGGCGTTAAGCAAGAGAATAAATTCTCCGCCGCCAAACAGATATATATTTAATAGAGATCAATCACACGGACTAAAATCCAATGTCAGACACACAGTCCATTTACAAGTTCGCTCTGGGTCTGAACGAAACCGGAGGCACCTAGTACCCCGCATATCCATCGATCTCCAAGTACGTCTGGACGATCACCAACTGTTTCCATCTTCTTGGGTGTACAGCCCAATCAAGATCATCAGTAATCACCCAAACGACGTGAAGACCTCCGGTCTTCGACCATCGTCTTCATCTTCGACTTATCGTCGTATCAGTTATTTAGAATGGGATAAACCCGGTCTTTCCGAATAACTCGCGTATATTTTAAATAAGTGTTACACAAACACAACATACGCCTCATTCCAATTCATCAGTCACTAACCGTAAATTAATCAAGAGAATAATTCCCCAAATATTAACCCCGAAGGCCGAAACCAACATCAGATCAATATCCAGAAAACCGTTCTGCTTAGCTAACCGACAGTTAGTTTCTAAATTTCACATTCATAGGGAAAAGTTCCCATTAATTTTATCCAAGATAAATTCCTTGAATTTATTCTTTAATCATCTTTTGAATTTCGATTTAACTAGTCGGGATTAACGAACCTTACCGAAGTATTCAGTTATTTTAATTTCTCAATCCCAACCTATTCATCCCATGAAGTAAAACTGGTTATACTTCATATCTAACACCACGGTGTTATCGGTAAATTCAATTACCATTTCGCGTTCAAATCTAATTAAAGATTTAACTATCGCATGGAGCAAAACTGGTGATACCCCATTCTCGATTATTTCAATCTAATTAAAGATTAATTAAAACTCCACTTAGTTTTAATCGTTAACTGGGTTAAAGAATCCGGGTCATTTAAAACACGGTTCACGATAAACCCAAAGTCACATTCCATTGATTATCGGGTTAAAGAATGAGTGTTATTTAAAACACTGTTCACGATAAACCCAAAATCAATATCAATTCAATTTCAATTAAATATTAATTAATTGGTACACTTCATTAAATCTAAATAAAAAGATTTAATCTTTTCTCGACTGGGTTCAAGAACAGTGTTAGTGAAGACACCATTCACGACAAACCCAAATCACATTTGATATTCAATACAAGGCTCTGAATAGAAAATATACCGGCTTATATTCAATATCAAATTCCACGACTAACAAATATCGTATTGGAAATAACGATATAAATATATATCTTTCAAATTTCCGTAACAACATCCGTATAATCACGAATTCCAACATCGAAATATTCCGAAGACAATTTCGATTCAAATCCACTCCAATGCAATCATTGGAAATTCTGGTTATTTTTAAAACCCTTTTAAAATTTAATTTATTTATTTAAAAATAAATAGAATTGTAATTCTGGTTCAAAACTAGTTCATTTCGATAAAAATCTATTTTTATCTTTTCAAATATAGAGATTTTCATCCCAATTCTTTCTAAATCATTTCTTATGATTTTACACAAATTATTATTATTTTTAATAATTTTATCAAGGCCCGTACAGTCGATTTCCATCAACGGCCATCGAACTGCACTTACATCGACCTTTTTTAAATTTGATTTGGACATAATTCCAAATCCAACCGTTAGATTTCTAATTTCTAATATTCTTTAGAAAGCTCTTTTCGATACGAACCCAACGGTTCCGGTTTTAGGAGAATCCGACGGTCGGATCTCCCGTAATGTCCGTTTGAAATAAATGGTCGAAATTCGCGAACTGCCGCGGCGCGGCGTGTTCTATTCAGGCCATTATATTATATATATAATATATATTTCGTCGATTTCTATTTAAAACGAATTATATAAATAGTTTTGAATTCGTTTCAAAAACATTTTCAACTTCCATTTCAATTCAAATCAAAATTGAATTCTTCTTTATAAATTCGTTTTAAAATTCATTTCTATTCAATTCAAATTTCAATTCATTTTGAATTCATTTCAATTCGCTTTCAATTCAATTTGAATTTGTTTTCAATTCATTTCATTTCGAAATCGTTTTCAATTCAATTCATTTCGAAATCGTTTTCAATTCAATTCATTTCGAAATCGTTTTCAATTCAATTCATTTCCAAAGTCGTTTTCTATTCAATTTGAATTCATTTTATATTCCATTGAAATCAAATTCGTTATATATTCAAAACAAATTCGATTCGAATTCGTTTTCTATTTAATTTGATTCAAATTTCATTTCAAAATATTCGATTTCGAAATCACTTTTCAATATTCATTTTAAAATGAATAAAATCGATATAAATATCGTTCACGTCAAAATGGCGTCAATCTAATCAACACGGCTTCATATATCTCTATTTTCAAATATTCTATTTCAAATATTTCTATTACTAAAATATTTCGTTCAACACATGACCAATCTCAATGGATGAGTACTGTCAACACATGAACCTTTATTTTATATTGATAAAGATGTAAATTTTATTACTAAAATATTTCGTTCAACACATGACCAATCTCAATGGATGAGTACTGTCAACACATGAACCTTTATTTTATAATATTCTTTATTTTTCAAATTGGAATGAGGCCCAATCAATTACCATATAAAGTTAATTATATGGATTTTCATACAACACATGTATAATAGCATTGAAAAATAATCAACCATCAACCAAAGTGCACTACACTGTGTAAGCATCAAATATAGATATCTAACGCTTATAACAGCCTGTCAATCAATCGATTGACATATTTAATCAATCAGGATGAGTGAACTTCAAATTTCATCCCAACACCCGTGTGGGGTTTCAAATCAACAAACATTTATTTTTATTTGTGCAGTTGGGCGATGTGTAAAATTTATCGTCCCAATCAATGTCCTTCAAATAGGTGTACATAAACAAACCGTCCGGTTTGTAAATGAATATTTTATTTTATTCACTTCACGTTAAAAATTATATTTTTAACGATAAAATATTTTATTTTAACATATGAATTTCTATTCGGTACATTTATTCAATAAAATTGCTATTTTTATTTTTCTAACATATTTTAGAAAATTTCGGCGGCATAACGGCACGATACTTGAAACGGGACGAGGCCTAGCCTTATCCCCAGTCTAGTGAAGGACCACGCCATTCACACATCAATCAAATCACCAAACAACCAAATTCAAATCAAATCATATAACTAATCTATGCAACCAAACAAACAAGTCCATGGTCTGTGGACGATTGTGTCGGGTGCTACTAAGCACCGTCTGCATCCTAGTATATATATAACTAGAGAAAAGAAAGTGAAAGGTGAGAAATTCTCACAGATAGCTATCCAACTCCACGGCACTTCTAAGGAAGGAAATCTTTGTAACACCCCGAATTTTAGTTAATGCTAAAATTCACTTATTACAGGATAAATAATCTCAGATGTGGGAATTGGGGGTAACGGGCTGCGTTATTGCGTTCATCTCGGAAAAATACGCGAAATAGAGTCCGAGTTTTCGAGAATCGGAGTCCGTATGGCCCGGTTATGGCCCAAAGAAGTTTGCAGAAAATTTAGAGCTAAAAACAGATTTAGAAACTTAAATTCAGATTTTAAATTAGAACCAGCGGGGCCAGGCGGGAAGATTCCCGCCCTAAGCATGTCGACAGGGCTGTCGACAGGCCTGTCGACAGGGGTGTCGACTTGCCTGTCGACTTGCCTGTCGACACGGCGTGTCGAACCAGGGTGCTTGGGTGCACCAAATCTGGTTTTCTGGCTAGGGCTGGGCTTGGTTCTAGAGATTTCCTAAATCTAACGGACCTAATCTAATCAAGGGTTAATCTAAGGGCCTAAAACACTCTCCTAATCTATAAATACACCCTAAACCTACCTTAATCCATACTAAAAATAGAAATGAAGGCCTCATGCCGCCAAATTAAATCCTAGAAGGAGTCTCCACTAATCTAAGAAGGAAGTTGCAAGCTAATCCCTCTCAAATCATTCTCTAATCATCACCATCTTCATATTTAGCAACTAATTCCACTTCATAAGTTGGTTAATTTTGGGTTTGGTGAGTTTCTATCACTTTAACATCAATTGTTAAAGTAAGTAGATAGGGTGTAATGAGACTTATGGTCTTAAATGCGGATTAGTGAGTTTGAATCATTTAGAATGATATGCTACTCTATGTTTTCTATGTTTATGCATGTTTGGCAAATGGGTTTATGCATGTTTAATATGTGGGTTTATGCATATTTAACAAGTGGATTTATGCATGTTTAACAAAGTGAGTTATGCAAATTCATATGCAAGTTGTGTATGTGCTTAAATGCAAGTTTAATGAGATATGCATGCTTATGCAAGTATATGAATGCTTATGCAAGATATGTATATGCTTATATGCAAGTTTAACATGATATGCAAGTTATGCATGCTTATGCTAGTATGTGAATGTTTATGCAAGTATGTAAATGCTTATGCAAGTATGTGAATGCTTATGCAAGTATGTGGATGCTTATGCAAGTTATGTGTATGCTTAAATGCATGTTTAACATGTTATGCAAGTTATGAGAATGCTTATATGCAAGTTCAACATGTTATGCAAGATATGTGTATGATAATATGCAAGCTCATATGCAACATGTTATGCAAATCATGTGTATGATAATATGCAAGTTTGGGTTAAATGTAGTTGGGTTAATATATGCTCATATATGCAAGTTGACATCCTCTTAACCCATGACAAAGTTTTATGCTAAACCCATGATATTTGTGATGGATCTTCCCCTTTGTTATGTCATGAAATGAGAACGATTTACGTGGGGAACGATGGGGTTGGTAAATATGTTAATAAATGTATGATTGGGTATGATTAAGCATACCATAAAAATAAATTGCCATAAGTGGGAATTTACCTATTGAGTTAGGTCTACCCCATGGGAATTTACCTATTGAGTTAGGTCTACCCATGTTATGGAAAACTTGATATTAATTAGGGATAATTAATATGGGGGTGATTAATTAGGTGTAATTAATCGACTAAGACACGAGGTTGGACTCATTTGTAGTGTAAAACTGCCCGGACCCGACCGGCTTAACCAGTTGCTACAAATGTCAGCCCAATGTGAGAGGTCTTAGCCATAAATTAAATACGTGATTAAAGTAAAGACACGAGGTTAGGCTCTGTTATGACGTAAGACTGCCCGGGACTCTACCGGCTTAACCAGGCGGTCATAACAGCCGGTCTAATGTGGGAGGTCTTTATGGGGGATCACGGTCTTAATTAATTAAGAAACACTTAACCATATTAGCATGTAGTGGGACATGAGGGGTTAAGTGGGTGCCTTGGGTGGCATGTGGAAATTTAATGGTTGCCTTGGGTGGCATGTGGAATCTAGTGGGTTGCCTTGGGTGGCAATAGAAAATACGATTAGAATACTTAACCAAGTGAAACATGTAATTAAACATGATTAAAGGGTTAAGTGGGATACACTAGATAAGTGACAAGCTTAGGTGGGTAGCTTGTGAGGGCTCATTTCAACCAATATCCCAGACGTATCTTTGTGGGCTCGACCCATGTCGAGTGACGGGACACGCATATTGGGCTTGATTATAAGAGGCCAAAACGGGTTAGCGGTGGCAACGCAAGTCCAACGGGTTTCATATGCGTGTGTGGACCCGGGCTGGTAGATAAGCCGTTGTTGCATCGTGTAGATATAAAGCCGTGCACCGTTGATAGTATTGGGTAGCCACTTTAGGGGAGTGATACACCCCACTGTGGGACCAGCACGGGTATCTACGGTAGGGAGCCGATCGATGGGGAGTAGTGGGTACACCTAATAAAGATAGGGGCAGACGGCACCTATGTAGGGGTACGCGAAACTACTGGGTAAGAATTACTGAGTACACCTAGTGGAGATAGGGGCAGACGGCACCTATGTAGTGGGCTAGGAGTACACGAGACTACTGGGGAAATTTTCTAAGTCCTTGGAAGGGATCAACCTTTAAGTAGGAATGACTGGTGTGGTGCAGTTAGTAATTATCCTTGGGTGGGTAGATGCGTCCTTACGGTTATCTTAGTTTATCCTAAGTCTACCAAGCTGCTTAGTGTAGCCATTCATCCCCAGATATTACCGTAGGTCAAGTTTATGTCTTCTCTGGTTACTTTAATGATTGTATTGTTAAAGTTATAGGACTCACTCAGACTTATGTCTGACCCCGTTGTTTCTATCTTTTTCCCAACCCTCAGGTCCTACGGTGGATCCTAGCAGTAGTGGAGCTTGATCAGATTGCTGTTCCAGTCTTTAGGAGCTTGGATAGATGTAAAGCTCCAGTTATCCAGTTATCTTCTCTTTTTGTTTTGGCTATTGTATGAGAGAGTGGGATTATGTACTTCTTTATTTTGACGGATATTGTACTTGACTTTTATCGTGGTTTTATGATGTAACCAGACATGTTTATTTCCGCTGTTATGAGATGATGTTTAAAATTTCAAGTACTATTTATATCTGTCTTGGTGAAATTTTTCTGTTCTATATTCACTAAAATACTCCACCGATGCTATGGCATTCCCTTAGTGAGTGACCATAGCGGGTGTGGGGTGTTACACGTGGTATCAGAGCAAAGGTTACTGGAACAGATAAAATTTTTAGAAAACTATTTTTCTAAAACATTTTTGAAAGAGATATTTTCAAAAACATGTCTTTTAAGAGAAAAGTTTTTGAAAGAAAAGCATAATCCCCAATAGCCATATCTATATCCTTCGAATCCTTCGTTTTGAATCTTTCCTTTTTCATTTCAGCATGGCCGAGAATCTTAATTTTCCGGAGGGTGTGACGGTACCGGTATGGTATAGGAGATTGATGGAGGCTAGGGCCACCACTGCGGGTCTAGCAAATATTCCTCCACCAACCGTAGCACCCGATCTTCCTCCTCCCCCTCCTCCTCGCACGGATACTTTTGCTAAGACTTGCAAGGAATTCAAAGCTATGGGAGGGAAACCTTTTCAAGGATCTGAAACTTTTGTGGAGGCTAGAGATTGGCTTAAGGGGGTGGAAGAGTTGATAGATATCTTTGAGATGGAAGAAGGGAAGAAAGTCAAGTTGGCTGCTTGGTTAATGAAGGGAGAGGCCTCATTCTGGTGGGAGGTCACTAATGGAGAATGCCCCGTTGACTCTTGGGCGGATTTTAGGCAAAGATTTGTGGCGAAGTTTCTCTCAAGGGCGGAGGAAAACTTGTATATGGAAAGATTCTTGACTCTAAAACAAGGAAATCTCTCGGTGAAGGAATATGTCAACAAGTTTAATCAATTGGCAAGGTTTGGCCTAGATATGGTGAATACACCGGAGAAGAAGGCTTTGCGGTTCGTGAAAGGCTTGAATGAACCAATGCATGGGTTGGCTATGACTCATATCCCTATGGGGGCCACCTTTGAGAAGCTAGTTGACATGGCACTCATGTATGAAGAAGAGAAGGGTCCCAATGCTAATAGGGCACCCGAGAAGAAGGGAGATCAAAAGAGACCTCAGCAACAACAACAAAGCAAAGGTGGGAAAGGCAACGGTGGCAAGGGCAAGAAGAAGAAGTGTTTCAATTGTGGGACACCTGGCCACCTAAGCAAGGATTGTCGCAAGAAGAAGAAGACTGGCTGCTTCCACTGTGGTGAAGCAGGGCATTTAGTGAAGGATTGCCCTAAGAAGGGGCAAAGGACGGGGTCTACCTCAGGAGGACAGGTGCAAGCTCTTATGGCACCGAGTCAGGCTAGGGGGCAAGTACAGGCTCTCGTAGTCCCACCAATTCAGGAAAGAGGTAGAACTATCTCCGTTGAAAGTCTGGTTTTTCTATTTGATCATCATGTCCGTACATTGTTTGATTCAGGCGCATCGCATTCGTTTATCTCATCATCATTAGTTGAGTCACTGCACTTAGACACCAGTCTGGTAGATGATCCCTTGGTTGTTTCAAACCCAATTGGGGGCTCCACTTATTTGTCCATGATATGTTTGGGTTTGAAGATTTCTATACTTAGCATTGAGTTTAGATGTGATGCTTTTGTATTGGGCTTCACGGGCTATGGGTTGATTTTGGGCATGGACTGGTTATCCAGTAATGGTACCGTTCTTGATTGCGAAAGGAGAGTTGTTAGGCTCATGACCCGTTTGGGCAACACTCTCGAGATTTCTTGTAATCCCATGGACTCTGTTATGCTAAGTTATCTTGAATCGCTTGACGCTTCGGTCGAGAGTTTGCAATCTGTTAGAGTGGTCCGGGAATATCCGGATGTGTTTGAGGAGGTGAAGGGCTTACCTCCGAAGTGGGAGATAGACTTCCGAATATATCTGGTGGATAATGCTAAACCGGTATCTTTACCAGTGCGCCACATGGCTCCTCGTGAGAGGAGGGAACTCCATAAGCAAGTAGGGGAGTTGCTTGAGAAGGGGTTCATAAGACGGAGCATATCGGAGTGGGAAGCTCCAGTAGTATTTGCTACGAAGGCAGATGGGTCCCTCATACTTTGTGTAGACTATATAGAACTCAAGAAACTCACAAAGAAGAATAGACACCCATTGCCGAGGATTGATGATCTTTTCGATCAGTTGGTTGGCGCCTCAGTGTTTTCTCAGTTGGACTTGGCCACGGGGTTTCATCAGTTGAGGGTGGCTGAGGATAGCATAGACAAGACTGCCTTTAGAACTCCAGATGGTTTCTATGAGTGGCTAGTGATGCCATTTGGGTTGACGAACGCCCCGGCATACTTTGTTGATTTGATGAGTAGGGTGTTCAGGGAGTTCCTTAATAAGTTTGTGGTCGTCTTTGTGGACGATATCTTAGTATTTTCTAAGAGTGAAGAAGAGCATGCCCTACATCTTGGGGAGGTATTGAAGACTTTTCGAGCACATAGCCTCAAGGCTAAATTCTCTAAATGTCACTTCTGGAGGAAAGAGGTGCGGTTCTTGGGGCATGTGGTCTCCAAGGAAGGGATAGCTGTGGATCCCGCGAAGGTAGTATCAATTCAGGATTGGAAGGTTCCAAAGAATGCTACCGAAGTAAGAAGTTTCTTGGGGTTGGCGGGTTATTATAGGAAGTTTATCAAAGACTTCGCAAAGATATCAGCCCCGTTAACCCGCTTAACAAAGAAGAATCTTGTTTTTGCATGGGACGTAGATTGTGATGATGCGTTCCGACGGTTAAAGAGAGCTTTAACCACCGCTCCAGTTTTAGTGTTGCCAGATGGGAGCAAGCCATTTGTTGTCTATACTGATGCTTGTGGGATAGGGCTTGGCGCAGTCTTAATGCAAGAGGGAAGGGTAATAGCCTATGGTGGAAGGCAGTTGAGGGCACATGAGAAAAATTACCCTACCCATGATCTAGAGCTGGCCGCTATTGTTTTTGCGCTTAAGATTTGGCGTCATTATCTTCTTGGTGAGAGATTCGAGTTGTTCACTGACCACAAATCATTGAAGTACTTGTTTTCTCAGAAGGATTTGAATCTGAGACAGCAAAGGTGGATAGAGTTCTTAGCATCCTATGATTTCGAGATAGCGTATACCCCTGGCAAGGGTAACGTGGTGGCGGACGCCTTGAGCAGGAAGAGGTTGTCCTTGAGTCCATTGTTCGTGGAACGACGAAGCTTGGAATTTATCTCGATGTTTGATTTCAGACCTTCCATTGACTATGTACCCGGTTTACTAGCTTCTTTGGAAGTTAGACCTACTCTTTTGGGGCGGATTGGAGAAGCACAGAGGGACGACCCACAGTTGGTTGAGTTGGTAGAGAAGCTCATAAGGGGGGAGTCGTCCAGCCATTTGAGTAGGTACACCCTAGACGATAGGGGGTGCTTGCGTAGAGACGGTAGACTTTGTGTACCGCAAGTCGAGGGTTTGAGGAAGGCTATTCTTGATGATGCACACTGTTCTAGGATGACCATTCATCCCGGTGGGGACAAGATGTACCAAGACATGAAGAGGGTTTTCTTCTGGGACGGTATGAAGAAAGATGTGGCCGAGTATGTCGCTCGATGTTTGGTGTGCCAACAAGTGAAGGCGGAGCAAAAGAAACCTGGTGGGTTGCTTCACCCATTGGAAGTTCCGCAATGGAAGTGGGATAGCGTCTCGATGGATTTTATCGACGGGTTACCCAGATCGAGGAAGGGTAATACAGGAATTTGGGTGGTGGTAGATAGACTTACTAAAAGCGCCCATTTCATACCTGTGAAGAGCAAGAGGACTGCTCCATGGCTAGCTTCAGTATATCTTCGAGAGATAGTTCGATTACATGGGGTACCCTCTAGCATAGTAAGTGATCGAGATCCTATCTTCACTAGCGAGTTCTGGAGAAGTTTGCAAGAAGCAGTGGGGACTCAATTGTGTCTGAGCACCGCATATCATCCTCAGACAGACGGCCAGACTGAGAGGGTGAATCGTGTTCTAGAAGACCTTTTGAGGCTTTGTATCTTAGATTTTGGAGGTACATGGAAAGAGCATCTTCCATTGGTGGAGTTCTCATATAATAACAGCTTTTAGTCCAGTATTGGTATGGCTCCTTTCGAAGCTCTCTATGGAAGGCCTTGTCGATCACCTACATGTTGGTGGGAATCTACGGATAAGATCTTGCTTGGGCCTGATATGGTTAGGGAGACTTCAGAGAAGATCGATTTGATTCGAAGAAGGATGAAAGCAGCGCAAGATAGGCAAAAATCTTATGCGGACAAGAGAAGGACGGATCTTGAGTTTGAGGTTGGGGATATGGTTTTTGTTAAGGTATCTCCGCTGAGAAATATTGTTCGCTTCGGATCCATTGGGAAGTTAGCGCCAAGGTTTGTTGGGCCGTTTCCTATCAAGGAAAGGATTGGACGGATGGCATATAGGGTGGAGTTGCCCGACAGACTTAGTGGTGTTCATGATGTATTCCATGTATCACATCTGAGGAAGTGCTTACATGAGACGGCAGAGGTGGTAGAGCCGAGCTTGCTTAGAGATGTAGAGGTAGAGCGTGATGCGACTATTCGACGAGCTCCTACTCGCATCCTTGGGTCAGAGACTAGGAAATTGAGGAATCGAGAGGTTCAACTAGTCAAAGTGCAATGGGGAGAAGATGAGAGCAACGCAACTTGGGAGACGGAAGCGAAGATGCGTTCATTGTACCCATTTCTTTTTGAGGGTATGTCTTTACTTTCTCCTTTATCGCTTGTCTAGTACTTATCTATCTTTGGTATGTCCTCTCATTAGTACCTTTGACCTTTAGATAGGGTAAACCTATGGTTGAAACATGTGTTTGAGACATGTTATGGTTGATGGATGCAAGTGGATGCAAGTGTTTGCTAGTGGTTGCTCGTGGATGCATATACACACACTCTAGGCACTAGATCGGCTCAGTCACTTCATGTTGCATATTGCATAAAATTGTGTGTAGGAAGATATATTTATGGATGTATAATGGTTGTGTTATCACATGGATGATGCATTTTGGTGAATGATTGTGCACTCATGTAGATATTGTATGTGTCGATAGGGTTCTCTCGCATACATAATGGATGCATGGCACTATCATGGTTTGCATATGTTCATACATTAGATAGGGAACACATACACACAAATTTTGCATATGCTCATACATCATTAGAAACTGTTTAAGGACAATGGATGCCCGTGGTTGATGTTTTGAGTAGATGGTTGTTTGGATGGTAGGATATGCATTCTCCTTAGCTTAGAGATTTCTGGGACGAAATCCTTTAAGGAGGGGAGAATGTAACACCCCGAATTTTAGTTAATGCTAAAATTCACTAATTACAGGATAAATAATCTCAGATGTGGGAATTGGGGGTAACGGGCTGCGTTATTGCGTTCGTCTCGGAAAAATACGCGAAATAGAGTCCGAGTTTTCGAGAATCGGAGTCCGTATGGCCCGGTTATGGCCCAAAGAAGTTTGCAGAAAATTTAGAGCTAAAAACAGATTTAGAAACTTAAATTCAGATTTTAAATTAGAACCAGCGGGGCCAGGCGGGAAGATTCCCGCCCTAAGCATGTAGACAGGGGTGTCGACTTGCCTGTCGACACGGCGTGTCGAACCAGGGTGCTTGGGTGCACCAGATCTAGTTTTCTGGCTAGGGCTGGGCTTGGTTCTAGAGATTTCCTAAATCTAACGGACCTAATCTAATCTAGGGTTAATCTAAGGGCCTAAAACACTCTCCTAATCTATAAATACACCCTAAACCTACCTTAATCCATACTAAAAATAGAAATGAAGGCCTCATGCCGCCAAATTAAATCCTAGAAGGAGTCTCCACTAATCTAAGAAGGAAGTTGCAAGCTAATCCCTCTCAAATCATTCTCTAATCATCACCATCTTCATATTTAGCAACTAATTCCACTTCATAAGTTGGTTAATTTTGGGTTTGGTGAGTTTCTATCACTTTAACATCAATTGTTAAAGTAAGTAGATTGGGTGTAATGAGACTTATGGTCTTAAATGCGGATTAGTGAGTTTGAATCATTTAGAATGATATGCTACTCTATGTTTTCTATGTTTATGCATGTTTGGCAAATGGGTTTATGCATGTTTAATATGTGGGTTTATGCATATTTAACAAGTGGATTTATGCATGTTTAACAAAGTGAGTTATGCAAATTCATATGCAAGTTGTGTATGTGCTTAAATGCAAGTTTAATGAGATATGCATGCTTATGCAAGTATATGAATGCTTATGCAAGATATGTATATGCTTATATGCAAGTTTAACATGATATGCAAGTTATGCATGCTTATGCTAGTATGTGAATGTTTATGCAAGTATGTAAATGCTTATGCAAGTATGTGAATGCTTATGCAAGTATGTGGATGCTTATGCAAGTTATGTGTATGCTTAAATGCATGTTTAACATGTTATGCAAGTTATGAGAATGCTTATATGCAAGTTCAACATGTTATGCAAGATATGTGTATGATAATATGCAAGCTCATATGCAACATGTTATGCAAATCATGTGTATGATAATATGCAAGTTTGGGTTAAATGTAGTTGGGTTAATATATGCTCATATATGCAAGTTGACATCCTCTTAACCCATGACAAAGTTTTATGCTAAACCCATGATATTTGTGATGGATCTTCCCCTTTGTTATGTCATGAAATGAGAACGATTTACGTGGGGAACGATGGGGTTGGTAAATATGTTAATAAATGTATGATTGGGTATGATTAAGCATACCATAAAAATAAATTGCCATAAGTGGGAATTTACCTATTGAGTTAGGTCTACCCCATGGGAATTTACCTATTGAGTTAGTTCTACCCATGTTATGGAAAACTTGATATTAATTAGGGATAATTAATATGGGGGTGATTAATTAGGTGTAATTAATCGACTAAGACACGAGGTTGGACTCATTTGTAGTGTAAAACTGCCCGGACCCGACCGGCTTAACCAGTTGCTACAAATGTCAGCCCAATGTGAGAGGTCTTAGCCATAAATTAAATACGTGATTAAAGTAAAGACACGAGGTTAGGCTCTGTTATGACGTAAGACTGCCCGAGACTCTACTGGCTTAACCAGGCGGTCATAACAGCCGGTCTAATGTGGGAGGTCTTTATGGGGGATCACGGTCTTAATTAATTAAGAAACACTTAACCATATTAGCATGTAGTGGGACATGAGGGGTTAAGTGGGTGCCTTGGGTGGCATGTGGAAATTTAATGGTTGCCTTGGGTGGCATGTGGAATCTAGTGGGTTGCCTTGGGTGGCAATAGAAAATACGATTAGAATACTTAACCAAGTGAAACATGTAATTAAACATGATTAAAGGGTTAAGTGGGATACACTAGATAAGTGACAAGCTTAGGTGGGTAGCTTGTGAGGGCCCATTTCAACCAATATCCCAGACGTATCTTTGTGGGCTCGACCCATGTCGAGTGACGGGACACGCATATTGGGCTTGATTATAAGAGGCCAAAACGGGTTAGCGGTGGCAACGCAAGTCCAACGGGTTTCATATGCGTGTGTGGACCCGGGCTGGTAGATAAGCCGTTGTTGCATCGTGTAGATATAAAGCCGTGCACCGTTGATAGTATTGGGTAGCCACTTTAGGGGAGTGATACACCCCACTGTGGGACCAGCACGGGTATCTACGGTAGGGAGCCGATCGATGGGGAGTAGTGGGTACACCTAATAAAGATAGGGGCAGACGGCACCTATGTAGGGGTACGCGAAACTACTGGGTAAGAATTACTGAGTACACCTAGTGGAGATAGGGGCAGACGACACCTATGTAGTGGGCTAGGAGTACACGAGACTACTGGGGAAATTTTCTAAGTCCTTGGAAGGGATCAACCTTTAAGTAGGAATGACTGGTGTGGTGCAGTTAGTAATTATCCTTGGGTGGGTAGATGCGTCCTTACGGTTATCTTAGTTTATCCTAAGTCTACCAAGCTGCTTAGTGTAGCCATTCATCCCCAGATATTACCATAGGTCAAGTTTATGTCTTCTCTGGTTACTTTAATGATTGTATTGTTAAAGTTATAGGACTCACTCAGACTTATGTCTGACCCCGTTGTTTCTATCTTTTTCCCAACCCTCAGGTCCTACGGTGGATCCTAGCAGTAGTGGAGCTTGATCAGATTGCTGTTCCAGTCTTTAGGAGCTTGGATAGATGTAAAGCTCCAGTTATCCAGTTATCTTCTCTTTTTGTTTTGGCTATTGTATGAGAGAGTGGGATTATGTACTTCTTTATTTTGATGGATATTGTACTTGACTTTTATCGTGGTTTTATGATGTAACCAGACATGTTTATTTCCGCTGTTATGAGATGATGTTTAAAATTTCAAGTACTATTTATATCTGTCTTGGTGAAATTTTTCTGTTCTATATTCACTAAAATACTCCACCGATGCTATGGCATTCCCTTAGTGAGTGACCATAGCGGGTGTGGGGTGTTACAATCTTCACTGTTCTCGTCTCATATCACTTTCTTCGCCCGTAGCCACTACATATATAAAAATCGAATTTTTACTATGTTATTCGATATATAAAAATCACATTTTTACTTCGATGTTCAATATATAAAAATCATATTTTTACTTCGATGTTCAATATATAAAAATCATATTTTTACTTCGATGTTCAATATATAAAAATCATATTTTTACTTCGATGTTCAATATATAAAAATCATGTTTTTACTTCGATGTTCAATATATAAAAATCATGTTTTTACTTCGATGTTCAATATATAAAAATCATGTTTTTACTTCGATGTTCAATATATAAAAATCATATTTTTACTTCGTGTTCAATATATAAAAATCATATTTTTACTTTGATGTTCAATATATAAAAATCATGTTTTTACTTCGATGTTCAATATATAAAAATCACATTTTTACTTCGATGTTCAATATATAAAAATCATATTTTTACTTCGATGTTCACTATATAAAGTTCATATTTTTACTTCGATGTTCAATATATAAAAATCATGTTTTTACTTCGATGTTCAATATATAAAAATCATATTTTTACTTCGATGTTCAATATATAAAAATCATGTTTTTACTTCGATGTTCAATATATAAAAATCATATTTTTACTTCGATGTTCAATATATAAAAATCATATTTTTACTTCGATGTTCAATATATAAAAATCATATTTTTACTTCGATGTTCAATATATAAAAATCATATTTTTACTTCGATGTTCAATATATAAAAATCGATTTTTCATACATGCTATTATATAGATAAAAATCCTATAACCCACAGGTCCGAGGACGTCCTTTTATATTTTAAACAATGTATATTTTTAGATTTTAAAACAATGATTTTTATAAATTCTATCTCATAATAAAAATCTTATTTAAAACGATGTTATATATATATATAAATTCTCTTTTTTAAAACAATTTCATTTTTTAAAATCATATTTTAACAATGCATGTATATTTAAAACAATGCTATCATTTTTTCCAATGCTATTTTTTTCTGAATTAATTATAAGGTTTAAAAATTTACACTGCCTGCTGTCTTCTTCTTCTTCAAACCGTTGAACCCATACCCTCGCTACCTTCTCTTCGCTTGCACCGCCACAAGGGGCCATCGGCCGCCGATCAACCCATCCCCTCCGACGCGTCTTGGCCGGAGCTCCGACCACCCTCAATAGCCCCCTGTTCGAGCTCCTCCATCGCGATGAAAACGGACCCGAAGTCGGCTATTTTGAGCACGAAATTCACCACCTCCAGTCGACGAAACTCCACAATACCCATATTGATTTGAAGAGCCTTTCTAGCTCTTCGATTTGGCTTTTGAAAATTCGAATTTCATTACACGGATTGGGAGATCGGAGAGGTAGAAGTTTGGAGCGATTTTAATCATCGAAAATGAATATGGCGGCGGAAATTTCTGAGCGTTAGGGTTATAGAGGAGAGATAGTGTATATATATTAATTAATTAATTTAATTTATTCTCCAAGAGTTTACTTTTTATTTCAACCCCCAAACGAGACCCACCAACTGTCGCCCCTAGCGTTTTACCCCCATTCCGAACACAATGGGATATGTATCATTGGTTGATTCGATCATTTGAATCAGTTTCCGTTAAATTTACATTTAAATCATTATATTGAATTTTAAACGTACATTTCAAATTACAGGGGCCACATAACAACTCTATAAATTCCAGAAAAATATTTTCTAGCTTCGTATTGACGATACGGTCCTAACAAAACTAGTTTCGTCGAATTCTGAGACCGTTGGAAAAATGGCCAATTTCAAGTCGATTAAAATCAACTGAAACTGGTCAAACGCGTTTTCCTTTGCCATGCTCACATATTGATTCTAAAAATTATGAAATTTGGAACCTAGTAATAATTTAGCATCACGGACCCAACAAAACTGGTTTCGTCGAAATCCGAGGTCATTTGCAAAATGTCCATTTTTAAGAGCCTGAATTCCATAGCGACTATTCAGAATTTTCAACTGGACATATCTTTTGATTCCCGCTATGAAATCTCGATTTTTCGGATTCGTTAGAAAGATATTATCAATTAGATCCTAATTATTTTGGTTTCACTAAAATCCGGATTGTTTTGCACCCGGTACATTCGTTTGAAGTTTGAAATCGAATTATCGAACTACCGTGCCATTTTTAATTCTATTTATAATTATATATAATTATATATATTCTAATGACGACGTATATAATATATAAGTTCGATTTATATTCAAAATAAACTTCTCGTCTATATTATTTAAAATAATTCATTTTAAATAATCAGAATTCACTAAAATTGCCAAAATAAAAATTTTAAACTGGCCCAGATTTTCGGGTTGTTACAAGTCCCTTGTATGGTTGGAAGATTGTTTAGACTTTACAAGCATGTCATCCACGTAAACCTCCATGGTTTTCCCGATTTGATTATAAAACATGCGGTTGACCAAGCGCTGGTACGTGGCTCCTGCATTCTTTAACCCAAACGGCATTACCACATAACAATATAATCCCAAGTATGTTATGAAACTTGTATGCTCTTGATCTAGTATGTGCATGGGAATTTGATTGTACCCAGAATAGGCGTCCATAAAGGATAAAAGCTCGTGCCCGGTTGTCGAATCTACTAGCTGATCAATTCTGGGGAGAGGAAAGCTATCCTTCGGGCAGACCTTGTTCAAATCAGAAAAGTCGATACATGTACACAACTACCCATTTGACTTTTTGACCAGGAGAGGATTCGATATCCAGTTGGGATATTTCGAATCCTTAATGAATCCATTACCTTTTAATTTTTCTCTTATTTCAAAGCTGCTGACCGCTCTGGGCCTAACATCCGTCTCTTCTGTTTGACTGGTGGGTGCTTTGGATTAATACACAAAGAGTGGCTCATGATGGCAGGCGAAATCCCACACATGTCAGCGTGAGTCCAGGCAAACACATCCATATTTGCCCTTAAAAAATAAACCAACTCTTTCGCTTGAACTGGTTCTAGTTGCGAGCCGATCTTTAGTACTTTTGTCGAATCTGTCTCATCAATAGGTATACCTGCTGTTATTTCGTTGGGAGTCACCTTCCTATCCTCGGGTTCTCTATCCTCTTTGGGATCTATACCCTCGAGCACATCTGAGGGCGACTCTCTTGGGGCAGGACCCCTTAATTGCTATGCTGAGTTCTCCTTCGGTGGGGAAGAATCGTCCTTAGTTTCTATATTCAACCCCTTCATTAGCATCTTCAACTCCGTCATGTACTTGGTCGCCCCTCATCACCCCAATACATGTGTCAGTCGGGAATTTAAGTAGCAAGCACTAAGGTGCAATACATGCCCTAAACTCGGCAAGGGCCAGTCGGCTTAGGAAGGCATTGTTGGGCGACTCTACATCCAAAACTACAAACGGCAGGATCCTCACTCTCTGGCGATCTCCCTGCCCTAATGAAATTCTACGTAGTCCATCAGAGCCGTCGACGCTCCGTTGAAGCCACGTATCCATCCTTCGCATGGCTTTAGATCTTTTGCTTCAAGTCTCATTTGTCCGAAAGATTTCTTGAAGAGGATATTGACTGAGCTCCCGTTGTCCACTAACACTTTATGGACTAAAGCAAGGCCAATTGTCGTGGTAATTACTAGTGGATCGTCGGTTGGGGATTGAACTCCGAAATCATCTCTACTGCGGAATATGACGTCGTCTGACATCGTCTTTTGTTGTTTTACTGGAGTAATGTCTTCGAGGCTACTGCATTCTCCTACCTCAAAATGCTTGGCGGCTTTGACGTACTGATCCATCGCTTTGAAACTACGACCAACTAGGTGGGGTCCCCCTATAATGGTATTAATAACGATCCCCTTACCTTTCTGCTGGGCTGTGGGTTTTGAGGTAGGCTGGTTTTGGTCCTGGGCTTGTCCCCCTTGCCCCCTGTCCCTTGGGGCAACCTTGTACTCGTCTAACTTCCCTTCCCGCTGCAATCTTTCGATTATATCTCTCAAATGATGGCATTCGTTGGTGAAATGACCGTGGGTTCCATGGAGCAAACAAAACTTTCCCGTTGCGATCTCTTTCTCAATGGAGTCTCTGGGTGGTGGTTTTTTGTACTGAAATATGCTATATATATCCGAGTAAATATTTTCCAACGTATCATTTAACGGCATATAGTTTTCAAAAGTCTGAAATCTGGGTCTTTTACTAGAGCTATTCCCACGGTTTCTGTTCCTTCTATTGTCGTTCCCATTCCTCTTGCTATTACTCCCGCTCTGGTTGCCAACATTTACTTCAACATTCCGTAAACTGTCACCAGATTGTTTCATAACAACATTACTCTGGACACCTTCCCTCGAGGCTCCTTCGGACTTTCTCTTCCTATTTGCATGAGCTTCTTCTCACCTTAAGCAGATATTAGCATTTTCATAGAACAATTCTCTAGTAGGAGGCGGTTTCCCAAACAAGTAATCCCTGAATTCTGTATCAGAGTCTACCCCTTCTATCAAGGCCATCAGGATAGTGGGCTCATGAGGATCACTAACTTCGGTGACTGCCAGGTTGAAGCGATCTAAATATGACTTCAAAGATTCTCCTGGGGCCTGTTTAATCCATGACAACTCTATGACGCTCTTGGACTTTCAGGCATGAAGTCGAAACTGATTCATGAAGCGCTCACTCAATTCTGTGAAATTTGATATCGACCGAGTAGGGAGTCGGGTGAACCACATTAATGCCACGTCTTGAAGATAAACTGCAAAGGCTTTGCATTTTACAGCATTTGGAGCTGTTGCAGCATTCATGAACCATGCATACCTCATTAGATGCTGCCCTGGGTCCGTTCTTCCTGAATATCGATCCATCTGAGGCAAGTTGAATCGCCTAGGGAACTGGAAATCCAACGTATCATCTGTGAAGGGGGTACGACTTCGCTCAATGCCCCAATCCTCACTAGTGTACTTGACGCACCATCTCCCATACATCGGCACTGGTTAATGTCTGCACCGGTTCTCTAGGCCTAATATTCGGATTACCCCTAGGCTCCTGATTAGAGGATAACCTTATATTTCTAGCGGTGGCTACTCTGCATTGCTCCCTACGCTCCCGGTCGATCTCAGGAGGGAGGGGCTGAAGAAGTTGTTGTTGCATAGGATTAGTAATGTTAGGATCCCTAGGTAGAACGTGGGATCCACGCATGGGCAACAGCATAGTCTCTTTCAAGCTTGGATCATCAGGCCCTAACACATGAGCACAGTCTTCGCGAGATCCTAAAGATCCAAAAGTTAGCTGATCAAGGTTTTGAGGTCGCTCTAGTGGTCTTCTTTCACAAGGACGTCCCTCATCTGAAGAAGATGAATCGTCTATAGCAAGGCGGCGTGTTGGGGAAGGTGTCTTTTGCCTCCGGAGCTCTTAGAGTTCTCTACCCATAGTGATCATGTTTTCCTACATGCGAAGGCTGTCACGCCTTTGGGCTTCCAATGCCTCCTTAGTACTCTGGAGCATGTCAAGAAAGCATGAAAAATCTCCATGTGTGACGGGTGCAGATGGATCAGGCTGAACATTAGTCGTCGTTGCTAGAATCGGAGCATTGGTGGGAGCTCGAGTAGAAGTTCCAGCTTCATTCTGGTTTGGATCGGAGTGTAGTAGCTTGGGAGGAGCGGTTTGGATGGGGGCATTCGGAGCAGTTCAGATGGGGAGAATGAGTGACCTCAACCTCATTGGACCAGCTCGGATCGAGGTCTCCCATCCGGTTCGGACCTTCCTGACCGGAGCGGCCTGCTCCAGAGTCTTGAGCACATGACCTCATTAGCACGATGCTTGTTGATATTCTCTAACATCGTTTCCCCTATCGCCTTTCACTTCTTTTTCTTTTGTCTTGGACATAATATTCGATTCTTCAATAGTTAGTCAACAAGTACTTAAAGATGTCAAAAACAGAGGATTAACTTCTTTGAACTTGAGGGTCCAAATAGTAGAATGATAATCCCAAAAAGCTGAGAATTCAAAGATTCTCAGTGAAAGCACCAAAATGTTAGATCCAAAATTGGCTCTAACACCCAAACTAGTAAAGATTCTAATGAAATGAAAGCTAAAATGAAAACACACACAATTTATAGTGGTTCGACGTTAAATAGCCTACGTCCACTTTCTTCTTTTTTGATTGATGTCTTGAATGCGAGTACAATAATGATTTTCACTCAATTCTCACTCATCTCATACATTGATTCACTCAATTTCCTTCACAATATGATTTGAAAGATGATTGTAAGCTGAATAAGTTGATGAAATTCGAGTTGCAAAGGAGTTTTAATTCTGAAAGTGCCAAAAGATCCTTCCAAATGCCTCCTGATGTCGTATTTATAGGTGGAAAATCCTCTTGGAGTGGGATCGGTTCAGATCCACGTGTCATCAATCCCGCCACAATTGGGTTCAGGTGGAATTTGATGATGAAAGCACACCAGGTTAGTGGTAAACATGGGTAGATCGTGGGTATAACCGCTCCGAGTATTAAGAAATCGTGGGGGTGAAACCGTCGCTGCAAGGGATCGGATCGGCTGTTCTAAAGAGAATGGGATCGGATCAACCTATCCGAACCGATCCGGTCTTTGGAGAAGCTTTTCCTTCTTCCGCTCCCTTCTAATTTGTTTTGGCAATAAGGATACGTTTCGATCCGGCTGGTTTTCCTTCCCTTTATGCTTTGTGCTGATCTGTTTTTGCTCGAGGAAACCCGATCCGATTATCTGGCAGGGTACTCTTCTTTGTTTGACTCTTTAACTTTGTGTAGCCTAGTTCACAAAGTAGGCTAACAGAATATGAACTAAATTTACCGAAATAGAATTGTTTATCCATCTTTGATATTTACTTTAAATTAACTTTATTTATAGTAATAATTGAACTGTGAACTCGAGATTTTTATAAACGAGTAATTCAAAGTGAGAATTTTAATTGAAATTAGATTATTAAATCAGATTGTTTAAAATCGAACTGTTGAATCGAACTGAATATGAATGGGAAGTCAAAATCCTTTTAAATTAAGATATCTAAATTTAGTCGAATTGATTTGAAACTAAAATACGATTCCTGTTTGGTTAAATTTTGAAGATATGGTTCTAATTCCAATGATATTATTTTTAAACCATTTTATAAACTATTTTGTTTTTCTAATAATAACTTTCTTTACAAATTATTTGCCTTATAACTGTTTTATTTTATTATTATTTTTTAAATTAAATATTTTAATATTTACTATTTATTTTATAAACTACTTTATTAGTTTAAGTATAGATTTTACTAAATTCGATTATTATATTTTAAATACAAATTATTTATTTTCAAACTATTTAAATTATATATCTAAACTATTTTTTAATTTTTTTTAACTATTTTAATATTCAAATTATTATATAGTTTGAATTGTTTCAAGATTTCAAATTAGTTTAAATGTAGATTTTCTGATGAATAATATTCTCTCTTGAATAATGAAATGATTTTTATGAAAATCTGATATTTTGATATGAAGTACGAACCCCTTTGAAATGTAAAAGAACTAACCAGTGTGAAAAATGTAAACGATTGTTTGTTAAGGAGACTGGGATCAGATATTGTCATACTCTCTACCAATACCGAAAACCACTTTAACAATCGTGTATGCTGTGGAGTTCCAAAATGAAGTAGGATGGATTCGGAGGCGATTACTGGATTTGAAGAAAGAGAACGATGATGGATAGCCTTGACCTTCGGGTCGTAATTAAAATGACTAAAACAGGAGCCATACCCAGGTTAATGTGAGCTAGCTCCTCTTAGCAGACATGCTTCTTCGATACCATATATATTACTTTGTGATTGATTGGCGCCTTTGATTTTGGGAGTATTGTCTGGGGTGGGCGGTAGTCACGGCTATGCGTTACCACCGGCCTGGGTCCGCAATCTGGTAGAATCACTACTGATGGGTATTGCCTTGATGCCTTGTCATATTTATCCAAATCGAGCCCCCTGCGATTCTGATTTGTAGCGTACCTATGGAGTGCCCTTTGATAGCCACTACGTATGTGGAATTTACGGTATCTATATAGACTATGGTATTATAAACGGTGTAAGGGTCAAAATGTAATCCCGCATATGCTATTTTAATATGTTATGTTTAACCATAGACACTATTATAATAGCGTATTATATTATATAGTATCTAGTTTAACGGATCCTTAGGAGATGGGAATTCCCGTAACATCTCTTAAGTTATTGCACTCATATTATCACATGAATTTGATATAACTAATATGAGAATATTTTAGTTCTGATCCGAGTGCTTTTGTCTTTCATTTATGCTCAGGTCAGGTCAGCCTGAGTTTTCATTTAAAGAAGATACCATTATGGAGATGGATATGAAGATGGAGCTCAACAGACGTATTTATTACTATTTATTCCAGTGTAAATATTGGTATGTTTATTATAGTTAACTCTGATAATTGTTGTAAAATAAAATCAAATGTATGTTTTTAACAACTTTATGAACTATTATTTAATTATTATGTTTTGTCCTTCCGCTGTGAGATTCTGTGCTTGTTTTTCTTCTTCTCTTCTTTTTCTTATATGAATCCCAATAACTATTCGTGTTTCTAATTTGATTAAGTTGACAATTGAGGATCATTGTCAATTTGAACTGTCAAAAATCTCAGATGTTACATTTGGTATCAGAGCTTTGGTTTAGCAAAAACCTTGGCTCTATTTGGGATTAACTCATTAGAGATAGGGTAGTACTGCTCTAGAATAAGTTTGAGCGTTTATAAGAGAACGTACTTGTAATTTTGACACAAAATGATTTTGCATTGTGCCGGTTTGTTTCATTGAGTATTTCTAAATTCTGTTCGGTGCTTGGGACGTGAAGGCATCGATAGGGATTCCTAAACCCTTGAATACGACTCATTGACATAATATTGTTTTAACTTGTATTTTATTTATATATAGAATTATTTAAAAATATATCAATTTTGATTTTGTTGTTGATAATATTAAATTTTCATCATTTATTACTCGATTAATCAATAATTTAAAACTATTGGTTATTGAATGGTTTAAGAAATAAATATTGAATATAAATTGAAAATGAAATATTGAAAATTGATTGAGTAATGAAATAAGAAATTAAATATGAATTTGAGAATTTAATTTTGGGTGGTTTTGTAATATTATTCAAAAATGGTTTTGAAATAATATATTTATATTAAAAAAAAGTTGTTTCAAATAGAAATTGTTTTCAAATGAATTTTGGAAAAAGTGTATATTTTTCCCCCTTGCCTTTGGAAAATGATCTTGGTAATGAGTGCACGCATTATCAACATTATTTTCAAGAGACTAAATGGGGAGAGACCAATTAGAATTTTTATACTTTGTTTGGAAATTTGGATTGCATTTAAATCCTTTAAATTATGGTTTGATATAAAAGATAAAACATATATAAATATTATTTTAAAGTTGATTTGGAAACGAACCCGAAGTTGAAATTTTAAGTTCTTGAATAGTTAATGAATCTCAAATTGTTGAAATGAACTAAAATTGAAATTATAGAAATTTTTGAATTATATAATAAGAAAATGAATCCAAGAGAGTTATAATTAAAATAAAACTCTTTGTAATTTGAAATAATTAATTCAAAATAAACTAGAACTAGTGAACTTGTATAAAAATCTAACATTCCCATAACATATATATAACTTACCAATTAATCAAAAGTTAATTTGTTATTAGAATAAAATGGGATATCAAGTACTGGTATGAATAATGAATGTTGAAATTTTTTTTGATGGTTTGTATATACGAATGAAACTTATGTTATGAAATGAACTATGTACACTTAGTTATGTTTGAAATTAAATTTAACTTTCTAATTCAAATAAACCATGTCAATGAAATTAGCTAATGACGTGAATTAATTGGTTACGAATTAAATTGTACTGCTATTGATGGTTAGATATTCGACGACTTAAGATAATTGATATTTCCAAGTCGAAAATAAATATTTAACCTGTTTTGTGAAAATAAACATGAGTTGATCTATAAATTATAAATTTAAATAAATACTAAATGAATTAATTTAATTTAATTAAAACGAGCTCGTCGCGAAGCTGCAGTTCATAATTTTCCGAATTAAAGTTTACATGAATATATAGAATCCAAAATAAGTCGGAATTCTTTGAAACAAGAATCTTTTGGATATTTTGGAATATAGTCTTCTAATGAAAGAGAAAATTTTAAATTTCGACTTGTAAATTTTAAGATGTGTGTAATTCAAACTTTCAAAAAAATCACGGTTTAGTAATTCACGATTCAAAACTAAATCATTAACGAAATTGTTTATGTACACTAACAAACGAGACAAGTTGAATAAGAAATTATATGGCGAAACATATATAAAGTGACAACTTTCTTACTACGCCTTTTCGAGGATGAAAAGTTTTAAGTGGGGGAGAGTGTAACATCCCGATATTTTGCGATAATTTAAAATATTAAATTTAATGTGTTTTGAAAAAAAAATTGCTTTAAATACTAAAAATTATGAATTTACTAATTTTGGAATTTCATATATGTTGAAAATTTTAAATTAATTAATATGTAATAATATACATTCGTGGTTTGTATAATGAAGGTCAACCGGTAATTAGTGCCATTATTTATGTGAATTTAAAATATAAATTATAAATTGGGAATTTATAGTGAAATTTTAAGACTAAAATAAAATGAATTTTTTGTTTTAGAATTAAATGCTCAATTGTGATTGTTGTGATTTAATTTGAGATTTATAATGTATGTCATTTATTCCATAACTAATTTAGGTCCTAGTTTACATTAGGATTAATTTATTAATGTTCGGTATTAAATTTTAGGTGAATAAAAGGAAATTAAAAATTAAATAATTAATTTACCACTAGAATGTCACTGCATATAAATTATCTTAAATATTAACCTAATTTAGATCTCTTCATGTTCATTGCTGTGAAAATGGCCGCCTCTTTTTAACTTGAAAACCCAAATCAAATTATTCTCTCAATAAAAATTCAAGCTTTAAATTCAAATCTTCTCAAAATCTAACAAATTATATATCGATTTGACGCTCTCGACGATACGAGGCTACCGGTATGATTTATTTCGACATGCAGTAAACGGATATGCCGGAATCTGTGGTCAAAGTAGCTGATTTTCAAAACCCATAAGCAAAAATTAGGCATTTCTGATTTAGGCTTCAATCACAAAATTGGGCAACTGGGTATTGAAAAGATCTTAGATAGGAGTTGAATGCATGTGGTTGGAGATTTTATCATGGAGTAGAATGCCAGGAAATCATTATTTAGGGTTTGTTTTCTTCGAGTTTGGGCTGACGGCGGAGGAGCTCCGGTCAACCGGATATGGTGGTGCCGCCTTAGGAAGGTGCAGTTTCCAAGGAACTTTCGATGGGGAGTGGTTTTCGGTCAGATGGTGGCCGGAGTTGGTGGCAAACGGTGGTCAAACGTAGGTGTTTTCTTGGGATTTTCCATCGACTACTGTAGCAATTCGAACGGTGGAGCATCATTTTTTGAAAGGGTGCTGACGTTTCTGCTACTGCTAGTGTAGGTTAATATTTTATTTTATTTAATTATATCTATATATGTGTGTGTATAAACTTCTAACGGTAATAACTTATGCATATGAAGTTGGTTTTTGCGTTGGGATCGTATCGACGAGCTCTTCGCGATGCCGCTGGTCTGGACTGATTCTGGGACAGTTAAATTTTGGGGCTTATTTCGGATTTCAAACGCGTTCAGAACCAAAGGTGAGTGATTAAACCCAATCACATCTAACTAAAATATTTGATTATTAGTAAAATTGAATTTGTGTCATGATATGATTGTGTTGTTTGCTGTTTGATAGTTTAGATTGCTTATTTATGTTAAATCTGCATAGACTGTATAATTTAATTTAACTGTTATGTAAATTGTATTGTTAAAGATAAACTTCTAGTTTTAATAAAAGAAATCTCGTACATGATGACTAGTAACTGATATTATTGAACTGTTTAGATGTGTTAAATTTGATGTATGCCTTGAATTTATACATTTAATGTATTGATATGAAATTCAAATTGTCATCGATATTATTTATATATGTTATTGATTTCTGTTGATTAATCCCAACTATTACCCTAGATGTTACGAGCATCAAATAAAACCGGGATTAATCATTAAAATGAATTAAGAACGCAGGTTGAAATGATAAATACCTATGACCCTGATTTAGATTGAAATGATATATATCCTTTCCCAAAATACTAGAATTAAATTTTAAGTATTACTTGGCCATAGAATAGAAAATTATATACAAACAACAGTTGGTTAAATAAAAATTGTTTTTTTATCTTGAATTTTTGGAATATTATTTTAAAGACGAAGTAAATGACATTATTAATTGATTTTCTTTAAACTTGGACTTTGAGCTTTGAAATTAAAATTTTCAATTTTAATAGAATATGTAAATGTGGATAACTGAAGTTAAAAATTGAATTGAATATGAACTAAATTTATTGAAATAGAATTATTTATCCATCTTTGATATTTACTTTAAATTAACTAGATTTATAGTAATAACTTAACCGTAAACTCGAGATTTTTATAAACGAATAATTCAAAGTGAAAATTTTAATTGAAATTTAATTATTAAATTGGATTGTTAAATCGAATTGAATATGAATGGGAAGTCAAAATCCTTTTAAATTAAGATATCGAAATTTAGTTAAATTGATTTGGAACTGAAATTTGATTTCCTATTTGGTTAAATTTTGAACATATGATTCTAGTTCCAACGATAGTATTTTTAAACCATTTTATAAACTATTTTATTTTTATAATAATAATTTTCTTTATAAACTATTTACCTTATGCTATTTTATTTTATTATTTATTTTAAATTAACAATTTTAATATTTACTATTTATTTCATAAACTACTTTATTATTTTAACTATAGATTTTACTAAATTTGTTTATTCTATTTTAAGTAAAAATTATTTATTTTCAAATTGTTTAAATATGTATCTAAACTATTTTAATATTCAAATTATTTTAAAGCTGGAATTGTTTCAAGATTTTAATTTAGTTTAAATGTAGATTTTATGATGAATAATATTCTCTCTTGAATATTGAAATGATTTTTATGGAAATCTGATATTTTGATATGAAGTACGAACGCCTTTGAAATGCAAAAGAACTGACTGGTTTGAAAAATGTAAACGATTGGTTGTTAAAGAGATCGGGATCAGATATTGTCATGCTCTCTGTCAATACCGAAAACCACTTTAACAACTGTTGTAGCGGTGGAGTTCCAAAATGAAGTAGGATGGATTTGGAGGCGATTACTGGATTTGAAGAAAGAGAACGATGATGGATAGCCTTGACCTTCGGGTCATAATTAAAATGACAAAAACAGGAGTCATACCCAGGTTAATGTGAGCTAGCTCATCTTAGCAGACATGCTTCTTCGATACCATATATATTACTTTGTGATTGATTGGCGCCTTTGATTTTGGGAGTATTGTCTGGGGTGGGCGGTAGTCGCGGCTATGCGTTACCACCGGCCTGGGTCTGCAATCCAGTAGAATCACTAATGATGGGTATTGCCTGGATGCCTTGTCACATTTATCCTGATCGAGCCCCCTGCAATTTTGATGTGTACCATACCTATGGAGTGCCCTCTGATAGCCACTAAGTACTGTGGACTTTACGGTATCTGTATAGACTATGGTATTATAAATAGTGTAAGGGTAAAAATGTAATCCCGCATACGCTATTTTAATATGTCATATTTAACCATAGACACTATCATAATAGCATATTATATTATACGATATCTAGTTTAACGGATCCTCAGGAGATGAAAATTCCCATAACATCTCTTAAGTTGTTGCACTCATATTATCACATGAATTTGATTTAACTAGTATAAGAATATTTTAGTTCTGATCCGAGTGTTTTTATCTTTCATTTATGCTCGGTCAGCCTGAGTTTTCAGTTATTGAAGATTCCATTATGGAGATGAAGATGGAGATCAAAAGACGTATTTATTACTATTTATTCCGCTGCAAATATTGGTATGTTTATTATAGTTAAGTCTGATAATTGTTGTAAAATAAAATCAAAAGTATGTTTTAACAACTTCATGAACTATTATTTAATTATTATATTTTATCCTTCTGCCGTGAGATTCTGTGTTTGTTTTTCTTCTTCTCTTCTTTTTCTTATATAAATCCCAATAACTATCCGTATTTTTGATTTATTTATGTTGACAATTGAGGATCATTATCAATTTGAACAGTCAAAAATCTCTGATGTTACAATGATACTCCATCAAACTGCATTGTATAACAAAAATATAAAACCAAAATATACAGAAAGTTTATTACAATCATATTTAAGTTCTTAAATCACAGTAAAAATAAATCTCTGTCACAACCTTGGCCAGCATAACCATTAGTTTATTGGCATCCCATACAATATGCATTTAAAAACAACCAATGTAAAGTATTTCACTTCTTCTCATATAAGCATCCAAAGTGCATTTAAAAACAGCCAACGTAAAATATTATACTATTTCTCATCGAAGAACAAATTAAAAAATCATAAAAATTTCATTATCAACATGTATATGATATCCACATTAATAAAATTGACAAAAATATTTATAATACATGTAAGTTATGTCACAAATTAACATATGGTAATATTAGTAAATTAAATCATAAATTATTTATTTTATTGTGTTTATCATACGATACATAACAAAATTTTACTTTATCATTTTTACTGTACACATTATATTTTTAAATGAAGTTGTGTGCAACGCATGGGTTACACACTAGTTTTCATTGAAAACGGGATCTGTAGGTGACCACATAGATTTTTGAATGATGTAAATAAGACATAATTGAGTATAATAAAATATAAATCAATTTAAAAATAATTAGCTACCACTATATAACATCCTAAACTTCTCTAATCCTAATCCTAATCACTCACTCACTGTAGCCCCCAATTCCTCCTTCTAACCCTAAAAATGAGAGCTTTTCAATCTTTGAAAAATCGTAGCAAGCAAACCATGAATCGATAAATCATACAACATATATATTTGCAACCCTCAAGCCAAGCTCTTCGATCTAGTATACATATTATTGGGTATGGAGAATATTTTCTATGCTGCAAATTTCCAGCGTTGGTGCGTGCGGCTTAGGGTTGAGGGATTCGAGATATTTAAGCATCAATGTGTAACAACTCAGAAAATCTGAACAAGTTTAAATTTTTTTAATTCGGCTATTTTAGTGGATTTTAAATATTTAAAATAAATTATTTTAAATAATAACAACGAAAAGTAAGTTTGAATCGATGATTGAAAATTAATATAATTATTTTAAATTATAAACAAGGCCTGAAATGGCGCGGTAGTTTCAAAATTTCAATTCAAACTTTGACTGACTGTACCGGGTGCAAAATAAAACGGATTTTAGTGAACCAAAAATATTTAAATCTGCTAGTGAATATCTTTCTAACGAATCTAAAAAATCGAAGTTTCATAGCGGGAATCAAAAGTTATGGCCAAATGAATTTTCAAAAAGGTCGCTATAAAGAATATATAGCCCGTGAAAATAGACATTTTGCAAACGACCTCAGAATTCGACGAAACCACTTTTATTGGATCCGGGATGTCAAATTATGACTAGATTTCAAATTCCATAATTTTTGAAGTTAATATGTGAGCGTGGCGAAGAAAAATGTGGTTGGTCAATTACAGTTAAATTGGATCGACCAGAAAATGACTATTTTTCAAACGGTCTCATAATTCGATGAAACTAGTTTTGTTAGGACTGTATCGTCAAAACAGTGCTGGATTTATTTTTCTGGAATTTTTAGAATCAGTATGTGGCCTCGACAAATTGAAATGTACGTTCAAATCAAATATTGAATGTTATATATTTTAATTTGAAGAAAAACTGACTGAAACAGTCGAATGGGCCTACAAAACATATCCCATTGTGTTCGGAATAGGGGTATTTAGCTAGGGACGACAGTCGTTGGGTTTGGATTGGAGTTAGTATGTGAGAAGGGGTATTTTAGAATTTTAAAAATATATAAATAAAATAAAAAAATCTCATTGGCCCTCAATTTTCTCTCCCCCTGTAAGCATCAGAAGCGGATGACGGAAAAGGCTCACCGCCTTCTCTCCTCCATAACTCCCTCCACGCGCCGAATTAGCTTCCACCCCAGTACATGATTTTGAAGATCTCGTCGAGAGCTTTAAATTCCATAGTTATTGCACCCTCCCTCGTCGACCCTGCTGCGAGAATCGAGTCCCCAAAGTCCGGGACTTTGGACCGCCGCCGTGCTCACCCAGGTCCACCGAGTACAAGGTGGCACCCCTCGTTTTGTGCGCCGCTCGTAGCTCTTTCAGGTGGTGCTGACGGATTTTGCTATCGTGCAGCGGTTCGTTCGAAAAATCGAACCCTAGTTTTGAAGCTTCAAGGAGGTATACGGCCTGTATATTATTTTAACTGATTTTTACACTTTTAAGTATTACAAACTTCTACAAATCATTTCTTTTTGCTATGTGGTCGAAATCCAGCGAAACAAGGGACGCCGGGACCGTGAGGACGTCTTCTACATTCTAGAAGAGACCGCATATTTTTTTGAGCCTTCTGCAATTTTTGGTGGAGTGGAACCTAATGTGAGATTTCTAATTTATAAACGATATGGAAAACAATGATGTATAAATTATATAGTCGATGTATGAGTTATATAAGCATTGTACACCTTATGTATAAGCGTTGTATAAGTTGTATGTTCGATGTATAAGCTTTATATGCGTTGTAAAAATTATATATATGTTGAAATGAAGTGAAACGAAATTGAAATATATTTATATATGAATATATGTATACTCCCCTCGTCCAAAGACCATAGATTATATTTATTGGTTGTGATATTTTTTGGATTATTGGTTGATGTGAAATTTGGTGAAAATCATGAATGATTGATTGTGGTTGAAAAATACTTGTTTGTGGTTGAGAATTATTTTGGATGAAACCACATAGGATTAGTTTGGGTCGTCACACAATGCGTGTTGTGGTTATTGTATTTGAGTTTGTGGTATAAAATAGCAAGTGTATTCAAAGATTGGTGGAATTTGGGAAGAAAAAGTGTCGATCCATGTATAGAAGGCATGCGTTTCGGCTGTCAAACGTGATTTAAGGAGAGGTGCTTGAGTTTGAATTCATGGTGTTGGAGTTGGAGAGGTGTGGAAAAGAGAACAATGGTATTTGTTGCTTGAATTTTAGTGTAGTATGGATGGAGAAAGAGATGCTTGAGGTTGCATGAATGGTGAAGTTTGGAGCAGCAGGTTATAGTGGAAGAAGGAAAGGAGGAGGTGATTAGGAGCTTATTTAAAAGGTTAAGGATTTAATAATTATGTAATTAAATTAGTTGATGACATATATAGTTACACAAACTTGTAAAATGCACAATTTTTTCATACGAACTCAAAATTCAGCGATTCAGGAACCGTTGGAACAGTATCGACGAGAGCTTCACAATGGAATTGATTTGGAGTGATTTATATCTCATATCAATTTTTTGCGGTGTAAAATGTCTGATTCGGTTAATTGACCATTTATGGTTTTTTAGCGACAAACATCCAAAGTGAGAACTCTCTCACTCACATATTTTGTACACTTATTTATTTTTATAACTGGAAACATATTAATTGCCTATGTGGATTTTTATCTATTACATGCCATATCCCTTGAGTTCAACACATGAACTATTCACCAAAGTTTATTTGTTATTAGAATCGTTGTTTGAATATACGACACTCGTATTTCAAACAATGCAGATGAACACTTTGTGGCGCCTTAAATGGCAATAGATGATTATTTATGTTATGATTTGAATGTGAATTTGAAATAATTAATATGTTGAAAACAATGTTAAATTATTTGTGGTAGTTGAAATTGGATAAAAAAATCATTTACAAGTTGAGCGACTTGTTTTTGTTCACCCATGTAAATAATATCAATTAGATGGAATAAATAAATAATTATATATTTATTGGTTGAAAACCCCACACTGGTATTGGGATGATATTTGATTTACACTAATCCCAAGTGTTTAGATTGAATGTTAATCGATTGATTGATAGACCAATATAAGCGTTGAATAATTATTTAAGGCTTATATGGATGTAAACGCACTTTGGATGTGAATTGGATGTTTAATAGTTATTTATAAATATTGTTGAGTACATGTATTGTATGAAATCCATATAACTGAAATTATATGGTAGTTGGTTGAATATCATTTCAATTTGAATAAAACAAATATTTCGATATAATATTTAGTTAACAGTTGAAGTTTGGTTTTGATGTCCGATTTTGGATGGACACAAAAATGTTAAAATTGACTGAACAGTGAAATGTGTAATTTTAAAGATAAATGACTGAAACGAGTTTTCAAAGATGATTATATATACTTTATATAATTTATAAAAATGGTTTATAAGTGTAGTCAATTTATTTATAATTTATAAATTGAATTCGGGCTTCAATAGAACGCGTCACACAGCGACGGTTCATGAACGTCAACCCGTAACTTCGAATTGACGTACTAGGAGATCCAACCGTCGGATTCTCCTAAAATTGGAATCATTGGTACCGTAATGAAATGAGCTTTCAAATAAAATGAGAATTTTTGAAATCCAATGATTAGATTATAATTTAAGTCCAAATCAGTTTTGAAAAAGGTCGCTATGGATGCAGTTCGGCGGCCGACATTGAAAACCGACTGTAAGGGCCTTAATAAAATTATTAGAAATATGAATAAATTATGTAAAATCATAATAAATGATTTAGAAAGATTTTGGATGGAATATTCCATTTTGAAAAGGTAAAAGGTATTTTCTTCTGAATGAACTAGTTAATAACTAGAATAGTAATCCAATGGTTTTAAATTAATAAATTGGATGGCAAATGATTTTAACATAACCAAAAGTTTCCAACATATAAATTGGAATAGATTTGAATGGAAATTTTCTTCGGATATTTTCGATATTGGATTCAGTGATTATACAGATACCGTTGAGGAATTTGGAAGATATCGATATTCCAAAACGATATATGTTAGTTTCAGAATTTGGTATTGAATGTAAGTTGACATGATTTCCATTTAAGATCTTATATTTAATATCAAATGGGATTTTGGGTTTGTCTTGAATGGTATCTTCATTAATACTGTTCTTGACCCCATTTAGGAGTTATGGAAGAAATCTTTTAATCAATATTTAAAAAATATTTCCAATTTATTTAATAAATTTGGAATTTTAATGGAATTCAAATTAATAATAATCGAAATGAGCTTCTGTAAAGGAAAGCCTTTACTATTTATGGAATTTAAAAGGCTTCATCGTTATTGCACTATAGTATTAGTCTGATATGGAAATTTATATCGATTATAAATTATCTAGATTTCCATGAAGATTCCATATTAAATGGAAGATGATTTGGGGTTTATTGCTAATGATGTTTCATATGACATTTGTTCTTTAACCAAAGTAAAGACAAGGATAAATTTCCTAAAATTGAATAATCATTAAGTTTTTTTTGAAGATTAAAACTAAGTTGGAATTTTAATGAATCTTTAATTAGATTTAAAGTTAAATGTTAATTAAACTTACCAAACACGAGAAGTATTCGAGACGGAGTACCTCCAGTTTTACTCCTTGCGATAGTTAAATCTTTAATCAAATTTGAACGTGAAATGGTAATGAAATTTACCGATAAAATGAGGGGTATTAGATAAGGAGTACTACCAGTTCTTCTCCATAGGATAAATAGGTTGGGTTTGTGATAATAAAATGAATGATTACTTCGGTAAGGCTCAATAATCCCGATGAGTTTTATAAACCGTAATTCGGTTTAAGATTGTTAAAAGATAATACAAATCTTTCGCAATGGCTTTTAAAGAAAGATTCAAACAAGAGGTTTAAATGAATTAAAATCTTTGATAAGATTAATGAAAATAATTCCCAGTATAAAGAATATTTGGATAAAAGAATATTCTGGATCGGAATGGGGCGTATGATATGTTTATTTATCACTTGATTATAAAATGTGCAAGTTATTCGGAAAGACTAGGTTTAACCCATTTTGAATAACTGTTATGATGATTAAAAGTCAAAGATATTGAAGACGATGCATGACCAACAATCTTCACATCGAATGGATTACAACTAATGCCCTAGATGGAGTTGCAGCATTGAAGCGGTTATAGTGGAAGTTGTCCAGATATACTTGTTGATTGTCTTGATAGCGAGGGCCTTTCTCTTGTATTGGACATATGGAACAAAGATTAAGGTGCCTTCGGTTTCGTTCAGACCCAGAATGGACTTGTGAATCGATTGTATGTCTGACATTGCATTGTGTGTTATATTCATTGATCTCTGCTAAATATATATTTGTTTGGTGGTGGAGAATTTATTCTCTTGCTTAACACTCTTCTCTGAGATGTACGAACTTAGAGGTTATATATTGGTAGACATCAGTGGTATGGTATGAATTAACAATGTGGCATGTGAAGATGCAATGATCAAGGCTTTTGTTGAAAACCACAGCTTTGTGGATGATTATAAAAGCATGACTTTAAATATTGCAGCTTTGTGTATAGCGTTGATTCGCGAGCCTCACACCCGGTATGAGTCAAAAAGGGATTAGTGACAGCAAGCAATGCATGCGTTTCTTTCTAGCTAGAGGTGATGTCATGGTATGGAGCCCAGACAATTTACTTATGTGGATGATGGATAGTGAGGACCCTTAGATATGATTGGTCGACATACTGACCTGGTGATAGGTCTGATAGGACCAGGAAACGTATTGTTCAGAAATAACCAATCCACAAAAGTAAGAGTGGAATGGCCCTGAAGATCCAAGGGTTACCTATGGTGTGATCCTGAGGCATGTGTGTCTCGAAACCGATGAGGAAGATCCCTTGCCTAGACTCATAGATGGAATCCAATTTCCAATACACGAACTTTCAGTTTTAGTTGTAAACCTACATGGCGACATAGTAGGATGGGGTATTATGTCGTCTATGATTGATACATTTATGTTAAAAGATGTTTTCTACACTATGTACCTTATAATAATATCAAAATTATTTGTTTTAAACGTACCAAGCATGTTTGACTATTATAAGGTAAAATTCTATCCTCCGTCTTGTGTTGCATTATGTGATGAGACTTGAGTCTTATAATAGCTTCATTTTTCAAAAAGCATTGCATTGTTTTTTGTTTTAAACTAGTATTCATGTGGAGGAACCCCGTTCCGTGTCATACGGCGTGGTCCCATGATTTTTCCCAACTTTTAAATTAAGTGTTAATAATTTTTAAAGTTCTCACACCAGTCCCATGACTGACCTGGAGTTTATATTTTTCACCTAAACTATGGGTGCCCATATTTTTCACACTGGCAGCTCTTAGTTTTGGTTTTGCAGATTTCTATTTAACAGGATCCTAGTTTACAGCTAGAGCTATATTCAGAATGCTTTGTATCCATGTATTTTTTTCAGTTGTGTTAGTGATGTATTTCCGATGTGCATTGTATTTATATATTTTACATTTCCGCTGCTGTGTAATTTATTTATTCTCTTATAATTGTATTTCTGATGTGTATTATTTATTCGTACTCTAATATTCTTGTACTCTGATGTAAATTGTTGTAATAGTAGTGAAAAGTTCTGTTGTTCTGTGTTCTAATGCGTTGTGTTCTCATACAATCTGCATTCTCGAACGGTCTTGGTCGGTTTAGCAATCGATTCAGATTAGGAAAAATTCGGTGGATAACACAAACCCTATGTAATCTACTAAATAGGAAGAATAATACAGCTAACAATAATAGGAAATAATGCAGAAAAATTACAGAACTATACTATTGAGCTGGAAAATTAATTGTGGTAAGAAGAGATAACAAACTAGATCAATAAGTATATGCTTTCTCCAAAATTCTTGGCCACCTTTACTTCTCATGTTAACATTCTTTTACACACCAACAACTGAATAATGGGCCGAACAACCGTAGCCTAATACTGGCCCAGAATACATGAAACTACTTGTTACAACTACTTGATTATTTGCTTATTACATCAACAAAATGAAATAAATAAGCTTTGGCTCAACCAGTAGAAAAACAGTATATCAGTGTGCACAGTGACATGCTTGCTCAGTGATATATCATTACATCAATCTCCTCAATCCATGCCTTCACCACTCAACGCCCTCGCCACCTTCTTGGAGTTCATCTGCATCTTTCCTGGTAATTCAAAGCTCCTTTCTGAAGAACCATGACCTGAATACTCAACTAGATGGATTCTAGTAAGCTCTTCACTCTGCTTCATCCGATTTACCATGTTGATCATAGCACGATTGTTACAACTCTCCTCCCCTTCAAGAATGGACCTTGTTCTAAGGTCCAACGTTAGAAATCTTTTGATCATCGGTCAGTAGTCTTCCCATGTGGCTTTTTCTTCATCCTTATCCCTCCATTTCACTAAAATTTGCACTACATCATCATTCTTCCTGGGTATTATTCTTCTTTCCAAAATCTTCTCAGGTACTTCTACAATCTACTGAACAAAGCTTGGTGCATCATGTTGGATGATTACGCTGTCTCCCACCTTCTTCTTAAGCTGTGAAACATGAAAAACATGATGGATCTTAGCGGTGTTTGGTAACTGTAGCTTGTAGGCAACCTCCCCTATCTTCTCAATGATTTTATAAGGCCCATAAAACTTTGATGATAGCTTGTGGGTTCTCTGATCTCTAACTGTAATCTATTTGTATGGTTGTAGGTTCAAAAACACTTAGTCTCCTACTTAAAAATTTCTTTCACTTCTCCTTCTATAAGCAAACATCTTCATCCTTTCTTGAGCCATTTTTAATTGTCTTTTAGGAACTGAAATATGATATCTCTGGTGAACAATTCATCTTCTACATGAGCTACCTTAGCAGTATGAGGGACATATGACAGCAAGGTAGGAGGATCAACCCATATACAGCTTTATAGGGAGTGGTATTGGTTGTTTGCTTCCACGTA